>CM076974.1:15106967-15136967 GCA_039105355.1 Benthosema pterotum
GTTCTGTTAGAAATAGACACATGTGGCTTCAAATGTGTGATTTGGGGCTGTAAAGAGTAATATATAATTCATTCATAATTCAGTTATGTACTGTATCAAAGTCTTAATACTGTCTAATACTTATGATCACATGCTAAACGCTTTATCCCTAAAGATCTTTTTGCCTTTTTTTAAACTACTTTTTCACACCATGTGTAAATAGTCAGTGTAGATATACAGTAGATGAACGATTCAAAAATGTTTTTCAAAAAGCACAGCAAACAAAGCGATAGAATAAGAAAGAGCATTTGAGCCAGTCAGTTTCTGGGTCAGCTGCTATGTGAATGTTAAACACCTTTATAAAGGCGGCCATGGCCTCTCAAACCTGCTCACATTTGGACCCCCATAACTCTGAGTTGCAGACCTGCAAAGGGTCCATTTGGTTCCATTTAAACACTCACAGATTTACAGATAGATTGGCTGCATGTGAAAGCCGCTTGAGGAACACAGAACACATGGACCCCACTTTGACAACCAATATCACTGGACTATATAAGACACCATACATTAAGCAGAAGAAGGTCAATAAGTCTTTAGTGCATTTTAATATAGCACTTTACATAGTGTACTGTGTTTTACATGCATTACATCCACCCGTCCATACACTGACCGTGTTGTAATGCATGCACATCGGATTCAGGAGCAATTAGGGCTTTGGTGTCTTGCTCAAGGACACTTTGACTAACTCTGGGGGAGCCTGGGATTCGAACTGGAAACATCATCTGCCACGTTCTAAATGCCCTGACTGCCGCACCAAACATGATAGGATGCAAACAACCCACATTTCAAAGATATTTCAAATTAAATGCATACATTTAAAATGATTTGAAACACTACTACTGCAACTAACTACAGTTGTGGCACCAGCATTTCATCATTGAAAACAGTAATTTATTTAGTTAGATATTATTTTCATTTTTAAACAAAAGTGACGGGATTATATCTAACCTACTGTACACACCACCTACAGTGTCAGTATGTACAGATGGAGGACGGTGCAGTAAAGGGAATGATACAGGTGAGCTTAATTTCTATTTTTTTTTTTTTTTTTTTCAGGTAGTTCAAATTAGATTCTTATGATGTCTACCCGACCTGACATTGGTTGGGCTCGGGCCTAAAATGTATGCAGATCAGTAGGGCCGGATCGGACCTAGGGCTCCATGAAAAAAAGCAATATATATTGAATTATTTTTTTATTATGATAAAAATAATAGTTCTGTTCTGTCTGTTTGTGTAGCTCTTATGAAGATGGTGCTGATATGGTATTTCACTTTTACTCTGTGTAGATTCAAATTCTACCTAAAACCAATCAGGCCCGACCCGACATTGTAGGGCCGGGTTGGGCCTAAAAACTATGCTTTGGGCTGATCAGTTAGGGCCCAGTTAGGGCTGAGCCTCAATTGTCAGGCCCGTTGAGAACTCTAACACTGAGTATACAGTAGGTTACTGCCATCAGGTAGGAGGTACGAAGCTCCAAAATGGAGATAATATATTTACTCCTTTGTACCAATGTCCATTTCACTCCTCAATAACTCTCTTGCAGAGAGAGCAAGGGGAGACTGTGAATGTCCTTATGATGCCGCTAGAATTGTACGAGATATTGGTAAAGTTATCTATTCTATTCATTTGTTTTCTTCTTTTTTACTATATAACTAACTAGCACTACTGACGGGAGGTGGTGCGTAGGCCTGGTGTGGTGTACGAGGTGTACGAGTCAATTGTCTTACATGTTGCTGTAAGTCTGTATGTCCAAAACAAATTTCTCTCACGAGACTAAATAAAGTAACCTTGAACCTTGAACTAATTCGAATATTGTGTAAAAGTTTATTATCTTCGGTAATATAATCCAAAAGGTGAAACTTTCATATATCCTTAATTCATTGTGCATAAAGTGAAATAGGCCTATTAAAAAATATTGACATATTTACGGCGGACAACTCAGGAAAATCCTTTTTTAATGAGAAATGTCGACCAGCTCATGAGCAGATTAATGTATAAAGTTAATACTTGGCCTGGTGCTACTTTTGAACAAATGATTTCAGCTATGGGCATGGAGGTCATCAGACTGTGACTGTTGAGGTGGTATATGGTAGCCCAGGTTTGCTCTGATTAACAGCCAGAAATTAATTTTAATTAATTAATGTTTGGGCATGCCTGACCCAGAGGCTCAATATGGCAGTTTGTCACATTCAGTAGATCATTTCTGGCTAGATGTAATTTCCTGGGGTAGCCTAGGCCTAGTGGGGAAGCCCCTAGGGCTTAGGTAACAGGGCATGAATATATTTATTTAATCTATCTATTTATTTATTTATTTATTTTACTTATTTATTTATTTATTTATTTATTTATTTATTAATATATTTATTTAATCTATCTATTTATTTATTTATTTATTTTACTTATAATCCAACCAGTACATAAACAAAGTAGTTTAAAAAGACTTGGGAGTGGAGTAAGACACTGTGCTATACTGTATGTAGCCTATGTGTACTCAGGCAGGCAAACAGACAGGCAAGCAAAAAGAGATAGACAGGCAGAGAAACAGAGAGGCAGACAGGCAGGCAGGCAGGCAGAAAGACAGGCAGGCAGACAGACAAAAAAACAGGCAGGCAGGCAGACAGAAAGACAGGCAGGCAGCTTGTAGCTATGTCTTGCCGGCTATATTCAGCACACGGATTGTTTTACTGCAGTAGAACTACTCTGCAGTTATAATATAAGAACTTGAGACACACCTTGCACATAACCGAAGATCTCAAAGTCCACTGACACCAGTCTGCTGGTCTCTACAGTCGTCTGGTCTGCAGACATGATCATACCATGAAATCAATCAACAAGAAAACGCCAAAACACACATGCAACTACACAACTGCTGTCTCTTTAAATGGGAAGCTCTCTCTATCTCCCTCTCCCTCTCTCCCCCTCTCTATCTCCCTCTCTCTCCTCTCGCTCTCTCTCTCAGCCACAAGGTGGCAGCGAATACATGTTCAATGTCCTTAAGAGCAGGGGTTTTCAACCTTTTTGATACCAGGGACCACCATTTATTCAGCGTTTGAGCCACGGACCACCCCATTTGATTACATTAGGCACCACAGACCCCCAAAACTACAGATTTCTTTTGATTTTGTCCACAATTCCAGGCTGGATTTGGGGAAACAAAACGGTCAAACATACAGATCAACATCATGATGTATATTTTAACTCTTGAGAGTGTAAAAATGAAACCAAATGGACCCGCGAGGGTCCATTTGGTTTCATTTTTACGTTCTCAAGAGTTACATCTGGTTAACCAACTTAGCCTGCATGGGGACCACCTGGAACACTCTCAAGGACCACTGGTGGTCCCCGGACCACCGGTTGAAAACCCCTGCTTAAGAGAGTTCCAGGTGGTCCCCAGGCTAAATGATGGACCCTTGCGGGTCCATTTGGTTTCATGTCTATAGTCTCAAGAGTTAAAATATTCATCATGTGAATTAGCCCAAATCTATACATAACTATACAGAATGTAGAAGATTGTCAAATTTGGTCTGTATCAAATCCAGCCTCGAATTGCGGACAAAAGCAAAAATATATCTTTAGTTTTGGGGTGGGAAAAAATAGCTTTGGGGTAAACATGTCATCAAAATGGTGGTCCGTGGCTCAGATGCTGAATAGAGAGAGAGAGAGAGAGAGAGAGAGAGAGAGAGAGAGAGAGAGAGAGAGAGAGAGAGAGAGAGAGAGAGAGAGAGAGAGAGAGAGAGACATAAATGGTGCATTCATACCTCTTCATAGGTTATGCATCACATTCACACATCCGGGAGCAGTTGGGGGTTCAGGGTCTTGCTCAAGGGCACTTCGACATGACCTCTGGGGAGCCCACAGGGATCCAACTGGAAGAAGTTGAAAACATGTTATACAGTGATGTAATATACAATATAAAGAATTTAATGCTGAGTATATAAAAGCAGGTTGGTACGGTCCGACTCCCTTTACAGTATAAAGCTGGTTAACCAGGTGTAACTCTTTGAGAGCGTAAACATGAAACCAAATGTTTCATCCAAATCCATTTGGTTTCATGTTTACACTCTCAAGAGTTAAAATATTCATCATCTGAATTAGCCCCAAGTCTACACAACTATAGAGAATGTATTGTAGAAGATTAATGTTCATTTTCAACTGTATGTTTGACTGTTTTGTTTTCTCCGAAATCCAGCCTGGTATTGTGGGCAAAAGCAAAAGAGATCTTTAGTTTTGGGATCTATGGGGTAAAATAATTCATCAAATGGTGGTCCGTGGCTGAAATTCTGAATGAATTGTGGGCCCTGGAATGAAAAAGGTTGAAAACCACTGGTATAAATCTTTTTGTGGACATTGAGGTCCACATACTGTATTGACAGACCTCAGTGTAAACTCTGTGCATGTCATTGGTGGCTGATATGGGATCAGTGTTACCAACTCCCAGACAACAGAAGGAGCTAGATGCACTTCCAAAATGCGCTAGAATGCGCTAGCTATATATATATATATATATATATATATATATATATATATATATATATATATATATATATATATATATAATTTGCGGCAAAAGGGGTATTTTTTTCTATATTTATCAAAATAGTTGATCTACAAGCACACGTATGGATTGCAGCATGGCATGTCCAGAGCTTGTAGAGCTGATGCCCAAACTCACCAAAATGCAATATTATTGAGGCTGAATAATGCCAAAAAAGTAGCTCTGGTCCATCCATAGCTCTAGACTAGTCCTTGATTCTGCCTTGCAGACGACAACACACACACACACACACACACACACACACACACACACACACACACACACACACACACACACACACACACACACACACACACACACACACACACACACACACACACGCACCTGCCTGCTTAACAGAAGTTTGCAACGTTAGCATAGCAGAAAACGCTGGCTAACCTATTCATATGTGGATTATTGTTCTGTTAGTACAAGATTAAAACAGGAAAGCTTGTTAAATTGTAATAATATCAAGTCCTCTTGTCTCTGTGTGTGCTGCGCTGCCTCTCTTACATGTGTGTGTCGGAGCGAGGGAGGAGGGAAGAGAGCCATACAGTACAGAGATTGCGACATTGAAGGAGTCAGAAACCTAGCGCTCGCTTTGCATGCTTGTCCCGCTTTTCAATAGAAGTCTATGTATAAGAGCCGCCATAGAACTGGTCCCATTAAGTGAACCGAGTTGTCGTAACTTCGTCTATACTGGAATGATCTGTCACTGTGCCTCGCTCCGCGGTAGTGTGTGACTGTGTGTGCCTCTTATATGGGTCTCTCGTCTCTCTCAAATTGAGGCACAGAGAGAGGAAAAACTATGATTAACAAGGGTTTTATTTCTGGCGCCTGTCAACCAATTTCGCGCTAACTCACCAGCAAAAAAGCGCCAGATTTTCCGCCAGGAGTTTTTCACTAATTTGGGCGCTAGGGGGGTCTGAAAAAGCGCTAAATATAGCGACAAATGCGCCAAGTTGGCAACAGTGTATGGGATGACCACACTGAAATCTGAAATTGGTATGATGCGGAGAAGTCCCACGCCTTTCATGCCATCACCCATGGACCAGAAATGAATCCCCCATTCATTTCCCAAAACCCCATCCATCCATCCATCCATCCATCCATCCATCCATCCATCTGTCACCTGTGACACGAACTGTTATGTACAATGAATGGACATAGACATGAACTGTTATACATTTGGATGGGGGGGATGCAACCTGTTATACATGCAGTACATGAACTAGTATATGAGTTGTCATGCACATAATGAATGAACGTGAACTGGCAATATTGAAGTGGACTGAAAAGCACTATGTGCTGGTGTCAGACGGCGGGGGTGGGGTTGTACTTCTCCTCTCCTCCTTTCCAGACAACGTAGAGGTGGTGGTCCACCGCGATTGGGTGGCGAGATTATAAAGGAAGTGGCGTTCAGCAGCGCGGGACAGAGAAACCACACCGCTGACTGCAGAGAGAGGACGCCACGCCGAATGCCACCACGCCACGCACGCCGGTTCTGACTACGTGCCGATCGAGCTTGGACCTACTGCCTATGTGACACGCCAGCCTGCCCGGCATAAAAGGGACGGTCTATCCGAGCTCTCCGTATTGAGTGAGTGTGGTGCTATAATCAATTTTGCCCACCGTCGCTTACGAGTCCTATCTTCCTCCTCCTCAGCCCTCCTGTCCTGGCCGCCTAGAACTGCGTTGATTGCCGCCGCCGTACACCACCGTTCATCCGTCGCTCCCGATCGCCAGCGCAGAGTGACGACATCTGTACAACGCCAGTCAACCCGGCCTGAAAGGGACGGTCTACCCTAGCTCTCTGTATACTGAGTGAGTGTGGCGCCACGTTGTTTACGACACACAATCGCTTACAGACTGTTATCTCCTCCTCCTCAGCTCCTATCCACGGCTGGCCCATTCATCTGTTTCCTACTACCACTCGTCGCCGCCCTCTCGTTGCCAGGGCAACCGACGCCACATACGGGGCTTCTCTCGAGCGGAGTTCCCATTGGATTGTGACGTCACGGCTGGGGACGGACTTTCTGGGCTCTGGGGACGTGAGTGGGGAACTTTAACATACTGGACTGTATATTTGATTATTGAGTTTTAATTCTTCAGTCGCTATTATTTATGGTGGTTCATCAAACAATATCACAGTGCTTTGATATCAAGTGGTGGGCTACAGTTAATACCTGGGCATTAGATTTGTAGTCCAGCCGCTTCCTACAGTAGTCATTATTAATTCCAGGTACTCTAGCCTGTCTTTTATTGCCCCTTCGTGGTGTACATGCATGCCCGTAGTTTACTGCTCTAAGATTCATAGAAGTGTTATCCTATTCTTATAGGCGTTTGCAGTGATCGTTTGTTTTGTCAAATCATTTATTGGTTGAAGTGTGTATTATTTTGGGCGGTGTAGAGATTGGGTGGGTTGTTTCCCGGATTATAATTAACTGCTGTGAGGGGGGCTCGTGCAGGCTACGCGGACTATAGTTCATCTATTCTATGGTGCCTTGTCTCCAGTGTGTTAACCCTTTAACTGCCACATTTATCAAGCTAGTAACTGCCATTTGTCAGACCCTACCATTGTTATGAACTGCTATAAGTACTGTCTGATTTAGATTTAGCTATTACCGCCACTGTATTATTCTAACCAACTTGCTCTTATTTTTGTGGACATTTCTGTGCATTTTATTTCTAGAATATCAAATCAGCTGCTGTTATTTTTATTATCTGTACTCGAAATTGTAATAAATTTGTACCTTTTTATAACCTCTGCCTACTGATTGTGGTGTCTCAGGGATCTCGAAATATTGTGCCCAGTGGGCGACACAAATTTGGCGTAGTCGGCAGGATCCCTGACACCCACAACAGTATGGACGATCCCACTCAGAATGGGGACCACGTAGACCATGTCGAACCGTTAAATTTATCTAACGATGCAACAGAATCAGTACGTAATCCAATCATGAATGCTGTAATGATGCCCTGGTTCATGGGGGCTTCTTGGGTCCCCAAATTCAGTGGAGGGGGAGGGGCAGTTAGATTTAGCCAGTGGCGGGCTCAGGTGGAATCCTTCTTGCGGGCTCAGATGCTAACCCCCCAACAGAAAGTAGACTTTCTGCTGAGCACACTAGAGGGCGGGGCCCATAGAGAGGCCATGCTGCTCCCTGATGGCAATAGAGACTCTGACCATATCCTAGATGCCCTCAACCAAAAGTATGGGGACCACCGCTCCGTAGAGACCCTCCGAGAAGAGTATTTCGATTGTAAGCAGGCTGCAGGGGAAGGGGTTGATGACTTTGTCCTTCGTCTCCGTGAGTGTTTCCATAGGTGGCAGAGGAGTGATCCAGACCATGCTGGACCTGCGGATGGAGTACTTCGCTCCCAGTTTGCCAGGGGTCTGAGGGAAGGGCCTGTGAAGCAGGAGTTACAGCGCCATCTGAGGCGAAGCGCAAACCTGTCATTCAACGCCGTCTGTAGAGAGGCCAAGTTCCTGGAGAAGGAGGGGATGGCCCATGGCGGCGAGGTCATGGCCTGCCAGGCACGTGCTGCACCCCAGACTCCAATGCCCAACCAACAGCTCCAACTGCAGCAACTGAAAGAGTCTCTCCGGGCGGAACTGAAACAGGAGATACAAGACCAAGTGACCATGCTGGGCAAGACCATCGTCGACGAGATCCGAGGCCAGTTCTCCAACCCCCAGCCAAACCCGGCACCGACATCCCAGTGGAGCAGGCCAGCGGCGGCGCCGCAGTCTAACCGGCGTAGACGTCCAGCCAGCCAGGAGCCACGAGACTACCAGTGGGATGACCAGGGGCGCCCTATCTGTCGGGACTGCGGGGAGGCGGGGCACATCCAACGTTTCTGCCCCCACAGGGAGATACCCGCCCAGGGTTTTCGGCCCCTCCGGTCACTGCAGGGCGAGTGACCGGAATAGGAACCCCTTCAGAGTCCCTAGAACAGTCGGTGATGGTTGGCCGCTGCCCAGAGATCGAGGTCCTTGTACGCGGGGAGAAGGTCCCTTGTGTCCTGGACACCGGCTCCCAAGTGACTCTGTTCAGCCAGTCCCTGTTCAAGCGCTGCTTCGGTGATGCGGTGATGTTGGGGGCGGAAGACCTTTCTTGGTTGACTCTAAGAGCGGCTAACGGCCTACAGATCCCCTACGTGGGGTACGCAGTCATGGACTTTACCGTTGGAGGGATAGAAGTGCCCGGCCGGGGCATTGTCGTTGTTAAAGATGACTGTATGAGCAACAACCATGGGCTGCTGGGCATGAATGTCATGTCGGAGTGCTGGGAGGCTCTGTTCCAGGGGGGGCATCTGAGGCAGGCGGCCTTCAAGTCTCTCTTCTCTCCAGCTGCCCAGAAAGCGTGGGAAAAGGCATTCACCATCTGTAGAAGAATACAGGCTGCCCCTTCCGAAGAGGTGTCCCAAGGCGTGGCCAAATTAGAGCGACAGGCGCCCATTTCTATACCACCGGAGTCCGAGATGATCGTTTGGGCCTACGTACCCCAGGTCCTCTGCGCAGGGGACTGTCCTGTGATGGTGGAGGATATCCCTGATGGCCACGGCATGGAGGAGCGCAGCTGGCGGGTCGCGAGGACCTTGAGCTGGGCCCGTGGTGGGAAGGTGCCCCTTCGAGTCTGCAACCCTAACCTCTCCCCCGTCCATCTCCCCCAGAAGCAGGCCCTGGCTATAGTGTCCCGAATCGACCCCCTGGAGGTCCATGGTACAAAGGAAATGGTGTTCAACGGCACCGAACCTGGTGTGCTGGAAGTCGACGTCCGGCCCGTGACTCATATGCCCAGTGCGGATCATCCGGCCTTGGAGTTGGAGGGAGACGGCTTGGACGCGGAGGAGCAGAGGCAGCTAACCACCCTCCTAGGCCAGTGGACACACGTCTTCGCCAGTCACGAGGAAGACTTTGGCCACACTGCTGTCGTTCACCACCAGATCCCAACCGCCGAGGCACCCCCTATTAGGGAACGGTACCGCCCCGTCCCTCCAAAACTGTACGCTGAGCTACGACAGCTGCTACAGGGCATGATTGACAGCAAGGTGATCAAAGAGAGCTCCAGTCCCTGGGCCGCACCGGTGGTACTGGTACGCAAGAAAGACGGCTCCTGGCGCTTCTGCGTAGATTATCGCAAGCTGAATTCCATCACCCACAAGGATGCCTTCCCCTTGCCCAGGATTGAAGAATCCCTCACCAGCCTGACACAAGCGGCCTGGTATAGTACCCTTGACCTGGCCAGTGGATATTGGCAGGTGGAGGTGGCGCCGGAAGACAAGGAAAAGACTGCTTTCACAACCCCGCTGGGCCTCTACCAGTTCGAGAGGATGCCTTTTGGACTCTGCAACGCGCCAGCCACCTTCCAGCGGCTCATGCAGCGTTGCTTGGGCGGACAGGTCCATGACCACCTACTAATTTATTTGGACGACGTGATAGTGTACTCGCCTGACTTCCAGAGCCACCTGAAACATCTCGAGCAAGTATTCCAACGCCTACAGGACCACGGCCTGAAACTCCAACCTGGTAAATGCAAGCTCTTCAGACGCCAGGTGAACTACCTTGGACATGTGGTCAGTGCAAAGGGGGTCTCTACAGACCCGGAGAAGACCCAGGCGGTCGACAGCTGGCCAGTCCCGACCACGGTGAAGCAGGTCCGCTCCTTTCTGGGCTTTGTAGGCTACTATCGGAGATTCATCAAGGCCTTCTCCCGGGTTGCAGCCCCGCTGAATCAGCTGTTACAGGGGGTGACCGGCCGCCCAGCTGCCCCTGTGAATTGGACATCAGACTGCCAGAGGGCCTTCGAGCAGCTGAAGCAGGCCCTCCTGAGTGCCCCGATCTTAGCCTTTGCTGACTTTGCCCAGCCCTTCAAGCTCTACACCGACGCCAGCATGGAGGGCTTGGGGGCAGTGCTGTCCCAGGTGCAGGAGGGAAAAGAAAGAGTCATTGCATATGCAAGCCGCAGCCTCAGCCCCACCGAACGCAACGATCAGAACTATAGCTCCTTCAAGTTGGAGTTACTGGCTCTCTATTGGGCGGTGACTCAGAAATTCAAAGACTACCTGTGGGGGGCGCAGTTCACCATTTACACTGACAATAACCCTCTCGTACACCTAGACACGGCTCGCCTGGGAGCGGTTGAACAGAGGTGGGCTGCACAACTTGCCAACTACTCCTTTGACATCAAGTACCGCCCGGGCTCTGCCAACCAAAATGCAGATCTGTTGTCCAGATTACCAGAGACTTGTACCGCAGTGGCTCAAGCCGTTGAGGTACCAGTGGTTGAAGAAGCGCAAAAGGAACTTCCGCCCACCACAACCACCTCGGAGTCTGCACGCTGGAGAGCGTGGCAGCAAGAGGATGCAGAACTGGGGCAGATCCGCGAGTGGCTGGAAGCCGGTGAGCCACCATCTCGAGACCTTCGCCGTTGTTTGTCCCCATACCTGTCGAAGCTGCTGCAGGAGTGGGGTCACCTGGATGTGCACGAGGATCTGTTGGTGCGGAGGTGGGAGGAGCCGGATACTGGGACGGTGGCGCACCAGCTGATAGTCCCGGCCGCTAGAACCCAGGCACTCTGGAAGGAGTACCATCAAGCAGCTGGCCACTCCAGCGCCGAGAAGGTGGTGTCCATCATGCGCCGGCGCTTCTTCTGGTCGGGGATGGGAAAGGATGTTAGAGCTTGGACGGCAGACTGCCCAAGGTGTGCAGTGAGCAAGGCGGGGACAGAGCCGCGTGCCCCATTGACGTCCATCCAGAGCAGTTACCCCTTTGAAGTGGTGGGGCTGGACTACTTGTCCTTGGGCAGGCCGAATGACACTTACCCATACATCCTGGTCATAACGGACTTGTTCTCCCGCTACGCCCTGGCAGTGCCAACCAAGGACCAGACAGCAGCAGCTACAGTGAAGGCGCTGTGGGCAGCCTTGATCCAGCCTTTCGGTTGTCCGGAGAGGTTTGTGACAGACCAGGGGCCGGCCTTTGAGTCCATCCTCATGCAGCAGCTCTGTGACCTCTATGGCTGCACAAAGAGCCGGACCACACCCTATCACCCCCAGGGGAATGGAACCTGCGAACGCTTTAATAAGACATTACTTAGCCTTCTGAGTACTCTGGAGCCCGAAGCACAACCCTTGTGGCACCAGAAGCTCCCTTTCCTGGTTCAAGCCTACAATAATTCGACACATGCGTCCACGGGGATGACCCCACATTACGTCCTGTTCGGCCGACATGCCCGACTACCCGTCGACATGCTGCACGAAGTGTCGCCCCCGCAACAGAAGGAATCCCTGGAGGGATGGGTGAAGAATCATCATGCCTGCTTGACTGCGGCCTACACCAAGGTGAGGAGCAACGCTTCTCAGCGTCAGGCCTGGGATCAAGCCCGTTACAACAAGAAGGCCCATGCCCTCCCATTACTGCCGGGCGAGCGGGTTTTGGTGAGAAATTTCCGGCGGCGTGCCCATGGGAAGCTTGCCCCGCGTTGGGTTCCCGATCCCCACGTGATCGTCTCGCAGTTACGTCCCGAGCAGCCTGTTTACATCGTTCGCCCTGAGGGCAAGAGCGGGCCCACTCGTACCCTGCATCGCAACAATCTGCGGCCGTGCCCGGCAGATATCGGAAGGAGAGTTGAGGAAAACGCGTCGTGTGCCCTCCCTGAGGAACCCCCAGAGACATCCAACGGTCCCACTCCTCCCCTGTTCCCCTGGCCTGCACCCATTCCCACTACTCACACGGATCCCGACCGCCAAGCGGTACCCCTGATCCCACCTTCCGAGCAGATCGCCGAACCTGATGCAGGACCCATTGGCCCAGATGCTGGCCGAGCAGCATCGATTCCACCACTGGAGGAGCCTACCATGCCCCAGGCGCTTGGACTGGTAGATGCCCCCGGTCCTCGTGTTCCCCCTATCCCAGAGCGTCCAGTATCGCCTACTCCCCAATTGGCTGTACCCCCAGCAGAGTCCTCCGATCCTCCTGAGCCCGCCCAAGCAGGTCCTAGCAGGTTAGTCCCTAATGAGGGGTCTGTTTTTACTGGTGAGCGGGTGGGTGGTACACATAGCTATGTGGGTGGTACTCGTTCCCCAGAGCCTGAAGACCAAAGCACGGACAATGCAAGGAAAGGTCCGGGTATCGTACCCACACTTCGGCGCTCTCGTCGAGTTAACTTTGGTAGGCCACCGTTACGGTTTCGGCAACTTTAGTGGCCGGGACGACCACTGAAAAAGTGGGGGGGAATTATGTCACCTGTGACACGAACTGTTATGTATAATGAATGGACATAGACACGAACTGTTATACATTTGGATGGGGGTGATGCAACCTGTTATACATGCAGTACATGAACTAGTATATGAGTTGTCATGCACATAATGAATGAACGTGAACTGGCAATATTGAAGTGGACTGAAAAGCACTATGTGCTGGTGTCAGACGGCGGGGGTGGGGTTGTACTTCTCCTCTCCTCCTTTCCAGACAACGTAGAGGTGGTGGTCCACCGCGATTGGGTGGCGAGATTATAAAGGAAGTGGCGTTCAGCAGCGCGGGACAGAGAAACCACACCGCTGACTGCAGAGAGAGGACGCCACGCCGAATGCCACCACGCCACGCACGCCGGTTCTGACTACGTGCCGATCGAGCTTGGACCTACTGCCTATGTGACACGCCAGCCTGCCCGGCATAAAAGGGACGGTCTATCCGAGCTCTCCGTATTGAGTGAGTGTGGTGCTATAATCAATTTTGCCCACCGTCGCTTACGAGTCCTATCTTCCTCCTCCTCAGCCCTCCTGTCCTGGCCGCCTAGAACTGCGTTGATTGCCGCCGCCGTACACCACCGTTCATCCGTCGCTCCCGATCGCCAGCGCAGAGTGACGACATCTGTACAACGCCAGTCAACCCGGCCTGAAAGGGACGGTCTACCCTAGCTCTCTGTATACTGAGTGAGTGTGGCGCCACGTTGTTTACGACACACAATCGCTTACAGACTGTTATCTCCTCCTCCTCAACTCCTATCCACGGCTGGCCCATTCATCTGTTTCCTACTACCACTCGTCGCCGCCCTCTCGTTGCCAGGGCAACCGACGCCACATACGGGGCTTCTCTCGAGCGGAGTTCCCATTGGATTGTGACGTCACGGCTGGGGACGGACTTTCTGGGCTCTGGGGACGTGAGTGGGGAACTTTAACATACTGGACTGTATATTTGATTATTGAGTTTTAATTCTTCAGTCGTTATTTATGGTGGTTCATCAAACAATATCACAGTGCTTTGATATCAAGTGGTGGGCTACAGTTAATACCTGGGCATTAGATTTGTAGTCCAGCCGCTTCCTACAGTAGTCATTATTAATTCCAGGTACTCTAGCCTGTCTTTTATTGCCCCTTCGTGGTGTACATGCATGCCCGTAGTTTACTGCTCTAAGATTCATAGAAGTGTTATCCTATTCTTATAGGCGTTTGCAGTGATCGTTTGTTTTGTCAAATCATTTATTGGTTGAAGTGTGTATTATTTTGGGCGGTGTAGAGATTGGGTGGGTTGTTTCCCGGATTATAATTAACTGCTGTGAGGGGGGCTCGTGCAGGCTACGCGGACTATAGTTCATCTATTCTATGGTGCCTTGTCTCCAGTGTGTTAACCCTTTAACTGCCACATTTATCAAGCTAGTAACTGCCATTTGTCAGACCCTACCATTGTTATGAACTGCTATAAGTACTGTCTGATTTAGATTTAGCTATTACCGCCCCTGTATTATTCTAACCAACTTGCTCTTATTTTTGTGGACGTTTCTGTGCATTTTATTTCTAGAATATCAAATCAGCTGCTGTTATTTTTATTATCTGTACTCGAAATTGTAATAAATTTGTACCTTTTTATAACCTCTGCCTACTGATTGTGGTGTCTCAGGGATCTCGAAATATTGTGCCCAGTGGCCCATCCATCCATCCATCCATCCATCCATCCATCCATCCATCCATCCATCTTCATCCACTTATCCGAGGTCGGGTCGCGGGGGCAACGGCTCCACCAGTGAGCTGCAGACTTCCCTGTCCCAATCAAGCAGCGACCTCCTCCTGGGGGATCTTGAGACGATCCAAATCTAGGCCAGAGAGACAATGTAATGCCTCTCGAGAGGCATCCTAACCAGATGCCCCAGATACCACCTAAGCTGGCTCCTTTCCAGGTGAAATGAACATCAAAATACTGAATGAAGTAACTTATAAACTGTCTGGGGTGTTCACATGAAACCGAGTAGATTTTTTTTTTCGTGTGTGAAATATCCCTTTAAGTTTTTAGATTGCATCTGTTCTGATCCATTACCGTGTTTTCATTCTCGCTTATACTGTAAGTCGCTCTGGATCAGCGTCTGCTGAATGCTATAAATTATAGATGGTGAATATTCTTGGACAGTGAAATATCCCTTTAAGCGGTGAGTCCACATGATGTTCCGTCATGTATGTCAGGATGTACTGAGCACAGTGGAACTAAAGCAGGGAACACGCTGTCTCCATGTGTTCCTCTCTCCATACCCCAAGAGGACAGAGACACTAAAAAAGGTCACAGTATGGCCGAAAACCAACCAACCAATACATACGCACACACAACGCGCATGTGCACGCCACGCACACGCATGTGGACACATGCACCCACGGCTGTGTGCACGCGTGCCCCCCCTCTAGCGTAGGCGCACGCACACACACAGGCACACACGCATGCACACACACGCACATACACACGTGTGCATACATGAGGGCAGGACGATATGAAAGCTGCATGCAGTTGGAAAGAGAACAAACGCAGTCAGTCATACACAAACACTAATAATATGTTGCTCAAGTGGACAGAATGTTAACCCTAGACAACACTATCACTAAATGTGAAATATTTAATAAAAAATGTTTCTCATCAAAATATTTCATGGGGAGGACCTATCATGGGGGGGCATGTGCATATAAAATATTCCTAAGAAAAGAAAAGAGGAATTAAGTTGGGAACTTCTCCTTTGGTCCAAACATTCTTAAGACTTGTGAGATTGGTCCAGTGAAGTCCTGTGGGTGAATGGGATTTTTGTTGATCACACTATCACTAAACACAGGAGAAATTCACCTGAAACCTTCCTGAAGAAAAAAATAGGGATGTGTGCATGGAAACAAACCCACATTCTATGAAGTCACTGAGCATCATGAAGCTACTGAAAGACCCGCCCACCTCAGACATCAGCAACATTATGATGTCACTGAGCATCATGAAGCTACTGAAAGACCCATCCACCTCAGACATCAGCAACATTATGATGTCACTGAGCATCATGAAGCTACTGAAAGACCCATCCACCTCAGACATCAGCAACATTATGATGTCACTGAGCATCATGAAGCTACTGAAAGACCCATCCACCTCAGACATCAGCAACATTATGATGTCACTGAGCATCATGAAGCTACTGAAAGACCTGCCCACCTCAGACATCAGCAACATTATGCCATCCATCACTGGGCATCATGAAGCTACTGAAAGACCCACCCACCTCAGACATCACAACATTATGATGTCACGGAACATCATGAAGGTACTGAAAGACCCACCCACCTCAGACATCAGCAACATTATGATGTTACGGAACATCATGAAGCTATTGAAAGACCCGCCCACTTCAGACATCGGCAACATTACGAAAATTCTGTCATGTTCAGTAGTCTAGGGTTAAAAGAGAATTTGCTTCTGGACTATTGTCAGGTACGGCCAAAGTAATGCAAATTGATCAAAAATCCAGGCAGAACATCAGCTATAATTAATAATTGTAATTATAGTATAATTCTCATAATTTTTCAAGCTGTAAAATCTCATAAGCAGATTATGCTGCATGTGTGTATTAGGTGCGGAACAAGAAATTTCGCAAACCAGCAATTTCCATTGGTCAACAAAAACTTTTTTTTTCCACTTAAACCAAATGCACTATTTTCGTGTTCGTATGCGTCGAAAGATCAGGTGTGCAGGTCATTTTCATGCATTTTGATAAAAGATTGTAGTTAGAGTAGGATTTTAAAATATATAAAAATCTTCAAGATGGTGGGTCATCTAAAGGTGCACAAACTGCGATTGAGATACATGTAAAATGACTGATTTCTCCATACAAATAATCAATCATTTCAGTATCATAATGGCTTACAGCATGACAGACTATGCATAAATGTGCATGACATCACTTTTAAACCTAGAAATACAAAAAGATCATTTTTTTCAAACAGCTGTCAACTTTAACGACTGTCCGTTCAACAGAGTTTTGCGATACTTTCTAAGAATACACTGATTAGTATTGCTATCACCAGTAATATATGCTGCGTGTGGATGTGTTCCACAGCACAGCCACGCAAAATAACTAACCGAGCCAAAGAAACAGCAGCCATGGACACTTTTAGACAGGCGCTTACCACCACCTCGATTCTGCGTGAATGTGACCAAATGGGTGAGGTTGTATGTAAATGTATAAACTTTATGCAAAACTATGTCGGGATCGTGAAATCAAGTGACCCCTGCATATTTTGCAAGTATTGCAGGAATGGCAATAATTGCAGGTTCACTAGTAAAAGACCACACCAACTTGTTCAGGTTTGAGAGTATTTATTGTGCGAACGAAAGTACGTGTATGAGGAGACCGAGGAGGGCGAGACTTTGGGTGGGGGCGGAGTCTCGGAGCCTGACGATCGTTGGTGCTCGGCTGGGAGCCTACGGTTGCGATGACCGCCGTGCTCGGCCCGGGAGCGTTCGATCGCTTCGACTCAGACGATGCCCCCCTCGAGACTCCTAGGAGAAAAGAGAACGAACGTTAGTCGGGAAGGCTGAGGAAGAAGGGGGATAGATGGGGAGGAGGGAGGGGGAATTTGACAGCGTGAAGCAGTAACGAACGGGAGTTGACAGCGCGAAGCAGTATCAAACAGGTAAGAGGGAGAGAGGAGGTGTATTTAAGCTGTGGGAAAGTTAACGTGATTGGTTGGACATGATCGGGAGAAGGGGAACGGGAGAGATTGGCTGAACGTGGTCATGAGATTAGAGTGACGGTGTGAATGGGTTGAACAGTGGGTGGTCTCTTCTCCTGAACTTACGTTTAACACAATTTCATGAAGGGGGAATTAATTCCCCCTTTCTGCCAGTGTCCGCACAGAGATGTGCGGCGGTCCGGTCGTGGCCCGCACTCTGCCAGTTGAGGACTGATGTAACGTTTCAACACAAAGATGCCAGGCTTTAGGACGGCGATCCAAGCGTTGCCTGTCTCACCTCCTATAGTGTAAAACACCAGAACTGAGCTGCATGTAAACATCGTGCTTGGGAAGCTATGTGTTGCTAATGTCAATGCTAGAGCTCGCTAGCACAACTGTAAAACTGGACGCATCCTTGCTGCAGGAAACGCCAATGTTCCCATCAGGACCCCCAGATAATCAACAGGGACCCCCGAATATCATACCTTTTATCCATACCATGGAAGTGTTCATTAAATCTAGAAGTTATTTAGCCTTTTAGTCCACGTTATAATGGAGGTGGACTATAGCCTGTGAGCCAAGTAAAAAATAAAAAAATAATATCAGTAATATTGATATCAGTAATAAAGCTTAATGACAGTGCAGCTCGTCAAAAGCGGGGGCTATTTACATTATAATGACGGTGTGAACGTCACACCAACAAGGGAAGCAGTTATTGTGTTAATATGCGGTCAGTCCGTCTGTTGCTCTCCCCAGGTTGGCAGAGGCAGTATGAAGCAACCACGATTACTAAAAAAGAAATGAGGCATCATTTAATTGGCAGCCACTGTATGTTTTCTGAATAATCGTTCTCCGACCTCTGAGCCATGGGATGGTTTTTATACCGGCTATCCGATTGGCTATCTGGCCTCTCTGCAAGGCCGCGACTTCTGATTGGCTATCTCGTCTCTTGGCAACCCTTCCATCTCCAAAGTTTTTTAGCCTGTTTACTAGGCAGCCTGCAGCTGCCAAAATGGAATGAAAAATTATAGGATAAAATCTTTGAGGGAAAAAAATGAAATAGGTTTTTATATACTGTATACAACATGTGAAAAACACAAATAGGTCTGGTCTGAAACAATAGTTGTTTCAGAGTTTCAGACCTGCGTGGTCCAGAAATGAGGTTTGAGGAATAATTGCAGTTTCATAACATTTGCAATGACATTTCATATTTCTCCATTTCCCTATTGTGCTCCTCGTTTGTGTTTGTTTATTTGGACAGTCGCAGGGGTTGAACCCTGACCCCTAGGCGTCGAAACATGCCTCAAACACTATGCGTGCATGTGTGCATGCACGTGTGTGCACGTGAGTGCACGTGCGTGTGTGTGTTCATTCCAGCAGGGTAAATATTGCTACAGCACTGATCAGCTTCACTTTATGTCACAGAACCCAGCTGTCAGCCCACGGCACACGCGTACACACACACACACACACACACACACACACACACACACACACACACACACACACACACACACACACACACACACACACACACACACACACACACACACACACACACACACACACACACACACACACACACACACACACAGTTATCTTGTGCCTTAAGCATACACAAACACACACGTGACACACCAGAGATGTGCATGGCAGACAGACTGGAAAACCAGCCTGTTATTGGAGCTGATAACCCTCTGCCTGCGCATGCGTGAGTGTGTGTGTGTGTGTGTGTGTGTGTGTGTGTGTGTGTGTGTGTGTGTGTGTGTGTCTGTGTGTCTGTGTGTGTGTGTCAGAGACAGTTCACATGTAATTGTGTTTGTTTGTACTTGTATGCGGATGTGAATGGGTGCGCAATTGTGCATATCTATGTATCTGCTTGCCCGCATCCCTAGTGATGTGTACAGCGTGCGCGGCGCACGTGCACGCCTGTGTGGCCGTGTCTGTGTGTGTACGTGCGTGCGTGCCCGTGCATGTGTGTTCACACATGGATGAGCCTTCTGTTTGGTGAGCAGAGCTCTCACTGAGCTGGGTTTTTAGGTCGCAGTGTTCCCTCACACACACACACACACACACACACACACACACACACACACACACACACACACACACACACATACACACACACACACACACACACACACACACACAGAAAGATGCCGGGCGTTATTCAGTGTCGGGCAGCCAGTGCATGTGCGCTCCTGTGTGTGTGTGTGTGTGTGTGTGTGTGTGTGTGTGTTGTGTGTGTGTGTGTGTGTGTGTGTGTGTGTGTGTGTGTGTGTGTGTGTGTGTGTGTGTGTGCTAGAGGGTTTTAAAGCCTACGTGGCCACAAAACATGTCCACTCCTCTTAGTAATGTCATCCAACACACACACACACACACACACACACACACACAACCCCCCCCCCCCCCCCCCACACACACACACACCACACCACACCCACACCCACACACACCCACACACACACACACACACACACACACACACACACACACACACACACACACACACACAGCATGCATAGATACATACATCAGACTAACAGACTGTGACATGTCAACAGTAGTGTGTTAAATGTATTCTACAGTGTACAGTAGACGTATATTAGATCGTATATCATCGCATAATGTCCTCCCATCTCTACCATTCAACTCAGTGTAAGATTATTCAGTAAATTAACAACCTACTATCATCACAGCACTGTGTGGAGCACACAAGTAGAATCACTCAGAGAATATACTGTTACTGTATATAGTATACATACATATATATACACAGTATATAATGCTTTTAGCCCAAGTTGGCTGTTTTTCAACCCTTTACATCAGTGTTTTTCAACCAGCAGTCCAGAGGGTTCCAGGTGGTCCTAGCTAAATTATGGAAGGGTTGTTAAGCATATGTAACTCTTTGAGAGTGTGGGGTCCATTTGGTTTAGTTTCGGGTTTAGTTTCGGGGTCTGTGGCTAATGTCATCAAATGGTGGTTTGTAGCTCAAATGCTGAATAAATAGTAGGTTGTAAACTGCTTTACATGGACCTGTTGTAAATGGCATCACTGTCCCACAACCGTGTGAAAACAAATGCTCCACTTTCAGTTAATCGGATAATAATAGGGCTGGTTGAAATAACATCAAAGAAAGTCTATATAAAGAGGCGACTGATAGAAATATTTCATATTTCTGAGGTTTATTGTGAATGATTTGATTTCACATATACCAGCCATACATACAAAACAATAAAAGATTACAGTATACTGGATGGAACATCCAGTATAATCTTTTATTGTTTTGTTTTACCAATCCATGTGTAACTGTGGCGCATCCAATGTTTACAATGCTTTAAATACTTGATCATTTTTATCAAACGTTGGGAGAGCTCCATTGCAACTATGGTGCTTGTCAGTGGCTCGCTTCTGTATTAAATGCTCTCCACCAGAATACGACTGAATTATTCAACAGAAACATGACTTCGTTGACTGGTAATATACTTTGTTTGTATGTCTTGGGTCTCAGGGTCCATTTGGTTACAGTTTGTTGTTCAGGAGTGCATTCACTCATTTCACATTTTCTTTGTGTACAGACGGGTTACCCTGTAACCCACCATTCCATTCTGTTCTGAATTACAATTGATAATTCTAAACAATCCTAATATGCTCTTAAAGCTTTAAGTACATTTTCGCTCAGTACTTATACTTTGTGTTACTTGAGACTATTATAATTGGATTCAACTCCAGTACACTATGTTTTCCGACTGTCTTATAGCTGGTGGTCCACCCTTCCTTCCTTCCTTCCTTCCTTCCTTCCTTCCTTCCTTCCTTCCTTCCTTCCTTCCTTCCTTCCTTCCTTCCTTCCTTCCTTCCTTCCTTCCTTCCTTCCTTCCTTCCTTCCTTCCTTCCTTCCTTCCTTCCTTCCTTCCTTCCTTCCTCCCCTCCTAAATTTTGCTCAGCTATCGAAGGGTTATACAGTCCTTTCCTATTTTCACACAACTATGGATATATTTTCAATTTATTTCCATCAGCGACAACCTACAAACCTTCATTAATATAATAAATACATGAGTAAATCAATATATGAGAGTAGGCTATGATAAGAGAAGTTTTTTTTGTTTTGTTTTGTACAGTAATAACAGCATGACCTTTTAATGTCTGTTAAAGTAACAGGAAGTTACATCATCACTCCAATATGACAGGGGCACTATGGGAGGAAACTCTTACTATGGGATTTAATGGGAGTGTCACAGGGTGAAAAAAATGGGTTGCAACAATGTGGGATAAAAATGTAGGGGGAAAAAAACACCCAATCCCTGAATGGGATTTTAAACCAATTTTAAACCGATAAAACTATGAAGTAAAGCAGAGGTTCCTAACCACTGGTACTACTAGTAACTCTGCTGGTCAGGGGCGGATTGGCAATCAATTGTGTTGATTAGCGATTACCAGGGGTGCCCAAAAGGTAGATTGTGATCTACCAGTAGATCACATGCCTGTCCCCTAAAATACATAGGCTGCCAACCCAAATCCCAAATACAACAGTAGTAGCATATACACAGGGGAGGATTATCCAACAGGCACATTGGGCCCCTGAGCTCGAGGGAGAGGTTGAGTATCTGTGTGATCGCTAAGAGCACCCCCCCCCCAAAAAAAAAAAAAGGGTAACAGAGAATAACAGTGTCAAACAAGGTCTCTTCACTGTTACTTACAAGGGGCTTATTCATTTTGTGTCAACAACATAACCCCAAAAGTCCTAAACCAAAATGATATGCTACATTACTGCAAGTGTTTGTTCATTACTGCTTATTATTTGGCTTAGTTATTTTAGCTGTTTATTATTTTTAAGCAATCCCTTGCTGTAAATCCAGGTGAATTTAGGTGAATATCGCACACCTATTATGTCATAATAGATGTGTGTGCATGTTTCAAAGCTCCCACTTTCTAGGTGCCTTGAAATGGATTTTCAGTAATGGGATAATCCCATTTTTGATGTGTAGATCTCGTTGAGCTGCTCATTTTGAAAGTAGCTCTCAAGTCAAAACAGTGTGGCCACTCCTGGATTAGACACATGCATTATTGTCTTAGGAATGGAACCAAAAGGACAAGTCTACGCTCCTGTATTTTAACCTCATTTATTATGGTGGTATTTGGAGCGACAAATATATTTCTGAGGTGGTACTTTAGTATAACATGTTTGGGAACTAGTGTTGTAGTCAAGACCACCTAAATCCAGACCAAGACCTAGGGGGGGTTGAGACCAAAATGAGACCGAGACAACCATGATACTTGGGGTTCGAGATCGAGGTGAGACTAGCACCTATTGGGTTGAGACCAAAATCAAGACCAGGACCTATAAGGGTCGAGGCCAAGACAAAGACCAAGACCATTGTGAGACAAGACCAAGTCATTATTTTTTATAATGTATATATTCATGCCTGAATTTTATCTCTAGTTGTGGACTGCTAGCGATATGCACATCCATCCAGCGCTGCGCACTGCTCTGCTGTCTTAATGAATGGGCTGCTCGATCCTCACAATGATAATATATAAGAATTCTTTTACATTGTCTCGTCTTGAGTGGTCTCGGTGTCGAAAGAGACAAATTGAGGGTGAGACCAAGACAAGAACGCGAGACAGTGAGGTGCGAGAGTGTTGAGACAGGGACAAGACAAGACAATTTCAGGTCAAGGCAAAAACAAGACCGAGACAATGAAAATGTGACTCGAGACTGGTTGCGAGACGACACAGTGTCTCGAGAATTACAACACTATTGGAACCAATGCAGTATAGGAATGCCTTGACTATACAACCAAATGTTTTTGTTTTTTGCTGAGTTTGCCATACATCTTTCTGTCCTTTGAGGGAGCGTTGCGTGCAGACGGTGTGTCTGCGTCTCTTGCTGTGCATCGCCAGGACGCATTGTTGGCACACATTGTTGGCACATGCTATTGTAAGACACAATTATGCAAAGTCGTCATTTTTCGGGGGCTCGGCAGTGGCTCGCGAAAACCGACGTATATATAGCTGGACGTCTAGTGGCTTTAAATGCCGAATAAACAATGCACGGCAGTCTGCTGCACCTCGATATGAAAAGGACCAAAACACATCGGCTTAGTAAATATATAATATACATGTTTATTGTATGTTTTTACTATAACTTATAGTATAGTTGCCCCGTAGGGGTGTCCATGGAGAGGGAATTTGCCTTTACAGTAACATGTGTGTAGAATAGAGGATGAGAGGCAACACAGATGTTAGACAAAGGAACGACATCAATATGTAATGTGTGTAGGCACAACGCGGACCTGGATCTGCTGACCGCTCCTATATAAAGCCTTTGTTACTTACAGAATACAAGCAGCTGCTTTGTTTAAAAAAAAGAAAGAAAAATAATTCTCCCCGGGCCTGAATAATGCTGCGCTAAACACTTTGTTGAAGCCACGGCTCAACTTATTTAGTTAGTTGTAGAGTAGCTTCTGTAGCGGCGTTACCATGTGTTGTGTATGTTGATCAGAAGCTTCCACAATACAGGTCAATGCACTGAAGGAAGATTTACAAATTACAGATAATTAATCCAGTGTGACATACAAAAAGCTGGAACAACACATGAAAAAACTGTCTTCATTAGTTCGGAAACCTGACTTTGGGAATTATTATCTCCACCTTAATAACACCAATTTGTATTGTATCTTATATTGTTTTAATCGCTGATTGGTCACCTTATGGTGTATAGAGATCGGACATCCATGAAATGAGTAACCACTGCTAAATGTGTGGGTTGCACCCTCAAAAATGTGACAAAATGTTGGAAATTATTGTTGTTTTGAACTTAAAGGGTCAAAGGTGTGTGCCACTCAGCCACAGGTGTGTCCCAGGCACATACCGTAAGTATTGGCCCTGTCACTTTCTAGACTCTGTTTATGCCGTTTATGACCACATATCTTCAGAATCGGCCTCAAAGCAAGGCCGAAATTGGGGGTGCAAAAACTTGGGTCTCAAAGTCAAGTCATACCTTGTTAAAAAGGTCACTAAACAACCATTAAACCAATATAAGAAACAATACAAGTTGGTATTTGTATTGGTGGAGAAAATAATTCCCTGTTAGGTTTCCAAACTTATGTAGGCCAGTTCCCTTAAAGTTCAGTTGGATAGACAGTAACTAAGAACATAACAGTAAAATATATATAGAGAGAATTAAACTAAGCATAGACAATAGAATGCTATGCCTTCATTAAAAGTTACAGAAGTTGAGCCTATGTATACACCCGTCAGTTTTTTGGGCAATGGCAAGTGCTGCAGGGCTAAGATGACATCTGAAGAGATGAGTTATTAGGCATGTCCCAATACACTTTTCATTTCCGATCTGATAACGATGCCACAATTTCTGTGTTAGCCAAGGCCAAAAGCAAACACCTCACTCAAATGTGCACTTCTGAAACTACAATGCAAATTCCACATGACCCAATATCTTATTTACCTGGCATAGTGTCAAACAGTTAGACTAACATACTGCATTTGGCAATTCCGAGATAACACAATAATTGACCTGATACTAATACTTTCCAATACAGTATCGGGGACATCCCTAGTTGTTATGGTTGGAAGAGAGTCTGCAGATCAAAGTCTATGAGGAAATTATTGTGAAAATCATTTCTGGGGCAAGGGCGACGTCATGAAAGGGGCAGGACTGCTCAGCCCTACACAGCCAGCGTTGCGAGGCAGTGAACGGTGAAATGCACTAGGAGTTGAGTCCTGGTGTGGAGTAGGCTGCTTGTTGCACCACTGTAGTCTCAGTGTGGTGGAATGCTCACCATCGGTCCGAAACTTTGTTTTGATCCTGACCCAATTTGCTATTCAATAGATACACGTACAATAGATCAACAAGCTCACAATGCATCGCATTGTGTTCAACCTGCCTCACAAGCATGTCTGTCTGTCGGCCTGTCTGCCTGTGCACCATCCCTTCAAGTCGAACTCTCGTTGAACTCTGTCTTGAACTCTGGGTGAACTTTGTCCAACAGACCTGCTAATCCACTTTTGGGGGAAGGGGTGGTGTTGGGGGGGTGGGGGGTGCCAAGCGTCTATGGTGGCCCTCGAGGGACATTTTGATCTGCGTTAACACAATGCAACACATGCTAATCAGAATCACCACCAGTCACACACATACACACACACACACACACACACACACACATACGCACGTGCGTGCGTGCAGGCACCGTGTCAATAAACTACACACAGTATCACACACTGGACATACTGCTGACATTACTGGTTACATAAGAGAGAGAGAGACAGAGAGACTTCAGTCATGTGGTCATATTTTGGTCAAATGATTTTTGTTTTTATCCCACGATTTTGTAACCCATGTTTCGCCCAGTGACAATTCCTAATGTGATCCAGGGCTCTACACACGATCTGCCAACCTGGAGCAGGCAGCGGACTTGCCTCATGCTTCCTTCAATGCATGAGGAGTCCAAGTTGCCTTCTTTTCACCTGACAAGGGGGGAGTTTCCCTGGTTGGACGTAGTGCGTGGAAGGAACACGTTATTCCAACCAGTTCCTGTCCCCTCCATCAGGCGAGTCTAGAGTCCAGGATTACTGCATGTTTTTGTGAGGGTATCTACCCTAGGGGACAGGGGGAGAACTTCACACAGAAAGGCCCTTTCACCAACCCCGCCTTTCGTATGGGCACTGATGACACGGAGGAGGAGACACGCCACCAGCACCCACAGCGGGTCCCTAGCAGGAATCGAACCCAGGACCTTCTAGCTGTGAGGAGACATCTGAAAGTTGACAAAATGCTGGACGATTTTTTTCATCCTGACTAAGGTATATGTGGAGGGGCCTGATGCCCTTGTGATATAGTCAGATGTGTGCCAAATGGTAATTAACCAGGGCTGCACTGGGACAAAAAAAATCAGCCCGGTCATTTTCATGGTAATTCGTACAGTGTGTAGATAGCAGAAGCTCTATCTCTCAGTGCACACAAAGAACAAACAAGCCACAAAACCACCAATTACACAACATAAATGATACAAAACAACAGACACCTACCTAACTCAGGATGGGCAAAATCATTTTGTGACCTTGACCTGTGTCATAACCAATGCTTAAAACAACTTTTTTTTTTTTTTTTTTTTTTAGAAAAAGGTCAGGACCTCCCCTGACCATTTTCTAAATCCAACTTCAGTGTTTTGTATCTTACAACTTAATGTATGAGTACAATACAGAAAATGTTTGCATTCGCCATCTTTGTTGAAGTTTGTTGAAGATGTCTGAGATAACTAATCTTTGATATTGGTTTAAACCCTATGGGAATGTTGTATTATGTTTTAAAATCCTTTGGTTTTCTGCAAACTTCCTCTCCCCCTCTGTCCACGTTTTGTCGGTCTCTAGTCCACACACTTCCATTGCCCCAATTCCATGTCCCATGAAATGCAGTACTATTAGTGACATCTCCTTGGCAGGCGCGTATTTTACGCCGGTGCCGCCGGTGCGGTGCACCGGGGCCCAGGCCCCTTGGGGGCCTACTGAGAGGGAAGGGGAGAAAAGAAAAGAAAAGCCGCTGACAGCGGGCCCTGCGACTGTTATGGACCTGTGGCCTGGTCGTTAGGGGGTTAAACCTGAGAGTGGCCGGGCCTAGCAGTGGGAGGGGTAATGATATTGTCCAATCAAATTGGTACCTGTGAGCTGTCACTCACGTGTGAATGTGTTCTGATGTCAGTTCCTCTTAAAACAAATCAAAACAAAAAAAAAGTGTCAACTACAAAAAAAAGCGCGAGTGGGTTGAATTGAAGCATCGGCGTAGCATAGTGTCATGTTCAAGAAAAGTCATGAAAGTGGTTCCAAAGGCGAATGGAAAGAGAGCAGTCGGCAGCGGGAAGCGTAAATTAAGCTAAAATGACCAAATTGGACAAGTTTGTATCAGCATCGGTGTCTCTCCTCCTGCTGCTGCACCTGCAGCCCCACCGGCACCGGGCACTAGCAGCTACCCCAGATCCTGCCTCACAGAGCGGCGACACGCTGGACTCGAGTTGCCAACGAGTTCAGCAACACAACCGCCCTGTGACAGTTCTCCACGCGCCACGCACGGACACAGTGTCGGTGAAAATGAATGTCCCCGCGCGCGGCGGCCGCGTTGCAGAGCCTAATGAACCCCGAATCCCCAGCACAGATCGAGGATTATACGACATGACACCGCATACCGATAAGACAAAAAGCTTTATAATAGCAACAAGTCCGTAGGCCTGCCGGACCGTTTCTCAGAGACAACAAAAAAGTCTTTCTCTGAAAAATACATCTCCACTACCCGTAAAATGACCTTCTAATGAGTGAGTACACAGTCACATCACATTCATTAATGCGGTCAGTTTGCTGTCTTTGTAAATCATGTAATGTGCTGTGTTCTTGATGCTTGTTGCTTATACTGTGGAAGTGCATACCAGCTTTGTTGGTGTTGGATATAATGTGAATGTGTGAGTGTAATAGTTTGGGGACATCATGTTTGAGCCCAGGTCAGGGCAGGCTGTTAGATATTAGTAATGATGGAGGATAGAGATAGAGCTTGGCATCTGTCCATGTTGTTATGGTTCTGAAAATGCTGTGTCTGTGTGTGTGTGTGTGTGTGTGTGTGTGTGTGTGTGTGTGTGTGTGTGTGTGTGTGTGTGTGTGTGTGTGTGTGTGTGTGTGTGTGTTTTTCATGGCCATTTGCCAATAAAGATCAATGAAAATGAATGGAATAATTGTGTAGCCAGGCACGTTTGTTAGTCTACTGTATACAGTATAGCTGTAGTGTGTGTTTGTGCGCGCACATGCGTAAGAGTTGCTCGTTTATGGCAATGATAGGGGCCTACAAAATATTCTTGCACCAGGGCCCATCCTCAGCTCCTTTCGCCAGTGCTCCTTGGCATTTTTTATGTTATACCTCTGCTGGTTAAGTCTGTCTACTATTGTGTTTCTGGTTTCCCCTACATATTGTAGATTAAATTTGTTACATGTGATTAGATAGACACATTTTGTGGTCACTGTTATGTTTTGTTTTATTTCTGGCATGGTGTTTGTTGATCTATTTTTCACTAGTAGCTTGGGTTTAAAGTAATCTGGTCTTTTAGGGGGGTTCGGTCTGTTCTTTTAAGTTTGCTGTGGACTATGTAATCTTTTAAGTTTTTATTTTTTCTGGAAGCAGGTATGATTTTGTATCCCTCTAGTGAATTTGATGCACCTCTTGTAAAGTTTCTTTTTTATCTTCATGCTAGCTATTTTGCTTAATGACAGCTGCTCTCATGGTCTTGTATCCTGTTTCCGTTGTCTGCTGTTCTTGGTTATTTATTCCCATGGATTAGTGTTGAATAAGAGTCTCAGTAATTGTGCTGTATTGTGCCGTCAAGATTGTAAACCATTGAGACGGTTTGGAAAAAAGACTTGTAAAATAGTCGCCGGCCTTCCCGACTATAAGCATCGACTGCGACCGTTAAAATCTGTCTCAATCCTTTTTTGATGGTAACGTCATCGTTGACCTCAACTTTTTTTCCCACGTACTCTAATCAGCTGTAAATGGTCCGTTCATATAGCGCAGTGGTCGCCAAACTATGGCCTGGGGGCCGCTTCCCTATTTGACCCGGCCCCCTGAACAATACCAGAGACGCACAATTTTTTGCTGTGCATTATTATTTTTCCATTCTGGCCACACGATCGAGGCTAATGCACGCATAGAACACTGGGGTGAAGTGGGCCTGCCCGAATCCCCGGAAATGTTTAGGCATGTCAACGTAAAAAGCAACCTCCGATGGCCGCTGAACCCATGCAAGGTACCAACCAGCACATTGGAGTTCAGTGTCTTGCCCAAGGACACTTTGACATGAGCTGTGTACCGAACGTAGCAGATCTTCCATGTCGGTTGCCTATTTCCACACAACCAAGCATAGTTACTGGATCTCTTCTACCTCCTCTAATATTTTAGTCTGTACATGGACTCTCACAGTGGAGTTAGCACTGCTATAGAGGCAGAGACATGGACGGCGAGACACCTATTTTATATAGACGACCAAGAAAATCTCAATCTGAAATCTGACCACCAAAATGTGTGAGAACTAAGAACTCAGTGATGCGTTACGTTGCCCTGGCTTATGAAGTGAAAGCAGCTTAACTCACTGAGAACTGTTCTTTCACAGGACCTTGACTATAATAACTTGTTGTTACATCTTACAGACTTAACTCTTTCTCCATTTGTCCAGTACATGTACTAGACAAACTGCCTGACACTCAGTTTGAATTATCATTTCGTTTCACTTCATTATTCAGTCTGAAAGCCCTCACGACGGCAGTTTATTGGTTGGCTGTTGTCAAAGCGCCAGTCTTCGGTGATTTGTTCATACCAACCAACAAGAATATTGGGAAAGCAGACAACGTTGTTATCATTCATGCAGCTACTGTGATCCCATGGTTGCTAACCAAACACGCAC
>CM076974.1:15141967-15144467 GCA_039105355.1 Benthosema pterotum
ATCTCCAAATGTTTGTAAAATAAGTTGGGATTGACAAAAGTCAATTCCGTGGTTCGGAAAACCACACCACGAGTGCATTGAGTTGGATGGGGGCAGTGGGCAGTGACGTCACCGAGTGTATTCAGTGAGCCTTATTTACGAATGAGCAGTTAGAACCAACAACATACCTTCCTCAAAATGGTGAGAATCACTGTCAGAGCCATATAAATCCTTTCTTATGGGCCCCCCTGTAAAAGTCTTTTCAAATGGGGGGTCTGCATGCATTCATTTGATAAATGTGCAGGTCCTTGACGGACATGGAAAAGTTTGGGGACCGCAGTACAGTGCTTAGACATAGCCTAGCATCCTAGCTCACAACAGTTGTATTGCTATTCATTGAGCGGGAGCGCTCAAGACACAGCTGTGACACAGTCATACCTTCCACACTGGCCAACCCTGTGTCCATCATAGGGTTGCTCAGTGCGTGCACCAAACACACCGTTGTGAATAAACCAACGAGGAGCCCCAAATGCCCCAAATACACCAGGTATTAACGGCAACAGGGCACACCAGTGCGTTTTGGGCGCATTTCGAACGCTATAATACAGAAACACAGAAACTTCGTTTTTTTTAATCATAACTATTATTATTTTATTTTTTAAATAATACATTACCTTTTCCTTCTAGGAAAATGTCCTGTCCTGTTTCTGTGTTATTATTAGTTTAATAAAGAATTTGAGGCACCAAATACTTTTGTCAATTTCAGCTTATTTTACAGACAGATCTTTGGTGTGGAGGGCCAGTGTATGGAATTCCAACCTCCCCTGACAAATCAAACTCAGCTTCTTCTATGTGACAGTAGAATCCGTTCTCCTATATGGCAGTGAATGTTGGGCCCTGAAGCCAAACCCTGCATGTTGTACTCTTGTTGAACATCAGCAGGACTACACATGTACACAAAGACACAGGACGCCCCAGCCAGCAAACTGATGCGGTGGGAACCAACACACAGAAGTCACAAGGACGTCCTACGCTAACAGTATGTGCATGTAGAAAGATGCAGGAGGGCAAGGCACCAGCAAGCTGGCCGGATGTATGTAGAACCAGGACGACTGGAACCAACGATGGAGGGCTTGTCTGAGGATGACCTAGAGTACTGACTGCCAACCTTTTTGATGCCAGGGACCAGCATTTTTTCAGAATTTGAGCCACGGACCACCACTTGAGGACAATTTTAGCCCCACAGACCCCAAAACTAAAGATTTCTTTTGCTTTTGTCCATCTTCTAGTTGTGTAGACTTGGGGCTAATTCAGATGATGAATATTTTAACTCTTGAGAGTGTAAAAATGAAACCAAATGGACCCGCAAGGGTCCATTTGGTTTCATTTTTACGTTCTCAAGAGTTACATCTGGTTAACCAACTTAGCTGGGACCACCTGGAACCCTCTCAGGGACCACTGGTGGTCCCCGGACCACCTGTTGAAAACCCCTGACCTAGAGTACTGACTGCCACAGCCCGACCGATGCCATGTTTTTGTGGCCAATGCCGATACCAATTTTTGTAAAAAACCTACACCGATGTTACCCATGTTTTGGACCGATGTTTAATATTGCATTAAAATAAAATAAAAATATTTGAAAAACTTCTAAACTTCAAATCTATTTTCTTTTCCAAGTTAACAATAGAAATAATAATAAAATAATGTGACATCATCATTTACTTTTGTGAAATAATTCCACACCTTGCTTTTCCGTCTTTCTTTTTCTGTTCCAGGCATATACAGTGTTGGCCGATATATCGGCTAATATATATCAGTATAGATATCACCGATACTCTGTATCGGCCAATACAGTATATCAGTACGGACGATATATCGGTAGGGGTATACTGACTGCTGTGTACTTTTATACGTACAAGAGACATATTTGCAATAAGGTTAGGCCAGCCTTACTGTACTTACAAACATACATCATCAAGACACGTTTTTATGTCTCATATCTTGCTGTCAAGTCACTATGATCCACCTCCGTGTTATTATCAAAAGTGACTGAGGGATTTAGATCTCACAACTCTCTATTTGGCCAGTCCCTACTCATAAAAACAGATTTCTCCAGACGTATGCCACATATAGGCATTGGCCTGACAGCATGTCACGTGTTGGAAGCAACTCTCCATGGTATAAAACTCAGGGGTGGATCTAGGCATGGGCATGGGGGGCAATGCCCGCCTAAATGCCCAATCTGCCCCACCAAACACGATAGCATGCAAAACAACCCAAGGTATTTCAAATTAAAGTGCTTATATTTAAAATTATTTGAAACGCTACTACTGCTACTAACTACAGTAAAGTTACAGCTGTGTCACCACTAAACCAACAGCATTTCATCATTGAAAACAGAAAATTCTCTGAGTCAGACCTTTAGCTTTATGCATGCCGTGTGTCTGTTCACATCAACTGATGTCATCATTGATGCTTTACTTTACGTCCAATAAAAGTCCTGTAACCAAAAATGGTATGG
>CM076974.1:15149467-15154467 GCA_039105355.1 Benthosema pterotum
GGCACCACCGGCAAGCTGCGGCGCCGATCCGCCACGTCGCGGGGGAAGCTGGCCATGAAGCGCGGCCTGCGCTTCGCCCCGCTCGGCCTGCACCACCACGCGGGGATCAACGAGCGGGTGGCGGCGGCGGCGGCGGCGGGCGGCGCCAACCCGCTGTACTGGCAGATCTCTCCGTTCCTGTCCCTGCACCACCACCACCACCCGCACCACTCCCACCACCCGCACCACCACCACCACTACAACGGCTCCTCCTCGGGCTTCCACCTCAACCAGGGCCCGTACGGCGCGCTCACTCTGCCCTCCGTGGAGCAGCTGCGCAACGGCGACTTTACGCACCCATCCATCCCCGTGGCGGTGCGCCAGGCCGCGCAGAGCGCCCTGGGCGGAGCGTCCGCCGCCGCCGAGGGCGCGCTGGGCCTGCACGCCGCCAGCTACGGAGACATCATGGGCGGGATTATGAGCAGCACGCCGGGCGGGCTGCTATCGGCGGGGCAGACCGCGGGATATTTTGTCTCAGGGACACACCACCACCCCCACCACCACCAGGCTCACGTAGGAGGACCGGGCTCGGGCGCTGCTCCTCCACCTTCCCCGGCCGCGGGGCACCTGCAGCACGGGGCCGGCCCGGGGGTTGTCCCTCCGTCTCCGGGGGGATACGGCGGCTCCATGCAGGCCGGCTCCCCGCCTTCCTCGTCGCTGTTGTCGGACACGCTTAGGAGCGGCTCGCTGGCGTCCTTCGCGCCGCCGTCGGTGGGGAGTTTCCCCGGCGGGGTGTTGTCCTCGGTGTCTTCCTCGCATCAGAAGAGGGTGACCCCCAACGCCTTCCTAAACTGAAACCCTCCGACCCATCTTCTCTCCCCTTATAGAGTTACAGTAGAAACTTTATTCATATAACTTTATGACTCTTTCTTCTCGTCTGTCTATCTGTGGCGCCAGGACGCGCGCGCAAAAAAGACGTTCATATTTAAGGGCAAATAATAATATCTAAATCATCATCATCATCGAGGCGATGACAATCTATGAAACACTTAATAACACTTTCTCTCCGTGGTTTATGATGATAATTATTATATGATGGCCATATTGTAAACATCCCGAAGTGCGACGGGTTGTTATTCTTCCTGTTATCTTTATTATTATTAATAATGTTAATTATTGCGTTTGAGAGGGGGAAAAGAAAAAGGGACAAACTTTTTGTTACCTGAGGGGAACTATGTATAAACTAGAATTGCCAAAGGTAACGAGAAGTTATATTTCAATTAAGCTATTTATATCTTGTACAAAACAAAACGAAAACAATAATAATTTCCGGTATGATTATCTCTTTTGTTTTTTTGAGTTGGTTTATTTATGTTTCTTTTCATGTATTTATTGTATACATTATAATTGTATTTAAATTCTATATTTTGACAGCATTGCAAAAACTCAACGGTGGCTAGTCAAGTTGGAGTTGGGGGAAATATATATATATATATATATATATATATATATATATATATATATATATATATATATATATATATATATATATATATATATATATATAATATATATATATATATATACATATATACATATATATACATACATACATACACACACACACACACACACACACACACACACACACACACACACACACACACACACACACACACACACACACACACACAAATAGGAGACAATCGTCTTTTTGAAAGAAAACAAGATACGCCTTAATTAAAGCTATAAAACAATCAGGGCTATTAATTCATTATTAGATCATACCAACATATCTATATACTCTCAGGGTAGGGAAGTTGACCAGACACTCTTTTGGCATCCTGGGTGTTTAACTGAGAGTGGCACCAAACGGCCCAATAAGGGAGACGTGTACATTTGTAAGCTAAGCACTATTTTTTCCTCCAATGCAGTGTTTGAATTATGGGTTATACACACTATACAAAATTTGTCCCTCATTATTATGAATTATTATTATTGTTATTATTGTTGTCGTTCATAATTGAGACACACACACACACGCACGCACGCACACGCACACACACACACACACACACACACACACACACACACACACACACACACACACACACACGTTTAAAAATAATCCAGATTAAAAAAAATCGACATCTAGCATTTTTTTTAATCGTCTTAAATTATAAGAGACTAATAACAGATTTTGGGCGCCTCTGAATTATGGACAAACTCTTTATTAGGACAAAGTTATTATTATTATTATTATATTAGCATATTATTGTTATTATGGAACATATTTATTTCTTATTATTAATTTAAATATTTGCTTCATTAAGCATCAAGTGTGTGTGTGTGTGTGTGTGTGTGTGTGTGTGTGTGTGTGTGTGTGTGTGTGTGGTGGTGTGGTGTGTGTGTGTGTGTTGTGTGTGTGTGTGTGTGTATGTGTGTGTGGATTGTGACAGCCTAGCAACAGAACAGAAAATTCGACTTTTGGGCATAATAAATAATATTTAAATAATTAAATAATATTAAATAAATAATATTAAATAATATTAAATAATTAAATAACTTTCTGAACATTATTGATAATAAACCCACTGGTGCTCAACTCTCATTTTTTTTAAAATATTTTATATGGTTTTGTTAACATCTTTGAATAAAAAGAAGCAATATCCCTTTAACCAAGCTCTATTGTGATGTAATAGTAATAATAGTGATATAACGTGAATAATAATAATAATAATAATAATAACAATCATAATTTCTTCCAGCTTCCAACCCACCATGGTGCAAACTGTACATTTGTTTACACACAGTATATATAATAATATGTCTGTACATTAATTTATTTTTTACATATTGTTTTTAAAGCTTGAAAGTATATAAAACACAAAGTGACATGCTGCACGTCCTCCCCTTGGAACGCCAGGGAAAAAATGGCAAATAGTTATAAATAAATGTAAAAAGCAGCTAAAACACAGAGAGAGGAGGCAGAACCCTCAGCTGTTTAAAGCTAAACTAAACACAGCAGTATTTATTTATTGTTGCTGACATGGCAGAAAACTTTATATCGTTTACGTTGTATACATTTATTTTCCTCCTTAAAGGACAGCGTTTGTTGTTTTTCAACCCCAAGGTTCATGTTATGGTTGTTATCCATATTGTATAAATCTCAGTGTTGGAATTATTGGATCATTCGCTGCATTTTTCCCCCCGCTCATTTCAGAGTTTTTTTTTTTTTTTGGTATGAAGATATGCAATTCTTTCTATTCTTGTTTTACTCCATTTTACAGTATTTTTATTATTATTATTGTTATTTTAATACCCCCAGAAATTACATCTGGCCACAAAAGATAAAAGGAGCTTTGGAATGTGAAGTGGAAACTGACTTAGCCCCGAGCCCATATAGGACACACAGTATACACCCCCTCTATATTCAGCTGCAATGTTGCGCATCCAGTCCAGATGTAATTTCCTGGGGTCTAGTAGGACTAAATAATAATAAAGAAACAGCGGTAAAAAATGTATAGTTGCATGACATCAAACAATCGTGAAAAGCACTAAAACCAAGACAAAACAATGAAAAACAACAATCTTGAATAACAACAACAATCTTGAATAACCCCAAACAGTGGTTTGGGGTTATTCAAGCCAAACAGTGGACCACCTGGTTCCAGGTGGTCCCCAGCTAAATGATGGACAGTTGGTAACCAAATGAGCCCATATAACAGCCCATATAACAGATCTATAACTGTTGAGATCGTAAAATGAAACCAAATGGACCCTTACGGGTCCATTTGGTATCATTTTAAACTCTAAAGAGTTAAATTATATCTAAACATCTGAATTATTTCAGGTTCAAGAATGTAGGCTTCACATTTTGAAAATGTAGAAGAATTGTTATTTTGACCAACATTTTGCCAGTTATCTCTCCTAAATTGTGGACACAATCTCGAAAAATAAATTCAGTTTTGGGTCTGCTAGACTGAACTCAACATCATATGGTGGTCTGTGGCTAAAATGCAGAATAAATTTTGGGCCCGGGTATGAAAAAGGTTAAAAACCACTGACCTAAAGCATGATCCTTGATTTTAAATTATTTTGGTTTCCGTCATGCAAGAGTCTCACAGAACTGTGTAGTCCAACCAGCCTGTCAGCTCATGATGATTAAAGCTCCTATATGGACTGTTCTCACTATTCTATTAAAAGTTGTTTTCTATGAATCTCTGAAATGCTATCCTGGTTGAGCGGAGTCCTCCAGGGCTCTGCACTGGTGTATTTTCAGTTCTCCAATATGTTATGTTATTGTGGGGGAAACAGCAGCAGATGGACAAGCTCACAACGTCAAGATGCGATATAAATATTCTTTTAAGTGGTTAAAGGAGTCATTCACCCCATAAAAATTACTTATTTCTGATCAATCCCCCAATGTAGCCTTGATTTTTTAAATTTTATTTCATTTTTCATTATATTTTTTCCCGTATTCCTACGGCTTTATTTCCGCGAGTGATCAAATGTAAAAGGAAAAAAGAATGGATGGTCTTCTAGTGCAATGTTTTTCAACCGTATTGATACCAGGGACACCCAGAATTTGATCCCCACAGACCCCAAAACTAAAGATTTATAGTGCTTTTGTCCACAATGCCATGCAGGCTGGATTTGGGAAACAAAACAGGCAGATCAAAATGACCATTAATCTTCAACATTCTCTAATTGTGTAGACTTATGGGACTAATTCAGATGGTGAATATTTTAACTCTTAATTTTAACTCTTTAGGAGTGTACAAATGAACCTATCGACATCTGTTGACATGGCAATAAAGTTCTTGAATCTTGAAACCAAATGGACCCGCTTTGGTCCATTTCCAAATGGACCCGCAGGTTCATTTTTACACTCCTAAAGAGTTACATCTGCTTAACCAACTTTCCACCATTTAGCTGGGGACCATCTGGAACTCTCTCAAGGATCACTGGTGGTCCCCGGACCACTGATTGCAAACCACTGGTCTAGTGTGTTCTATACT
>CM076974.1:15156967-15249467 GCA_039105355.1 Benthosema pterotum
TATAGAGTTATGGGTCAGACAAAACCCAAATATGAAGTGTGTGGTTAGAACACACAGACACGGGGACACACACACACGCACGAACAGACATTTTTTTTGCCTGGCTTACATAGTAATCTTGCTACAGCCTACAAAGAGTTAAGAGTGCACAGGAGATGAGCTTATGGTACAGTATGGTACGACGTGCCGACATGGCAACGGGTCAGAAGTGTGTGTGTGTGTGTGTGTGTGTGTGTGTGTGTGTGTGTGTGTGTGTGTGTGTGTGTGTGTGTGTGTGTGTGTGTGTGTGTGTGTGTGTGTGTGTGTGTGTGAGTGACCCGTTTATCTGTCTTAAGACGAGGTTTGTACTTATAGTGTTAAGTAATGAATGAGGCACTGTTGCCCCAAACGTTGGGTCGGGACGTGCTTGCAGGTCGCAGCCACAAAATATATAGGCCCTTAAAGGGGAACTCCACCCATTTTCAACATTTTACTATGTCATTAATATACCTTAGCCCATTTAGGCCTGACCTAAGATTTCTGAAAAGACTTCAAATATAGATATAGCAGTATCACAAAAATTGAATTTGTCAATACTGTACATACAGAATCCAAAAAAATCGATTAACATGGTCAAAAACAACTCAAGTTGTGTTTCACCATGTTAATGATTTTTCTTTCAGACCCTTTTTCCTGAAAGGGAAATAAACACACATTTGGATCCTCTCAGGAAAATCTTGAAAATGGGTGGAATTCCCCTTTAAACCCTTAAAGGTAATAGAGGCAACTTTTTAGCCAAAAATCAAAAATACATTTTTTGGCGTCTTTCCTCTCTACTTTGCTTCTACTGTGATGCTGCAGCTGTCTCCCTGCAGACACTTGCTTCGCCAAATGTTCCTTTTTGTGTCTTTCTTGAGATAAATTGTTGGGGAATCATCTGGGTCGGTGACTCACTGTGAAATCACAAGCGTCGGTTGTGACTCATGCAATGGTGAAAAAAAATGATGCGACCTGTGTTTTCGTTTGCACCATCTCTTTTACAGGTGGATAAACACTATACTCTGAGGCTTTTACGTGTGTGTGCATCAGGGGCGGATCTAGGCATGGGCATTGAGGGGGGGCAATGCCCCCTAAATGCAAAGTCTGCCCCACCAAACATGATGGCATGCAAAACAACCCAACCCAAAATGGGGTTGGGTTGTTTTCTCCTGCCCCCCCAATTAGGAAATATTATATCCACCCCTGGCGTGCGTGTGTGTGTCTGCGTGTGTGCAGCAATGTCACAATGAAAAAAGGTTATTGTTTTTTTGTACATTTGATTTCAATGTTTTGCACTTTTTTTGTTATTTAGTGTTGTCATGCCGATCTAATGTCTGTTTTTGTTGATGTATGTTTTCGAGAGAAAAGAAACTTGATTAAAAGTATGAGAAAACATGGTACCAAGCAGCCTGTGTTTGTGTGAGTGCGTACGGACCCAATACATGTCACACTTAAGATCAGTGCAAGTGAAAAAAGTACTCACTTTTAGCCAGCTCTGACGCCTTAAAGCCTTAAACCTTAAATAGAGGCAACTTTAGTGGGTCCAAACACTGTGTTTGTAAACAGATTTGTTTAAAACCTCCACATATTGGCTCATTAGCAATCTGCTGGAGACTGCTGTGCTGTGATTGGTTTTAAAACGCCGCCTCACCCCACTCAACCCCCTTACCCCTCATAAATTAGCACCGCCTTTCCTGAGCCAGATGAAGGTTTTGTTTTCATGATTTCGTGGGCGAAGCAGGTGTCTCTCTGCAGGGAAACAGCTGCAGCATCAAAGTAAAAGCATTTTGATTTTTGGCTGAAAAGTTTCCTCTATTACCTTTAAAGTTCTTGAAAGCGCGTGGGATGTTTCGAGCGTGCAGAGAGGATGAACAATGTTTGTTTTCTACTTCACACACACACACACACACACACACACACACACGCACGCACGCACGCACGCACCCACACACAGAGCGCGCGGTGGGTGAGTTGGTGTCACTGTAAAACAAGCCCGTTTATGCAGGTACACACACGCGCTCCGTCCGTATTAATAATAGCCACAACACCGTGGCCTCATGTTCGCCCAGGATTCTGTTCCACCGTGAGGGCAAACAAGAGGTCAGGCAGCGCAGCGCGACTCCTCTGGAAATCAATGCGATGTGCGCATGGTGTGTGTGTGTGTGTCTGTCCGTCTGTCTGTATCCCCTATCTGTTCATCCATTACCGGATGTCTATAAACAATAGACCCCGCAACGATCAACACAAAGCCAGAGGTGGAGCGTAACACATCAAAGTACATGTACTTGAGTACTTGAGTAAGATACGATACTCTACCAAAATACCCTTGTACCTATCCAAATACTTCCTTAATGTCAATGAGGTACACTCCCACAACACCAGAGGGAGTGCTACTAACCATGTCCAACCCAGATTTGGCACAAACAAGGGACTTAATTCCTTCCGCTCATATGCCACCAAAATGTGGAATGCCCTACCAACAGTCATAAAGGCATGTGAATCCCTTGACTCCTTCAAAACCGCTCTCAAAGGGCACCTACAGATGGCTGCAATTCGAAACTGGCCTCTGTAAAACAAAAAATGTATACAAGATCCCCCCACCCACCCCGCCTCTCCTCATTGTACATTTCTCTTTTCCCTTTTTTACCTCCACTATGATTTTGCCTCCATGATTTGCTGCTTCTGATTTTACTGAAGTAGTTGTTTTGTATTACAGTATTTGAATGCCTCAATGAAATGAACAAGTTGGCCACTATTGTAAACAAGTGTATGCTTAACTAGTGTGTCCAATCAGCTTTTTCAGATTTGATGCAGTTGTACTTGAATTGTACTGTAATTCTCCAAGCTGTTATCAGTTCTGTAGCAGTGTGTACTTGACTTGTACTGTAACTCTCATCTCTGTTAATAAAAATTTCATTCATTCATTCATTCATTCATTCATTCATTCATTCTATATAGGCTACGTTATACCTTAGCGATTGAAAAACAGCAGTTCTACAAGCTCACAGCGCGCCACCGAGTGGCGTGCTGCGAGCTTGTAGGTCTGCTGTTTTTGAAAAATCGTGAAGATGTGACGCAAATCTTTGATCATATTATTTCATAAGCAAGCATTTTAACTCAAATCTTTGCTTAGAACCCTAAAACAACATGTTTTCAGATGGGGGTCCGCAGCCAAATATAGATAATTCTGGTCCATGCCATGAAATATGTTGAGCATCACTGACACAGTAACATAAGACTTTTCTGAAAAAAAATAAATAAAAAAAATAAATAAATAGAATCTAGTGTCAGAAACTAAAATGTAGCGTCCTGCCAGAAACTAGAATCTAGTGTCCGAAACTAGAATGTAGCATCACAAACTAGAATCTAGCGTCAGAAACTAGACTCTAGTGTCAGAAACTAAAATGTAGCGTCCCGTCAGAAACTAGAATCTAGTGTCTGAAACTAGAATGTAGCATCACAAACTAGAATCTAGCGTCAGAGTGTCAGAAACTACAATCTAGTGCCAGAAACTAAAATCTAGCGCCAGGAACTATGTTGTAGAATGTTGCGTCAGGAACTAGAATATCATGCCAGAAACTAGAATGTTGCGTCAGAAACTAGAATGTTGCATCAAAAACGATAGTGTCAGAAACTAGATTCTAGGGTCAGAAACTACAGTCAACGTCAGAAACTAGAACATAGTGTCAGAAACTAAAATCTAGTGTCAAACTAGAATCTAGTGACAGAAACTAGGATCTAGGGTCAGAAACTAGAATCTAGTGTCAGAAACTAGGATCTAGTCAGGACAACATAGGTTAGGTAGCCTACACTTTTGAGATATCTGTAGTCCTATACTGTACTTAAAGGTAGGGGAAGTGATTTCACTTTTGTCAGATATCACCCAAAAAATATTTCTTTTCTGTTAAAATGCTCTATTATAAGGTGTGGAAACCACATATGGAGTTTCCCCCTCCCCCACGTTAGCAGAGGAGCTAATAAAAGTTCCCCAGGTCACCACAATTCTCCTCCAATCAGGAGAGAGCAGCAGGTTCACATAGTGTAGCTACTTTTGGGGGGCCCTAGTTTGAAGTTTGAAGTTTATTTATTGGCACATGATAAAAGTGCACCAGGCTGGTACTACACCAGGAATTTCAAATCACTTCCCCTACCTTTAAAGTGGGGGTGCCGTGATTTTTGTATTTTCTCCAATTTTGTACATGTTTAAGAGGTGACAGTATGTAAATAGACCCCTTGGTGTGTTTTTATGTGCAATGATGTCTTCCCTTTGTATTTAGGGTTTCTTCCTGGGGGCTGAACATTTCCAGTCAAATGTACCAATGAAACAAACTTCAATATTGTGACATCACATGCTCAGCCCCTCCCCTAACTCCTCCCCCTTTATCATGCAACTAAAGCTGTGGGTGTGGCTTCAGTTCAGGTGGATCTCCACCCATCACCACCCACCAGGCGAACCAGGCATACTTAATGAAATGGTAGGGTGGAATCATAAAAATGACAGTTTAACAAACACTGTACACTTTTTGGGAAAAAAATCTTACTTTTCATATAACATTAATACCTGATGATCATGATTTAGGGTAGAAAAAAGTCATGGCACTGCATCTTTAAGGCCTATACTGTATATACTTCTACCTCACTACCCCTCCAGTAACGTAGCCTCCACTACATTCTGAAAACCTTAGGCTGTGGATTGTTTTGACGATGACAACAAACCACAGCATTTCAGCCTGTAGGCTATTTTATCAAATGGACGAATAGGCAGGCGCACTGTGAGCTCGAATCTGCCATTCTCAAATTATTACAGTATATTATTTATAGCCTATAACTGAAAACTGGAAGCGGCACATTCTGTATAATAACTAGCCTATATACTTTTATTTTTGGTTTAGGGCTCAGGCCTGGCAGAAGGAGACAATTTGCAATTTAGCAGTTGCTCTTAATCCAGAACAATTTACCGTCCATTAAGCAATGAACAAAAGAAAATGTCTGGAAATACATTATATACATACAAAGTAATAGCCAAGCTAAGAACCTAACAGTAAAGAATCTATAGGGTAATCAAACTGTGAATACAAATGCTATCAAGGGCTGTGTTTACATGAAATGCTATGCTAAGTGTACACACACTGCTATCTATATCTACGTGTATGTACACATGCTATCTAAGGGACTTTACATACGCCTGTAGGAAGTCAAGGCTATAGGGCAAGTACTGCTGCCAAGTGCTATGGGCTGAGATGGAGTCTGAAAAGGTGTGTTTTTAAACGGCAGTGGACGGCTGGGAGTGAATCTGCAGTTCTGATTGCAAATGGGTGTTGTTGGGGTCATTTGCATAAATCAAGGGGTCACCCATACATCTGCATACATAGGCGATCTGTGTAGCTAGGTGCACTTGGGAGGTGCACATGCTTTTTTTCTCCAAAGGGCCTGCACCCTTTGAAATGAACAAACTTGACTAGGGGGGCACCAGGATTGGTATAGGCCAGGGGTTTTCAACAGGTGGTCCGGGGACCACCAGTGGTCCTTGAGAGGGTTCCAGGTGGTCCCCAGCTAATTGACGGAAAGTTGGTTAACCAGATGTAACTCTTTGAGAGTGTAAACATGAAACCAAACAGTGGCGGCCCGTCCATAGAGGTCGCAAGTGCGCCGCACCACCATCCACTAATAAAAGTGATAAATGAAGTCTGTCCCCACAGACTATAATTTATCTAAAATGAGCAAGCCACCAATGTAAATATGACATAATAGTACCACGAACTACAGAGTAACAAGTATAATATAATATAAAGGCAAGAAATGTCATGTTCTACGATGTGTAACGTTCCTGACTGGTTAGTGCATGTCACATGTTGGGGCGCTTCTCTCTGTAGCCTGTAGCCTCTACTCACAACACAGACAGAGTATAGACTGTCACAGCAAACTGCATCATGAATGATTAGAACAAAATGATGTTGGAGCTTATTATTATGAGAATATTGTAACTTCATGATGGAAAAAGACAACTCAGTCAAATCAGAAGAGACTGTACCTATCAACCGCATTAGAGAAGAACAGAGCAGACTTAGGATCTAAAGAGGACGTACTGATCTGGATATCCATGGCTTATAAGGTAATTTTCAAAGAGCCGGCTAACTGCATTCGTCACTCAATGGTAAGCCTTGCGGGTCCCAAATCAAGCCTTGGTATTGTGGACAAAAGCAAAAGAAATCTTTAGTTTTGGGGTCTGTGGGGCTAAAATGTCCTCAGATGGTGGTCCGTGGCTCAAATGCTGAAGAAATAGTGAGCCCTGGTGCCAAAAAGGTTGAAAACCCCTGGTATAGGCGAACCTTTAGCAGTTGTTGAAACAATACTTTTGTAAGCTACTATTACTCTCATAGGCAACCACATTTTGGATTTTACTTGCAAGTATGTCTACGTTGCACATAGAGTATTATTAAAATGGGAGTACTCAACCTCTCCCTCACCCATCCTCCCCCCGGCTCAGTTTCCATGTCATGCAGAGCCGCGTTGCGTGTATTGACATGCAATCATATCCTCCATAATGTCCTAAACATTCGAGAGCAGATTGTTGTGTAAAGCGTGTGTGTGTGGTTCGTCGCTGCGCGGGGCGGCGCACAGCCCCGCTGCCACCCGATACATCTGCAGAGGAGAGGAGAGGAGAGGAGAGGAGCGGCCTGGAGCGGCCGGCGGGCCGGTCGATGAGGACGGTCTGTTTCTGCTGCTGTTTGTGAAGGAAGAACACGTGAACCCACTGCTCATGATGAGAGATATAAATGACCTGCAGACAGCCGCAAGATTACACAATACGACAACACTTTGACACTACACAATACAACACTTTACACAATACAACAACACTCTACACAATGCGACAACACTTTGACACTACACAATACAACACTTTACACAATACAACAACACTCTACACAATGCGACAACACTCTACACGATACGCCAACACTCTACACGATAACGCCAACACTCTACACAATACGCCAACACTCTACACAATACACCAACACTTTACACAATAATACAACACTTTACACAATACAACAACACTCTACACAATGCGACAACACTTTACACAATAATACAACACTTTACACAATACAACAACACTCTACACAATGCGACAACACTTTACACGATACGCCAACACTCTACACGATACGCCAACACTCTACACAATACGCCAACACTTTACACAATACAACACTAAACAACACAACACTCTACATATGTAGACGTACTAAAGAAAGATGCTAGTGCAGAGAGCACTAATGATTTGGCTAGATATAGAACTGATAAGACTGGACATGCCGATGGAGGACCACCCAGAGAGCAGAGGGTCAGAGATCAGTAATTCCATCTCTTTTCATAGGCTATTTTTTTTGTAAATTAACAAATGTAAAAATATTCCAAGAAGATGTAAATGTGAATTAAGATGTGAAAATAGCTGATCTGCAAGCTTGCAGCGCGACATTTCAGGTCTTTAGTCATGGGTCCCTGTTCTAATCCTTCTGTTGGGTCTTGAGCTTTACTAGGCTACTACTACAAAGACCCCCCCCCCCCCCCCCCCCCCCCCCCCCACACACACACACACACACACACAGGCGCACACAAACACAGACACTGCAGACTGAGTCTGCAGTGTGTGTGTGTGTGTGTGTGTGTGTGTGTGTGTGTGTGTGTGTGTGTGTGTGTGTGTGTGTGTGTGTGTGTGTGCGTGGGTGTGTGTGGGTGTGTGTGTGTGTCTTGGATCGTGGATCTTTGTCACAACACAGACTAACGCTGGAACTAGGAATACAACAAACACGATTCAGAAATTCATAATGCTTGTGTGATTCATTATTTATTTACACCAAGCAGCCACAGTCTCATGCACGCGCGCACACACACACACACACACACACACACACACACACACACACACACACACACACACACACACACACACACACACACACACACACACACACACACACACACACACACTAAGCAGAACCCGCCAGAACTGTAGCTTTAAGAGACACGCTGACTGAATTTAGGTCAGCGTGTACAAGAATGAGGGAATTTATTCAGAGAGAGAGAGAGAGAGAGAGAGAGAGAGAGAGAGAGAGAGAGAGAGAGAGAGAGAGAGAGAGAGAGAGAGAGAGAGAGAGAGAGAGAGAGAGAGAGAGAGAGAGATGATGATGATGATGATGATGATGATGATGATTTCCTGGTTTTGGCTATTTGTAGAGACGAGACAGAGGAGACAGAGAGACAGACAGACAGACAGACAGACAGACAGACAGACAGACAGACAGACAGACAGACAGACAGACAGACAGACAGACAGACAGACAGACAGACAGACAGACAGAGTGCTGTAGGCTACACTGCTACAGTAAAACAAATCCTGACTGCCATTCAGTTGTCTTTAACCAGTAGTAGTAGAACACCAGCCTGCATCCTGAAGCACGAAGCCCCTCCAATATACAGCTTTTGCCCCATGCACACATCTCATAGTTGCCATTGACAAGGAAAAGGGACATTAGGTCCTTTGTCCCTCAAACGTGTCGTAAGAATGTTTGGAAGACAAATGTTAATGCCATTGGCAATGAGGAGAACATTTACGTCATTATGTAGACGACTCTATGCATGGGCTAACCAATCGCATACATTCACCTGTTCATGAGTTCATGAGTCATAATGTATGACGATGTCTATGATAAGAATGATAATCAGGTCTCGCATGCAGTACAGAGATCAAACTATACTGACTGAGATGACAGTTGATCTAAAACCGAAAAAAAGAAAGAAAGAAATTAGATACAAGTATGAAAAAATGCTTCTCAACGTAGATAAGACATCCATACATCCATCCTTATGCAGCTCAACAGCTCATAACTCATTGCTCTCCCCAACCAGTGTTGGGAATATTACTTTACCTTGTTAATACATTACTTATTAATTATTACCATTCTTTTAAAGCAATATATTATATTACAATATTACTGTCTGAGCAAGTGTAATGTATTAATATTACTATTACATATTACTTTTTACAAAATATATAATTATTGAAGAAACGTCACTCTTTAACCCAGGAGTTAAATGTATTCCTTGAATTCATGGAAGCCAGTAAATAATTTGATGACAAATTATAGAAAATAAGTCATTATTTAACTTCTGCGGTTGTCAAGATAATTTCACAAGAACACTTTCAACGACACAGATTGACAGAAAGTAATATTGAAAGTAATGCAGTAATGCAGAAAGAAAAGTATAATATATTAGATGTTTTTTGTTCAGTAATATATTTATATTACAAGTTACTGCATTTTGGTAATATATTATGTAATATATTAAGTTATGTAGCGGTGTATGGGTTGGGCGTTGGCAAAGTGGCAGCCTTCGGTGATTGGTTCATACCAACCAATCAGAATACTAGGAAAGCCGACAACATTGTTGTCATTCATGTGGCTAATGTGCTAGCATGGTTGCTAACCAAACAAACACAGCTGACGAGCGTCACTAGCATGTGAACAAAAGCAGTAAAATGTGACGGTTGATGTTTATAAAACCCGACACCTCGTTAAAGAAACTATTTAATTTTATTAGTAAGTGATTTCACTTAATTCAAATATTGATATTATTTTCTTTTTTTTTTTCCGGCTAATCCTCCCTACTATAGAGTGTGGTGACCATATAAGGAGTTCCTCCCTGTCCCCAGTGAGTTCCTATAGGTTCATTAAACCCTAGTTTCAGTTTCGGCTTTGGGAGAAAAGTCTTTCGTCCAATCAGGATGAGTGAGGCGTTCCTCCAATCAGGATGGAGCCCCAACACATACACAAGTATGTGTTGCATGCTGTACTCCCCTTGTAGAGCATGTGCATGTGCACAACATGCTACCAGGGGGGGCGGAGGGTTTTCCAAATCATCCAAATAACTTACTATACCTTTAATAGCCAGATTGATATGGTCATGTTTCATCGCAGTGGGAGGCCGCCTCAGCCGCCTGTTAGGGCTGTCAGCCAACCTGCTGCTGTAGTCGGATTTTCAACTACTACTGATGGCCCCATAGACCACATCACCAGACCTGAATCCCAAGGGAAAATAATTTAAGGTGGTGATCCAGGGCTGGATCCAGGCAACATAACTCAAGGATAGATTAATAAGACCATATTGGTTGTTTTTAGATTAATCGGCATCAGCTTGATTAATTAATCAGTAATCTGTTTGATTAGTCAGTCTGTCTTTATAGATGAACAAGCCCAAAGTAACAGCTTGGACAGATCTATAAGCTCACAATATATATGCACCTAATGGGATAGTTCATATTTTTTGTATTAAATTATTGAAACTATTGATATATTGGGGTGATCAATTGTATTAATTGATGTCCAGAGCTTCTGCTGAATGCCTGAATTGTAAATTGTTATACGACAACATAAATCAGCCCTGACAGGGGCGGATGTAACATTTCCCAATTGGGGGGGCGGGAGAAAACGGTATGGGTTCGGCTTCATCGCCTGTGTCGCTTCGCGCCACGGGCGATGAAGTCATTTTCGGTTACAGGACTTTTATTAGTCAATTAAGCATCAATAATAACATCAGTTGTTGTTGAAGTTGCAACAGACACGCAGCATGCATAAAGCTAAAGGTCTGACTGAGAGAGTTTTCTGTTTTCAATGATGAAATGCTGTTGGTTTAGTGGTGACACAGCTGTAGTTAGTTAGTAGCAGTAGTAGTGTTTCAAATCATTTTAAATATAAGCACTTTGATTTGAAATACTGTATCTTGTTTTGCATGCCATAATGTTTGTTGGGGCAGTCAGGGCATTTAGGGGGGCATTGTCCCCCCATGCCCATGCCTAGATCCGCCACTGAGCCCTGAGGTGATCTGGAAATGAAACGTGATGATGTGAATATAATAACCATAAATAGTTTAACAGTCGTCAGAATGGCGATATATTCATCGTACTGTATTGTCTCTTACTAAACAGTGGTGTAAAAAGACTATTTTTCACCAGTCATACCTGGGGTGAATTAGGCCTTTATATTAGTCGATATATTGTGAGTAAAATAACTCTGTCGAACGAAACGGAACTTATTGCTGATTATAAACTATATGTAAAAAGGTTGTTTTTGTTAATAATTGTGTGGTAAAACAAAACAAAAAATAGTGGAGTAAAATAATCTCAAAATGCCGCAGCCACAGCAGTAGAGTACATTTGCACATACAGTAGTAGGCTATACCCTACATGATGACGTAGCGTTGAAGATATCAGTCAATGCTCCAACACCTCAAGGTCACTCATTTAACCTTCACCTCAATGTTTGTTTTCATTGTCACACACAGTCCTTATCCTCCTTATACAGTGATCACACACACACACTCACGCACACACACACACACACACACACACACACGCACGCACGCACGCGCAAAGTGTGTGTGACGTGGTTATGACAGCGTGTGAAGAATGAAACCCCCGCCACACACACACACACACGCACGCACACACACACACACACACACACACACACACACACACACGCAACACACGCGCACACACACACACACACACACACACACACACACACACACATGCAACACACACACACCACACACCACACACGCACACACACACACACACACACACACACACACACACACACACACACACACACACACACAAAACTTATTTCACACTGAGAAGACTCACAAATCTCTATTTAAACTTTTATTTATTTTTAATATAATAAATAAGATAAATAATGAATAGATTTCGTGTTTTTTTTTTCACTTCTTTTACCTAATTTTATTTATTTGGATAATTAATAATAATAGGCTAAGGCCGTTTTGGCCCAGGGACGTGCACACATAGGCATCAAAGGGGGCTTCATCCTTTTACCATTGTGTAAAACAAGTGCCTTTCAGACCACAAATGCAGTATTTAGTTTTAAATGTCTCTCTGTTCCTTTCTATTCCCTGAAGCATTCAACAGAAGTGCCGTTTCCCCAAAGCCTATAGGGTCTAATTCATGCAGTATTTTTGCATTGAATAAATGTGGATAAATCCATGTCATTACACCACATCTCCACTATAGATAAACACTTCTGGGTTGCGCCTGGTGGTTGATCCTACAGCAGCAGATCTACAAGCTTATACTGTATCTTCTTATATATTAGGGGATTTCAGCCGCTACACGCCCTCAGTAACACTCTCTGCACGTCCCTGTATCGTATAGGCCTATAGGGCATGTAGTATCGTTTTCAGTCAACAAACATAGCGGCAATACGGCCAACGACACCATGCACCGTATACGTCGAAGTGTAGGCCTTAATACCTTCTGATACAAACTAAAAGTTATTCTGCACGTGAAATGGTTAGGCGACTATTTTCAACCATGAATAAAAATCAAAACTTTAGTAGCCTACAGTGAACGATTCACTTTAGCTTGAAGACCATGTGTGTTTCGTTGAGTTTGATAATGAACATCTAAATATAAATAATGGTGGTACGGCTGTATTATATTATATTATTCCTACTGACAGTGGAGGCTCCATATGCAAAGCTCTGACCGTATCGCTGTTTAAATGTCTCTCATCTGTAAAAAAAAAAAAAAAAAAAAAAAAAAAAATACCGAAGAGAATACCAAAGAGAAAAAAAGAGAAAAGTTTCATTTTACGCTCTCAAGAGTTAAATTATATTTAAACATCTGAATTGCTAAATTTTCAATCTACATAATAATAATAATAATGGATTGCATAGCGCTTTTCCCAAGTGCTCAAGGCGCTTTACAATGGAAGTAGAGTAGCCTATTTATATTTAGAAAAAGTAGAAGTACAAGAGACTAAACTCAACATCAAATGGTGGTCCGTGCCTAAAATGCAGAATAAATGGACGCATTTTCAACATTTTAATATGTCATTAATATACCTTAGAGATGTTGTGTGGACATGATAAAAAAAGTTCCCCCAATTCTGTATTTCCTAAAAAATGGAGGTCTGAAAAAATCATAACATAGTGAAATACATCTGATGATGAAATACATCTGATGACATCATCAGATGTCACCATGTTAATGATTTTTCTTTCAGACCCTTTTTTCCTGAGAGAAAATTTCCTTTCTTCCCAGGATTTTTTTTTAAAATGGGTGTAGTTCCCCTTTAAGCCTTATTTGAAAATAGCCGATCATTTCAGTTTGCACATCAAACGGATGCGGAGCGCATTGCCGTGCATACAGGACCGCGCATTCCACAACGTGCCTGGCTGCAGGGAAAATGGCCTAATTTTTTGCAGGCGTCCATACAGACCTCATACACAGTCATTCATAATGAATGGTGTTTTTATTAAACCTGGTAAAATATAGAAGAGCCGGTGCTGTTCCACCATGAGATCGGTACATGCCTAGTGGTTTTCAACCTTTTTGACAGCAGGGCCCACATGCACAGCAGGGCCCACTATTCGTTCAGAATTTGAGACCCGCGCACGGACCACTACTTGCTGACAATTTTGGCCCCACAGGCTTTCTCTTCGCTTTGGCGGCCATGCACAATTCCATCCAGGCTGGATTTCAGAAACAAAAATCAGCAAACATAGCCTACAGATCAAAATAAATTGCCATTAATCGTCTACATTCTACTTGGGGCTAATTCACACGGTGAATAGGCTATTTCTAACTATTGAGAGCGTAAAATGAAACCAAATGGACCAGCAAGTGTCCATTTGGTTTCATTTTTACGCTCTCAAAGAGTTACATGTGGTTGACAAACTTTCCATCATTTAGCCTGGGGACCACCTGGAACCCTCTCAAGGACCACTGGTGGTCCCCGGACCACTGGTTGAAAACCAATGGCCCAATATATAAAACATGTTTGGCACTGCACAACAACCGCACTGCAGCGCTGGTCTAAATGGTCTGTAAATTAGGCTGTTTAATGAGAGATTCGGTCATTATGAATGAGTTCAAGTCACCGTTGGCTGAACGACGTTTTAAGACGTAGCCTATTTATGTTGACAAACAATATGTTTTTCGGTGCCATACATTGAGTTACATCAGATCCATTGCCTGGGCCGGGTCTTTTATTGATCCATTTATTGACTCAATAGGCTACGCTATACAGTACCTACTTTATTAGCGGTTTGTTGAAAAATGAAATAAACCTGCCCTTCACAGTTAAATAAAATTAAGGTCCGAACCCAAGAATCCCAAGAAACCAACCGTGTCTTGTCTCCATTATGGATCCTTCACATTAAATTCATCAGCACATTTAATAACGACATCGGCCTACGAATAGCAAAGACATGCAGCCTATATAGCCTACGGTCCGCATCGTCTATACACGCATGAATAATTATAATGAATGACTCAGTGCAGCACGGCTCTTGGTACACTATTTGACCAGTTTTTAAAAACAACACTACATATATTTATAGTGCTATTCAAAATGTCCATTAATGCGTTTTATTGTAATCATTTCTCCTTAATTTAATTATAGCACCACATTATTGGAACAACGTCCCATGGTATGGGCTATGCCTTTTATGTAAAAAGAAAGAAAGAAAAAAAAAAAAAAAAACTCAATATGGCAACACACACATACCGTTTACTTTCTCGCGTTCTTTTGCATTCGGACCAAGCAATGTCCATACTAGTCTAAACACCTGAACCACAAACGAGAATCAATCGATGCACATTAAATGAACCCGATTCATAAATACATCGGAATCCAGATCTCACACGAATCACAGTGAATAAACACATAATGTCTCTCGTGTGCACTGATTGAGTGCAGACAACGAACGAACGGCCTTATGGCGCATCATACTTAATTCTCAACTTATATCAGGACGGTTGATAGATTCGCAAAGTAATTATAGGCATATTAAAATATCAACTACATTTAAGGACAAGCCTTAGAGCACAGGCTTTAATTTCGCCCGCCGCGTCCCACCGACGATTATCCAACTCGTTGGTTGAATGATCGTGCTGAATGTATTGGTTCACTGACTGCGATATATAGGCATCGATTTGTGGTCGTTTACAACTCTTGCAATGTAATCACTGCACGTTTAGACAGACAGGCAGGCAGGCAGGCAGGCAGGCAGGCAGGCAGACAGGCAGACAGACAGACAGACAGACAGACAGACAGACAGACAGACAGACAGACAGGCAGGCAGGCAGGCAGGCAGGCAGGCAGACAGGCAGACAGGCAGACAGACAGACAGACAGACAGACAGACAGGCAGGCAGGCAGGCAGGCAGGCAGACAGACAGGCAGACAGGCAGACAGGCAGACAGGCAGACAGGCAGACAGGCAGACAGACAGGCAGACAGACAGGCAGCAGGCAGACAGGCAGGCAGGCAGACAGGCAGACAGGCAGGCAGACATGCAGGCAGGCAGACAGGCAGACATGCAGGCAGGCAGACAGACAGGCAGACAGGCAGACAGGCAGGCAGACAGGCAGGCAGGCAGGCAGGCAGGCAGGCAGACAAGCAGGACTGGCATAGGATTTGTCCTGTCTCGTCAGTGTAATATAATACACAGATGATGTCAACACCAGCTGTCATAGACATGCATGTTGGTCCATTCACCAAGAGAGAGAGGGTCATTGAGGGCGTACTGGGGGTCCCATACAGATAAATGATCATTAAGACCCCCCAAATGGGCCCTTATGGGTCTGCAACCAATACATCAGAGACACATACTGTCCACTGTACCAAGACATCAGAGACACATACTGTCCACTGTACCGAGACATCAGAGACACATACTGTCCACTGTACCAAGACATCAGAGACACATACTGTCCACTGTACCGAGACATCAGAGACACATACTGTCCACTGTACCAAGACATCAGAGACATGCTTCCCACAGACTGCAATCACACAAGGAGAGTTTAAAAACATGACTGATGACAGAAAAACTCCATATCTGTGGAGCAAAGTACAACAACAACGTGCAAGCACAGCAGTGAGATTTGTGAGTTGCTGCCGGGACAGGAGAAGGATAGCAGATGTAACACAACCACTCTAAAGAATCATCATTGTGATTTATTGAAGATTCTGACCTTCAAATGCACATTGTTGTCTCGATTGTATTGCTGTACTCCCAGAGGAGGGAGGGAGGGAGGGAGGGAGAGGGGAGAGAGAGAGAGAGAGAGAGACAGAGAGAGAGAGAGAGAGAGAGAGAGAGAGAGAGAGAGCGAAATCCTTTTGTTTCCAGAGGTCTTGTGATGCTTCCCAAGCTGTTTCCCAGCATGAACCCTGACCTCTGAGGTCGGCCATGACCTGTGACCTACATTTCTTCCACACAACCAATCAATCAATTAATATCAATAACATATGGATGGAGATATACAGTATATAACAGGGGTGGATCTAGGCATGGGCATGGGGCCTCCTTAGATGCCCAGACTGCCCCACCAAACATGATGGCATGCAAAACAGCCCAAGATATTTCAAATAAAGTGCTTATATTTAAAATGATTTGAAACACTATTACTGCTACTAACTAACTACAATAGTGGCACCACTAAACCAACACAATTTCAGCACTGAAAACAGACTCTCTTTAGCTTTATACATGCTGCATGTCTGTTGCAACTTCACCAACAACAACTAATATTATTGATGCTTTACTTGTCTAAGATATGTCCTGTAACTGAAAATGGTATGGGTCCACCCCCATACCATTTTCTCCTGCCCCCCCAATTGGGAAATGTTACATCCGCCCCTGGTATATAAGAGGTTTTCTGCCACTGCACTCAGAGAAAACGTGAAACAGTTTAAGTCGGACGGTTTGGGTTCACACGCTGTCATAACAATGTATTACACACTTGCGTTTGCGCGTGTGTGTTCACTGTATGAGGACAGTGCGTGACAATGAAAACAAACATTGAAGTGAAGGTCAAATGTGTGACCTCGAGGTGTTAGAGCGCTGACTAATGGCTTCAACGCTATATGTCATCTTGGATGGTATTATGGAGAGTATTAAGTACAGCATACTCTATTATTACTGTACATATATAGGCTGGCATTTTCAGACTTTTACTTCACTCCATATTTTTATTTTTTTTGTAGCCTAGATACTTCAACACTCCGCTCAGAATCACAGGCAAATATTATCATTTGTTTAACACAGTACAATTATTATAATTCCGTATTAAGATACTTCCGTATTAAGATACTATAGATGATAGTTTCTCACAATAGATTCTACTTTTCTGACACTAGATTCCAGTTTTTGGTGCTAGATTCTAGTTTTTGACACTAGATTCTAGTTTCTGACTGTACATTCTAGTTTCTGAAATTAGATTCTAGTTTTTCTGAAAAATCTATGTTCCGGTGTGTGAAACTCAACATATTTCATGCCAAGGACCATCAGAATTATCTCCATCTGAAAACATGTTCTAGGGACCACCCTAGAAGCAAAGATTTGCGTTGAAATGTTTACTTCCGAAATAATACATTATTTGTTCCACATTTTCGCGATTTTTCAAAAATATATCTTCCAATATCACATTGGAAAACTATAGGAGAGGTTTATCACTAGAGTAGATATAAAACGCGAAACGCTTTTATCTTGCGTCTCGCACTTCACACCTGCACTGGAGTCCCGCTGTCAATGCAAGTGGATGACCGTTTGACCAATGGTGGCCAACGGTCGCCATGTACATTGCGGTCGCAAATCGATAAGGATGTGTCTTGATTTTAGTATGATATGAAAGTACTCCGTTTACCTACTCCTATATGAACAGAGCGGCATGAGACTGGGCTGGGCAGTGAATGATTCAATGCAACAACCCGTGTTGCCAACTGCCAAAATGCACTAGTGGTACATCCAAAATGTACTAAAATGTGCTAGCAGTGGTTTTCAACCATTTTCATACCAGGGCGTACTATTTATTCTGCATTTCAACCACAGACCACCATTTCATGGTGAGTTTAGTCTCTCCGACTAATTTAGGAGAGATAACTGGCAAAATGTTGGTCAAAATAGCAATTCTTCTACATCTTCTACATCTAAATGTGTAGATTCTTGAAAATTAGGTAATTCAACTAATTCTGAGAGCATGAAATAAAAGCAAATGTACCCGTGAGGGCCCATTTGGTTTCATTTTACGATCTCAAGAGTTACAGATCTATAAGGGCCCAATTGGTTACCAATGGTCCTTTCTAGGATGGAAGAAGGACTCTATGAGGAAAAATGCATGGTGAAAAATGAGGGTTTTACCTCTGGCGCCTGTCAACCAATTTCGCCCCAACTCACCAGCAAAAAAGCACTTGCGTTTTATTATTATATGCCAAACCTTCCAGATGTGTCGAAGATCAAGGTCAAGTTTATTGTTCAGAAGGGGAGAAAAAAAATCTCTTGGGCTTTTTCTAAGAAGACTATCCAAAATGGCCACCGACCGTGCACAGCAGACAGTCGGTCAAAGCTTCATAACCCGTGCAGCCTCCATCCATCTAAATGCTGCATGAAGGTCAAGTGTGTGTGTGGGTGAGGGGTGGGGGGAGTCATTCCAATTGGGCAAAAAGAGGCCATGACAACAGCAGTGGACCTATCACAAAAAGGCACTTAACCTCATCCATGTATATTGTATACTGTATATGCAACGTTTCACACCTGTCAACCTGTGAGGTGACAATAAAGTTGATTCAGATTCAACTGTCCACACAATATGCACATTTGGCATATGGTGTAACCTCGATGTCACCAGATGTTCACCCGTGGAGGAAAGCCTGGTTGCGGAAATTAGGCCATGTGCTGATTCCAGATTAAGGCTTAGAAAATGAATTCCGTTCCCATGTCGGGGGGACTACAAATGCAATGCATTTTTGCATAGACCATACCCTTCTGAACATTGGGTTAAAAGTTCTACTCATAATATCCTGCAGTATTTTGTCAGGAGCCAGATATGTACAACAAGTCTGTAACTAAAAAACGAAAATCGTATGTTGCTCTTTTTGCTTGTAAAATGTGATCTATTGATTTTGGCAAACCAAAATCTTTCCCAAATGTCATAAATACATATACCTAACATCTAAAACAATTATTGGTGCTATAGTTTACTCATATGTGAATTTAGATCATGAAATATAGCAAATTTGTTAAAAAAAAACGCTTCACCTTAAGTGATTGTCATCCAGCACAATGTAACATGCACATAGTAAATTTAGCCAAAAACTTATGTTTCATACATAAAAATGTTCTCAACCTACTGTGTAATGAAATGCATTAAAGAACATCAACACATCCTACCCCAAAATGGATGATAATCTATGAAAATGTTACCACGCCCCTAAATTGGAATATGGCAAAAATGCACATCACTACAAATGAATGCACTGAAAGTCAGAATTATTGCAGCAAATGGTATGAAACATTTATTAAAGTGTCACAGCATCTGTCATTTGTGTGTGTGTGTGTGTGTGTGTGTGTGTGTGTGTGTGTGTGTGTGTGTGTGTGTGTGTGTGTGTGTGTGTGTGTGTGTGTGTGTGTGTGTGTGTGTGTGTGTGTGTTTGGTGGAGGGCTGTAACAGTGAACAAAGGCGTCTTGATGGCAAGCTGAAAGGTGTGACCTCCCAGCATTCCTACCTAAAACTTTCCCCCAAACTGCTGATAAAGAATTGAACCAACCAGCAGCTATGTATTTTAGGGTCTGTTCTGTAGTTTTAAACAGATAAGAACTTTTTTTCCTGAATTGTAAGTAATACAGTATAATATAAATTCACTACACCACCAGCCAGACAACGTCATACTCAAAGGAGGAGTGACAAACACAGTGTATCAAAGACCTATGATATGACGGAATTGTTTTATAATAGCAGAATTATCATATACTAACAATACTACAATTTTAATGGCGATTGTATATTAACAATAAATATTTCACTTCAAAACGGGCATGCATATTTTGTTTACAACCTCTCACTTGGCCCAGCGCCATCAATGCTCATGACTTACATAGTTGGCCATATTGATTATTGTTATTATTTTGTCTCATAATGCGCGCGCATGTGTGTGCGTGTGTGCATGTGCGTGTGTGTGAATGTGTGAGAGAGAGAGAGAGAGGGGGAGGGGGCTTACCTGCAGACAGTGTTTCTGCTCGAGAAAGTTGATCCTTCATCCGTTTGCCTCCCATAGTAATATATTTGTCCACTTTTTTTACAAAGTATGCAGATGGCTGGAAGCACAGGGCCAGCAGAGCGGACGGGAAGACCCGTCCGAGACCGAAGTTTTTTTCGGGGGGTTTCAGAAGTGGTTACGTCGGGGGTGCTGCTCTCGGGCGGCGGACCAGCGACTGCTTCTGGCTCTTCTCTCTTCTCCGTCTGTGCACAGCGTTTCTCGGCCAAACCCAATCGTCTTTTGCAAATAAAACGACGGTAACACATTGCGTGAAAACCAGCATCCTTGGGAACATTATTAAACTCCACGTCCACGCAGTGTTTAAAAGTTTCGGCGATAGCTTTACTTTCGCCGTCCAGACAAAGCCATTGTTTGACGACGGACCTGTAAGTGTCCCACCTTGTTTTAGTAAAATCCTCAACGTCCTCATTCTGTACGGTCAAAAAGTGCATATAGCATCGTTTTGAGTCGCTTGACTGCTTTTTACGTACTTTTCTTCTTTGTTTTGGTTTGTTTTGCTCTGTTTCGCTACTCGAACTGCTCATCGCCATGTTTCTAAACTTATTATGGCCCAGAGAATAAACCTAGTCCCCTATTGGTCCCCGTGACCAAAACCGCAGCACTCCCCTCGCAGAGATTACTCCGCGCTGAGTGCGCCTTGAAAAAAAACAGTGCCGTCTTTGACGACCGATTATAAAAATACTGCAGGATAAAACGAGTAGAACTTTTCTATCTGCACTTTCTACCTATAGATCTATTTTATGAGGTGAAAATTATTTAGTCCGCCTGCCTGCCGTCGGCTTAGATGGTGACATAATGGGGATGTAAGTACGAAACCTTAATAACTAATGTCATGAGTATTGGCTCGCTCTGCTTACACACGAGTAGGCCATCACCGGCTACTTGTGTGCAACGCTCAAGTTTGCACTCTACTGAGTGCTGATCTAGTGTTATTAGTGGGGTTGCTTGAAGGGGAACCCCACTATTGTTATTGTGATGAGTTTTTTCTGTAACATTTTTTCTCTTTTTTCACCTTGTGATGACAATAGCCTATACGTTGTATAATCGAAATGATTTGATTGGCTGAGCGAGGAAGGTGATGTATGATGATTTAAAACTTTATTTTACTACGTCACCATGTTTTCTCTGTACCATATAAATCCATGTATGATGGATGTCACCCACATGGTGAGTTTATGATCACTGATGTTGTAATGTTGAGATACATCATACATCACGTTCTTTGCTCAGCCAATCGAATCATTTCGATGTTACATCCAGGAAATAATGGTAACCATTACAATATCATCGGGGCAACCCCACTTTGCAATTGCATGATTCTATTTCTAGTTTTTACATACGGCCTAGCCTAGTTCATGTTTGACAAAGCTGCTGTCAGAGACTACAGTTCATTATTTCCTGCTATGGATATAGGCCAAATAACAGAACCTTATAGCCATTATGCCTCTCCTCAGACACTCTCTTCTACAGTATATGGCCCCTGTTCTATTAATTAAATGTTTTCCTTATTGGGCAAAGGGTGATGCAAATGAATGGGCTGCATGAATACATTCCCCTTGGAATGTATTTTTTGTTATAGTTGCAAAATGGATAGGCTGTGTCTCGCCATACACACATGCATAATTGCTATTCCTCATGCAGCATAATATCAGAGAGTAAATTGTAAATTCAGTTAGGGCCTTACACAATGAATCCACACTTTTTCTTTTGATAGCCTTCCGTATCTTGTTTAATTTTCTGTCCTAGGAATTGTAGGTCTACTAATGAATCATGGGTATGGGGAGGAGTGGTGTGGTGCTTGTAATGGTGAAGAAATTGGGAGACTGATAGACCATATTGTGATATGGATTTTCGTTTAATCCCATTTCCACAGCAGGCGGACTAAACAATTTTCACCTCATAAAATAGATCTATAGGTAGAAAGTGCAGATAAAAAAGTTCTACTCGTTTTATCCTGCAGTATTTTTATAATCGGTCGTCAAAGACGGCACTGTTTTTTTCAAGGCGCACTCAGCGCGGAGTAATCTCTGCGAGGGGAGTGCTGCGGTTTTGGTCACGGGGACCAATAGGGGACTAGGTTTATTCTCTGGGCCATAATAAGTTTAGAAACATGGCGACGAGCAGTTCGAGTAGCGAAACAGAGCAAAACAAACCAAAACAAAGAAGAAAAGTACGTAAAAAGCAGTCAAGCGACTCAAAACGATGCTATATGCACTTTTTGACCGTACAGAATGAGGACGTTGAGGATTTTACTAAAACAAGGTGGGACACTTACAGGTCCGTCGTCAAACAATGGCTTTGTCTGGACGGCGAAAGTAAAGCTATCACCGAAACTTTTAAACACTGCGTGGACGTGGAGTTTAATAATGTTCCCAAGGATGCTGGTTTTCACGCAATGTGTTACCGTCGTTTTATTTGCAAAAGACAATTGGGTTTGGCCGAGAAACGCTGTGCACAGACGAGAAGAGAGAAGAGCCAGAAGCAGTCGCTGGTCCGCCGCCCGAGAGCAGCACCCCGACGTAACCACTTCTGACACCCCCCGAAAAAAACTTCGGTCTCGGACGGGTCTTCCCGTCCGCTCTGCTGGCCCTGTGCTTCCAGCCATCTGCATACTTTGTAAAAAAGTGGACAAATATATTACTATGGGAGGCAAACGGATGAAGGATCAACTTTCTCGAGCAGAAACACTGCCTGCAGGTAAGCCCCCTCTCCCCTCTCTCTCTCTCACACACACACACACACACACACACACACACACACACACACACACACACACACACACACACACACACACACACACACACGCACGCACGCACGCACACGCACACACAAATGACAGATGCTGTGACACTTTAATAAATGTTTCATACCATTTGCTGCAATAATTCTGACTTTCAGTGCATTCATTTGTAGTCATGTGCATTTTTGCCATATTCCAATTTAGGGGCGTGGTAACATTTTCATAGATTATCATCCATTTTGGGGTAGGATGTGTTGAGTTGTGTTGATTTAATGCATTTCATTACACAGTAGGTTGAGAACATTTTTATGTATGAAACATAAGTTTTTGGCTAAATTTACTATGTGCATGTTACATTGTGCTGGATTACAATCACTTAAGGTGAAGCGTTTTTTTTAACAAATTTGCTATATTTCATGATCTAAATTCACATATGAGTAAACTATAGCACCAATAATTGTTTTAGATGTTAGGTATATGTATTTATGACATTTGGGAAAGATTTTGGGTTGCCAAAATCAATAGATCACATTTTACAAGCAAAAAGAGCAACATAAGATTTTCGTTTTTTAGTTACAGACTTGTTGTACATATCTGGCTCCTGACAAAATACTGCAGGATATTATGAGTAGAACTTTTAACCCAATGTTCAGAAGGGTATGGTCTATGCAAAAATGCATTGCATTTGTAGTCCCCCTGACATGGGAACGGAATTCATTTTCTAAGCCTTCAGCACACGGCCTAAATGGCCACATTGCTATTGGTTGGCAGACTATAGGCTGTTGAATGCTTAGTTAATGCACTGGCATGTCAGACCATTGATTGTCGGATAATTGGTTGTCAGACTCTTAGTACACACGTCAGACTATAGAGCTGGGCACGTCGCCCGAAAATCCTCATTCATTTTCCTCATAGACTTTTCAAAAATGGTTAATATAAACACGATTACACCGCTGACAAATCAGGGGTTGTGACAAATCCTGACAACCACCTCAATATTATCATGCAATATCGCAAGCAGTAAAAAAACGGCAGGATACAACACCTTTTGATTCCTTTTTCTTGATCATTTGATTGACCCAAAACATTCTGCGCGTTATCCTGGTTTGTCACGACTCTTTGTCCGCAGCATAATCGTCTTTATAGAAACCATTTTCATTTCTGGAACAGGAGTGACGTCACAAGGGGTCGGGACTACTCAGCTCTATTGGCATGTTGGACAGCAGGGCGTGTTGTGTTCGTAGCACGGTTGTACCACGCCATGGTTAACAGTAATATTTTTTATGTCCCACCCGCAGTGAGAGTCGTGCACACACACACACGTGCATGCTAGAACTCATCCCCCTAGATTTATAAAGAGAAGACACATGATATTGACACACACACCCCTCTATTTCCGCGCCATTTCACTTATATCATGGCCCAAATCAATGGATATTACTTTGCATGACAGCATTATAAACAGCTTTAACTAAGCGCACATACTGTAGAGTTCTCATAGACGGTAAGCAGCATATGATATGGCTCCAGTAGGATACTGACTCTCTGCCTTCTTTGTAGGTTGATATGGCCTACACATTTTAGTTCAAAGCATGCATTGAGAAGATTTATAAAAGTTTCATACTAGGCCTACTTTATAACAGTTACAAAAAGTTTACTAATTACTAAAATTGATTCATATTAGCCTTATCAATTTTAGTGAATAGTAGTAGTAAACTCTTCTCAATCTTCTCAATTCACACCAGTAAACTATAGGACGAATAACCAATATTTAGTTCATCAAGAATATGTATATTTTCTTCTAGTTATGAGCCTTCACTGTTGTCTGTTCTGTGTGCATAGGCACATGAACGAGTGACAAGCTTGCATTAAAACACTGTGGTACCAATAAAAAACAAACCAAAAAAATCAACAATAAAAACCAGGAGGGTCCCAGACAGGATTCAACCCACAGAGCCTAAACCTCCCAGTCCTGGGCAGTGAGTTGTTGGAGAGCGCTGGACGGTGTGACCCGAAACCCCCTACAATACATCACTGATGATACGTCCCAGGTGCCATATCCATGGAGTGTTTATTTTAGTTCCTGGTTTCAATGATTGTATTGGGTAGTAGTATTAGTACTAAAATGATAGGTAATACTGGTTCTGGTTTAGCAGATCCTGCCTGATGACTAGATGCAGTGACTATACAACATTAATACTAACGTTACCAGACTGTTGACTGTCGGAACAATGTCAGTCTGCTCGTGAGTATGCGAATGTTGCAACAAAACAGATGTGCCGCATCCCTTTACTTGGTGTAACGTCAAAACTAGTCCCACTGTTGCAGTAGCCGTCCATTATGCCTGTGAATCACGCATTGTGTTGTCAATATTGTTCATTATGCTTTTCCTTTTTTGGAAACAGCATTACTCTGCTGGCTTTCGTATCGTTCTTCAATGGCACTACAGTTCCAGGAGCAACGTGTTGTGATATGTTATGCATTGATATGTCGGTTATGATGTTGTTACAGGACAACTTAACCCGTTTTCAGCATTGCCCTCTAATCATGGTAAAAGTTTTGTCTGCGTGTCAGAGGTTGTGGACAGTCCAAAAACTACAGTGGTATCGTTGTGTACATTTGACTATGAAGTATTAGAAACTGCATGCTTTCTATATAAATAAATTAAGTATAAAATAATATAACCAACCTTAGTTTATACTTGGGGTGTCATCACTTCACTAAAAATTCCAACCATTAAAATGACATCCTAGCATGCCAGAGAACCAGGCACCCCCCCCCCCCCCCAGAATGACACACATACAGAGAGATAGAGACAGAGAGAGAGAGAGAGAGAGAGAGACAGACAGACAGACAGACAGACAGACAGAGACAGAGAGAGAGAGAGAGAGAGAGAGAGAGAGAGAGAGAGAGAGAGAGAGAGAGAGAATGTTCTGTGTAACTTTCTGCTTTGTGAAATAATCTGCAACGCAACATTCAGCATACATACGTTGTTGTTTTTTTGTTTTCATGGTAAACATACTGGTACAGTATATGTTTTCTCATGCCAATATAATGCCATTTTGGACTTAATCGAGAGAGTGGACATAGATTGTGCGTATATGTATTATGCACAATAACATCATTTCACAGTAAGGAGTAGTTGGTTCATAAAAAACAGTAGCAAAATAAACAGGGAAATGTCAAATTATTCCAACACACACACACACACACACACACACACACACACACACACACACACACACACACACACACACACACACACACACACACACACACACACACACACACACACACACACACACACACACACACACACACACACACACACACACACGTCTGTGCACACCAGCGGTACAAAACACACATGCAATATCTCCAACTTGTACACTTTTTGAAATATTTATTATTATTATTTTTTATTTTAGTCCATTGTGTTTAGATTGCACTAGGCTAATCCATGGCCATGCTCAGGACCTCATAGAGTCATAGAATCATATGAATGAAGCTACTGCTATTCTGAAGTAACACCAGGTGGAATTTTGCCTCCTCTAAATCAGTGGTTCTGAATTTGTATTTTATGGGGTCTGTTGTCCCGTATGACCGTGAAGTGGCTATGAGACACTTTTTAATACATAAAAAGGTGGAAACAGATTAAATTAAATGACCCCACACACACAGTTCAAATATGATTGATTAAATTGGGGGTGTCCCCATAAAATATGATTATTTTGGTGCAGGGTTCCCAGTTACAAAATTATGATTATGATGATTATTTTCAGGGTGTCCAGTTGTGGTTCAAACATGCTGCCGTTGTACAGTAGAATTCAGTGTTTGTCATAAATAGTTACTGTCAGTCATGAACACACATTAATTATTATATCACTCATAAAACGGTCATGATTAACCAGTCATGAATAATCACATTATTGCCAATATTTTCAGGGTATAATCCTGATAATCCTGATACTGCGCTCTGTGCCAAGTCTAATGTTAATACTACAATTTTGGGTGTAAACAGAAATTAATCACACACAGTAAAAATCCTGTTGAAAAATACATCTATTTTAATTTAATAACAGGGGATTTTATTGCAGACAGACAGAATTTAGCTTTCTAGAAATTCCTTGCACAGATTAAGTACATCACCACCGTAAAAGTATTTGAGTTTAATTACACTTAATTGATTATGGATATTCTGCTGTCAAGTTAAGTTATTGGTTATATCTCTATATGCATTGCCTCATATTGTTCTTGCGCTCACTGTGAGTGTCTGCTAAAATGAATACATTGTAATGCATACAACTGTTTCTATTGTATTGTTTAATATGCTTTATAATATAAAGTATTTTACATACTTGTCGTGGAAATCTCATATTTGGGACACAATCATGAGGGAATTCTTATATGAATCTGCAGACCGACGAACTTTTAATATGTTGTGTCAGTGGCCCCTCAAACTATTTCATGTCAAGGACGTAATTCTATGTTATTATATGGCCATCGACGCCCATCTCAAAATATGTCCCTCCACGGACCCCAAAGAAGCAGATGTTTGAGTTAAAACTAGGGATGCACTGTGAGAGAAATTACTGGCCCATGCCGAATACCGAAAAATAGGAAACAGTAGGACGAAAACCAAATACTGAATATATTTAATATCATAAATCTTTAACATCATATATCTACCACTGCTGTTGTGGCTGTACCTTAAAGAACAAACTTAACTTAAAAAATAATCACTAAACATTTACTTAGCACTTAACTCCATACAGTATTCCATGAATAGGCAGAAAATGCAGTTTTTAGCCATTGTGTGTGAATGGCTTCTGCAGCCGAATATTCATGGGTGCATCACTAGTTCTGAAGGAATGAATATTCCAAGATTTGTACCATTTTTTTCAGGGTTTTTCAATCCGCACTGTGAGCTTATAGATCTGCTTTTGTCAATAGTTAAAGCCACCAAAATTCCCTTCCAAAATGTTTTTTTTTTGTCATGTTGTAGATGTGCTTTGGACAGCCTGTATACAGTCAGTGTATGATGCTGTAGTGTGGGTCATTGCTTAGCGGAGGTCTCTCAACTGACTGCAACCAGATTACTCCACGGACCACCGCTGGTCCCTGAGGGGGTTCCAGGTGGTCCCCGTGCTGAATTAAGGAGATTTGCTTGAAGTTATAATTGAAGTTAAACATCTGCCATTACTTAAAATAACAAGGGGTCTATAAACAATTAGGGAATTTAGAAGAATTGTTAGTTTCAGGCCGGTAGGCCAAATAAATATCATCAAATGGTGGTCCGTGGGTACAAGTGTCGAATAAATAATGGGCCTCGATATGAAAAGGATTTAAAAGCATGCCATTAATTTATGGGAAAAAATAAAAAATAAAATACAGAGGTTTATTTGTGAATTAAAATCATTAGTTTATTTCTATTTTAGATATGATTTTATGTAGACTTACTATAGTGTATAATACTCATAGATACAGACGTTCTAATCTGCCTGATTTTTGATGAATATGAATTATTTATGTATTTGATGTATTTGCCTTCAATAAATCCGTCTGGTGAATGAAAATCGTAAATTATATACTACACAAAAACAACAGATGATCTATGGAAAATCTAAGAAAATTAATAATCACAGTACACAATTAATAGAAAATCCAATACAGCATGCCTATATATATAGTATATTGTATTATTTGATTTTTGATATTTTATAGTATTGATAATTGGTGTTTAAAGTTTAAGAATCATTTCAATTAGAACATTACTTTACAAACAGTTAATGACATTACACGTTTGTCATTAAAATACAGAATTTCTGTGAAGTGTGTGTTTTCTCAGTTTTGAACTATTAAAACCATATATAATTTCATACACATCGTTTGTTGTCAGACAAAAATCTCGTATCTGTATATCCAATTTACCATTTTATGTTCTTTTCATAAATCGATGCTGTACTTTGTCACATTCGATCATCACGCAAAAGTAGCCATAGTAGTTCAGCATGTAGATCTGCTATTTTCAAAAGAATGTTTTTGTTTTGTTTGTTACAAATAAATAATCACAGGAGATCCATCGGTCCACGGTTCATTTTTTTCATTGTTCTTTTTTTTCCATTTCCCAAAAAAGTAGGCTAATGTTTTTGGGTAAAACATATTATGTAAAAAAAAAAGTTAACTTTTTCATTCAAATTCAAAAGCATGACAAGTACTGTAAATAGTAGATCTTGAAGTGGATTACGTTATACAAATTGTTGTTTTTGTGCGGTGCTGTGGCATGACCATTTAATTTACACTAATTTACAAAAAAAAAAACACACAATCACAAATATTTAGTTTGTCTGACATACAAGTCTGCCGCCTGACACATGATTGACAGCAATTCAGTGTCCGTCAAGTAATCTAGGTTGATCAGTCACACAGCCGTGTTTACTACACATGTACAGTAGTAGCCTCCATTACAGACCATACACACACACACACACACACACACACACACACACACACACACACACACACACACACACACACACACACACACACACACACACACACACACACACACACACACACCATTATACAGACCATGCGCTTGTCAAAATGTTACTGACTTATTTACTTGCACTTAACCTATTTTGGCAACACACAGGCTTTGGTTTACAAAAGCAAACACACGCACGCACGCGCACGCGCACGCGCACGCGCACACACACACACACACACACACACACACACACACACACACACACACACACACACACACACACACACACACAGGCAAGCACACATTACTGCCGCATTTGTGACAAGTCGACCACAACAATTTACACATAGCAGTTTTGTAAGTGTAACATTATTGCTCAGTGCAAACCGTGACATTTTGTGCTCAAAGCGTATACATCTCAGTGGTGCAGACGGTGGCAGGGCTTGTAGATCTGATTTTGTTGTGACACGGCAGCACACAGCTCAGGTATGAACTAGCAAACAACAAACCACAAACTCGCAACAGCAATCATAAAACCTAATCTGATTGTTTTCCAAATTGTTAAATAAAAAAATGTAATTTTACCCATTGACAGAAGCATTCTTCTCTGGAGGAATACAATGATGTGAGTGTCTTGTGTGCGCAAATATGTTTATGTGCAGTAAAGGGTGTATTCGCATTTATCCAGACTGTATTAGTCATTGTATTAGTGTATTAGTCATTCACACAGTGAGGACAGATGAAACATGTGCAAGGCACTGCCAACCTGCACATCAGGAGCATTTAGGGGTTCAGGGTTCTTAATTCGCTCAAAGACAATGACTTTGACATAACCGCAATGCAACTCTAGATTCTTTTATAATTGGGCTGAATTTAGAGTTGCAATTCGGTCCATTGACTGCCCCACAGCAAAGATTTTCATCTGCGATTTGCTTGTATTAAACAACGTTAAACTCACTGTCATTGCATCTGTATGTAAAGGTTGAATTATCCTCTTTCTATCTATGCAATTTGTTTGATGAAAATTCACCGTAGACTCGCTATGAGCTACTTTCAGTCAAATTCTCTGCATGTGATTCTTCTTCTAGGTACTGGAGTTTAGAAACGCCCTCATCATTAGTCACTGAGCGAGAGAATTAGCACTTTTATTTACTGACAGTAAGTAGCTCATAACATGTCTACTGTGGATTTTTCATCACATAAATGCTTTGCAAATAGAAAGAGGATAATTCTTGTTATGGGGCAGTTGATGGAGCGAATTGCAACCCTAGATTCAGCCCAATTATAAAAGAACTGGCGGATAGCTTTGACACTAAACTCAGAGGGAACCCATGCAGCCCTGGGATCCAAACCCAGAACCTGACGTGGCAAGGCCACTCTATCCACTCCGTGAGACCATGTGTGTGCATGTTTGTGTAGGCCAGTGTGTATGTTTGTGTCGGTATATGAGTGTCAAGTCAGTCGTGTTATCATAGTGCTCTTCAGGGGCACTACTCCAACGCTCAGCCCGGCGGTGGGGGCCTCGTGGTGCAGAGACGCCGTCCCGGCGGTGGGGGCCTCGTGGTGCAGAGACGCCGTCCCGTGGTGACACGGAAACAAACGCAAGCGGCGACCCGAGCGGCACGTCTGCAAACTATTTTCCAAACAAACAAAAACACCGCCCAATGGAAGCCAAGTGGGTTTTAAAAACCCCATCTCTACCCCACCTCCTCTACCCCCATCCCCCACCACCACTTCTTCCTCCGCCTCTTCATCCTCCTCATCCTCCGTCCATCTATTTCTCTCTCTCACTCGCTCTCTGTCTCTCTCACTCTCTCGCTCAGCCCCGCCCGGCCCTGAAGATCGCGTGCGGCATCCAGGCAACCAGGCGGCCCAGGAGATGACCTTCGCCAAACTGGCACGAATGTAGAGAGGGAGGGAGGGGGGAGGCGGGGCATGGGGGGATGGGGGGGGGGGATTCCACTCGAGCCAGCCGAGGGTAAGCACGACGACGAAGACGACGCTTTATACTGAGCATGCCCAGTAGCGGTCCCGGCCGGCCGGGCCGTGGCGTTTTTTCTTTTTTTTTTCGTGACACCACTAATGGTTCTTGCACAGATCACCGCCACGCCAAGTCACTTCCCATTACAAATGAATGATCCAGCCCCTCCCACCCGCACCCCACCCGCCACCCCCCCAAAACACTTTCTGAATGGACCTGGAGAGTAAAGAAGAAGAGAAAAAACTCCACTCCAGACTCCACCCATGCAGATCCTCTCCACACTACGCTACACCCAGTGTTGCCAACTTGTCGCTTTTGTCGCTATATTTAGCTTTTTTTCCCCAGACGCTCCTAGTGCTTAAATTAGTTGAAAAACTCCAGGCGGAAAATCTAGTGCTCTAGTGAAATTGGTTGACAAGCGCCAGACATAAAACCCCCGATTTCACTATTTTTTCCTCCTATGAGAGTCCTCCTTCCTTCCTAAAAAGGACCATTGGTAACCAAACGGATCCTCATAGATCTGTAACTCTTGAGATCGTAAAATGAAACCAAACGGAGCCTTACATTTCTCCTAAATTAGTCCTGAGAGACTAAACTCAACATCAAACGGTGGTCTTCCTCCGTGGCTAAAATGCAGAATAAATAGTGGGGCCCTGTGAAAATGGTTGAAAACCAAACTGCTCTAGCGCATTCTATAGTGCATTTTGGAAGTGCCACTAGTGCATTTTGGACTTTGCCAGTTGGCAACACTGACTTACACCTCCCTGCTCGCCTCCTGCCACCTTCCCCGCTGTGGGTTAGTCGTCACTGCTCCCCGTCGCTGTCTGAGAGAGGTTGGCCTCTGAACCCGTCTCACCTCCACACTGCCACCCCCACCCCTACCCGTCTCACCTCACACTGCCACTGCCACCCCCACCCGTCTCACCTCCACCCCCACCCCTACCCCTACCCGTCTCACCTCCACACCCCCACCCCCACCCCTACCCGTCTCACCTCCACACTGCCACCCCCACCCCTACCCGTCTCACCTCCACACACCCACACCCACAAATAGGGTCCCACCCAGCCTCCCCCAGTCTCATTTTAACGTCAAAAGGAAAGACGAGATGGTTATTAACTCCTTAACGGATTTACCACGACTTTTCGAGTAATTGATTATTCTGTTGTCTTCTTATCACTCCAAAAGTCGTTTTAGGTTTTGTTTTATTAACAAGCTCATTAACTCACTGCACACAACACCTCATGAGTCTCTTAAGTGGTGATTGTACTACAAAACACAGAAAACACATCACACACTTTACAACTAGGGTTATAATAGTTAACTAAAACTAACTAAAAATCAAAAACTAAAATTCAGAAAACGTTTGAGTTAACTGAAACAAATAAGAACTAAAAATGAATGAAAAAAAGATAATTAGCTAAACTAAAACTGTAATGTGGGTTCAGAAAACGAACTAAAACTAACTGAAATTATACCCAAAATACCCTTAGTTTTAGTTTTTATAAAGCTTTTAAATTCAAAATGTTTTGGTGACCAGCATGAGGAGGAGATGCTTTTAGATCTTCTATCCACTACTGAGTTCCATAAACACTGGGGGTAAATTGTGTTCTTGTGGGAGAGTGCAATCATACAATCTACTAAGAAACTCAAAGCAAAGGTTGATTACAATTTTTTCCTACTTTGGCACATTTTTTTTAATCATATACCTGACAACCAAAGGCACAGAAAAAATCTTGAAACTGGGTGCATGGAATTCCCCTCTAACCATAATCGAATAGATTATTTAATTAGTTGCCAATAGGGCTGCAACAATTAATCAGTGAATGGTAATCAAATCGATGATTCTAGTTGTCAACTAATTTAGTCGTCGATTAACCGATCATAAACTAATCACTGGAATTTTTGTAATTTATTGTGGGAGTTTTCTCACTCACTAAACCATATTTTTTCCATTGTGGAACGCGAGTTTAAACCAAGTACAGAGACAATCTTTGCAAAGTATTGAGGGTTTAATTGGTTATAAACCAATATATGGATAAGCTGTGTAAACAGGAAGGGTCCCTGGTTCATCTTTGACCTGCAAAACCTTGACTATATCCTGCTGTCTCCACTAGAAGGACATGAGGAGCTCATTATGTATTCATGCATTCATGTGTGTGATGTTCAGTTTCCTGAATGCCTCTACTTTCATGGAAATATACTGTAGGGCTTGTTTCCACACACACACACGTGTGCGTGTGTGTGTTTGTGCATGTGCATTTGTGCACATGCACAAATGCATGTGTGTTTAACAAGTGACGGCTGCGTTTTCATTCATAAAACACGCTCATAATGGGAGCATAATTGCCAGAACCTGCACAACATACATGCGTGCGCACGCACGCACACACACACACACACACACACACACACACACACACACACACACGCAGGATGAAAGCCGTTCCAGAGATAACAGATCTAAACATACACGGCAGATGGACAGGATCACAGAGTTCTAAAATACCCATGGCAGGAAGTTTATAACATGCACGTCACATGATCACAATGCTGCGGTCAAAATATCACACTCTCTTCATGTGGAATGTGGCATTCCTGAGAGGATACGACATGTACGCATGGAAGTATGAATGGATGGGGAGAGAGAGAGAGAGAGAGAGAGAGAGAGAGAGAGAGAGAGAGAGAGAGAGAGAGAGAGAGAGAGAGAGAGATCCAGTAAATCCCAGTAGATGGCAGGGGCGGATGTAACATTTCCCAATTGGGGGACAGGCGAAAATGGTATGGGGGTGACACACCCATACCATTTTCAGTTACAGGAGTTACTGTATATTAGGCAAGTACCGGTATAATATCAATAATAACATCAGTTGCTGTTGTAGTTGCAACAGACACGCAGCATGCATGAAGCTAAAGGTCTGACTCAGTGAGTTTTCTGTTTTCAATGATGAAATGCTGTTGGTTTAGTGGTGACACAGCTGTAGTTAGTTAGTAGCATAGTGTTTCAAATCATTTTAAAACAAGCACTTTAATTTGAAATATATTTTGAAATTTGAGTCGTTTGCGTGCCATCATGTTTTGTGGGGCAGTCAGGGCATTTAGGGGGCATTGCCCCCCCATGTCCATGCCTAGATCCGCCCCTGGTTGATGGTATCCAGAAAACACGCCACGTGGTTTTGACACACTGATGAAGACAACATGCTAGCATGACAAAGACATTGATGAAGATTTTTTCCCCCTTCGGCGAGTTGTTAACGTGGTGAGATGTCTGGTATTCCAAGTGACCGACTGATTCATTCTATAAGATACACACATGGCAGAAGACATGTATAGCCTCGACACCAATTAAGGCTTTCATTTTTGTCTGCATTGCACGAAAACGGAAAGCCTGGACTAGTCTGTTAGCCATGGTGGCCTAGAAGTGGGAGTCAAGCTTTAAGGGTAGGCGTGGCTCCGAATGATTTGACGTAGCACGCCCCCCCCCCCCCCAGGCCAAAATCATTTCAGGTTAGGCCAGGCTAGAAGACGTGTAGACAGACAGGACATTGACAGACAGACAGGACATTGACAGACAGACAGGACATTGACAGACAGACAGTTTTCTCCACATCTCTTGAGATCTTGTTGTGCTGAATAATGCTTCCTTTTCTAAGTTATTAATTTGCAACCATGATTCTCCACAGGAATCGGCCATGCATGCGCAGCAAAGTGTATCTAACCAATACTGGAAAGCTCACCTCAAAACACGGTTCTAAAAGTAACCTCAGTGAACTATGCCTAAAGGGTTAAACCGTTATAACGTTATCCCTCCTGACCGTAACCTCAGTAAACTAGGCCTAAGTGACTAAACTTAACATTACTCCTAACCTAAACGGTGCCAAAAACCTAACCCTAACCCGCAGAAAAACTGTGACCCAGCACGAGCGAAATTGAGTCATTGGAGATTTATTTACATTTTTGTTTTATCGTGTCACGTGAAAGCAGGATATCATAGCTACAATTTGACATATTGATTGTTCGATTTGACCCACCGGTCTTTGAGATATGGCTTATAAAGTCATGACTTGCAGAAAACAGCGAGTTGAGAAAACAGGCTTGAATTGTTCACTTCTGTGTACTCTAACATTAAACATATAGCAAAACGTTTAAGCATTTATTATTTTATATTTACATGTCTTCTGTATACTCATTACACCATAGCTACATGTTGAAGCATTTATTTTATATTTACATGTATTCTGTGGACTCTAACATTACACCTAAATAAAAACTAATTTCTAAATAGAAAATAATTTCTAACCTTATTCTCAATAAAACATACAATACAAGAACACAAGAACCGCCTCATTCAGCGCTCATACAATACAAGAACACAAGAACCGCCTCATTCAGCACTCATACAATACAAGAACACAAGAACCGCCTCATTCAGCGCTCATACAATACAAGAACACAAGAACCGCCTCATTCTCAATAAAACATACAATACAAGAACACAAGAACCGCCTCATTCAGCGCTCATACAATACAAGAACACAAGAACCGCCTCATTCAGCGCTCAACGGGGAAAAAAACAACGGTGAGCATTGTGTTTTAGGTGAGTGTTCTGGATATCAAAGGCGGATGTAAAATTTCCCAATTGGCGGCGTCAGGAGATTAATGGTATGGGGGCAGCTTCATCGCACCCACACCATTTTTGGTTACAGGACTTTTATTAGGCAATTAAGCTTCGATAATAACATCAGTTGTTGAAGTTGCAACAGATACGCAGCTAAAGGTCTGACTCAGAGAGTTTTCTGTTTTCAATAGTGTTGGATTTGTGGTGCCACAACTGTAGTTAGTTAGCAGCAGTAGTAATGTTTCAAATCATTTTAAATATAAGCACTTGAAATATCCTGGGTTGTTTTGTATGCCATCGTGTTTGGTGGGGCAGACTGGGCATTTAGGAGGGCATTGCCCCCCCCATGCCTAGATCCACGCCTGCCGGATATTCAACACATTCCTACAAAATGTCGTCATGAGTGCGAGTTTTGCAATGTCCCTAAAATCCCACCCTAATGGCAAACGGAAGTGACATTCTGACAACTCGTCATAACAGGCAGTGGTGTGCACTGTTATTTGAACTTATATTGTACAGTTAGGACTAATGATAGATGACGGGTTTTACAAACATAGAGTGAGCTATAGGGGGGAAATGTCTGACATGTTGGACAGAGCTTAAAGCACCATGGAAGGCCCCAAGACCCTGGAACTGTTAGCCGTGGAGGGAAAAGACTTTTTTTTTTTTTTTTTCCAAATTATGTGATTGTCCCAAATGATTGTGCGTGTTGTCATGATTTGTCAGGACCCGAGTTGGCTTTGTCCGCGGCGTAACTGTCTTTAGATCATATTCGAAAAGGTAAATGAATGGGGAGGAGTAACAGGCAATTCTTGGCAAAATAACAATTCTTATTGCTTCTCTAATTGTGTAGAATGAAAAAACAAAAACAAAACAAAAACAAATGCAGATGTCCCGAGGGTCTCGCGTCTGGTTTCATTTTATCCTCACAAGAGTTAAATATTTTCTTTTTTGTTACTCCAAAAATACATGCAAATTATAATGCAGGAAACTTTACTGTGTAGACAGCGTCATCATTATACTCCTCGGTTCATCTGTAGCGGGATGAACTATAATAAATAATATAATTAACAATTTAAAATTATAAACCATATATTTTACATTCATGTGAATTTATTGTAAAATTAATTCATTGTTAAGCTCCACTTAAAAAATGCAAAGAAAATCAAATTCTAAAATTGTCACTATGACAGGGATAGGGTTAAGGCTCTGGTACTGTAAAGAACTCCAGAACTCCAAAACTATGGAATGCATTTCAATCAGAACCACGGGCTCACTAGCTGTTTTCCGCCGCAGTCTGAAAACACACCTCTTCAGACTTCATCTCAGCCCATAGCACTTGTATTACATACCAACCCACAGTACTTGCTGCAATGACTTACAGTATATAGGTTGCCTAATGTATTACAATGTTGTTGTTGTTTTTTAGCGCTTCATTGTACATTGTAAAATGTATTGTAAATCCTGATTAAATTGTAAACTTTTTACCATTGTTAGTCGATCTGGTAAAATGCCTAAATTGTAAATTGTAAAGAGATAAATATGGCTATTTTGTTTTGACAAATTATTAGGCCTATTTTATTTATTATTATTACCCATTATTATTATTAATTTCGTACAAGTGTTAATATTCTATTTATCTAAAATATGGGGGTTACTGTGTAACATAGTCAGTGTTGGGACCAGTGTTGGGCAGTAACTAATTTTAGATTACATATTACTGTAATATTATTACTTTTGCTCCAAAAAGTAAAGTAACGAGATTACTCTGCAAAAATGGGTAATAAGTAACGCATTACTTTGCAAGTAACGCCAAGTTACTTTTTAAAATGAGCTTGTTGTTGCATGCAAAAATAGAACAGATTTACAAGCTATCGACAGATACTGTAACAACAGAGATGTGCACTAGATTGTAGATCCAGTCCACACGCAGCATCCTGCGTTATGTACACTACAAATCGCTTGCTGCTATATTTTGTATTTATTTTTAAATACAAGACCTCAACTGTCTTTGAAAACAATTATGAAATAGTTTAAAAAGTCAAAGAGGCATTATTATTCCAATAAATTGGATTCAGTTCTAGAAAGCTCGCTAAACAGATTATGTTGTACATCTCTATTTTTTCAAATGTAGGAGCTGAGAACTTGGGAAAGTAATAACGTAATATGTAATATATTACTCTTTGATTCCAGTAATAAGTAAAGTAATGATATTACTTTGTCTAAGGAGTAACGAGTAAAGTAAAGAAGTTACTTTCCTAAGTAATATTGACCAACACTGGTTGGGACTAACGCCCTTATAAGTGACGCCCGTAAGGTATTACTTTTTGCAGTAACTTGTAACGTAATTCTTTACATTTTCCCATTCAATAACACCATCACAGTCACTGTGTTTTCAATGGGTGAGTTAGTACATTACATAATGTAGACTTTTTTTTTTTTTTTTTTTTTTTTTTTTTTAATCTACTGCCTATGTCATGTATCTGACATGCAGGTGCACTGAGTGTGCAACATCATAATGAAGATGGAAATTACTGTAGGTCTGACCAGGATCGGATCTAGGTAGGCATGGGGTGGGGGAAATGCCCCCTAAGTGACCAGTCTGCCCCACCAAACATGCAAAACAACCCAAGATATTTCAAATTAAACTGCTTAGATTTAAAATGATATGAAACACTACTACTGCTACTAAGTGTTATTGTCGCACCAGTAAACCAACAGCATTTCATCATTGAAAACAGAAAACTCTCTGAGTCAGACCTTTAGCTTTATGCATGCTGCATGTCTGTTGCAACTTCAACAACAACTGCTATTACTGCTTTACTGATGCTTTACCTTATGTAAGTCCTGTAACCGAAAATGGTACCCCCCCCCCCCCATTCAAGAAAGGTTACATCCGCCCCTGGGTCTGATTCTCCATGGGCAAGACATCATATCATTAGACTGGATAGTGTCTGTAATTTTAGATATTGTACTATTTCCTAGGATTTTTTTTTACAACGTAAGTAATGTAGCAACAATTTGTTAGCCACAAAGAGCCTCGCTGAGCAGCCTCTGATTAAGGAAAAAGAGAGGAGTGGTGGAGTGCTATGATTTTTAAAGGGCCGCTGCGGTTCCTATGGTTGTCATAGAAGGGAAAAAAAAATCTGAGATGTATTGCTTATATTTACTTTAAATGACCAAACAAATATAGGACCTCCAGGAGATAGGAGGTTTCCTTGTCCCTGACAGCCACTATTTAGACATATCTCGCGGGAGTGAGAGGCATAGTGTGACAGGTTGTCATCCTAGCTAGGCTCACAGTGTAGCCTGGAGGCTCAGTCTACCAGTCCAGACCCACACACAGGCCAGCACTGAAATGATCTAATAGTGGGATCAATCTGCAGGGTTTTACCACGCCAAGGACCCCTTAGCGCAGGGGTTTTCAACCGGTGGTCCGGGGACCACCAGTGGTCCCTGAGAGGGTTCCAGGTGGTCCCCTGCAGGCTAAATGATCGAGAGTTGGTTAACCAGATGTAACTCTTGAGAATGTAAAAACGAAACCAAATGGACCCTTGCGGGTCCATTTGGTTTCATTTTCACACTCTCAAGAGTTAGAATATCCATCATGTGAATTAGTCCAAATCTACACAACTAGAAGATTAATGGTCATGGACAGAAGCAAAAGAAATCTTTAGTTTTGGGGTCTGTGGGTCTAAAAATATCCTCAATTGGTGGTCCGTGGCTCAAATGCTGAATAAATGGTGGTCCCTGGGATGAAAAAGGTTGAAAACCACTGCCTCAGCGGAGTGATTGAGCGGGGGCAGCAGGGACCCTATACAAGAATTATTGATTCTGCATTTTACCCACGACCCACCATTTGATGATGAGTTCAGTCTTTCTGACCCAAAACTAAGGATTTTTACAAGTTTAGGAGATAAACCGGCAAAACGTTGGCCAAAATAACAATTTTTCTACAGTTTTTTTTAAATTGTGGACATTCTTGAACATGAAGTAATTCAGATGTTTAAATATAATTTAATTCACGGGTCCATTTGGTACCATTTTACCATCTCAGGAGTTACAGATCTACGTATATAATGGTCCATTTGTTTACCAACTGTCCATCATTTCCTGCAGCTGGGGGGCCACCTGGAAAACCACTGGTGGTCCCCGGACCACTGGTTGAAAACCACTGCCTTAGCAGACAGAGTTAGATGAAGCAGGGACCTCCTGAGCAGGAGACGGAAGGTCTCTTCTCTCATTTTGTGTGAAATCGTGTGGGTTTTCAAAGATGTAACTGACGGCTTCATAGACATGTTTGACAGCACTGTTATCGTTGTCACCATCACTGTATGTTAGAGTCATGTAAAAATGTGGATTTTAGCTGGCATTTAACTCTTCGCCTGCCTGGTTGCCAGCAGGCTGCGTAGTGTTTCAGTGATTTGCGCTGTCACTTTGCTACTTGGTCCTGTGAAAGGGTCCGGTTTTGTTTGACTGGTATGACGCACCGTCACACTGTTACGTAGCGCGATGTTGTATTTTCGCTGATGACGTCATCATCAGTCAGCACCACGGTCAGTCGATGTTACAATCTTCTGTTGTTTCTTGTTTTATTGCTGCTTTAGTTTTGACTGCGCTCTTGCTTTACTGTGTTATTTAATGGTAATGGCACTTTGTAACAATTGTTTTGAAAGGCACTTTCTCAAACAACCTACTGTATACCTACCTTACCTCTCTGTCCAAACTGTGCCAGTTTAACAATAGTAAACAATACATTTGATCGGCCTCCCAAATCCTCCTTCCTGTTCCCTCAGCCAACCTAATGACCACAAACCCTTTTCAGTTATTGCCCCCAAGCTGTGGAACACTCAGCCCCTGTGGCCTAAATCCACCTGAAACCCCCTGATGATGATAGTCATGGTAGGAGAACCTTCTAGCTTCATGGGAAAGATAAACAACTTTAAAATGTCCAGAAAACCATGGCATCACAATATATTACAATATATTGGCACATCAATTTTTTTGCCCATCCCATTCCCTACGCTATCCGCATGAATATAAGGCTGTTTCATTCCAGTGGAAATATCCTAAAAAAATCTTTTATTTTTTATTTTTTTTACGTTTTAAATGGAAAGCAAGCATTTGGGTCAACTGCTGTTGTTTTTAAATGTGTGCTATTATGAATGAAGTTGACCTGACTTGACATATTGGGCATGTCCACGCACACACACGCAGCTCATCGCTACATGCCGCCTTCGCTGCGTCTAGCAGCACGACGCCATGTGAACACGTTCCACTTCGAACGCACGGACATGCACTGACGCAGACCTCCTGCTGCCCTCGCCCCTGACTGAAACATGATGTCTGCTTATTTAAAATCTTGACTGGGGCTCCAAATTGCTTAGAAATGCCACTGCGCTGGTGCTAGTTCAGTGGGCGACAACCATGACAACAAGTTTGGATGGATTTGAATAGATAATGAATTAAACTAGACATGAGCTGCGCGGGCCTCATGCTGACATTGAGGGGTCAGAAACTGAGCACTCGAGCTGCTGTTCGTGCAGCTTTAATACGCATACACTGGAGTTTGAAAAACAGTTGTCAATGAGGGTGGCGCAAATAAGAGCAATTTCAGGACATATTAGCAACATTACAGCTGTTTTAAAGGTAGGGTAAGTGATTTGAAATTCATCCTGTAGTTCCAGCCTGGTGCACTAGGGGCGCCAAACAGTAACTACACTATGTGAGCCTGCTGCTCGATCCTGATTGGAGGAGAATTCGCCACCACCTGGGGAACTTTTATTAGCTCCTCTGCTAACGTGGGGGAGGAGGAAACTCCATATATGGTTTCCACACCTTATAATAGAGCATTTTAACAGAAAAAAATTTTTTTTTGGGTGATATCTGACAAAAGTGAAATCACTTCCCCTACCTTTAAATATAGCCTATTCTAGAGTAACAACTAAAGACTCTGTAGCCTAGTGTTTATGTCGTGTATGTATCTAAAATAAAGGGATTTAAGATCATTAAAACTGGGCTGTTGCCTGAGTCCAGTGCATTTCTGCCTGCTTCAGGGCCGGGACTCGTTCCTATTTGTTGTCCCCTATGATAATAGAGGTCTATGTAGAATAACCGCCATTGGACTGGCCCCATGAAGTGAACAGAGTTGGCGTAACTATACTGTACTATATGGCTCTGGTGTGCTCCAAAAGGGTGACGATTTTGATGTCGCAGTAGCTTAGCTAAGCAGTAGCTTAGCTAAGCAGTAGCTTAGCTACTGCGTCTATTACAGTATCAGGATATCCTTCACACTCTCTCCAGAGAACCACTAGTTCCACCCACCCGACCCCTTTCCCCCCTCCTCACTATACTTTTCTTTTCCTCCACTATGATCTGCTGTTTCTGATTCTAGGGAAGTTAATATTTATGTCTTCAAAAGTTTGATGAAATGAACATGGTGGCCGCCATTGTAAACAAGTGTATTCTTAACTGGTTTGTCGCTCTTGGTTTGTCCATTCACATCTGAATGCAGTGAGTGATGTTAGTACGTTGTATGTAAACCAGGCAGAAGGGTGTGTGTGTGTGTGTGTGTGTGTGTGTGTGTGTGTGTGTGTGTGTGTGTGTGTGTGTGTGTGTGTGTGTGTGTGTGTGTGTGTGTGTGTGTGTGTGTGTGTGTGTGTGTGTCAAACTCGAGCACATTGCCTTGTTGTTTCAGTCTTGTATGGACTTGTGGGAGTGAGTGTGGAACTATAGTGGTCCACACTCACTCCAGAGGACCACTATAGTTCCACACACACAGCCCAGAGGGATCACAATGGTTCCACACTCATGCAGAGGGATCACAGGATCACAATGGTTCCACACTCACTGCAGAGGGATCACAATGGTTCCACACTCACTGCAGAGATCCAATATAGTTCCACACTCACTCTAGAGGACCGCTATAGTTCCACACTCACTCCAGAGGACCGCTACAGTTCCACACTCACTCTAGAGTCTAGAGGACCGCTATGGTTCCACACACCGGCCAAAACATTCATAGATATAATTTTTTGGAGTCATTGACATGAAATAGTTTTAAAACGACAGACATAGACCCCCCCCCCCCCCAGGCTCATGATCACTTTACACTCAGTCCAGACAGGCTGACATGATGTGAAACACTGGCCTGGGGTCAGCGCTAGTGTGATTCAGTCATTATCACGGAGTGTGACACATCTGACATATTTACACATGCAGCAATGGTGAGGACGGCTGTTAACATTTGATTTACCACCACCACTATTGTGTGTGTGTGTGTGTGAGAGAGTGTGTGAGTATGTGTGTGTGTGCGCGCGCACACACGTGCGTGCATGCATGTGTGTGTGTGTGCGTGCGTGGGTGCATTTAGATTTACCCAACCAACAATGCTATGTCCAGTGTTGGGGGAAGGATTTGCAGGTAGTTACTTTCCTGAAAAAGTAACAACACTTGTTACTAAATAGAGTATTTGTTAGCCAATGACAGAAGGCCTGCTGCAAGACAAGATTTTGTTTGGAGATGATCTAATTAGAGAAAGACTTCATGAAAAACATAAAAAAATGATGTAATTATTATTCTGACCATAACATTTCATATAGGAACTTTAATTCATGGGTCTGATCTGTAGTCCTCCACCAGCCATGATTCAATGTCGGATTAGGCTAACCAGACCAATCAATGAAAGCCCAATCCAACATTGAATCACCTGTGAGATCTTAAACATGGCTGGTGAAGGACTACAGATGAGACCCATGAATACCTTATTATTTCGTCATATGAGCGCCGTCAAGCAGAATTATACAGCAGGATGGGAAACAATCTGATTGGTTGGAACAGCTTCCTATCCGTGCTTGAACCACAATATGTCACTGGCTAAACAATTCAGCCATGCAACAGACTGGGTGGCTAGGCTAGCTAGTTGCTTGGTAGTCATAACGACTACATCTGTCGTCGGAAAAAAAAATCTAATCTTTTTAGAGATTTTCTTAGTTTCAAGGGGAACTAATATTGCTAAGGTATATACAGTGAGAACAGCTGATCTACAAGCACATGGTGGCATGGTTGAGACCAGGGGTCCTCGTCACCACATTGGCTTGGTTGACTTTATTTTATTTATTTAGTTAGTTATTGTCAAATGGGCAAAAAGGAAACACCAGAAACACATCAAGCCAGAACAGGTCTGTAATTCTACAAGATGGAATAATAATTTGCAAATAAATAATTTGAGAACCGCTATAGTACTATTAGGAGTCCCCTATGCCACTATAGTGACTAAACTGTTAACATAATTCTGAAGACCATCTGGATAATAAAGTCAGTAATTGAGCCTATGATCAAAATAGACACATAATTAGAGAAAAATATTGTAATGATTGAGTGTCCTTCTTTATTTCTTTCTTTTTGTTCATTCATGCATTTTAATCACAATATAATCACAGACATTTTTTATCCATCATGACATTGATGCAATACTGATAACTAGGATTCTAGTTTCTAGATTCTAGTTTTTGATCATGATCATGATCAGTATTCTAACCAAATAAGTCAAAACTAATATAAACAAATCTACAGTTATTTTCCACAAAGACGTTAATTTTGTTTCCTAGACAGCAGATTTTTAATTTGAACATACAAGCAGTTCCACCACCGACAGCAACAATAACGTAATGAACATGTCAGCTGCTATTAAAGCGACTCGCCCAAGTTAAACTTTTATGCATTACAAAGCCGAGACTCATTTATATTTCATCGGGACAGGATGGAATAGGACACATTTATCGCCAATTTGAAACGATCACAATAATGTCACCAAAAACACGCCAACATGGATTTCATATTTATATTATGTATAGGCCTCGCCTCCCATAGGGCAGGAGCCTGTCTGCTGTTTGTGTAACTGTGAGTCAGCTTGATGTACAAGTACACCCCCTGGACATGACGCTATAGTTCATTATGTCGCTTCTACAGTATTCCACCACAATGTGGAAGACCCTACTGACCGCTCTCAAACGGCACCTATCTGGACGGACCACTGCTATTTTGAAACCCCATAAAATCTGAGACCTCCATGCCAACTTTTTCCATTGTTACTGCACCTCCTTACGAGTTCATGTTTTATATACGTGTGTGTGTGTGTTTTGTGTGTGTGTGTGTGTGTGTGTGTGTGTGTGTGTGTGTGTGTGTGTGTGTGTGTGTGTGTGTGTGTGTGTGTGTGTGTGTGTGTGTGTGTGTGTGTGTGTGTGTGTGTGTGTACAGGACATGTGTACGCTGTGTCTCCACGGTATTGAGTTGTGCTTTCATGTACTGTATATTATAATGTACAAATTCTGCAAACTGTTAAAGCGCAAATAACATACATTCGGAAAATTTTAATACTAATATTGTATGGGCTCCAGTTTCATCACACGCCTTTTTTACTATTTTGCGTAACAATTTAATTAGTTAAAATGGCCATTGTGAGCCACATGGTCACAATGTGTCAATGTAGACTAACTGTTAAAAAAAATCTGTTTGTCTGTCTCTAAAATGCAAAATCAATAAAAATATTATTGAAAAAAAAACTGTTAAAAAAAATAGCATAGAAGTTTAGGCATAAGGGGTTTAGCAGTGACGAAAATAGAGCCCTATATGTCCGTCAAGCTAATTTTTTGAGCATCAATCACCAGTGATATAACCAGTCCTTGTCATCTCTTTCTAGACAGTTTAGTTGCAGTACCACAGTCTCCTGAGGTGATGGGGGCGCTAGTATGCACATTATTTAATGATATAATACTAATGCTAGATAAAACCAGACTTGTATCCATTCCATGCCAGCTTGGAGAATCGACAATGGTGGACGTTTACATTTTCAAGACTTTTTCTGAGACTGTACAAATGGAACCAAATGAACCCTAATGGGTCCATTTCCTTCCCTTCATACACTCTCAGAAAAATAGGTCCTAAAAGAAAAATCATTAACATGCTGTAAAACAACTTGATGATGTCATTAATATTTCTATTTTAGAAATACAGAACGGGGGATTTTTTTAACACGTCCACACAACATCTCTAAGGTATACAGTATTAATGACATAGTAAAATGTGGAACATGGGTGGAATTCCCCTTTAAAGCTGCTATATGATATAAAAGCCTGATGTTCGAACCTGGGAGCACAAAAAACAGCAACAACATAATTCATGTTATTACCCCTCTAATAAAGAACACACAGCCCTGTCTCCTGTTTCTATATTGTCTCTGTGAGGCAGTTTGATCCCCAAGCATAGCGCCACTGGGTCTTTGGTTATGACCCGACCAGGGATCGAACCCCTGACCTCCCGGTCCCAGGGCGGAGCCACTCGACCCACGGGACCACTGAGCCGGTTTCAGCATGGACGTACTTAACGGTACTTAACACAAAAAAAGCTGAAGCTTGTTTCCATGAGGAGTGCATTAAGTCACGTTACAAACACCAACAAACACCACTAAAGAAAATTTGATCTTTATATAGCAGAGTCTACAGAGCTCTGCAGGGACATCAGAGTGCCTGTTCCAGAAGAGATTTCCCATGTTCCTCGTAAAAAAGTAGTCATATGAAGACGTTTATGCTGCAGACAAAGCCAACTCGGGTTGTGACAAATCATGACAATATTTTGAGCCTTACAAATCTTTAGAAAGTTGAACCACACATTAAACCACCATTTGCTGAAGCTTTTCTTCTTTTATTTCATTTGTTCGGTCCAAAATATCGTTGTTTGTTTGTCACGACCCGAGTTGTCTTTGTCCGCGGCGTAATCGTCTTTATACAAATCATTTTTGAAAAGTCTGAGGAAAACGACCAGGGAAATCTCTCTTCTGGAATGAAATGTAGTGAAGTAAAAGCATTGAAATCTCACCAGTAAAGTAAACCATGACATTGTACATAAGGACAGCATTTAGAGTAAATATGTGGTTGAACAAAATTTTAAACATGGTTGTGCAGCGATATGAAAAATAGAAGCTCACAACTCAAGTTACAACACTGATGTCCTGTGTGTGTGTGTGTGTGTGTGTGTGTGTGTGTGTGTGTGTGTGTGTGTGTGTGTGTGTGTGTGTGTGTGTGTGTGTGTGTGTGTGTGTGTGTGTGTGTGTGCGCGTGTTGATGTTAAGTGCGTACCAACGTCGGGTGGGGGGCAGCTTTAGGGGTCACTAATGTTAGGGACATCCCTGAAGGATAATGGTGGCTTTACTGTACAGCTAATCCTGCCTGTGTGTGTGTGTGTGTGTGTGTGTGTGTGTGTGTGTGTGTGTGTGTGTGTGTGTGTGTGTGTGTGTGTGTGTGTGTATGCAAACACTACTCATCTCCATCTGCTCAAACACGCTGGTAACAGGTTTTCACAAAAAAAAAAAAAAAAAAAAAAAAAAACAGCCTTGTTCCACAAACATTTGACTTTGAGGCTCAGTTCGCCTCCTGTAAATACCGTCTCTAAACCACAAGTTCATCATGGCGGAGCTCTCGCATTTGGACCACAAGTTTGATCCCAGCAGAGCCATAGAGTATTACACAGAGTTTTGATATTCTGGTCATATGGTTCGTACTTGAACCTGGACTCCTTTTAGTAACTTCCGGTCGTCATTATTCATTGCCACTATTTATTGACATGGAACTAGAGGTGCAACGATTAATTGATTCATCGTAATCAAATTTATTATTCAATCAGTTGTCAACTATTTTAATCAATTAACAGGGACAGACTCCATCTCCCAGAGGTCTTTAGAGCATTGTAACAGGGACAGACTCCATCTCCCAGAGGTCTTTAGAGCATTGTAACAGGGACAGACTCCATCTCCCAGAGGTCTTTAGAGCATTGTAACAGGGACAGACTCCATCTCCCAGAGGTCTTTAGAGCATTGTAACAGGGACAGACTCCATGTCATCTCCCAGAGGTCTTTAGAGCATTGTAACAGGGACAGACTCCATGTCATCTCCCAGAGGTCTTTAGAGCATTGTAACAGGGACAGACTTCATGTCATCTCCCAGAGGTCTTTAGAGCATTGTAACAGGGACAGACTTCATGTCATCTCCCAGAGGTCTTTAGAGCATTGTAACAGGGACAGACTTCATGTCATCTCCCAGAGGTCTTTAGAGCATTGTAACAGGGACAGACTCCATGTCATCTCCCAGAGGTCTTTAGAGCATTGTAACAGGGACAGACTCCATCTCCCAGAGGTCTTTAGAGCATTGTAACAGGGACAGACTCCATCTCCCAGAGGTCTTTAGAGCATTGTAACAGGGACAGACTCCATGTCATCTCCCAGAGGTCTTTAGAGCATTGTAACAGGGACAGACTCCATCTCCCAGAGGTCTTTAGAGCATTGTAACAGGGACAGACTCCATCTCCCAGAGGTCTTTAGAGCATTGTAACAGGGACAGACTCCATGTCATCTCCCAGAGGTCTATAGAGCATTGTAACAGGGACAGACTCCATGTCATCTCCCAGAGGTCTTTAGAGCATTGTAGCAGGGACAGACTCCATCTCCCAGAGGTCTTTAGAGCATTGTAACAGGGACAGACTCCATCTCCCAGAGGTCTATCACACAGCGACAGACAGGGACAGTACATAAAAATGTGGACTTGAGACTAGCACTGTTAAAGGGGACATTTCAACATAGTTTGCAAATAATTATATGTTGATGGCATTTAGAAGATTTGGAACACTTCTGGAAGTCTGCATTTGTGTAAAATGTGTTTTTTTTTTTTTAATATATTTTCAGAGTTTAGCAGTGAGCCCAGTGTCTCTGATGTCATGGACACTACCCCCTGGACTACACGTTGTCTCAGTAAGACAGCCCCTCCCCCTATCCACAAGGAGGTGAGGAGCACCAAAGATTGTAGTCCAGGAAGTGTTGATGACATCAGAGAGGCTGGGCTCACTGCTAAAACCTAAAAGATAGGAAAACAAAAACACATCTACTATCTACTATATCTACTATAATAATTAAGCAAAATGTCTGTCTGTCTGTCTGTCTGTCTGAAACAGGCATAAGTCGTCACTGACTACAGCAATCATTCTCAGTTTTCACACACTGATTGAACATAACATTAGGAAGAGACTGACGAAGCCCTTATTTCAAATTAACACGTCCTTGATTAATAATGAATTTATTTGTGCGTGTAAATTTCCCCATTAAGTTTATATGGGAAAGTCCGACGGGCCCCCTAACGTTACACAAATCACAGCCCACCACTATCACTGTTACCCCACTGTCATATTTTCACTGCTACACCAGCACTGGAACAAATGGTGACCCATACAATTTCGCTGGCTATACTGTGGCATGCGCAGTGCACACGGGACACCCTCATATTACTCATTTCCTCCAGGTTTGTTAGCCAACCTGCAACAGCTTTCTAAACTTTGGGACGTGTCGTTGCATCTCTGTGTGTATTTATAGTTTCGATTTAACGGATGGCACGGCATACTGTCCATTTGCTGGCACAGACTGCGGGCTGGAACGTTAATTCACCCGTTTTATCGACACAGAATATGCTTTTGATACACTTTACTCGACGCGATGTTGGAGCAGCAGGACGGAGGCAGTGTGAAGGGAGCGACAGATACCGCTTTACTGTATATACTGATCCAGGCTTCATGGGAACTGTCCGAACTGAACATGCGCTCGAACTGGGAGATATTATTGTCACCGTCACCTTTTAAAAACAAGCAGATCTGCAAGCTAACAACTCCCCCGCTCAGTCTACAGTGAATGGGTATTGCGTTTGCGTCTACATTTATTCTTCTATCGTACAGCGGCAGTGTTCGCTAAAAACAAGCTGATCTACAAGCTAACAACAGCCGACTCTTGCTGCGCGCTCAGTCCGGTGCAGCAGCTTTTGTACTAGCTCACCGACCGCTGTATTCACGAGATATGATGTGTTACTTTAGCTGTGTGTGTGCGTGTGTGTGTGCGTGCGTGCGTGCGTGCGTGCGTGCGTGCGTGCGTGCGCGACGCGTACTGCATCGCTAGATAGAACCCCCCCCCCCCCACACACACACACCCACACCCACACCCACACACACACACACACACACACACACACACACACACACACACACACACACACACACAGTTATTACGTCCCCCTTTGCCAGTGGCTTTATGATGACTGCCCACAGAAACAGTTACTTTAATGCAACAAAAGTGAAATCACATTCATCAACACGTTCCTGACCACCTTACTTTGCCTTAATTGTATTCCCATCCCCCCCATGATCAAGTATACTCACAGTCACAATTACATTTAAGCAAGCAGAAATTTACATGATCATTGCTATAATCTATTAATTCACTACCTACACTGTTATGATCAATTAATTCACTTTACACTGTATATCATTTGGTGTTCATATATTCACAACGGGTAAGGTCCTAGTATTACACAAATAAAGACCTCCAGGAATCATGTGTTCTAAATCTTTTAAATGTCATTAATATATATATATTTATGGTGAAATCTATCACGGGTATCAGAGGAATCAGGGGTTTTCAACAGGGTGTTCCGGAGACCACCAGTGGTCCCTGAGAGGGTTGCAGGTGGTCCCCAGCTAAGTTGGTTAACCAGATGTAACTCTTGAGAGCGTATAATGAAACCAAATGGACCCGCAACATTTCTATGCTCTCAAGAGTTAAAATATTAATCATCGTAATCAGACCAAGGCTACACAACTAGAAGAATAATGGTCATTTTGATCTGTAGGATTGCCTGTTTTGCTTCTGAAATCCAGCCTGGAATTGTGGACAAAAGCAATAGAAATATTTAGTTTTGGGGTCTGTGGGGCTAAAATGTCCTCAAATGGTGGTCCATGGCTCAAATGCTGAATAAATGGTGGGCCCTGGCATCAAAAAGGTTGAAAGCCCCTGCTCTGGATCACTTCATTCAAACATCCCCCCAGACCAGCACTCCTCCAACCCCCCACACCCCACCATGGCAGCATACACACATCCCTGGTGTGCTTGATGGCTTGTACTGTGATCATTCTAATGACACAGCATGAGAGAGAGAGAGAGAGAGAGAGAGAGAGAGAGAGAGAGAGAGAGAGAGAGAGAGAGAGAGAGAGAGAGAGAGAGTGTACTGTATCTCCATTTTCAACTTTGTTATGTGCTTTTCGTTTTTTGTAAAATGCTGCCCTACTTAATAGCCTACAGTGCTACTTCAACACGCAGCACTTCCGTCACAAAAAAAAAAAACAGTAGCCAGCACAATATCCGAACAAGCCTGTCACTCGACTAGGTTTGCCTGTTTTTGTGTGAAAATACGTGTGTCCGTTTGTCCACCGTGAAGCGCATTTTCACGCCACAAAGTCGGGCTGCGTTTTAATGAATTGTCAAACCAACAGAAGAGCTTAATAACAGCTCAATTTAATAGGGTGGAATACAAAGTTTACTATATAAATCTGTTTTTTTTAATTCAGCTTTTCTGCATGATCACAGGTTTCATAAATACAGATGACATTACAATATAGAACTTCAAATCCAAAATGTTTCTGCGTATATATCTAAGAAATCCAATAATCTAAAACACAAACATGAATCCACACACTATATACCGTTTCAGAGTTCTCCGTTTCTGTGAAAAGTGACAGTTTCTTTTTTGGGGGAACGGGTGGTGGCATAATTACGAGGTGGACCACCTGACAGCGCCGACAAGGAACCCTGAAGGGTCAGGGCGGTGGGTTTAGACTCTGGAGGCGATGGGGGGGTGTCGCTACCTTGACCTCTGGGGGTCCCGGGGGTGAGCGGGTTAAACAAACAGCCCCGGACAGCCGCCCCCCCCTCCCTCTCTCCTTCCCTGGCTTGAAAGTTCAGAGGCCCCATGGGGTCCCTGGCCCTTGTGCCTTGCCTTAGGGGCCCCCCACTCCCCGTCCTCAGCCCTGGTAGACATCACAGCACAGAGGGGCTAGGGGTTGGGGGGTGAGGAGGGTTGGTGTTGTTCTAAGGACGCTGAGAGAGAGTCTAGCAGGAAGACCCCCTCCCAGGCCCGGCCCAGCGGGCGGCCATCTTTGTTTGTTTGTGCGACGAGGCGCGACAAAACCCACAGCTCCCCCTTGCCTCCCGTTCCGCTCCACCCCGCCCTGCCAGCCAGGGACAGACAGACCATTCTGCGACCTCCACCTATAGGTCGCCACCGATGTTTAGAACGGTAGCGACCGATTGTAACGGTTACGGATGGGACGGTCAGCGGTATAGCATCCGATAATTATACGTCTGAAACCCCCGGTGACCGTTTTTACAAAATGGTCGGCTTTTCTCCCCAAACCGCCTCAAGCGGTTTGCAAATGTTTGTGACTGTTTGTGAAACTGTCGCAACCTTTTTTTTCCCTCCATCGGTCGTGTCCAAACCTAGCCCTAAACTTAACCTCAGTGAAATCCCTACGCCAAAACCTAACCTAAAACAGTCACGACTGTTTTAGGAATGTTGCAACCGACTTACTGTAGAAAAAGGTTCCTTTTCATTAAAAAGTCAGGGAAGGTGGATTTAGGACTTTACTGTTTTAGGCACCAGTTCGGAAAACGATTTCTCTTCTCCTGGAGACGGCTTCGATGTGATGTTGGCTATAGGATGATGAGAGGAGTGAGACAGATGAGGTTCTCAACCCCAGGTCCAGGGACCACCAGTGGTCCTTGGGATGGTTCCAGGAAATGCCGGACATCTCGGTGCATTTACAACTCGCCGCAGCAAAAGGTTAAGAGAAACCATTTAATTATTAGTGATGTATTACAACGTACATATTATATTAAAGATGATCACTGTAGTATTGTGTTATTGTTTATTTCCGAAAGGGAACAAATTATATTGAACAATTATATTAAACTGTCCATCATTGAGCCTGGGGGATCACTGGTTGAAAATCACTAAAGTCAGTGGTGAAAAATGAAGGTTTTATCTCTGGAGCCTGTCAAAAAAGCACTACATTTTCCACCAGGAGTTTTTCACTAATTTTGGCGCTAGGGGGGTCTGGAAAAAAGTTAAATATAGCGACAAATGTGGCAAGTTGGCAACACTGCCTGCCAGCGCACTGTGTGTGCTGCACATACTGTAAATGTATAGCGACAGGCTCCCTAAAACGTGCACTTGTTTACCTTTAAATGTTTTGATGAATTGAAAATGGAGGAGCCTTATTTAAACAATTAAGCCGTGTAGTGTTTTCCGGTTTTATCCTAGTAGCAGTTTTTGTATCGGCCTGAACGCATTTTTCTTGAACTGTACGGATTCTTCACACCATTAATACATTATTTAATGAATGAATGAATGGATCAACCAATCACCTAGTAATGACAATAATGGCTCTTCTTTTTTGTACTGCTTAAACCCAAAAAGCATGAATTGCAGACTTCATAAAGAAAAAAAAAAAAAAAAAAAAAAAAAACAAGGCACGAATAAAAAAAATGAAATGTATATACCATGTTTTATACATATTTTTTTCACTGAAGACGGAGTGCTTTGGTTTTATTTGTTTGTTTTTAATGACTGTAATTCATACATTCGGGAAAAGCGGTACAAAACTCTAAGAAGAAGAACCATTCCTGTCTATGATCTCACCCGAATCACCAAACAGCACCCATCTAACAGCCACCAATCTCACCTACAGCAGCACTTCATATCTTTTTTGTTTTAAATGTTCCTGCTAATATTCAACCAAGATTCATGTTTTATACTGTAGGTTGTTATTAGAGAAATTAAAGATGAGTGTTGGATGAATTTCTTTAGTCTTAGGGATTTTAGCTGTTGACAGGGGGCGGGGCATTCAAACATGTCCCTAAATACTTATTTGTTTTAACAAACCCCAGGAAATTACATCTGGCCATATATGATCCACTGAATGTGACAAACCGCCATATTGAGACTCTGGGTCAGACACGCACAAATACAGGTATGGAGTGTGTAAAGTGGAGTGTGGTGTGCTGCCTTCTTCACATTCAGTAGATCCAATGAACTTCTGTGGCCAGTTATAATTGAAGTTTATTAGGAGTGTAGTAGATAATAAAAAAATAAATTGCTTTAAAATATTGTAAACAATTAGCCTATGTATTTATAGGACCATGTTCGTATGCCACCTGTCAAAAACATCTAAAATCCCTAAAACAAAAAAGAAAGGAATGTAAAACAATTAACAGCCATCATTTACTATTACTTTCTCTAATAACAATATAAACCTTGGTTGAAAAAAACAAAACAAAAAACAAAGTTGGGCTTTAAACCCAAGCCTTCAAATACAATGTTCACCTATGCCAGATCACTGTCATTTATTTATATTCATTGTAATACTATCCGCTTAAAAACCCTGCAGTATCCATGTTTCCCACATATTTATATTTGCTAAATAGCTATCGATTTTAGATCATTGAATCAAATCATATCACCAGAATGAAACAATACCGCCCATGTATCGTATTGGCAACAATGTGTCTTGACACGTATCGAACCACTGTTAAAATGTATGGTTAGACCCCTGCTTGCGGTGCCTAAAATGGCAACTAAAAAACACGGTGAAGCAGCCTTTTGCTTCTATGGACCGACGGCGTGGAACAAACTCCCATTATACATTCGACAGGCAGCCTCTGTAGACATTTTTAAAGCACAACTCAAGACGTACTTCTATGCACTTGCTTTTAACTGATTCTCTGTGATTCTATATTTTATGATTTTATATTTTATGCCTTATTTCAGGTCCTCACTGTACTGCTTCTTTGATGTATTTTAATGATCTCTTTAATTTATACCCACTTTTTTTTTCCTTTTTTTGTCTTCTCTATTGCAATGTAAAGCACTTTGAGCTGCATTTTATGTCATGAAAGGTGCTATACAAATAAAGATTATTATTATTATTAATTAGAATAGATACCTTTTATTATCCAGAGGCGGCACACACTTGAACAGGCTCAGGAAAATATACTGTGTGTACAGTAATACCATGCAGAGTGAAAAGCAAATAGTACTATTAACAACACAGAGCAACGCTACACACAAATAAAGCCTCTACAGCGAGCGGCCCTGGCTGGGCCCTGGCTCAGAGGATGGTAGCCTAGTCTGGCAGCGTGCCGCGGGTTCGACTCCCGATCACAATGGCCTTCACTGCATTTTATGATCTCTTTCCCCTGTACTGTGCTTCTACCAATCTACCAAACAAATAATTTATTACAGTCCTAATAAATCCCAGGAAATTACATTTGGCCACAAATGAACTACTGAATTGAACTGCCATATTGAGCCTCTGGATCAAACATGCCAAAATATGGAGTGTATAAAGTGCAGAGCATTGTGCTGCCTCCTTCACGTTCAGTAGTTCCTGTGAACGTCCGTGGCCAGTTATAATTTACTGGGGTTTATTAGGACTGTAGCAGATAATAAAAAAATATTGTTTTAAAATTTTGTAAACAAATACCTATTTAGGACCATGTTAGAATGTCCCCGCCGCCCGGCAAAAACAGCTAAAATCCCTAAAACTAAAGAAAGCAAGGAATGTAAAACAATTAACACCCATCTAAAATGTGACTAAAGGCTAAAGCCCCAAAAGAATATCTAAAAACTGCACTATCATACCTTCCTGACACCCTCTGCTGCTCTTATCCAATCACATCATGCATTGCCTCACCACGCCCCCCCGACACTCCTATCACCTGCTGTCATTCTCTGCGTCCAATCAGAGAGCCCACTATCACAGTAGTACACACCACCACAAGCAAACTGCTTAACACCACCAAAAAATGGCCGTTGTCTACTCTAGGTTCAAGAAGCCGCGTTGCGCTCGTGCGCCCCCGTGGCGCGTTCTGGCGTGTTGTGACGCGTTGTGAATAGCCACGGCTATTTGTGCGGTCGTGCTTCACCGATGTATGAAAATGTCAAACCCTGTGGCTTTAGAACGTGGCGCCAATTGCATGTCGTCTTCAATGCTGGCTGAATGGCTAGAGATGCCTGCATGGTTTCAGCAAAAAACAGCATAACAAGATCAGTCATGTCGCTATGAAGCGGAAAACATTGTCAAAGTGAAAAAAGTTTGCGAGTTTAAGAAGCCGAGGATGAAGTTAAACCTCGCTGACATGTTTAGGTCTCGACGCGACGCGGCAAACATCACAACCCAGATGAAAAATAACGCCAAAAATACTACTGCCTTCTCCTGGCTGAAAAAGCTGGGAGTCTGGTTGTTCAACAACACGAACGCTCAGGTGTATTTCACACCCTTGAATTACCCTTTTTTCCCGCTCTTTTGTCAAGCCATGCATGAGCGTAAAGATGAGATAAACAAACAACGCCAACACGCACACACACAAAACACACACAAAAGCGATGATAATAATAGAATGGAATTATGGGCAGACTTACAACAAGGTGAATGAGGTGTGTGACTTGAAGAGCCCTCAAGTGTTTCTGTGGTGTGTTTTTTAGGAGTTGGGAGCTTTTCAACGCCACCACCACCATGCTACGCTAGGCTACGCTAGGCTGCCCCGCGCGGCCTCCTAATGGGCCCGCTGGCAGTGCGCCAGCGGCTCTCCCTCCACGGACAGCCGACTCCTTTCTTTAAGTTTTGTCATCCAGCGTTACAAAGACTTTTTTTCCTCCTCTCCTTTGACCTGTCTGTCTGTCTCTTGTTCAACTACCAGTACTACCCCCTCCCCCTTCCTTAGCTTCCTCCCCGCCTGGCTTAATTTCACTCTCTCAATCTCGCACATACATTCTCTTTTAACCGTTTAAAGGATTTTTTCCTTTTAACTTTTACTCGTTCAGAGCTACAAAGCTTCTAGGGCTTGACCTTTTGTCCACCCCCCCCCCTTTTTTTCTTTTTACCTCTTTATCATTTGTTTCCTTTCTACTCTGCTCTCCTCTTTAGTCTAATTAGCCCGTCTGTCGGTTTGTCTGTCTGTCTGTCTGTCTGGGGTCAACCTGAAGAGGACAATCGTTTAGGATTAGGAGCTCCCTAGGGTTCAACTAACAGGACAGTTCTCACTACAGTAATGTCTTCAGTAGCTGTACACTAGTGTTGATTCAACTAATTCATTTAATCACCTCAGCCCTTGTGAGAGTACGGCATCTTGCAATGCGTCTGCTATACAAGATTCACTACACTACCAAAATACCCATGCACCTGTCCAAATACTCCCTTAATGTCAATGAAGTCCACTAGCTGCCACAATAGCAGAGGGAGTTCAACAAACCATGTGCATCCCAGATTCGGCACAAACAAGGGGCTTAATTCTATTCGCTCCTATGACACCAAAACTGTATGAAGAAAATATGCGTACATACAGTATAGCAATATATGCATCATATACATATGTTGCATATATGCAAAGATCGGGTACTTATATGTGGAGATATAGGACATAGAGTTTTTGTTTAGATTAACACAATTTGATTACTTCAGTTTTCTCTATAAACTGTTAGTATGTTGGATATGGCTGCAACGATTAATCAATTGTATTGAATCAAATCGATTATTCAATTAGTAGATTAATCGTTTTTTCAACTAATCACTGAAGTTTTTACCTGTTTTCCCACATAGCCATAGTTTTTCCAGTGTTAAGTGTAACAAATTTCACCCGTTTTCAACATTTTAATGTCATTCAATAATAAAAGATATTGTGTGGACACGATAAAAAGTTTCCCCATTCTCCATAGAAATGGAGGTCTGATAAAATCATTAACATGGTGAAACACAACTTGATGACATCATCAAGTTGTGTTTCACCATCTGACTTGATGATGATGATGAAATGATGAAAAAAATCATCAGCACATTTGTCCACTCTGAGGAGCTTTTATAAATTGGTGATCGATTCCGCTTTAAGGGGATAGCTGATCATGACAACAATCGTTAGTTGCAGCACTATTGTTGCATATCCACCGCTGCACAATGTTGCTAGTTTCTACTGTCTGACGTTCATGCAGCACTGCACAGAAGTAGCAGGGACATGCACAGTTGCACACGCAACTGTGCATGTCTTGCACATGTCTTGCATGTCTTGCACTTGCCCAAGTGCAAGTCAGGTTCTACTTGCCCTCAGCTCATGGTCACTTGCCCCCCAAAAATATATTGTAAATTTTGCAGATGTAACTCTTGAGAACGTAAAAATGAAACCAAATGGACCCTTGCGGGTCCATTTGGTTTCTTTTTTACACTCTCAAGAGTTAAAATTCATCATCTTAATTAGCCCAGGTCTACACAACTAGAGAATGTAGAAGATTAATGGTCATTTTGATGTGTATGTTAATTTGCCTGTTTTGTTTCCCAAATCCAGCCTGGAATTGTGGACAGCCAGAAAGCAGGGAAAGACACAGAGGCAGAGTGCAATGACTGTCTTCAAGACAAATTTATCTTGTGTTGTGTTATAGTGCACTAAGTTGCACATTTGCCCGATCGGGCAACCAGGTAGCAGTTTTCACTTGCCCAAGCTTTTTTTTTTACTTGCCCCGGGCAAGCGGGCAAGTGTTAGTGTCAAGCCCTGCATGCACAGTTGCACACGTATACCTCAAATGGAAATCTCATCTTATATATATAATTTTTGTTGCTGTTTTTATCTATCCCTGCTAAATTGTCCAAAGGAAGCCAAATAAAAATAAATAAATGTTACACAACAAAAGTGCAAACTTGAAGTGTTGTTAAATCAGACTAATTTGGTTAAACCTGAAACAAATCCATTAGATGTTGTTTTAGAAATGAAGTGGTCAACCGTGGCGGCACTAATCCTCAGCTCTATTCACAGTTACTTCCAGGCCCCCATCAAGGGCGGATGTAACATTTCCCAATTGGGGGGGGGGGGGGGGGGGGGGGGGGGGGTACTAGAAAATGTTATGGGGGCGGCAATGAAGTCGCACCCATACCAAGTTACAGAACTTATATTAGTCAAGTATAAGCATCAATAATAACATCAGCAGTGTTGGGAATATTACTATACCTTGTTAATGTATTACTTATTACTTATTACCTTCATTTTAAAGCAATATATTGTATTACAATATTGCTGTCTGAGCAAGTGTAATATATTAATATTACTATTAAATATTACTTAAAAGAAAAATGTTGTGCAAAATATATAATTAAATATTTAGTGTCACTATTAATCAAATATTGTGTAGGCCAGTGGCATAGGTACAAATAAAGAAAGCGCACTTGGCTATCTGGGAAATCCATATGAAATCAACTTGAAAAAACGTCCTCCTGAATAAATAATTTGATGACAAATTATAGAAAATAAGTAATTATTTAACTGCAGTTGTCAAGATAATTTCACAAGAACATTTTCAATGAGACAGATTGACAGAAAGTAATATTGAAAGTAATGCAGTAATGCAGAAAGAGAAGTATAATATATTAGATTGATTTTGTTAAGTAATATATTTATATTACAAGTTACTGCATTTTGGTAATATATTATGTAATATATTGAGTTACGTAGTGCACATGTCCCAACACTGAATGCAGCAGTTATTATTGATGCTTATACTTGACCCCCCCCCCCCCCCCCCCCCCCATGCCCATGCCTACCTGCCCCTGTCGACCTCAACTCTATTCACAGGTCCTGTCATCCTCTAAGGGAGGGGGGCATGACGTCCCCCCTGTGGTCTCCCCTTAAAGCTCCTGACCCTGTGACAGTGACCCCTCCTCGCTCCAGCACAGAGAAGGAAGTCATCAATTCACCTCTGGTTGCAGAACAGGTTTGTTCCACCCGGACAGACAGACAGAACAGGGGCGGATCTAGGCATGGGCATGGGGGGGGGGGGGGGGGGGGGGGGGGCAAATGCCCAGACTGCCCCACCAAACACGATGGCATGCAAAACAACCCTGCAAGTGCTTATATTTAAAATGATTTGAAGCAGGCAGGCAGGCAGGCAGGCAGGCAGGCAGGCAGGCAGACAGACAGACAGACAGACAGACAGACAGACAGACAGACAGACAGACAGACAGACAGACAGACAGACAGACAGACAGACAGGCAGGCAGGCAGGCAGGCAGGCAGGCAGGCAGGCAGGCAGGCAGGCAGGCAGGCAGGCAGACAGACAGACAGACAGACAGAGCACCTCCACCACAGAGGACTAAAACACTGCACTGCTACCCTAAAACTTTACCAAAACACTTACTCATTTTACAAAATAAAGTATACCAGTATACAGTATGTTTACAGCATGTTTACATGAAATGCTATATGTCTACACACACTGCTATCTATTAGGGGTGTGCTGAAATATCGATATATCGATATATCGCAATACTTCCTCCCACAATAAATAATCGATATGCCGTCGGCAGATATCGATAAATCTGTGAGGAAAAAACGCGACGCGGAGCGTCCGTAATGGGGATAAATTCGGGAGGATTGCACTGAACAGAGCACTGAACGCTCCCTCTTCACAATCACCATCACCACAGACAAACACATGCAGCATAGGGGGTACATAGCAATATAGCCACACACTCTCTCTCTCTCTCTTTCTCTCTCTGTCTCTCTCCGTCTGCCCCCCCCCCCCCACACACACACACACACACACACATACACACAGTTGTAATTTGAGCAGCGTAGCAGCAGCGCTTCTCTTCACACACAGTGAAAGATAGACGGAGAGTCTCAAATCTGCTCTTGTTAAGCATGTTCCATTCGCCGCGGCATTCGCATGTTGATTAATCACCTACCTTACGTTGTGATGTCCACTGTATTTGTTATGTGTAGCTGTTAAAAGTAATTCCGTCAGAAAAGTGAAAGTCCCACACTCCAAACGAAAAGGCAACAAATACTCCATGACTTTAGATGGCTTTGTAGGAACTCTTCTCTTGGAATAATTGTAATATCCTCATGGCAAAAGCAGAGAGTCTTCTTGTAAACTAAACTTTAGTCTAACTTTGTCTCTCCATGCTTCTGCATAGTGCATAGGCTACTGCCTGCACACAGCACACTGTATAGGGTATTTTTTTCCCCTTGAAAATAATTATCAGGCAATATACTTTTTTTTCTGTAAATATTGAAAATGAAGAAGCCAGGTCAACTGGAATGTGTCTGATTAGGGATTTCCTTTTATTCTTCAGGTATATCTAGTGATTTTTACTGTTTTTATATATGTTTTTTTTTTTTTTTTAATATTCCTCCCTATAGTGTAATGACTTACAGGGTTAAAATTACCATGAGCACCTGCTACTACTGAGGAATTGGCTTTAACACATGAGCTGATTAGATTTCATTGACACAAATGACACAAAATATGAGTTATGAATTATGATCGGTTTGAAAAATAGAAATATAAGCTTTAGCTGCCTATAAGAAGTAAAATAAAAAGTTAGGTATCAGAATAAAATAGACAAAAGTTGAGGATGCACTTTAGTAATTTCTGTTTTTGCCTTTTATTTATATATTTATTTTTGCAATTACAGGTATCGTGATATATCATTGATGAATTTCAGGCAATATATCGCAAATATCGCAATATATTGAATATTGTGATATATTCGTTATCGAGGCCCTAATATCGTGATATGTATCGTATCGTGAGGTACCCATATCGTCCCAGCCCTACTATCTATTGTGGCCACCATTAGTTTGTCTGTGTGTGTGTGTGTGTGTGTGTGTGTGTGTGTGTGTGTGTGTGTGTGTGTGTGTGTGTGTCTGCGCGCAGTCCGAGGTGAAGGTGAACTCAGAGAACACAAATCCCCCCCCCCCCCCCCCCCCTTCCACACACATACACACTTTGTGACAAAGATCGACCAATGACAAAGATCGACCAATGACAAAACAACTATAGGAAAATCTTTCACTGCAGAATGCAGCCAATAGATGTGAGACAGAGAGTATTTTATGGCAGTGTTTAACCCATTGCTAGTTGAGTGTGAGACCAGATTTTACAAAATGTCTGTGAATCTGTACTAAAGCTTGTAGATGTGCAACTTGCTGCATGCTTGGGGGGACGGGCATTCTCAGTTAAATTCTTTACAACACCAGTTGTTGAAGTTGCAACAGACACACAGCATGCATAAAGCTAAAGGTCTGACTCAGAGAGTTTTCTGTTTTCAATAATGAAATGCTGGTTTACTGGTGCCCAGTGTTGTAGTGGTACTTTTAGAAGTGGGGGGACGCCTCTTAAAGGGAAATTCCACCCATTTTATTATTTTTTTTCTGAGAGTGTACAAATGTGAACCAAGTGGACCCTAGCGGGTCCATTTGGTTCCATTTGTGCACTCTCAGAAAAAAGGAAACTAACTAACATGGTGAAACACGTCTTGATGATGTCATTAAGATGTATTTCAACATTCTAATGATTTTTTTTTTCTTTTGCCCCAAAAATATTTTAGAGAAGTGGGGGACGCTGTCCCCCCGCGTCCCCCTGCGACCCCCCCGCCCCCCCCCCCCCCCCCCCCCCCCCCCCCCCCCCCCCCTCCACTACACCCCTGGTGGTGCCACAATCATAGTTAGTTAGTAGCTCTGTCATCAGTATGAGGTTTCCAGCTCACAGAGCCCCCCCCCCCCCCTACCTCATTTCCATAAAAGTGCAGTCAGGCCCGGCTGGTCTTGATGGTCCGTTAGAACACAGATCACTGTGAGTGCAGTGCAGGGGCTCAACACAACAACCTGTCATTAGCACTGCTCGCAGGGGCGGATCTAGGCATGGGCATGGGTGGGGGCAATGCCCCCATAAGTGCCCAGTCTGCCCCACCAACACGATGGCATGCAACAATCCAAGCTATTTCAAATTAAAGTGCTTATATTTAAAATGATTTGAAACACTACTACTGCTACCGACTAACTTGTGGCACCACTAAACCAACAGCATTTCAACAGAAAACTCTCTGAGTCAGACCTTCAACAACAACTGGTGTTATTATTGATGCGTACCTGTATACTTGCCTAGTAAAAGTCCAGTAATGGAAAATGGTATGGGTGCGGCTTCATCACCCGCAGCGCGAAGCGACACGGGCGATGCCCCCCCAATTGGGAAATGTCACATCCGCCCCTGGCTGCCCGCTGCCACTCCCACAACCAACCAACCCAGAAACCAATTTCTCTCTCCAAATCCTGCACCTACGCACGGATCTGGTAATACTGTTAAAAGGGATGATCGGTAATCCATGCGCACTGTAGACAAAACAACACGGTCCACAGCGGCGCCATGCAAACCTGGGATTAGAGAGATTTTTATGTAAGCGTTGGACATGAACAAAAAAAAACAAAAATAAACAAAGTGTGGTCGCCGATAAACCTCACGGCGAGGCGATCAGATTTACAAGGTATAGACAGTAGGCCTACAAGTACCTCAGTGGTTCTCAACCAGTCTGTCGGGGGATCACCTGTGGTCCTTGAGAGGAATCCAGGTGGTCCCCAACTAGGATGATGGACAGTTGGTAACCAAGTTGTAACCAAATGGACCTTTATAGATCTGTTACTCTCAAGAGTTAAATTATATTTAAGCATCTAAATTACTTCATTTTAAGAATATATACAATGCAGAAGAGTTGTTATTTTCAACGTTTGGACAGTTATCTCTCCTAAATTGTGGACACAAACTCTATAGTTTTGGGTCTGAGGCAGGGCTTGACACTAACACTTGCCCGCTTGCCGGGGCAAGTAAAAAAATGGTCGGGCAAGTGAAGACTGCTACCTGGTTGCCCGATCGGGCAAGTGTGCAACTTAGTGCACTATAACACAACACAAGATGAATTTGTCTTGAAGGCAGTCATTGCACTCTGCCTCTGTGTCTTTCCCTGCTTTCTAGATATCCACAATTCCAGGCTGGATTTGGGAAACAAAACAGGCAAATTAACATACACATCAAAATGACCTAATCTTCTACATTCTCTAGTTGTGTAGACCTGGGCTGATTAAGATAATGAATTTTAACTCTTGAGAGTGTAAAAATGATTACATTATATTTACACAAAATTTACAATATATTTTTGGGGGGCAAGTGACCATGAGCTGAGGGCAAGTAGAACCTGACTTGCACCCGAGACCTTAGTGTCAACTCCTGTAGATTTGGGTCTTGTACAGATATCTGATACGATTAGCATAGGAACTTAACAGCTGACAGCCCTATTGGACAACTGTTAGAATTCATGTAATGGCAAGAACCAATCGACTAAGTAAATAGAAACGAGTGCCATCATTACTTTAAGAAATGAAGGTCAGTCTGTCCGGAAAATTGCGAAGAACTTTGAATGTGTCCCAAGTGAAGGCTCATCTAGCTCTGGTCCATAGCTCCACTGCTTCTATGATTCTACCAACTTAATCTCTGGGATGGACCTCCGACCAGCCTCTCTTTTGCAGCGGAATATAAAGTACGTTTTATCTAGTCACCAAAACAAACACGGCTTGTGTCAGAAAGCCTACTTTCCTTAGTGGAAACACTCTTGAGCCCCCCACCACACGGATAAAATGGACTTTTTTCACAGAATGCGATTGTTTTTCACTGGAGGAAAAAAATCTTCTCTACGAAGGTTTTCTCTTGGCAATGTCGGTAGAGGGCACAAATCCTGGTTGTTTTTCCTGGTGAAAAACAAATCGCGTTTAGGCCAAAAAGTCTGTTTTATCCATGCCAGAGTTTACATTGTCTTTCACAGAGCTCCACTCACTGCAAGGCAGAATCATTAGAAGCAGTGGAGCTATGGAGCAGAGCTAGATGCGCCCTAAATCAACCAAGCAGTATACCGTAACATGTCTGAGAACAACTCATCTTGTTACGGCTGTTTGCCCGCCAAACATCTGTATAGAAGGCAGATGGCCAGACATTGGGCATCTTTCGGGGCTGTTCAGTGATGTCATCCTGTCTGTGATGATGTCATTGGTGTGTGTGTGTGTGTGTGTGTGTGTGTGTGTGTGTGTGTGTGTGTGTGTGTGTTTGCGCGCGCGCGCGCGCGCGTGCGTGTTTGTGTGTGTACACCGTGTCCCTGTTCTCTCATCTCATGCGTTCTGATTGAAAACACACAGAACAGCTTTAATCTGCTGACCCCAAAGACCCCATTTACGTTGGTACGTACCCTACACACGCACGCACGCACGCACGCACACACACACACACACACACACACACACACACACACACACACACACACACACACACACACACACACACACACACACACACACACACACACACACACACACACACACACACACACACACACACACACACACACACACAGTGTCTGTAATCCATGTCATGGTAACAGTTGTCAATCCAAGGCAGATTATCACTCAGTGGGCACAACACGACATATATCTGATATACACTCTAGTCCACAGATCAACCGATGGTCTGGGGACCACCAGTGGTCCCTGAGAGGGTTCCAGGCGGTCCCCAGGTAAGTTGTACCACCAGTGGTCCCTGAGAGGGTTCCAGGTGGTCCCCAGGTAAGTTGTACCACCAGTGGTCCCTGAGAGGGTTCCAGGTGGTCCCCAGGCAAGTTGTTTAACCAGATGTAACTCTTGAGAATGTAAAAATGAAACCAAATGGACCCTGGCGGGTCCATTTGGTTTCATTTTTACACTCTCAAGAAGTTAAAATATTCATCATCGGAATTGGCTCAAGTAGAGATCTATGTTTGCCTACACAACTAGAGATCTATGTTTGCCTGTTATGTTTCCGAAATCCAGCCCGGAATTGTAGATAAAAAAGAAGAAATCTTTGGGTTTTGAGGTCTGTGGGGCTAAAATGTCATCACATGGTGGTCCGTGGCTCAAATACTGAATAAATGGTGGTCCCTGGTATCAAAAAGGTTGAAAACCCCTGCTCTAGTCCACTGATCAACCGGTGGTCTGGGGACCACCACTGGTCCCTGGAGGGATACCAGGTGGCCCACAGCTCAATAAATGGTTCAGTTTTATTGGTAACCAAACTGACCCGTATTTACAGGTCCATTTGCTCAAGAGTTGAATTATGTTGTTTAACAATTCTATTATAGTTCATTTATGAGAAGTCGACATAATTATACTATTTAATTATACTATATAATAGTTGTTTTGATCAATATCTGCCTGTTATCTCTCCTGGATCAATACACCTTGGAATTGTGGATAGAATATTATATTATTAAGAAAATATAATGCAAGTAATTATAGAATTACAGGTATTACTATTATAATTTCTTCATTCGAGTTAAAAATCTATTTCAATACGTGTTTGTTTGTTTGTTTATTTCTGGGTGGGGGTGGGGGGGGGGGGGGGGGGGGGGGGGGGGGGGGGTAAGGGGGTATGTAAATGTTCCTGAAATGTTCCTGAAAAGCAGTGTGTGTGTGTGTGTGTGTGTGTGTGTGTGTGTGTGTGTGTGTGTGTGTGTGTGTGTGTGTGTGTGTGTGTGTGTGTGTGTGTGTTTGTCATTAACACCTAACACCTGACCTCTGACATGTGCACGCACACACACACACACACACACACACACACACACACACACACACACACACACACACACACACACACACACACACACACACACACACACACACACACAGTGTCGTCACAGATGTGTGTACATTTGAGATGCAGTGCGGTACATTTGCTCGCGGCAAAGCATGTTACTGTGTGTATGTGTGTGTGTACACAGGAAGTGCATGGTGGTAATACCCAGAAGGGCGTGGAGTTCAGATCCCAAAACACGTGCATGTGCACACGCACACGCACACGCACACGCACACGCACACACACACACACACACACACACACACACACACACACACACACACACACACACACACACACACACACACACACACACAGGCTTTTGAGCATTTCTATTTGGTAGGAAAGATGTTGTGTCTTATAACCAATCAGAAGGTCACATCCCTTCGGGGTATGGGATCTAGTTCTGCTACTTGTGAATTGATTTAAATTGTAGTAATAATTCAGCACAACTCAATACCAGACTGATAACTCAATGGACAAACCAGTTAAGAATACACTTGTTGAAGCCATTTGGACATTTTCTATGAATTATGATTATTTATTTTATTTACATGAATTATGCCTGATGAAATATGATTTATTTAAGGAGGTTATACTGATATGAAATTATTTGAAATGATTGCTATAGCTGCTATTATTAGAATTCTATTGCTAATGGCTTTATTGTGATGTTAATGAATGGGATGGCCCAGAAGGTGACGTTTTCTTTGTGGGAGTCACTCTGTGATCAGGAAGGTGATCCAGACAGACAGACAGACAGACAGACAGACAGACAGACAGACAATAGACAATAGAGCGGCAGGCCAAACATTTTCAACCACACAAACACATACAGACAGAACTAATAGCCTTCTACAAGTTGTTTTTTGTTTTGAAACGAAAGTCGGGCTTGTTGAATTTATGTTTATAAATGTTCCGAAGTAAACAGCAAAACGGAATGTGCGTTGTCAATGCGAAGCCGCTCTAACAACACTTGTTTTCCAATGTGCGCAGGCAGGCAGGCAGGCAGATAGACAGACGGACAGACAGATCTACTGCCATGAATAATGTTGAGTAATGATGTGATGATGTCACAGGAAGCAGGGATTAAAGCTCCACACATGGAACCACATGGGCCTGTTGGTGATTGGAGCAATTATGAGAGCCAATCAGAGCCCTGCTCACCGAGACATCTGGTAGTCATGACAATCAGGCCTCAATCAAGGCATGGAAAAGATGCGCGCGCGCGCGCACACACACACACACACACACACACACACACACACACACACACACACACACACACACACACACACACACACACACTATACAGTAACTTTGTCTTGTAGAGTCTAGACAGTGACCACTGATAAAAATATTTATCTGTGGAGATAAAATGTCAGCTAATGGTGTCATATGGCTCAAATTCTGAATATATAGTTGGCCCTGGTATGAAAAAGGCTGAAAACCAATGGTCTAGAATAGCTCAAATGAACCCCCATTTCCTACTCCAGGCTAGTAGGACAGAGCTGAGAGAGACCAACAGACAACAGATAGTTTCACTATAAGGAATATCTCAAAGACTAGATCCTTCCTTTCCACTCTACATCTGTCAAACGTTTTTCACAAATTCATGTTTTCACGCCGACTACTGTAATTCCATTCATACTTGCCTCATCAAAATAAATAAATCATGAAATGAAAACAATCATGGCCTCCAATTAGTTCAGAATGCTGCAGCTTGGCCTCTTAAAGGGGAATTCCATGCATTTTCAACATTTTACTATGCTTAGCTTAGAGATGCTGTGTGGGCATGATAAAAAAGTTCCCCCATTCTGTGTTTTCTAGATATAGAGGTCTGATAAAAACATTAACATGGTGAAACACAACTGGATGACATCATCAAGTTGTGTGTCACCATGTTTAATGATTTTTCTTTTAGGACCCCTGAGTGTGCAAATAGTAGTAGTCCATAGATACTTGCCCAAATGTGCTGACCTCATCACATTTGCCATGATTTCTATGGCCGATTTTCACCCAAGGAATGTTTTCTGGGCAAAACTAATGCTTGGGTTGGATTCAGAAGCACCCCTAGTTTGACATGTCACATGTGCTTCTTAAAGTATGATTATATTTTTTATTATTATTACATTATAGAGAGAGATGTTATGGGTAAATATTTTCTGGGCAAAAATAAAAAATGTAAGCCACTTTTTTCATGTTCCATAGGGTTCATAGAACAGAAAAAACATGGTTTACAAAAATCTTCAGTATTTCCAGCCAGAGTTCAATGAATGTGAGTCTGAAGTTGCAAATCATAGTGGAGGTAAAAAGGGAAAAGAAAAATATACTAAGAGGGGAAATGGGGTGTGTGGAGGAAATTATATTTTAATATATTTCAAACAACTAATTAAATCCATTGTTTGTGCCAAGAGGGGACTTCATAATACCTATGTTTACATAAATACAAAAAACATCTCTCACACACTTGTGCCAGTGATCACCATATACAGTGTGATCATATCCAAACTATTCATGAGGCATAGAATATAAGGCATAGAAGTAGCCCACATGTGGAAAGTGGGAAAACACATTGCCAACACGGTTAACAAATTATTAAGATCATGGTGTCATATTAAAAAATATTTAATATTAAAATAACTGGTATTTTTTAAATTCACAGGAAAAGAGACAACATAAATACAACTATTAGGACAATTGAACTCTGTCAGCCACAGACAGACAGACAGACAGACAGACAGACAGACAGAATTTGTGGGACACCTGAATTACGTCTGGTCACCATAATCACCAATGTTGGATCGGTGCCTATATCAAGGTTTCCTAACCGTGCTGCAGTCTAGGCTAGTCTAGTCCTCTACTAGATCCTCATCAAGGGTTTTCAACAGGTGGTCCGGGGACCACCAGTGGCCCTTGAGAGTTCCAGGTGGTCCCCCGGCTAAATGGTGGAAAGTTGGTTAACCAGGTGTAACTCTCAACAGTTAAAATATTCATCGTGTAAATTAGCCCCAAGTCTACACAACTAAAGAATGTAGAGGATTAATGGTCATTTTGATCTGTATGTTTGACTGTTTTGTGTCTAAAATCCAGCCTGGAATTGTGGACAAAAGCAAAATAAATCTTTAGGTTTGGGGTCTGTTGGGCTAAAATGTCATCAAATGGTGGTCCCTGACTCAAATGCTGAATAAATAGTGGGCCCTGGTATGAAAAAGGTTGAAAACCACTGCTCAAGATGATTCTGCCAGTGATTAGAGGAAGCTCTGCTGCCACCTGTTGGTCACAGTCTAACATACAACCACCAGGCTGACACTTATTACACTGTCTGTGTTTTTGATTGAAATATTTATTAGTCGTTGAAGAATTATGGTAAATTTCAAGCAGAACTAAAGACAGAACAGAACTTACAATAGGGCCCACATATTAATTTAACCACAACATTTAGACACGTACAGATATACAATTCCATATAGCCAATGGCTGTGTGAATTTTGTTCCTGTGATTGATTTTGGCAGTGAATCTTTAATTTTAGTTATAGTCATTTAAATCAGTGGTTTTCACCCATTTTGATACCAGGGACCACTATTTACTCAGCATTTGAGCCACGAACCACCATTTGAGGACATTCTAGCCCCACAGACCCCAAAACTAAAGATTTCTCTTTTTGTTTTTGTCCACAATTTTTACACTCTCAAAGAGTTACATGATACATCTGGTTAACCAACTTCCCATTATTTTGCCGGTTGACCACCTAGAACCCTTTCAAGGACCACTGGCTGAAAACTACTGATTTAAATCATCATTTTTAGACGGCTAAATGTCCTCAGGTGTCTTGTATGTGATGTTAGAGCTGAGCTGTGTAACATCCTTTCTATCTTCTCTTGGCCATGCAATTTGTAAAGCAGACGTTAGTCTCCACTTGTTTTATTTTTTACTGGCCAAATAAAAGGTTAAATAAACATTTCACTGCGTGAAAAAAGTATTGTGCCCGCTAGAGGAGGCACAAATACCCTTCAAATTTTCATTCCCCCCCAAAAAATTCCAGTCTATTTAAAAACTATTTACTGTATTGTCTTAGAAATCACACTTTCATGTTAACCATAATTGCATCGTTTTCCAAAGACATATCATTAATACGATCATTAATACAACTATGATTATTATGATTATTGAATCTATATGGACAGTAATAGTACTGTGTGTGTGTGTGTGGGTGGGGGGGGGGTAGACTGTTTGGCGGGGGTCCAGGGGGAGGAGTCAGACCCTCCAGAGGGGGAGGGGCCTCCGCTCTGCCCTGTTACTGTGGATCACCGTCACACTGACTCACTCACCCAGAAACTGTGTGTGTGTGAGTGTGTGTGTGTGTGTGTGTGTGTGTGTGTGTGTGTGTGTGTGTGTGTGTGTGTGTGTGTGTGTGTGTGTGTGTGTGTGTGTGTGTGTGTGTGTTTGTGTGTGTGTGTGTGCACGTGCACGTGTCAGGAGGCCATTGGATGAGCCGCGCTGTATATATGGTTTAAGACGCAACACTCTAAGGTCAGAGGTCAAGTCTGTTACTATATCAACACACACACACACACACACACACACACACACACACACACGGCGGTATAAATATTAAAATGTCACATTAATAATTGAATGACATTATTGGATGAATTGGAAAAGAGGAATTCTGCGGATTAAGCACGGTGGAATGGGGCACTTTATACAGTACGTATGCATGTGCACGTGTGTGTGTGTGTGTGTGTGTGGGGGGGGGGGGGGGGGGGGGGGGGGTATGTGTGTGTGTTTGTGACACATGCACTATACACTAGTGAGGCTGAATGTCCCCACCAGTACAGAATGACACATGGAGAGTATAGGACAGGTTCACTAGTGGGGGAGGGGGATATTTGGGTATGGTAAGGCTTACAATGGCTGTGTTTACATGCAGGGCAATCCATTCAGAATGAATCCATTCATAACAGAGAATGATACCCCACTGCTCACACATGGAAGCTGTGAGACTTTAGGACTCTTTTAGTCCAAAAGCATCCGTTCGACCATTAACAAGCGATAAATCCATGAGGCTGCTTATTAGGCATGTTGTCTGGAGCCGACTGACACGATTGCATTGATAAGACAAAAACCTGGCCGCCTTGTTTTAAGTCAGGGGTTTTCAACCTTTTTGACTCCAGGGACCACCATTTATTCAGCATTTGAGCCACGGACCACCATTTGATTACATTTTCACACCAAAAGATTAAAAAGATTAAAGATTTATTTTGGTTTTGTCCACAATTCAGGCTGTATTTTGCCAACAAAACAGTGTAGACTTCTTAATTAAGTGGTGCTAATTCAGATGATGAATATTTTAACTCTTGAGTGTAAAAATGTCAGGGGTTTTCAACCTTTTTGACTTTTCATTTTTACATTCTCAAGAGTTACATCTGGTTAACCAACTTTCCATCATTTAGCCTGAGGACCACCTGGAAACTTCTCAGGGACCACTGGCAGGGGTTGACACTAAGGTCTCAGAGGCAAGGCAAGTCAGGTTCTACTTGCCCTCAGCTCATGGTCACTTGCCCCCTAAAAATATATTGTAAATTTTGCAGATGTAACTTGATTAAACCAGATTTGCAGATGAACTTAATTAAACCAAATGGACCCTTGCGGGTCCATTTGGTTTCATTTTCACGCTCTCAAGAGTTAAAATTCATCATCTTAATTTACCCAGGTCTACACAACTAGAGAATGTAGAAGATTAGGACATTTTGATGTGTAGGTTTAGGTTAATTTGCCTGTTTTGTTTCCCAAATCCAGCCTGGAATTGTGGATAGCTAGAAAGCAGGGAAAGACACAGAGGTGCAATGACTGCCTTCAAGACAAATTTATCTTGTGTTGTGTTATAGTGCACTAAGTTGCACACTTGCCCGATCGGGCAACCAGGTAGCAGTCTTCACTTGCCCCACCATTTTTTTTTTGCCTCGGGCAAGCGGGCAAGTATTAGTGTCAAGCCCTGACTGGTGGTCCCCGGACCACCTGTTGAAAACCCCTATTTTAAGTCCTGTGTCAGCGTGGCAACACGGGTCGTGTTTTGGGTTAGAGGAGGAGAGTATATTGCAATAAAGTAGACAAATGTGCGTGAAAACAGACTGCAACGCCACACGCTCGTGGTGCCGTCGGAGGCCGGGCTGAGACTGCAAGCTGGGTCGGCAGAGCATGGCCATTCTGGGACCAGACAGTCCTGCTGATGACAACTAACAACTCTGATCTTATCTATTGATAATGGTCGAATCGGCTGCCATAAGTCTCAGTGCTAGTCTTAGTTACCAAGATCACCTAAATCGATCCAGACAGGACCACGACCTAGGGGGGTCGAGACCAAAATGAGACAAAGACGATCACAGACTTGGACGAGACGAGATCAAGACCAGACTAGCACTTAGAGGGGTCGAGAACAAAACCAAGAGAAGAAACCCGAGAGATTTGCTCCGAGATGGTGACAAGACCAAGACAAATGGAGGGTAAGACCACAAGACAAATGAAGTGCAGAGCGGCAAGACCGAGAAAAAAAAGTGTAGTATTACGCAGAGGCGGGGATCAAACCCGGGACTCGCCAGTCCAACGCACAACCAGTCACGCCAATAGGGCTGAGCCCGATTGGCGGGGCTGTTGTGGCTGGCTCATGGCTGGGTGCTACATTCACCCCCTTGATCTTTTGGAGCACGTCCTCGCACTTCACACCGGACCGCCGTACACGATGTCCCTCATGTGGACCGCAAGGATGTAGACGGGTATATTAGGGATAACACCCGCACTCCAAATCCTGCCGACTACGCCAGATTGTAGTATTACGCAGAGGCGGGGATCGAACCCGGGACTCCCACTCGCCAGTCCAACGCACAACCAGTCACGCCAATAGGGCTGAGCCCGATTGGCGGGTCTGTTGTGGCTGGCTCATGGCTGCAGTGTTGTTTGTTTGAGAATATTTTGACTTAGTCTTATTCTTTTGAGTAACACACATTTAGTATTTTAGTTTAGAAATGTCAACATTGATTTAGTCTTAGTCTTTTTTTAGTCTTAGTCTTTCAGTCTTAGTAGTTTAGTCTTACATACACATGCATTGTAGGTTTATATATGATATACAGATTTATAGTTTTTAGTATGAAAGATGTCTCGTTTTATTTCTTTGTATAAAATTACTGCATTAGTAATAAGTCCCTTTCCTAAACGTATGCAATCTATACTGCAGATATGTTCACATACTTAAAAAGAACGAAAAAAATAAGTTAAAAATGTTTCCTATTTCCATTAGTCTTAGGTTATGATTTAGTCTTCGTCTTAGTCTTAGTCTTTTGAAAACACACATCGTTTAGTCCCATTTAGTCTTTTGAAATTATTTTTGTTAGTCTAGTCTTAGTCGACTAAATATCAAAAACCTTAGTCGACTTAGTCTTTATTAGTCTTAGTCTTAGTCGACAAAAACAACACTGCATGGCTGGGTGCTACAAAAGCAACATACAGACAGATTTAACAAAGCTCTCATGTCTCACGCACTGAGCGTGTGACACACTCTTCAGAGTGTATTCACACGCACACACGCCACACATGCGTCTTCACACGCACGTCAAAATAACTCGCCAAATAGTGCAGCGGTTAAGCAAACCAATTGTGCACTTCATGACTAAAGCATGAAACTTTCCACAGTGTTTCTACACACCATGAAGTTTGTTTTGAGATGTGGAAACACTTCTGAGCATGAATGTTTCTATATGCCAGAGGCTGTACAAATACCGGGTTGTCAAAAACATGTATTTTTTTTACTTTTCTGCAGACACATTGATAAGATATCAACAACAAGAGTTCTGGAACCCACTAATTATCATCAAATTTCTTCAATGGGTTATATCACCAGTATAAGATGTGTCATTTGTGTTTCAGGGTCCATTAGGTCACACAAACTTACCTCACATGACCAAAGACAAAAAAACGGATTTTCAACAATTTGTGTTAAATTGGATTGAGCATTTCACATCTCTTCTAGACATTTCCTAGTTAGAGTAAAGTGTCTCCTAGTTGCAATAAAGAGTGTCTATAATGCAATGACACTGTTAGTGAGGCCTAACAGTCTCCTGAGTAGGGATGACACGGTATGAGATTTTGGAAACCTATACCTCAGTGTTTCATGATTTTTGAAAATGAATAAATACATACTAATATAGTATGTATTTATTAATTTTTAAATACCATAGGTATGTGCTATAACCTACAGCAGAACTGCACTGTGCATGTTCAGAACGGCATGCCCGGAACTGTTAACACTGTCAGACTGACATCTGGAGACCTTGAGTCACCGAGAGTCATTGACTTCAGAATTGCTTTCTGACATGTGCCAGTCTCCATTAAATGGAGGTTTTGTTCTAAGGAATCACAACAGCAATACAATATAGAAAAAACATAATTGACAGGTGCTCTTCATACAAGACACCCTGGGGAACCCTGTATCACCCAGCATCGGGGCATTACTGCACGTAGAAGATAGCAGTACAGAGGATGAGATTAGCTGGACACTGACACCGATACCAAGAACAACCAACCAAAGGTACTGTGTTCCAGGACTCTTCTTATTGATATACTGTCTGTATGCCTGCAAAAAGTGAAAAATCCATGTTTTTGACCACCTTACATTTGTACAGCCTCTAACACATGAAAGCACTTCAACTGAGAAGTGTTTCCACACCTGAAAATAAACTTCATGGTGTATAGAAACACTATAGAAAGTTTCATGCTTTAGTCATAAAATGCACAATACCTTCCATTTAATGAGCTTAACCGCTGCACTAAAAGTCATTTTTTGCCCCTGGCAGCTTTCTAGAGTTTGCTAAGGGTGTAGGTAGACCCCTGCAGGCCCTGGCGTGCAAGACACGTTTAAAATCTAAGTTGAATGCATTAACCTAGAGGTGTTGTGCGCCCTTTCATAACAATGGTGACAACTCTTTAAAATATAAATAAACCCATCCACCCCAACATTGCAATCATAAACTGTTCAAAATAATATCCCCAGTATATTTACACCCACAGTACATTATTAAACATTCACAAACACACTTTAAAACCATAAACAGTAATAATTTATAGAATTTACACCCATTCAAAATGTGTGCATTTAGTTTATTAAAAAAGAAAGAATTCACTTCTTTGTCCATGTGTTCATATATCTGTATGTCGTGCAGTATTTCACTGGAAATATAATAATTAATGAAGAAATGTCAGTGCCAGCACCCATCTTTTGCATGGGCCTTTGGGTTTCTCAAGCTAACTTGGTTGTTTTGAAAGGCAATATATAAAATTATTATTATTATTATTATTATTATTATTATTATTATTATTACCCCTAACACACACAAAATAGTCAACATATTTTCGTTTTCTTTACTAGATGGAACAAATGTCTTAACTAGGCCTATTAGTGCTACCCTGTTATTGTTGTTGTGATAACCAGCCGATGGGCCGGTTCGGTGGTGCCCCCCCCGGCCCCCCGGCGCCCCCGACCCATCCAATCTCACACTCCCAACAAACTTCAAAAGTTGAGAGCCCTGGATTTAAGCTATACAGTACGATAGACATAATGTTTTGAGAAGGGCTCCTTGAGGTGTATTTGTATTCTGAATACAGGTGGAATATAGGTTTGGGTTTATGGTGTGGACATTCAGACCAGTGATTCCCAAAGTGGGGTCCAGGGGGACCCCCAGGAGTCGTCCTTGAGGAAGTTCCAGGAGGTCCCCAGCTAAATGATGATGGGATACAAACGCTATTAAAAGGGGGTCCGTAAGCTAACAATGCATGTAGAGCTGTTAGCCCTGGCATGGCTATGTTGTCCAATTGGACTTGAACAACAGAACCATGCCAGGGCAGAGCTGTCAAACAAGCCAGTTATATTCACCAACTAAACTCGTCACAACAAACATGGCAATGCATTGCATACAAAATAAAGATAAAAACATTCCTCTTACCCCAATCATCTGTAGGTTGGACCACTGGGGAGATTCATTTCAGCTTCACTTCATAATATCCACCATAGTCTTCTTTAAATTCCACCAAGCTTCTCTTAAACTTTACCAAACTCTCTTAAACGTGTTAATCCTCATAGAACACGCAATTCAATCACTAAAAGTTCTGATTTACAGTTTATAGGCTAGAGTCTCTCTCAAAGCACAACTCTTTCATTGCCAATAGCCACGTCACTCCCTGGAACTTTTCAAGGCTATAAAAACAATGTAGGTAAGGTCTTCCACATGACGTCACATAGACGCAATAATTAATGGCTCAAAGTTCTGATTTGGTTTACAGTTTGTGGGGTTCCATCCCCTTCCTCCACAGCTGATTCAGCTCACTAACAAGCACCACGTGACCCTGCTGTCGCAGCCAGTGTTGCCATGTTTGCTTATTACAAGTACCTTTTGGCTTGTTGCAGCCTGTTGATGTTTCAGCCACAGGCACGTCGCAGCCAGTGTTGCCATGTTTGCTTATTACAAGTAACCTTTGGCTTGTTGCAGCCTGTTAATGTTTCAGCCACGTCACAGCCAGTGTTGCCATGTTTGCTTATTACAAGTAACTTTTAGCTTGCTACAGCCAGTGTTGCTATGTTTCAGCCACGTCACAGCCAGTGTTGCCATGTTTGCTTATAACAAGTAACTTTTAGGTTGTTACAGTCAGCATTGCCATGTTTTAGCCATGTCGCAGCCGGTGTTGCCATGTTTGCTTATTACAAGTAACTTTGGGCTTGTTACAGCCATGTCACAGATAGGCCCACATTTATCAACGTGGTGTACACCCAAAAATGAACGTAGGGCATGCGTAGAGCAGAATTCCCGCATTGTTCGACATTTATCATTCCCACCATGAACTTGAAGTTGATCCTACGTCCAGACAAAACCCACGTCAGGTCGGGAGATGTCGTAGGATTTGTCCTTGCCTGTTTTTCTGTCCTAAACAAGCGGAGCAGCATTGTCTGAACTGCAGAAATGTATCTAAAGTTATCTATTCACTCCTAATAGCTATAAAACGTAATAAATGATACAGATGAAAAATATATAGGTTTGAAAGGCATATTATGCGAGATTACATCCCTGATCCCGGTGGGGTGAAAATAAAATAAAAGCCACTTTTATTTGCAGTGACAAATACATGCACAGCCTGACTATTTAAAATGATATTATATGCTACGTTAGTACAGGTATATCGTTCGCCTCAGTCACTCAGATAAACTGCAGACCTACAGTAGGCTGCTTGTGAGTGCAATTTCGGGAGTCGTGATCGCGGATCGGCGGGAGATTGCGCCGCTGTGGAGTAGCCTACGCCTGGTTTGTATTGTACAACGGTCTGCACGAAGGATAGAATTCCCGGCTCCTCCTGTCTACATGTCGATGTGTCCTTGGGCAAGACACTGAATCCCCACCTTGCCTCCAGTGGTTACCACCACTGGTGTGTGAATGTGGGAAGTGGGGACGCTGGCGTTGACTGTTCGCCGCTCTACTTCCCAATGTATGAATGAATGGACCATTGTAAGCGCTTTGAGTATCACGCTGTGCATAGAAAAGCGCTATAAAAATGCAATCCATTATTATTATTATTCATTATAGAAAGCTTGTAAATCAGCATCATCACACTAATATGTAACACCTGCACTCCTGCAGTCATGTGCCTGCCATCGATTCATTTATTAATCACCGATCACATCATAAGGTTGATATGAGTTTATGAACTGTCTTGTCACTGCTGGCAGTTATCTATCTCTGATTTAGGCTACGTGGTCACTCACAGGCAGCAGTCCGACTCACGGGGGAGAGGGGGGGCTGCGCTCTTTCTAAAAATGCATGGATTTAATCCTACACTGCAGAATACTAACCTGTAGCCTATTCCATTCACGGCGATGCAATAAAAAACTGGTCCTATAGGCCAGTAGTTTTCAATGTGGTCCAAGGACCACAGCCTACTTAAAACAACGGCGAACGGAGTTGCGTGTGTCTATGTGAAACAGCGAGGGGGGGGGGGCTGTCGCACCACGGGAAGCAGCGCAATCGGGCTGGGGGGGGGGGGGGCTGGCTGGCTGGCTGGAAAGTTTTTTTTTTTTTTCCCCTCATCACCATGGTTGCTGGTCGTATTGCAGTTGTTAATGTTGCAAAGAAAGGGAGGAGCGGCCTGTTTCCAAGGGCGTGTCAGGTTGATTTCTGCCGTCACATTTATCATTGTAGGAAGGAAATTAGGAAGGAATCAGCTGTGTGCGATCGCTTGATATATGCCGTGTGGACTTGTGTGCACTCCAAAACCCACGTTGAAATTTGGGGACGAATTTGCGCTCCTTTGATAAATGAGGGCCTTAGTGTTGCCAAGTTTGCTTATTACTAGTAACTTTTAGCTTGTTACAGCCAGTGTTGCCATCACAGGTGCAGACTCTGTGGGAGAATTTCAGACTTAACGGGCTGTGGGGCCCGAGCCAGAACTTCCTTGGCCCGAGCCCCCCACCCCCCTCTTGGAGTGTTGCCATTCATTGCTAATGAATGTATTATACGTAATACGTATATATACTGTGCCATATTTTATACCAATATGAATATTATAGGCTACCAATTTTCCCACCTCAGACTAACTAGCCATATTAACAGTCACGTAACAGTTACTGGCGATAACACTCTTACGGTGGTGACTCACCATACTGGTGAGTCACCACCAGTGACTGTTACGTCACCCTCACAGGGTGACGTAACACCCTGTGGGGTTGACTGTTGCCCTCACAGGGTGATGTGACCCGAGCTGGTGGAGACCTGCGCCCCAAAGATCTAGTTAGGATCTAAAGTAAAGGGCTGGTTAAATAATAAAAAAAATCACACTCTTTGAAGTGAGTGTCACTCTCAATCAGCACACTTAATTGTGCTCATATACTCACGCAACACACAATACAGTGCATTGGAGGGGCTAGCAAAAAAATCACACTCATGTGAAGTGAGGGGCGCCTAGTAATGTTTATTAAAAGTGCTCAAAACAAAGATTAAAAGTCCATAGACTTTGCTGACACATGATTTTGTGAAAGCCAGATATTGAAAAAATCCTCGACGCTATTTGAAATATCAAATACCAGATTTTATAACATTTAAAACATCAGGTCATGGAATGCATTTCATAAACCGCTTCCTACTGACCTTCGTTTTGGCTTCAAAATGGTAAAATAAAAAAGGACAAATAACATCATTATTTTAAGTATGTAGTATTTACAAAATCAACCATGTATGGTGATATAAAATGAAACCAAAGGGACTCGCAAGGGTCCATTTGGTTTCATTTTTACACTCTCAAAGAGTTACATCTTGTTAACCAACTTTCAGTCACTTAGCTGGGGACCACCTGGAACCCTTTCAAGGACCACTGGTGGTCCCTGGACCATTGGTTGAAAACCACTGCTCTAGTCCAATGGAAGGCAGAGGCAGACCTATACCATTGTTTTGGGGGACAGTACAACACTTATGAACTGCTTGATGAACAGTAAATATATAATGTAACCTTACAAATCGCATGATCATTTACATGTACAGTATGCACCTACTTGTACTGTATTATAAATACATACAGTAAAAGCATTATATTATTCATGGAAAAGAATCTTGAATCTTGAATAATCACTGATGTGAAAACACAGGATCACAGGCCTAAGACAGTGCTGAATTTGTATTTGACTGAATAAATACAAATTCTGATTCTGGGCAAAACCTGGTCTTGTAGCTCGGTATGAGACCCAGGGGAATTTGGAGGAGGATGGGTAGTCTATCCTGCCTGGGCCCCATCTCAACAGTTCCTACCTGCCTGGGCCCCATCTCAACAATTCCTACCTATCTGGGCCCCATCTCAACAGTTCCTACCTGCCTGGGCCCCATCTCAACAATTCCTACCTATCTGGGCCCCATCTCAACAGTTCCTACCTGCCTGGGCCCCATCTCAACAGTTCCTACCTGCCTGGGCCCCATCTCAACAGTTTCGGACACGTAAGCTCAGTTGTTCTTACATTGTTTTGCCAAAAGAGAAACTAAAATAAAGTTGGTTGGAACTAAAAAGAAAGTACAGTAATGACTGTACGGTGGTACCCTGGCAGATACTGTTGCCGATAAATAGAACCAAGACACAGATGTGCCGTCGGCACACGGGGACAACCACGATACGCGGGGTCGAGATCGAGATGAGACGAGCACCTATGGGACGAGCACCTATGGAGTTGAGACCAAGACCAAGACCTAGAGGGGTCAAGGCCAAGACAGATATCAAGACCACTGCGAGGCAAGACCAAGTCAAGACCAAGACATTATTTTTGTGCTCCGTCCATACCTAAATTCTCTCTACTGCTAGCGATATGCACGCCATCCATCCAGCGCTGGGGCTTTACGACGACGCCCCAACATGCTAACTCCTATCCACTGTGTCGATCTCGATCTGGATCTCGATCTCCTTTGGCGCCACTTTGGCGCTCGCGTCCTCGTCGTCTCCTTTGGTTTCCGCTGCCTGTGCCTCCTCCTCCACCTCCTCCTCCTTCTTCTTCTTCACACCGCAAACGTCCCAGGCCTCGGGCAGCAGCCCGTTGTCGAAGAGCAGCGCCGCCAAGTAGGAGAACAGCGGGATGGCGGCCAGTGAGCTGAGCATGCACACCGTCCGGACGGGCCCCAGCTGGACGTAGGCTCCGCCGTCCTCCTCCGGCCCTGCGCAGCCCGGCGGGAAGCAGACGGTGGGCGGCAGGCCCACGGCGGGCTCCCCGAACAGGAGGCGCAGCGCCAGGCCCGTGACGCAGCCCAGCACGGCACCGTAGCCATTGGAGACGCCGAAGAAGAGCACGGCCACCAGCTGGGGCAGCATGAGCGTGTAGGTGAGGTCGGCGCGCAGCATCCACAGCAGCAGCGCACTGCTGTTGCGGAAGGTGAGCGCCGTGCCAGCCAGGCCAAAGGCCACAACCGAGCAGCTGATGGCCCACTGGAGCTCGCGCGGGCCGGCCGCAGGGCGCAGCACGGTGCGGTACACGTTGGCGGTGAAGACGGAGGCGGCCGAGAGCAGCGACGAGTCGGTAGACGACATGACGGCCGCCGCAACGGCGCCGATGCCCACGATGGAGACGGCAGGCGGCGTGAGGTGCTGCAGCGCCAGCGGCAGCACCAGGCCCGCCTCGCCGCGCTCGGCCGGGGACGGCGCGCCGTACGCCGTGAGCGACCAGTCGGCCGAGGCGGCGGCCGCGCCGAGGAGGACCGGCGGCACGCCGAAGGTGGGCACGAGGACGGCGGCGGCCCAGCAGGTGATCTTGGCCGTGCGGGAGGACGAGGCAGACAGCGTGCGCTGGTGGAAGTTCTGCAGGCCGAGGTTGCCCAGGGAGAGGAGCAGAAAGTCGTCGATCCACTTCCAGGCCTTGTCGGCCGGCACCGTGCCCAGCCAGGCGGGCCGCGTCAAGGACGGTCCGGAGACGGAGTTGCCGAGGGCGACGACGGGCCGGGTGATGTCGGCCGTGGCCGGGTGCGTCAGGGCGAACGGCACACACAGCCACAGCGCCAGGAAGATGAGCGCCAGCTGCACCACGTCGGTGTAGGCCACGCTGTACAGCCCGCCCAGCAGTGTGTAGGTGATGGCCACGCCGGCCGACACCCAGATGCTGATGGCGTACGGCAGGTCCAGGATGACGCTCATGGTCACGCCCAGGCCGATGAGCGTGCCCGCCACCCACATGACCTCTGAGGCCAGCGCGGCCAGCGACAGCGCCGCCGTGGGCAGCACGCCGTAGCGCGCCTGGAAGGGGTCCATCATGGTGACGTAGCGGGCGTCGCGCATGGGCTGGGCGAAGAAGAGCGCCGCCACGGCGAAGCAGGCGGTGGCCGTCAGCGGCATGGTGGCCCACACCAGGCCCATGGAGGGCCGGTACACGGCCTCAGCGATGCCCACGATGAAGCCGCCGCCCACCCAGGTGGCTGTCATGGTGAAGACACCCACCAGCAGCGAGATGCCTCGGTTGCCCAGCAGGGCCATGTCGGTGCGGTCGGCGCGTGTCTCCCGCGCCTCACGCCGCGCCCTGAAGGACGCCCAGACGCCCGTGCCAAGGACCAGCAGGTAGAACGCCACCATCACCACCACGCCCACCACGTTGACGGCCATGGTGATCCAATAGACCGACAAACTAATAGAACGTTCTCGTTAGTAACCAAATCTTCCGTCTCAGCAGAATGTGCTCGACTGTGTCTATACACACACCACGTCGTCCAGGTAGTCTATATAATCTTCGGGTATCTGAGGCACGTCAGACCTCAACAACACAATGACACAACACCTGTCCCGATAGCTTAATGGTTGCTTCTTTCGCCACAGTGGACCGACTGACCGAACATGTGGCGATGTTACTTGCTTCTTGTCTACAACGCTTCACGATGTCTCTTGGCCGGTGTCTCCTGTTACGTCTAAGTCTAGATGGGGATACAACTCAGATCAGTGTCGTTTTGCTCCTGTTAAGAATCCAGGCCGCGGATGCACAATGTCTGTCCTTCAAATAAACACACGCCTCAAACCTGTTCTATAGGATGCTTGCTTGGTGCGACACCGGGATGCGCATGAACGTGTGCCCAAGTGTGGTGATATTATCTATGATAATGTAATTATTCATGGGTAAATTATATGCTTTATTAAAACCACTACACCAAGTTGCATAATACAACACTTCTCGTATTATGTGCATAGATGGATGTGTGCAGGCAGGCAAATGTTTTATGGTCAAAGCAGTGACGTTGTGGATACGTCATGGATTGCCCCTCCAAGCAGTGTTGCCAACTCGTAGTGGCAAAATTAGTGAAAAGCTTCCGTCAGAAAATGTTGTGGTGAGTTGGGGCGAAATTTTATTGACAGGCGCCAGAGAAAAAACCCTCATTTTCCTTTTCATTCACCATTTTCCTCCTATAACAGTGGTTTTCAACCAGTGGTAAACATGAAAACATGAAACCAAATGGACCCTTGTGGGTCCATTTGGTTTCATGTTTACACAATAAAGAGTTAAAATATTTATCATGTGAATTAGCCCAAGTCTACACAACTAGAGAATATAGAAGATTAACGGCCATTTTGATCTGTATCAAAACCCTAACCCTTCCAGGCAAGCATCTGAAGGTCAGCTATAATATATCCCCTGCAAGGTCTAGCTTTTTTTCCCCCAAACATGTCACGTGGCAGCCAAGTCTATAGACCTTATAGGGTTTGATTTTAAGAGTATTGTTTAAAGAAGTGCATGAAGCACCGCTCACTTCACACGCGTGTTACTGGAGGACTCATTTATAACTAATGTCATGAGAATTGGCCTGCTCCGCTCACACACGGATAGGTCGTGGCCAACTTGTGTGTAACACGCAAGTTTGCACTCCATTAAATAATGATAAGTGGTGCAGCGATAATGTGTTGGTTGCTGCCATAGGGCTGGGCATTGGGACAACATCAAATATCATCATATTTTATGACCAAACACTTTAATGTACAGTTGGAGGAACAGCGTGGACAGCATCTCTGGTTTGGAGAACTACTATATGTTCTCCATGCAGTAAATCGTGTCCTAATGTACATTTTATTCTGGATCTTTCCAAGAGAACAAATCACAAAGTTCTAATCTGCTTATGACAATCCGTGTCAGTATATTGAAAATACAAGATAAGGCCTAAGTGATTCACATCAGGGAAAACATTTGTGCCATAGGATATCACAATAATTCAATGATCAGAATCACAGCCGATATCTAGTCTCATATCATGATGACATGGATATTGTTGGTAAATTTTATTTCAACATCATCCCTGGTACTAGTCTCGGGTTGCTAGACAAATATCCTACAACAGTGGTTTTCAACCTTTTTCACATCAGGGCCCACTATTTATTCAGCATTTTAGCCACGGACCACCTCTGATTTTGAGTTTAGTCTCTCGGACCCAAAAGCAAGGGTTTTCAAGTTTTTGTCTACAATTTAGGAGTGATATAACTGGCAAAACGTCCAAATAAAAAATCTTCTACATTTTCTAATTGTGCAGATAGTTGAAAAAGTTATTCACATGTTTAAATACATTGTATAATTTAACTCTTGAAAGAGTAAAATGAAGCCAAATGAACCCTCACGCAACTGTCCATCATTTAGCTGGAAACCACCTGGAATCCTCTCAAGGACCACTGGTGGTCCCAGACCACCTGTTGAAAACCACTGTCCTACAATCTCCAAATGCGAATAAAGACAGTCTGGAACTACAGCTCCTGAAATACAATTACACACAGGTCAGAGCTTTTCATTTCTGTCGATCCAGACTGAAGCATTTGAACATGATGTAAGGAAATCAGTCTGGCCACACAGGACTACCCTGTACCCAATGTTTATATGTATGCTACTGTATATCAATTATAAAACCAACACAACAGAAACAAAACAAAAACCATCTGTAGAAAATCATTCCATAATAGAAAGTCACATGGTCCCAAAAACAACATTCTAATAATAAATACCATCACAATGAATACAGTCAGGCAGACGCTACAGGTGAACTGAGTGGACCAATGGTCTGTGGTCATTTCTATGAGACATAACAGAGTGGACCAACGGTCTATGGTCATTTCTATGAGACATAACAGAGTGGACCGATGGTCTGTGGTCATTTCTATGAGACATAACAGAGTGGACCAACGGTCTGTGGTCATTTCTATGAGACATAACAGAGTGGACCAACGGTCTGTGGTCATTTCTATGAGACATAACAGAGTGGACCAACGGTCTGTGGTCATTTCTATGAGACATAACAGAGTGGACCAACGGTCTGTGGTCATTTCTATGAGACATAACAGAGTGGACCGATGGTCTTTGGTCATTTTAACATGTCATTTTGGGGACAGCCGTAGCAACGCTTTGATCAATCACAGCTTCAAAATTAATTTAATCAGAATTAATCACCATTTGAACTATGTCCAAAATATACCTGTACAGGATTTGAACATTTAAAAAACGAAAAAGACTTTGAGAATTTTTCTTTCTTTAAATATTTATAAAAATAGGTGATCTACAAGCCCCCAATGCTTGAAGTTCCCCCGAGCTATACTCTATGGTTCTGGTTACAGGGAGCTTTTTGTCTCTGCAAAACCGAAACATCTCTGCTCTACTGAGTCAGTGTGAACATGCGTTAAAAATGTATCGATTTATCAAATACAGAATTAATGCCTTTAACTTGTAATTTTCAACAACCTCATTTAGAATATACAGTAAATTTAATATACTTAATGGAAAGTTTTGCGAAACGTTTACACAAAAATAATAGAGAGCGAGGCCGTCGCACGGGGACGACGGGTTGACAAACGACTGGTGTGTGAGTGACCTCTTATGAACTCACATCTCATCTTATGACATCACACCTCATATTATGATATAGTTATGACACCACTATGTTGGTTTGTGTGTTGCGTCTCTCTCACAGGAACCCCCTACCTGAAGGTACCGGTCCCCACCAGACCCTAACAGGTCTATTTGGAACCCCCCAAGAGTACAAATGGAACCATATGGTGACCCTGAGGTTAAAAGACAACTTTGTTGTTTTGTTTTTTTTTTCCCCAAACAAGGCTCATGTTTTCAATTACAGGAAATGAATTTGCTGTTTTTGACAGGGAGGGCATGGGTTTTCCAACATGGTGCTAAATACATATTTGTTCACTAACTTTTAAAGTGATTTTTTTTTTTTTTTTTAAAGTTATTTTTTTATTATCTACTACAGTCCTAATAAACCCCAGGAAATTATAACTGGCCACACATGATCTACTGAATGTGATAAACATATTGGGCCTCTGGGTCAGGCGTACAAAAATTGGAGTGTGTAAAGTGCAGTGTGGTGTGCTGCCTCCTTCACATTCAGTAGATCCTGTGAACTTCTGTGGCCAGTTATAATTTCCTTGGGTTTATTAGGCGAGATAGATAATGAATAGAAATAAATCGCTTTTAAAATTTTGTAAACAAATACACATTTAGGACCATGTTCGAATGCCCCCGCCTCCCTGTCAAACAGCTAAAATCCCCAAAACAAGAGAGCAGCAAATTAAAACAAATTATCACTCACCCTTTGGTTTCACCAATAACAACCTAAAACATGAACCTTGGTTGAAAAACAAAGTTGTTTTTAACCATTATTTGGGTTCCGTTAATAACGCTCTCAAAGAGTCATGGGCGGTCCTTAAAAAAAATAATAATAAAAAAAACATTTGCCAACCACCTCCGTCTGTTCATTCATTGGTCCGTACAGGAGGGGGGGGGGGTCTCAGGGATGGTACTGTCTGAACTGGGACATGGTCGTCTGGGACCCCAGGAGCGTCCCGGAACCGCCAGTGGTCCCGAAGCGGAGTGGGGCAGGGCCAGTCCTGTAGCTCTGAGACGACGAAGGCATCATCATCATCATGGGCGGTCCTCCTCCTCCTCCGCCCCTGGCGCCCAGGGGACCCCCCAGGGACCCGGCAGCGTAGGGGGACCCCACCCCGCCATAGACCCCCAGGCTCCCGTAGGGCCTGTGCGGGTGGGGGTGCTGGTGGGGCGCGGCGGACAGCAGCACGGGCTGGGCGTTGCGTCCTGGCGAGTTGAAGGAGAACTCGGGCGGCGGGCTGCTCTGCTTGAAGGGCGTGGAGGTGAGGGGGTCCGCCGCTGAGGACGGGGCCACAGGGTGCTGGTGGTGGTGGTATGCCTGTCACGGTCACACAGTTCAAGTTCAACGTTAACACGCTTGGCTACATCCAGTGTTTTTCCACTCAGAGTGAAACAGGAAGTGGACACGGCGTCACTAGGAGTTGATTTGTCATGCTCTAGTATCAATCGGTGGAATTTTGCCCGCAATACATTCAAAAATCACTATAAGGATCTAAATGGAGGGTGCTTTTCACAAAAGAATGGACTGTTTCAAGGAAATAGCATGGAAAGTTTTTGTTTTGAATGGATCTCAATGGAGTGGAGGAGGACTTCATGGGATATAGACAAATTTGCCTAACAACCGGGACATTCTATTGGTTAAAGTATATAGTAAATGAACATATACATGGTTCTGTCGGAGCCACGGGGCCCTGGCTCTCTGTGTTAATTAGCCATTCTCTAAACCTCATCCTTTGGAGGCCTGGTTGACTAAATACTTAGAAGACTTTTCAAAGTTCTTGCTACTGAGATGATTGATTATTTATATGTATAAAGTTACATTCTGATTAAAGTATACATAGGCAATTTGAATGCCATTTTTTCCTTTCTTTTTCTTCTTTATCTTAGACTGTTTCATTGTTAGATCACTTCCTGAACATATCTAGTATCTATAACAACCATAGGAGCTGCAGTGGCCATAGTCCTCCACCACCTCCACATTTGATTTCACCAGTCCTCCCTTTTTCCTTAGGCAGCTTCTTCTTCCTGATTGGCTAAGAAATAGTCCCGTTGGGATTATTGTTAACCAATGACAAAGCTTATAGGGATTTCTTTGGAGGGATGTAAAAAAAGATGAGATTTTCTTGGGGGGGAAATGATTGAATTAAAGGAAGACTTCATGAAAAACATAAAAGCAATCAACAACAATGTTATTATTATTTTCACCATAAAATGACATTAAAATATGCAGTACATCTCAGTGAGTGCCATGGCAAGAAGGACAGCTTGCCTTGGCAGAGCGGAGTGGGTGGGGCTTAGCGAAGGGCTAATTGCAGTCAGACACATATAGTAACAGTTTTTTGGGTGGCGTACCGGCGGCCTGTAGAGCCCGCCCCCCTCCGAGGAGGAGGAGAGGGACAGCGGTAGGACGGCGGCGGCGTGGGACGGAGGCACCGAGGGGTGCAGGTGGAGGTGGGAGGAGGGGGCGGAGGCCACGGCGTCCTTGAAGACGTGCACGGTCAGCGTGGACACCAGGGACAGCAGGCGGGTGGACACGTGGGCCAGGACCATCTGGTCGTTGGCGTCGCGACGCACGCGGACGTGGACCGAACCGCACTGAAGGAGGGAGAGAGAGAGAGGGACGGTAAGGTGAATGTATAGATTAATTAGGGCATTCGGGGTAGTGAGCGTTTTTTAGTACAAATAACAGAGTCCTAAAATTGTTTTTAATGGCTTGCCTGAAAAAGCAAGTGCCTCTGAGACCTTATTGTCAACCCCTGATGTTCCTCCAACTTACAGCAGAGCTGCACTGAGCATGCTCAGAACTGTAAACAAACCTGTACTGTTTTGACACTATAGTTAGTACATGAATGGAATTAATTGGATCAATCATGTGGGTGTCTAACCAAAGAACGCTGTAGTGTAACAAAGTAAAGGAATTTCTGTGTGTTCATAGAGCTGTGCTGTTGGTTCTTACCAGAGAACCGAAGCCCACCGTCCAGAAGTGTTCGTTCCTGACCTCCAGAACTCCGTCTAGAGTGGACACCTGGTTGACAGACAGACACATATTAAAACAAACGTCTTACATTCTGACCTGATCCAACTACCCCCCAAAAATCTGATAACAAGCTAATAACAACCGCTTAATTAAGGGTTTAATGTTTCTTCACATAAATATCATGGTTTGATGTCCATCGTTTAGTATTTCATTGAAATTGGTCATGACATTTGCATAGAAATACCCCCACAAAGGCTGCAATTAACCCAATTAAACCATCTCTGGACTAAAATTTTGATGATTTGTTTTACCTTCAGCCTTTAACCCTCATAAAAGTAAGTAAAATGACTGCAATAAATATATTTTTGTGACCATTAGAATATATAGAACATGTACATTCATTATATCCCCAACATACATATTTTTAATTTATTACAATTATATTAACAATTATCCTAATTTGCATATTTTTTCTTTATTTTTATTTTATTTTTTTTACTTTTTTAAATAAATCATGGTAGAACAAACTAGTAGTAAGGTTGAAAACAGTTGTTTGCAAGTAGAAATATGTCTGGGTCATTATCAATATCAAGTCAGTTAACTAATGACATCATGTTTACACAATCAGGACAAGGTGGGATAATACATGGAATTATCCACACTGGCACAAACACGTCAGTCTATAAAGTGTGTTGATATAGCCGATTCTACCGCAAATCAAGCGTTGTGCAAGCGTTCGGATCCGTTTTAATGCACGTTCGGCACCTCGTTGTTGAGCTTTTTGTTAATATCCACTAAAATGAATACCTTCCTCTGAACTCATCCTCAACATAACCACCAGCATGTCACAGTGTTTAAAACAAGGTGACCAACCGGCTGATGGTGGATTTCTTATCGTACCGATTCCAGTCGGCTCCCAGACTACACACAACAGGTCGATAAGTAACCTACTGACGAATTATTGGGTTGATCAAAACAGGTCGATGAGACCTAAACGAGATCCTGGGCTTGTCAGAATTTATCAAGTCCTGTCTGTCCAACAAATAACAGAAAATAATTGGTAGTGGCCTTGATATAAGCCTGATCGATAAGGTGCTCATTATCAATACATATCCGTACCCGAAAATAGATTAAAAGTAGCAGTTCAAACGTTTTGACATCTTGTAGATCTGCCACGTTTGATGCTGTGGAATTTGGAATCCTGGTACAGTGACAGTTTTGGACATATCTGCACTGACATAGACGTTTGATGTTTAGAATGTATAATGTTGATAACACGTCTGTCAATCGAGACACATGTGACCCTTACCTCTCTGAGGAGCTTGTCCAATTGGCCGATGACGTGAGAGGGAGTGGTCTGAAACACACACACACACACACACACGCACGCACGCACGCACACACGCACACACACACACACACGCACACACACACACACACACGCGCCCACTATTTATTCTGCAGTTTAGCCACCGAGGACCACCGTTTGAGAAAAATGAAAAAAATCAAGTTCTTTTTGGCTCGTGAATTGGGGCGAAATTGATTGACAGGCACCAGAGATAAAAGCCGCATTTTTCACCATTTTTCCTCCTATGACAGTGGTTTTCCAACAGTGGTCCCCAGGCTAAATGATGGACAGTTGGTTAACCAGATGTAACTCTTTGTGAGCGTAAAAATGAAACCAAACCTCACTGTGAAGGATCCTTCATGCGCTCGGTGTGTGTGTGTGTGACTGTGTGTGTGTGTGTGTGTGTGTGTGTGTGTGTGTTACCTGCAGTAGGACCTTGCCGCTGTAGACACTCATAGGATACATGGTTCCAAAGGTCATGAGAGCGATGGCGACCGCCGACGCTGTGTCTACCATGGTGTAGTTACTGTCACACACACACACACACACACACACACCCACACACACACACACACACACACACACACACACACACACACACACACACACACACACACACACACACCCACACACACACACGCACCCGCATTAGAACTGAGCTGCCAGTAACACAGGACAAATCATCCTGTAGTAATCATCCGTGTGTGTATGTGCGCACGTGTCTTACTTTATCTCTATGAGTGTGTATGTGAAGCAGAGGGACAGAGCTCCAGCCAGGTTCACCAGGACGAACGGATTCATGCGAGGAAGCAACACACTGCTGAGACCTGGAATTATACCACACACACTGCAGGCACACGCGCACACACACACACACACGCGCATGCGCACACGCACACACACACACACACACACAGTTAGTAAGTATTCCAACAGGCTTTTTACAGACTCTCAAAGAGTTACAGCTCAAAAAGTTACATCTAACTCAAGAGTTAAGAGTTACATTTAGCCTGGGGACCACCTGAAACCCTCTCAAGGATCACTGGTGGTCCCCGGAGCACGAATTTAAAACCACTGGTATAGATCACAGAAAGTGTCCAGTCTAATATTACAATACGTATATAATATATCGACAGTAGGGATTTGCCGATCATTTTTTTTTCGCGCCGATTACGATCATCGGCTCAGCGAATCCCTGAAGTCTTTCTCTCGCAGGCAGTATAAACAGGACAGACAATAGCAGTCCTGTCCCTGTTCGAACCCTGAGCTGGGATAAAGCAGCCGGGGCCACGTTGGAGACACACAATAAAACTATCGATATAATCCAGTGAGTTCTTTCGGCATCCATCTGTGCTAAGGACAGACAGACATGAGAAGCGTCTGGCTCAGTGTTGCCAACTGCTAAAAATCCAAAATACACCAGAATGTGCTAGAGCAGAGGTTTTCAACCATTTTCATACCAGGGCCAACTATTTATTCTGCATTTTAGCCACGGAGCACCACCATTTGATGTTGAGTTTACAGTAGTCTCTCAGACTAATTTAGGAGAAATAACTGGCAAAATGTTGGTGAAATGTTTTCTACATTTTCTAACTGTGTTCTTAAAATTTAGGTAATTCAGAAAATTAAATGTAACTCTTGAGAGCGTAAAATGAAACGGATCAAATGGATCTGTAGGTTTCATTTTCATGATCTCAAGAGTTACAGATCTATAAGGGCCAGTCCATTTTGCGCCTGTCAACCAATTTCGCCCCAACTCACCAGCAAAAAAAAAAGCAATAGATTTTACACTAGGGGTTTTTCACTAATTTGGGCGCTAGGGAGGTCTGGAAAACAGCTACAAATGTGCCAAGCTGGCAACACTGGTCTGGCCCAGTTTTTTTCCTCTCTCTTCTCCTCCTGGTCATATACAGCAGTGCAGCAGCGCAGGGCAGTCTGACAGGACAGCTGTTGCAGGGGGGGGGGGGGGGGGGGGCAGCTGGCCGGGAGCAGAGCAAAGACCCTCAAAAAAAAAAAAAAAAAAGCCGACCCCGTGTGAACTCACTTACCACACCGTCTATGCTTCTATGCTTTCATTTGTAATGTTAGAGAAGCAGGGATGGCTGGAATCACAGAGGTTTTCACCTTTTTGATCCCAGGGACCACAATTTGTTCAACATTTGAGCCACCATTTGAGGACACTGCAGCCCCGCAGACCCCCAAAACTATAGATTTGTTTTGCTTTTGTCCACATACAGATCAAAATGATCATTAATTCTCTTGACGCCGTTCTCGTGCTGCTCGTGGATTTCCTGTTAGATTACGCCCGCCGGTCACGACGACGGCTCGTATCACGACGAAATGTAGATTTCATTCTTTAATCCAACTATTAGTCC
>CM076974.1:15251967-15259467 GCA_039105355.1 Benthosema pterotum
ATTAATATTGTGCTATTGCCTCGTTCCAGACTTGAATCGGCACCTTAAAAAAATACTACCTTAATGTTTTCCTCCCTGTGATTGAGATGGCGTCATCAGTACCAGTTGAAAATCTGAGTAGGGCAGCTGATTGGCCAACAGCCCTGTCACTCAACAGTGTCCAACAACAAACCCCACTGTGGTGAACTGCAACCGTATCAATCTGTCCAGTAATGCTCGTCGGCTGTGTTTGTTTGGTTGGCAACCGGGTTAGCCCATTAGCCACATGATTAACAGTGTCTGCTTTCCCAATGTTCTGAATGGTTGGTATGAACCAATCGCTGAAGGCTGTTGCTTTGATAACGGCTAGTGTAGTGTAGGAAGAGAGCAGCTCTGCAAGTTCCAAACACAGGCCTACATAGATAACCACTGCATCACAACACAGACTATTTTCTTATAAAATACATTAACTAAAGCGAGTTGTATGAAAAATCATTATTCACTAGAGCAGGGGTTTTCAACAGGTGGTTCCACCAGTGGTCCTTGAGAGGGTTCCAGGTGATCCCCAGCTAAATGCTGGACACCCTTATAGGTCTGTAACTCTTGAGAGCGTTACAACGAAACCAAATGGACCCGAAACATCTGAATTACTTAATTTTCTAGAACTTACAATTATAAAATGTAGAAGAATTATTATTTTGATCAATGTTTTGCCAGTTATCTCTACTAAATTGTGGACAAAAATAAATAAATCCATTGGTCAACTGAGAGACTAAACTCAACTCATCAAGTGGTGGTCCATGACTAAAATGCCTAATAAATGGTGGGCCCTGGTATGAAAAAGGTTGAAAACCACTGCACTAGAGTGATCAGAGGTCTGTTAATACATTAAAATGTCCTAAAATGCCGCAATTTCGCCAATTTAACTGCAAACATGCAATGTGCTGTCAATGGAGCTATGGAGTGGTTTGTTTGGAACTTGAATCCCTACTTACTAGCAGTGTTGGTCAATATTACTTAGGAAAGTAACTTCTTTACCTTACTCGTTACCGCTTAGACAAAGCAATATCATTACTTTACTTATTACTGGAATTGAAGAGTAATATATTACATATTACATTATTACTTTCCCAAGTTCTCAACACCGCCTTTGAAAAAATGAACGAGATGAACAACATAATCTGTTTAGCAAGCTCTTTTTAGAACTGAATCCAATTTATTGGAATAATAGTCTCCAATCCCTCAAACTGCACCTGAAAACAAAGCCAACAACATCTGTCTCTTTGACTTTTTAAACTTTTTCCACAATTATTTTCAAAGACAGTTGAAGTCTTGTATTTAATAATAAAATACAAAATAAAGCAGCAAGCGATTTGTAGTTTACATAACTGTGCGCAGGATGCAGCGTGTGGACTGGATCTACAATCTACTTCACATCTCTGTTGTTACAGTACCTGTCGATAGCTTGTAAATCTGTTCTATTTTTGCATGCAACAACAAGCTCATTTTAAAAAAGTAACTTGGCGTTACTTGCAAAGTAATGCGTTACTTATTACCCATTTTTGCAGAGTAATCTCGTTACTTTACTTTTTGTAATAATATTACAGTAATATGAAATCTAAAATTAGTTACTGCCCAACACTGCTTACTACAGTAGGCACGCGTGCTTTTCAGCCAATAGCAGTCTCTATTCAGCCGCAGCATTGGAGTCATCTGGGAGTGTCGCTACTCCAAGGAGACAATAGATAGACTGTAGATTCAGTCATAGGTTGCTTTTTCTGTTAGATCAGGGTGGCCAACCAGTCATAGACTAAGAGACACGTTTTTCACTGTGTTACTGCAAAGAGCCACATAAACGGTCACAACGGTTATAAAACCGTTGCGATGGCCATCATGGTCGCAAATAGATTTCCCCTCTCCTGCCATGAGACATGGGTATTTGCGTGCAAGTGCGCAGTGCAAAGACACACTATTAAAACATATAGACATGTATTTAGAAATATGGTTTACAATCCAAAAGTATATGACAAGTCAAAAAATATACACCTACACGTCCACGGTCGACTAGGAATCAGTCCATGATCGAGTGGTTAAGCACCACTGCATAGGGAATGAATGCCCCTTAAGAGCCGCATGTAACCAGCTGAAGAGCCACATGTGGCTCGCGAGCCGCGGGTTGGCCACCCTGTGTTAGATGATTAATATTTACTGGAGCTACTTTCACTAAAGCAGGAAAACAATGACGCTAGTGATTTAGGAGCCAACACTGCACAACACAGAATATCAGACTACACGCGCACGCACGCACGCACGCGCGCGCGCGTAAAAGCGCTGCATGTGTGTGTGTGTGTGTGTGTGTGTGTGTGTGTGTGCGCGCGCGTGTCAGCAGAAACAGACTAAGGTGGAAGGTGATCCCAACACTTAAAGTGAAACTCAAGCTCAACAACACATCTATTATTCACGTTAACAAGTTACACAGCATTCATCATTCCTACTGCACGGTCTGGATACACTGAAATAAAAAGACAAACAGATACCCAAAAGAGCCCGACCGATATATCGGCCGCACTGATGTATCTGCTGAATGCCGATACATATCTATAGGGCCAACATGCCTATCGTTAGCCATTCGCCATCGCCAGTATACGGTCCAACTAGCACTATACACTGAGTGACTTGGGCTGTCTTGTTTTACTCACTGTTTGTAGAAGTTGGTTGATGATGATGATTGTTGGCTTGATGAAGGCTTGATAATATTGCAGTAGGTGTGTGTGTGTGTGTGTGTGTGTGTGTGTGTGTGTGTGTGTGTGTGTGTGTGTGTGTGTGTGTGTGTGTGTGTGTGTGTGTGTGTGTTTCAAAACAATCGGGGGGAATAAAGTAAACAAAACAAAACAGGCTCCAGGCAAATACATAAATCTTTCAAAGTAAATCAAACAAACACGTGCAAGATTCAAAATAACAAAACAAAAGACTATTTCTTCCTTTCTTTCTTTTCAAATAGCGCGGTGTCTGTCTATGTGCGTGCTGTTGAATAGCTGTTTCTCTACTGGCGTCTCTGGGCACACAGCTGCAGGCTTGTGGCTTAATTAAAGGGACCTATGGTGCCGTACTGCGAGGCGACCGATAGGGGTGTCGTTTAACCAAAAATTCAATATATCAAATGATATGGCTCCTACAATATTGACAACAGCATCGGTGTTGTTTGCCCGATGTCCCTGATGTTTATGAGCATTGTCATGTTCGGGACCTGAAAGGGTCCATTTGGATTCATTTTACGAGCTCAAGAGTTACAGATCTATAAGGGTTAATTTGGTTACCAATGGTCCTTTCTAGGAAGGGATGAACTTTCTAGGAAGGAGGAAAAGTGGTGAAAAACGAGGGTTTTATCTCTGGTGCCTGTCAACCAATTTCACCCCAATTCACCAGCAAAAAAGCACTAGCTGTTCCGCCAGGAGATTTTCAGTAATTTGTCGCAAGGGGTGTCTGGAAAAAAAACTTAATATAGCACCAAGTGTATCAAGTTGGCAACACTGCCCCGACTGGCCAGGGGAAGGCATCCTAGCTCTGGTCCATAGCTCCACTGCTTCTATGATTTCCACCTTGCAGTAAACTCTGTGAAAGACAACGTAATCTCCGACCAGCCTCTGTAAAGGACGTTTTACCTACTTTAATTACACAAGTCATGTTTGTTTTGGTGACTAGGTAAAGTGTACTTTATATTTCCACTCCAGAAGAGAGGCTGGTTGGAGGTCCATGCCAGAGTTTACATTGTCTTTCACCGAGCTCCACTGCAAGGCAGAATCATTAGAAGCAGTGGAGCTATGGACCAGAGCAGCATAGAGACCAGGACTACTTAATACCGTGTGTGTGTGTGTGTGTGTGTGTGTGTGTGTGTGTGTAGTACATGTCTGTGTGGGAAAAGAGAAACTTGATCTGATCGTGGCTCTGAAAAGACTAATCAATGAACCAATCAGATTCCCCACCCTGCCAACCAGTCCCCCAACCCCCCCTGCAACCCCTTGACCTTTGACTTGTCTGACCAGTAGGCAAGATGGCCACCATTGACCTCATGACCCCAGAGGAACTGATATGGGTGGACACACACCGCTCTACAGTAAGGGTGTGTGCGTGTGTGTAAATGGATCTTGGTGAGTCAGTGTAACTCAATATTTTCCTTGCCTTATCTTAAAATCTGCTGAGAGAGAGCTAGAGAGAAAGCGAGAGAGAGAGAGAGAGAGAGAAAGCGAGAGAGAAAGCGCGAGAGAGAGAGAGAGAGAGAGAGAGAGAGAGAGAGAGAGAGAGAGAGAGAGAGAGAGAGAGAGAGAGAGGGGGGATGGATAGATGAAGACGATTAACATTCCATAGACTGCTACCTACTAATAGAACCAAAAGTCTGTTATATACCAGTAAGACTGGCATATATAGTTGTCAATTGGGTCACGACCCGAGTTGATTTTGGCACAACCGTGTTTTTACTAACGATTTTGGAAAAGTCCATGAGGAAAGTGATTGAGGATTTCATTCCTGCAAGGTCGGGGCATGAAAGGGGCAGGACTGCTCAGCCCTATAAAGCTGCGCAGCCCCGCCCCTTTCATGACGCCCGTGTTCCTCATTCACTTTCCTCATAGACTTTTCGAAAATGGTTAATGGCAGACAAAACCGACTCGGGTCGTGAGAAATCATGACAACCACCACAATATTGTCATGCACTATCTATTTAGCGAGAAGTAAAAAAAAAAACGGCAGGATACAAAACACTTTTTCGTTTTTCATCTTAGAAATTATTTGATTGTCCCAAAAGATTGTGTGTCACCATGATTTGTCACGACCTGAGTTAGCTTTGTCCACGGCGTAATCGTCTTCATATGAATCATTCTCAAAGTCAATGAGAATAATTAATGGGGAATCCGTCTCTGAACAAGGGCGACGTCATGAGGGGGCGGGACTGCGCAGCTCTATATGAACAGACTTTTAGCTCTAGAGGAGGGTTCACATTCATTGTTCTTACCTGCGACTCATGTCTGCCACATGCTCCTGAAGCCAACTGCTACTGGCAGCTATGGAGGGAGAGAGAGAGAGAGAGAGAGAGAGTGGGTCTTAATGCTCATTCATACTCCACAGCGAAGCAACTCGCGGTGAAAGGGTATCACCGTGCTGTAGTTTTATTTAAGGGCTATACAATTACAATATGACACCATTCACCGTGGTGAACAGCTCTCATTGTGCATCCTGGCACACCTCTCTGTTTTTACTATCCGACAAGTCCGTTCACTCTGGGGCTTTCAACGCGTCCACTGATTGGTCTAGAAAGTGGCATGCTCGAAAGTGCAGGCGGTCGCACAGCTTATGACAGTGACAGAAAGCAAATAGAAGACAAATAGAAACAGAAAGCAGTCTCCAGCAGATTCATAATGAGCCAACAGAGCCAGAGTGGAGAATAGGTTCTGTTTTTGAACAAATCTGTTTACAAACAGCGTTTGCACACACTAAAGTTGCCTATATTAGGTTTAATACATCCAACATGCACTACATCTTCATTCTTGATTGATTTAACTTTTGGATTGCTTATTATTTTTTGATTATTTAATGAATTTAAAGTTTGTTTGAAAACGGTGTCTCCCCTGTTTTTTTGTTGTTGTGTGCTGGCACCCCTAGGCCAGCCCATGACATTGTATTTTCTCGTTGGTCATTTTCAGTCCAACTCAACCCAACCACCATCATATCCTTCAGTAGGGTGACCAGATGTCCCTCTTTGCAGGGGACAGTTCCTCACTTCCAAGACTTTTTTAACTGTCCCACAAATTGAGAATACGTCAACCACATTGTGACTGACGTGCATCGACTGCTTTCTCATGTTGTCTCTTGTCTCTAAATGCTATCGATGCGTTTTTAAGTCTGATAACTTGAAGAAGTATTTCCACACTCACTCCAGAGGGGTCACATGGCACACTGTGTGAAAGAAGGGGTTTAACAGGCAATTATGGACACTGGATTTTCCTGTAAAACCTCAACCCTCATGAAAAAGCAGTATTGAATCACTACTCATTCAATAGTGTTTTTGCTATTGCGATGAGTAGTGACTTGTGTAATGATTTCAGTAGTAAAATGTACAGAAACGGCCCGTTCCACTACTTAATCACTACACAATTCCTATTCAAATCACTGCCTGGTACTTAATTACTTCAGCCTCACTATGGATTCTTGGAAAGAACTATACAATCACTGTACATTTATTGTTGAATTACTAGGACTTCATGAAAAACATAAAAACAATATAATTATTATTTTGACCATAAAGTTACATATAGGAGCTTCAAAGAATGGAATCAACCAATCTGGTTTGGCGCAGGGGCAGCGGCAGGGATGTGCATGGCAGTGCTAAGTGTATTGGTCCAAAAGCCTGACGGGAGATCTCTACCGAGAACACCAACAAAGGGCGTTGTGTGGAACAAGTGACAACTGGATCTCAGTGTCATGATGAAGCAAGGGCGGATATAACATTTCCCACCTGGGGGGGCAGGATAAAATGGTATGGGTGCGGCTTCATCGCCCGTGGTGCGAAGCGACACGGGTGATATCATTTTTGGCTACTGAACTTTTATCAGGCAATTAAACATCAATAATAACATCAGTTCTTGTTGAAGTTGCAACAGACACGCAGCATGCATAAAGCTAAAGGTCTGACTCAGAGAGTTTTCTGTTTTCAATGATGAAATGCTGTTGGTTTAGTGGTGGCACAGCTGTAGTTAGTTAGTAGCAGTAGTAGTGTTTCAAATCATTTTAAATATAGGCACTTTAATTTGAAATATCTTGGGTTGTTTAGCATGCCATCGTGTTTGGTGGGGAAGACTCGGCATTTAGGGGGGCATTGTCCCCCCATGTCCATGCCTAGATCATCCCTTGTGATGAAGTCAAAGCCTGTCGGAGCTTTAAAAAGAGAGAGACACGGGAGCAGAGAGGATGGAAAATAAACTAATGTAGTGTAAGCTGTGGAAACACACACACACGCACGGACACAAACACATGCGCCAGAGGCGTCCACAACAACAACAACAACAACAACAACAAGGCTTCCGGGCAGCGCGTGCCACGGTCCTACAAAAACTAAAACCCTGTGACCTAAAATGAGTCTGACACCCTGGAGAGTACAGCAATATATTAGAGCAGCGTTTTAGGAGACATTATAAAAACATAACCTCATGCTCAGCTGCTCCCAGACACAGTTCATCACACACACACACACACACACACACACACACACACACACACACACACACACACACACACACACACACAACACACACACACACACACACACACACACACACACACACACACACACACACACACACACACACACACACACACACACACAGTGTGTGTGTGAGACCAGGTCAGGGCAGGTCATGTTTGTTTGTCTAGGGGGGTGATTCAATAAAAACAAACATTTTAATGGACTGACTTATTCATGGTGTGTGTGTGTGTGTGTGTGTGTGTGTGTGTGTGTGTGTGTGTGTGTGT
>CM076974.1:15261967-15469467 GCA_039105355.1 Benthosema pterotum
TTAAATGCGTCCATTGTCATAGCTTTTTCCAAAGACTTAAAGGGAAATTCCACCCATTTTCAAAAATTTACCCTGTACGACTAACGACTATGTATATTAATATATACTTTAGAGGTAGTGTGGACATGATAAAAAAAATGTCCCAACATTCTGAGTTTACTAGAATTGGAGGTATGAAAAAAATGATTAACGTGGTGAAACACAACTTAATGATGTCGTCAAGATGTGTAACTTAACACATCAACAGCCCACATGCATACCACCTTTGAATGATTGAATATTTTATTAGACAGTATAAAAGGTACAACAGCACAAGTACAGTCGAACATATTGCAGCCCAAAGGGATGACTGAAGAAAGACCTAGTGGTCTTATTTCCATTCGGGTCCCAAAAATGTACACATATGTAGAAATAGTCAGTACAGTACATACATTTAGAATATTCAAACGACAGCAAGTGGTCATTCAGTCCCAGATTTTGCAAAGCCATATGTACAATGCAAAGTTGCTATAATGAAATATATATGGTCAACAGAGGATTCAGAATAAAGTAGACCTCATCTAGGGAGAAATATTTGGCTAAAATACCTATACAAGAGCTACAGTTGTTTTTGAACGGCGACGTGTAATGAATTAATCCGTTTACTACTGAGAATGCTATGTATTCACTCAGTGTGTGTGCGTTTACGTGTGTGTGTGTGTGTGTGTGTGTGTGTGTGTGTGTGTGTGTGTGTGTGTGTGTGTGTGTGTGTGTGTGTGTGTGTGGTGTGTGTGTGTGTGTGTGTAGGGTGTTTACACTTACGTGTGTATCTCCGGTTGTTGCATGAGACGCTCCACACTACGACAGACAAAAAACACATAGTTACATGACATGTGTGTGTATGTGTTTACATGCATGTGTGTGTGTGTGTAGACATACCTCTCTTTCAATATAAATAATGCTCCCAGTTGAACCAGAACGGTGGAAGCAAACACTGCCAGGACCTCCAGCCTCTCAAACCTACACACGTGCACGAATGCACACATCATAATAACAAATACACACAATGCAGTGTTAGAAGAAAATACTTTAATAATAAATATAACTGAATGGTGGGCTCTGAAGGGTCACCCACAACTCTTCTGTGAGCTGAAGTTGTTCAACATTTACATTTAATGTGAATTCAAATCAAGGGGACTTTCCATAAAAGAAAACACTTTAAATCAATAGATCAAGATCAATATGTGGAATTTTTGTTTTGTCATAATCATAAGGTGTAACCCCATAGAATAAATATCAGCAGATATATAAATATCAGAATTTAGTCCCCAAAACCCCTGGATTGGTCGGGTATACAGTGTACAGTAGTAGTGATTAAACACTCGCCTATCAGTAGCAGTATACAGTAGTAGTGCACAGTGGTAGCGCACAGTAATGGTGATTAAACACTCACCCAAACGAGTACATCTGACTGGCTTTCTTCATGGAGACCCATGAGCTGATCAGACATGTTATGAGACTAGAGAGAGACAGAGAGAGAGACGGAGACAGACAGAGAGAGACAGACAGAGAGAGAGAGACAGACAGAGGGGTGGGGGGGTTGGTTGAGGAGAGTAAAAAAAGAGGAACAGTTAAAGAGGTCATCTGGAGTTCATGTTGTGTTTTTAATCATTATTTATTTATTTCCTCCCAGTGAATATTTCATGTCTGGAAACGTCCTCTGTCCAAACACACAATTCATGCCCGTTTCATCCTGAAACGGTCGGTCTAAACACGACGTTTCATCTTGAAAGGTCCGTCTAAACACGACGTTTCATCCTGAAACGGTCCGTCTAAACACGACGTTTCACCCTGAAACGGTCGGTCTAAACACGACGTTTCACCCTGAAACGGTCTGTCTAAACACGACGTTTCACCCTGAAACGGTCTGTCTAAACACGACGTTTCACTCTGAAACGGTCCGTCTAAACACGACGTTTCATCCTGAAACGGTCTGTCTAAACACGACGTTTCACCCTGAAACTGTCTGTCTAAACACGACGTTTCACTCTGAAAACGGTCTGTCTAAACACGACGTTTCACTCTGAAACGGTCTGTCTAAACACGACGTTTCACTCTGAAACGGTCTGTCTAAACACGACGTTTCACCCTGAAACGGTCCTGTCTAAACACGACGTTTCACCCTGAAACGGTCTGTCTAAACACGACGTTTCACCCTGAAACGGTCTGTCTAAACACGACGTTTCACCCTGAAACGGTCTGTCTAAACACAACGTTTCACTCTGAAACGGTCTGTCTAAACACGACGTTTCACTCTGAAACGGTCTGTCTAAACACGACATTTCACCCTGAAACGGTCTGTCTAAACACGACGTTTCACCCTGAAACGGTCTGTCTAAACACGACGTTTCATCCTGAAACGGTCTGTCTAAACACGACGTTTCACTCTGAAACGGTCTGTCTAAACACGACGTTTCATCCTGAAACGGTCCGTCTAAACACGACGTTTCATCCTGAAACGGTCTGTCTAAACACGACGTTTCGTCCTGAAGCGGTCTGTCTAAACACAACGTTTCGTCCTGAAGCGGTCTGTCTAAACACGACGTTTCACTCAGAAACGGTCTGTCTAAACACGACGTTTCGTCCTGAAACGGTCTGTCTAAACAACGTTTCGTCCTGAAAACGGTCTGTCTAAACACGACGTTCCACCCTGAAACGGTCTGTCTAAACACAACGTTTCGTCCTGAAGCGGTCTGTCTAAACACGACGTTCCACCCTGAAACGGTCTGTCTAAACACGATGTTCCAACCTGAAGCGGTCTGTCTAAACACGATGTTCCAACCTGAAGCGGTCTGTCTAAACACGACGTTTCGTCCTGAAGCGGTCTGTCTAAACGACGTTTCGCCCTGAAGCGGTCTGTCTAAACACAACGTTTCGTCCTGAAGCGGTCTGTCTAAACGACGTTTCGTCCTGAAGCGGTCTGTCTAACGACGTTTCGCCCTGAAGCGGTCTGTCTAAACGACGTTTCGTCCTGAAGCGGTCTGTCTAAACGACGTTTCGCCCTGAAGCGGTCTGTCTAAACGACGTTTCGTCCTGAAGCGGTCTGTCTAAACGACGTTTCGCCCTGAAGCGGTCTGTCTAAACACAACGTTTCGCCCTGAAGCGGTCTGTCTAAACGACGTTTCGTCCTGAAGCGGTGTGTCTAAACGACGTTTCGCCCTGAAGCGGTCTGTCTAAACGACGTTTCGTCCTGAAGCGGTCTGTCTAAACGACGTTTCGCCCTGAAGCGGTCTGTCTAAACACAACGTTTCGTCCTGAAGCGGTCTGTCTAAACACGACGTTCCACCCTGAAACGGTCTGTCTAAACACGACGTTCCACCCTGAAACGGTCCTGTCTAAACACGATGTTCCAACCTGAAGCGGTCTGTCTAAACACGATGTTCCAACCTGAAGCGGTCTGTCTAAAAACACGACGTTTCGTCCTGAAGCGGTCTGTCTAAACGACGTTTCGCCCTGAAGCGGTCTGTCTAAACACAACGTTTCGTCCTGAAGCGGTCTGTCTAAACGACGTTTCCGTCCTGAAGCGGTCTGTCTAAACACAACGTTTCGTCCTGAAGCGGTCTGTCTAAACGACGTTTCGTCCTGAAGCGGTCTGTCTAAACGACGTTTCGCCCTGAAGCGGTCTGTCTAAACGACGTTTCGTCCTGAAGCGGTCTGTCTAAACAACGTTTCGTCCTGAAGCGGTCTGTCTAAACACGACGTTTCGTCCTGAAGCGGTCTGTCTAAACACGACGTTTCACTCTGAAGCGGTCTGTCTAAACACAACGTTTCGTGTTGAGACTGACCGTTTCATTCAGAAACGGTCTGTCTAAACACAATGTTTCATTATGAAATTGTCAAAAAAAAAATAACATTTTGATCAAACTTTGTGATAAAATGTTTGATGAAATCAATTCATTTGATGTATTGTTGCCAAGCCCCCAGTAAAGCTCTCAAAAAAAAAAAAAAAAAAAAAAAAAAGGTCGACTGGTATGCAAAACAGTCACGATTGTTATGCAAAATGGCCGACGGCCGTCACAGTCGAGGATTGCTTTCGCTGGCTCTCATTGAGGTCTGGGCTAGGCTAGGCTAACACTTCCACTTCCACATTTCCATTGAGTTATAATTGTACTTCCGGGGCAGTCTTCTAAGCAATTTGGAGGCCCAGGCAAGAGAACACGTTTTTTTTCCCCCAGGCCTATGTTCAATTCTAGTTATAGAGGACAAGTATAATGTATGTATTTATCCATATGATCCATTTTAGCCTGGGATCCTTTTAAAGCATGTCTGGTGGTCGCCCCGGTGAGCAACTTCAGTGACAATCAACGACCAATCAACAGTAAGCAGTACAACGATCACTTCCTGGTTGAGTTACAGAAATCAGTGTTGACGTAAAACGTAGAGACAACTAACCTTTCTATCCATCTGTGGGAAGCGGTACAAGGATAAGAGACTCACCTGAACAGGTCGAAGATGGTGAGGTATGTGTAGGCAGTCAGAGCTGAAACACACAGAGAGAAACATGATGACTAGAATGATCACACACACAGGAGACAGACAGACAGACAGACAGACAGACAGACAGACAGACAGACAGACAGACAAGGCCGAAAAGTCTGTCGCGGTATTCTAAAAACACACCTCTTCAGGTTAGATCTTAGCCACATAGCACTTACTGGCATATATCTATACAGTATACTTACAGCTCTTATACAGTATGTAATTTTATGGTCAAAGTAATAATTGTGCTTTTTATTGTTTTTATGTTTTTTCAGTCTTCCTTTAATCAGATCATTTCCAAAAAGACATCATCTTTTTCACATCTCTATGGGGCTGCAGCTCAACACTGGGCTCAGTAGCTTGATTGATAAGGTCTCCATTAGCACAGTAGTTTTCAGTCATTTTCATAACCAGGGCCCACTATTTATTCTGCATTTGAGCCATGGACCAATTAGATTATATTTAAACACCTGAATAACTTAACGCTTTAAAGTGTTACAGATCTATAAAGGTCTAATTGGTTACCAACTGTCCAGCATATAGCTGGGGACCACCTGGGATACTCGTTTTTAAAATATATCACGGTTATTTCACACTGTCAGGAAGCACTGTGGACTAACTACTACTTCTACTATTTACTATGACTATACACTAATAATAGTACTGGTAATTATTAATATTAATATTTCCATTTTATTATTATTATTATTATTATTATAACATAAGATGACATTGGCCAGTGGGAACAGATCGATAGGAGCTGAGAGCAGTCTGTCCTGTAACCAGAGAACCGCCTGTTCGATTCCCGTGTCTATACAAGCTGCTTACAAACACTGACACCCAGCGAACACACAGCATACCACAACACACACACACACACACACACACACACACACACACACACACACACACACACACACCACACACACACACACACACACACACACACACACACACACACACACACACACACAGTCTGTCTGTCTGTCTGTCTGTCGGCACACAGATTAAATGAAACCAAAAACACACAAGTGCGCGCACACACACACACACACACACACACACACACACACACACACACACACACACACACACACACACACACACACACACACACACACACACACAGTCCCCACAGGATAAGAAATTAATACCAAGAACAGAGTGAGGAATTAAAATCCATGTTTGTTTTCAGAACAAATCGATGGAGGTAGAGAGAGAGAGAGAGCGAGAGAGAGAGAGAGAGAGAGAGCGAGAGCGAGAGCGAGAGCGAGAGCGAGAGCGAGAGCGAGAGCGAGAGAGAGAGAGAGAGAGAGAGAGAGAGAGGAGACAGATGATGGAAAAAGATGGATGGATGGAGGGATGGATGCAGGGATTGAACGGAGGAGGGATGGATGAAGGAAGGGATGAGAGAGGGGAAACACAAGCTGGAACATAAATATTTAATGTTGTCTGCAGTGGGAGCAGCCCAAACACACACACACACACACACACACACACACACACACACACACACACACACACACACACACACACACACACACACACACACACACACACACACACACGTATTATATTAAGTGTTGTCTAAGCACAACTTAACCAACCTCTGGAACACATCGCAGATCAGCTTTCACTAACACAGCACACACTCGCGCACAGAGCACAGGCGCGCACGCACACACACACAGTATAAAAACGCAGACTACATAGTTTTTAATGCTACAACTGTCAATTATACTTTTAAAGTAAGATCACACAAAGAAACGTGTAGTCGCGGATACTCCACTGTTTCATTATTGGCTCTGTAATGCAACAAAAATAACTACTAAATAGTAAATTAAAAACAATAAGCCACAAGAGGTAGCATTTTACTGGCAATTTTACACATCGGCAGCAATTTGGGGTTCAGTGTCTTGCCCAAGGACACTTCGGCATGTAGACAGGGCCGCCGACCCATGGATCATTGGACGACTTAGGGGAAGCATCAGCATTGTGTTTGTGGGCCTCCGTCAGGCCACTGCGTGGCACGCTATGAGCCACTCCACCACTGCGTGGCACGCTATGAGCCACTCCACCACTGCGTGGCACGCTATGAGCCACTCCACCACTGCGTGGCACGCTATGAGCCACTCCACCACTGTGTGGCACGCTATGAGCCACTCCACCACTGTGTGGCACGCTATGAGCCACTCCACCACTGTGTGGCACGCTATGAGCCACTCCACCACTGCATGGCACGGTATGAGCCACTCCACCACTGCGTGGCACGCTATGAGCCACTCCACCACTGCGTGGCACGCTATGAGCCACTCCACCACTGCATGGCACGGTATGAGCCACTCCACCACTGCGTGGCACGCTATGAGCCACTCCACCACTGCGTGGCACGCTATGAGCCACTGCGTGGCACGCTATGAGCCACTGCGTGGCACGCTATGAGCCACTGCGTGGCACGCTATGAGCCACTGTGTGGAACGCTATGAGCCACTGTGTGGAACGCTATATGAGCCACTGCGTGGCACGCTATGAGCCACTGTGTGGCACGCTATGAGCCACTGCGTGGCATGCTATGAGCCACTGTGTGGCACGCTATGAGCCACTGTGTGGCATGCTATGAGCCACTGTGTGGCACGCTATGAGCCACTGCGTGGCACGCTATGAGCCACTGTGTGGCACGCTATGAGCCACTGTGTGGCACGCTATGAGCCACTGTGTGGCACGCTATGAGCCACTGTGTGGCACGCTATGAGCCACTGCGTGGCACGCTATGAGCCACTGCGTGGCACGCTATGAGCCACTGCGTGGCACGCTATGAGCCACTGCGTGGCACGCTATGAGCCACTGCGTGGCACGCTATGAGCCACTGTGTGGCACGCAGTGGCACTGCGTAGCACGCTATGAGCCACTGTGTGGCACGCCATGAGCCACTGCGTGGCACGCTATGAGCCACTGTGTGGCACGCTATGAGCCACTGCGTGGCACGCTATGAGCCACTCCACCACTGCGTGGCACGCTATGAGCCACTCCACCACTGCGTGGCACGCTATGAGCCACTGTGTGGCACGCTATGAGCCACTCCACCACTGCGTGGCACGCTATGAGCCACTGTGTGGCACGCTATGAGCCACTGTGTGGCACGCTATGAGCCACTGTGTGGCATGCTATGAGCCACTGTGTGGCACGCTATGAGCCACTGCGTGAACGCTATGAGCCACTGTGTGGCACGCTATGAGCCACTGTGTGGCATGCTATGAGCCACTGTGTGGCACGCTATGAGCCACTGCGTGGCACGCTATGAGCCACTGCGTGGCACGCTATGAGCCACTGCGTGGCACGCTATGAGCCACTGCGTGGCACGCTATGAGCCACTGCGTGGCACGCTATGAGCCACTGCGTGGCACGCTATGAGCCACTGTGTGGCACGCTATGAGCCACTGCGTGGCACGCTATGAGCCACTGTGTGGCACGCTATGAGCCACTGCGTGGCACGCTATGAGCCACTGTGTGGCACGCTATGAGCCACTGTGTGGCACGCTATGAGCCACTCCACCACTGCGTGGCACGCTATGAGCCACTCCACCACTGCGTGGCACGCTATGAGCCACTCCACCACTGCGTGGCACGCTATGAGCCACTCCACCACTGCGTGGCACGCTATGAGCCACTGTGTGGCACGCTATGAGCCACTGTGTGGCACGCTATGAGCCACTGTGTGGCATGCTATGAGCCACTGTGTGGCACGCTATGAGCCACTGTGTGGCACGCTATGAGCCACTGTGTGGCACGCTATGAGCCACTGTGTGGCATGCTATGAGCCACTGTGTGGCACGCTATGAGCCACTGCGTGGCACGCTATGAGCCACTGCGTGGCACGCTATGAGCCACTGCGTGGCACGCTATGAGCCACTGCGTGGCACGCTATGAGCCACTGCGTGGCACGCTATGAGCCACTGCGTGGCACGCTATGAGCCACTGTGTGGCACGCAGTGGCACTGCGTAGCACGCCATGAGCCACTGCGTGGCACGCTATGAGCCACTGTGTGGCACGCTATGAGCCACTGCGTGGCACGCTATGAGCCACTCCACCACTGCGTGGCACGCTATGAGCCACTGTGTGGCACGCTATGAGCCACTCCACCACTGCGTGGCACGCTATGAGCCACTCCACCACTGCGTGGCACGCTATGAGCCACTCCACCACTGCGTGGCACGCTATGAGCCAGTCCACGGCACACTATGAGCTTGTAGGTCTGATATTTTTGAAAATGGTGAAAATGTGGCGCAAATCGTCCAAGATTGTCCCAGATCAGGAGTGTATTTTTTAGTCAAGATGGAAGCCAGATTGCTGACCCTGCCCCCCCCCCCCACACACACACACACACACACACACACACACACACACACACACACACACACACACACACACACACACACACACACACACACACACACACACACTCTTTGGTCTCTGGAGGTATCCCATTACAACCTCCAATCAATTTAACATCTTACCATCATCTGGTGAATCAACACCAACAACCTGGTTATGATCCACAATTCATTACCGTACGTACGTGTGTGTGTGTGTGTGTGTGTGTGTGTGTGTGTGTGTGTGTGTGTGCGCGCGCGTGCACTACCGAAACAAATCTGATGATGTAGGCGTGTCCTGTCTTTTTAAGAACAGACGCATATTCAGTTACACAAGCGCAGACGTTGTGTCACTGTGTGTGTGTGTGTGTGTGTGTGTGTGTGTGTGTGTGTGTGTGTGTGTGTGTGTGTCTGATCGTCTCCTCTTACGCCTCAAACAGCTACCGCATCTGCTACGCTCACAATATGACACAAAGATCTAAATATTCACTTATATAAACACACACACATGGATGTACTCGTGCACGCACACACACACGCAGTGTGTATTCCCCATACAGAAAGCCTTGTGGGTTTGAGTGCTTCACCAGCTGTGATCAAACACACAGGAACACCAAGGGCCGTGGGACACACACACACACACACACACACACACACACACACACACACACACACACACACACTGTGGAGAAAACATAATTTTAGGACATTTTTATATGCCATATTTGCAATTCTTTTACGTTGTTTACTGTAAGCTGAAAAAAATGTCAGATTTACAACCTTGTTACACGACAGTTTGGGAATCGGAAAAATGCATAAGTCTGCAATATTGCTTTTAAGAATTCTCTTAAAATTACTATTGAATATTCCTTTCAAAACGCCCTGTGGTCTCGAATGATTCTATTATCATATCATTTCAATTTGGAATATAGCTGCAATGATAAGACGGGACCAAGCAAGCATCGAAGGCAATAAGCAGTCGGAACAACATCGACAAATAAGTCATAGAAACATGGAAGCCTGAACTTGAGAAATACATCATGTAATTTTGGAAGCAGGGAAGGGTTCTTGAAGACTCACACATCGTATTGTCAGTAGCCAGACTTGAACCCACAACCTTTTCAGATGTGCAAACTGGACTAGGACAAAAAAGGTGACAGTGTGGGGGAAAATTTGAGGTTTTCAGAGCTACCAAAGGGTGGGAGGACACTAGGATTATACTACACTAAAGAGTCATTATAGTGAGAAGGATATTAAAAGTAATAGCGATACAGTAATTAAATTCTAACAAAAGAATTCCTTGAGATACATTGGAAAACCAAGATGGAAGAAGCATCAACATCATTTCAGAAAATAAAGATTTGATTGAATCAAACCCAACCAAATGCATCTTTTTTTCTATTCAAGTGCAATGTACTGTAGTAGCATGCTACTGTACATCATAGGTACTGTGTGAAGTGCAGGCTGACCCTCCAAAAAAAAAATCACCTTCAAAGCTTTGTATATGGCACAGGATTTTAAAAAAAGGTTATTTTGTGGAATGCTTGATCCCTTAAATATGCCAGCCTAATATGCTGTCAAAAAACATCCTACTTACTAGGGCATTAACCAAACACGTTTTTTGCTAGTCGAATCGAATACTTTGGCAGTCGAATAATTGTCGACTAGTCTATAGTGATATATATATGTTTTTTTAGCCGATAAATTGTGTGATTCTGGACTTCCCATTGAAAAAATACATGCCTATTACACTACTGTAACTCAGTTACATTATAACACGAAACATGAGCAATCAACCTACAATTACTACCAACACCACAGCACACATCCACAATGCCTGCTGCAGCAAATATGAAAAATATATATCAAAAAATATTATTACCGAATAACGAATAGTGAATTAATAGTCGAATAGTGTTTTGCTAGTCGAATAATCGACTAGTCGAATATTTAGTTAATGCCCTACTACTTACTTTCTCTATATGATGGGAACATTGGCGCTTTCTGGAGCAAGAATTGGTCCATTCGAGCTGCGCTAGCGTTGACATCAGCAAGACAGCTTCCCAAACAGGATGTTTACTGTATATGTAGGGACAGTTCTGATAGTTTACACTATAGGAGGCGCAACAAGCAAAGATTGGCTCTGTAAAGTGCCTTGGGTACAGCCAGGCGCTATATAAATGCACCATTTACACTTTTAGAGATCATTGCCAGCTACAGTGACATGTCCAAGTTATCCACAGTGCCAGCCATGGACGGTATGTAGTAACACGTTAGACATGGAACTGTGAGGTCATACATACAGTGAGCACTAGATTCACATTCACATCCCCCCCGTCCCCCCAATTGGACGAAAGGCTTTTTTTCTCCCAAAGCCCAAACTGAACAGCTCACTGGGGGACAGGGAGGATCTCCTTATATGGTCAGTTAGTCACCACACAGGATTAGCAAAGGAAAGGAGAAACAGGATAAGATGGGAGGAGAAGAGGAGGACAGGAGAGGAGGAGAGGAGAGGAAAAGAGAGTAGAGGAGAGGAAGAGGAGAGGACAAGGAAAAGAGTAGAGGAAGAGGAAAAGAGAGGGGAGGAGAGGAAAAGAGGAGAGGAGAGAAAGAGGAAAAGAGAGGAGAGGAAAGGAGGGAGGAGTGTTTATGCGCCTAAGGAACAGGCACTTGACCTCCTTTTGCTTGGCTGCACTCTTCTGCTGGGCAGCTGGAGGATTCTGAACGACACACACACACACACACACACACACACACACACACACACACACACACACACACACACACACACACACACACACACACACACACACACACACACACACACACACACACACACACTAAGGGAATAAATAGTCTACTACCACCACGTAAATCCAATGCAATCAGCCTCAATCCCCCAAAATCAACTGTGTGTGTGTGCACGCGCATGCGTATGCATGCATTGCACATGAAATGCTTCATTCCATAATTGATTCTCAAATGATTCTTTTCCAATTGACTCACCGTAACTGTTTTATGTTTAGTATATGGAGCTTGTACCAAATTATTTTTGGATCCAAACCTTGCATGTGCATGTCAGAGAGAGAGAGAGAGCGTGTGTGTGTGTGTGTGTGTGTGTGTGTGTGTGTGTGTGTGCGCGCGTGCGTTGGACACAGGACAGGGGAGACTGGCAATTGATCACTCAGACAGGAAGGATGGGAGAGAGAGACAAGCAGACAGACAGGTGTTGGTGTGTGTGTGTGTGTATTAGTGTTGGGTCAGCTCTGACAGAGAGCTGATGTGTTCTGTAAGTTGATCTGGTTGTCCACTGCACAATTTGATACAAGCGCATGCACGTGCACACGCACACACACACACACACACACACACCCCCGGATGCATAACGCAGATCAATAGAAGTGCACGCACATTCATATACACAGCTGTTTGACTTTGTCAAACATTCACTAATATTAATGTTTTCTTGGATATGATAGGCTGTATGTGTGTGAGAGAGACAAACAGAATTCTGGAGTCTCGCAGTTCTACACGCACGCACACACACACACAGCTGAGGCAGGGTAATGAGATCAGTGACAGATCAGCTGATTAGCACTCGGCTTGAACTTAACGAGTTAAAATATCACACACACACACACACACACACACACACACACACACACACACACACACACACACACACACACACACACACACACACACACACACACACACACACACACACACACACACACACACACACACACACACACACACACACACACACACACACACACACACACACACACGAGCGTGTGCTGGAACTGTTGATGGACGTCACCACAGAGGCATTTACCTTATAATGCAACATAACAGCAGTACCTTAGTATGTTTAATGTATATGCGTTCCTCTGAAAAAAGAAATAGGAGTAATGTGGTCACAAAGCCATACCTTGATTAGTACATCTCTTCAATGTGCAACTTAGCATAATCGTTTCAACAATGTGCATCACAATGCAATGTTTGCTACTATTATCATTGGCAATTAGTCACTACAATGGATTCATGTTTACATCAATATGGGGTGTGAAATGTGTGCAATAGTGTGTTCCAGCCAAATACTTGCATCTTAAAGATGACTTGAATGAGATGAATATATGCATATTTAGTGTTAAAGAATATAGGTGGTTTTATTATAATTATTTTGATGTGAGAACTATATCATGGATGAATGAATGAAGAATGAATGCATGCATGCATGCATGTATGCAGTACAAGTCAAGTACAACTACAGCTGAAATACTGAATCTACACACACTAAGCATTATACTTAAGGCCACCTTGTTCATTTCATTCAGAGATGTACAAAGCATTTACTTCTATAAAGCCAGAAGCCGCAAACCATAGTGGAGGTAAAAGAAAAAAAACATAGTCAGCTTCTGCTGTTTATAGCCTACAGAGTGCAAATGTCTGTGGTGTTAGTTCTCCTGCATCACTTGTCATGATGCAGGTTTACATCAAATGCCAAATTCACAATTTCAACAGTGATAGGCCCATGAATTTCATACTAAGAACACTAGCTCTGACTAAACATGGTCTATTGTAAATAGACTCATATTGCTATCTTATAACAATGATGATAATGATGATGATGACAGCTGCTCTGTTGGTTGACCTCTGTCCCGGGACCTTCCTACATCTCACCAGGTCCACTCCTGCTCTCACCAGGGCCAGGATTTGTGCGTGGCACCATACTGGCAGATTCTTTAGCCATTGTATTGCAGCATTGATTTACTGTAGAAGTCTTCAATTAGTCACTGTCATTGTTGCTTACTTTATGCTACATTTCACACACATGGCCCTACTGTATATACTCTAACATGTCATACACGTAAATTAATTGATGTAGATATCTTTATAACAAATTCAGTAGTGGTGATAATGATAAAATAGTAAGGTTAGCTCTGATGCATTAGGTACTCAAAATGATAGCTTTGAGGGTTACATCACATCATTTGGAGAGACGTTCCACCCCGAAAGCTTGACTCCCACTTCTAGGCCACAGTGGCTAACAAATTAGTCCAGGCTTTTTCCGCACAAGGCGGATGAAAATAAAAACCTGGGTTTTGAGGCTAGTGACTCTATGACTAAGACATACGGGTGGATCAGTGGTGTTTTCTAGTGACCAGAATCGAGCGGATCCAAGTGCCTACATTCTGGCTACTACGGCACACCTCTGACCGAAAACCAAGCGATAACAACCTACACGCCCCAGCCGCACCACAGACACACGTTCTGCAACCTTAATCTGGTGGTTTTGGTCAATATCTACTAAAACGACCAGCTTCGTCAACTCTTAACATAACCTCCAGAGCGTCAAACGTTATGCTGATGGGAGGATTTCCGAGAGACAGCGAGAGCAATTTGAGGTGGCATACATCGTGAACAGTTATGATTTTTATTTATAGGTTTTTTTTTTACCGTTATGGAATAGTCGACCGTGTCGGAGCGCCAACTGCTTAGAAGCACCAAACACCACTGGCGTATTGCCTCACATGGCCTACTTGTGCGCGGACGGAGCGAGCAAACAAGGCTGGCCAGGACCACGTTTGGGGTGGGCTTTGCCCAACCCTGCCATCTGTAATCGAAAATTAGCTAGAACTTTGTGTGTGTGCGCGCGCGGGACAGATCTTAACTCTTGGTTGACCTGTGAAGTTCAAGCCGAGTGCTAATCAGCTGATCTGCCACTGATGTAATTACCCTGCCTCAGCTGTGTGTGTGTGTGTGTGTGTGTGTGTGCGCGCACGCGTCCGTGCGTGTGCATGTGTCAACTCTGCACACGCATTTCGGTATCCATGCGTGTTTTCATGTACAACTATTAAAACCTGATCAAACAGAGCTTGGATGAGTTGGTCAGGACATCGAGTTCTGTGTGTGTTTGTGTGACCGTTTCCCTATAGATTTGTCAAGGCTGTATAGTATGTGTGTGCGTACGTGCGTGCGTGTCCCTACGCACGACCGGCCGTATGTGCGCTGAGCTGTGGAAAACGTGTTGTACTAGAACACGGAATAAGATTTACACATAAGGTCAAGAACAGGCCACAGCAGAGAGTTCACAGTGTGTGTGTGTGTGTGTGTGTGTGTGTGTGTGTGTGTGTGTGTGTGTGTGTGTGTGTGTGCTCATGTATGTCTGAATGTAGGTTACACATACAGGCAGCTCATTAGATGAGTTTCAGTGCAGCGATAGAACAGGATGGTGGATTACATAACGTCCTTTATATATGGCGGCACACCGACCGGCAGACCGTGCATACTTCTAATCTCTTCTTCCTGCTTCTGTGTTTTAACCTGTTAAGACAAGGCTAGGCTAGCCTCGAGCCGCACTCATGCTTCCTTCAGTGCACGTAGAGTGATCAGGTACATTCTTCACCTGAGAATGATTATACATCACCCCAAGCAGAAGGTAGCACACGAAAGGAACATTTCATTCCAACCAGTTCCATTTTAGAAATCTATAAAGATTTTAGTAAACCAAATCTACCGGTAGTTGATTTAGTCAACAAAGATAATAATTTGGCATGCGATGGTCGCGATGGCGCTCCATGATTCGCTGCGAGTAGGGCTGGTGAATGATAAAAAAAAAGAATCCGATTAATCGCAGCTTCAAAAATAATCATGATTAATCACCATTCGAACTATGTCGAAAATATGCCATGCTTTCCTGTACATGGCTTGAAACATTTAAAAAAGGAAAAACAATCTGGGAAAAAAAAATCTACCGATCCATTAGAATAGGTGATCTACAAGCCCCCAATGCTTGTATAACCCTCGAGCGCTGTTCATGCTTGTCCATGTTCCCAATCCATGTAGTCTACTGTATGTAGAAGATTCTCCAATGGACTGACCCCATGAAGTGAACACATGAAGTGAAAATATTTATATTTTCATTATCGGGAGAACGATGGCTGACATTTTCGCATTGCAACTCGCAAATTGCAAATAGAAAGTCTGTAGTTTCTATTAGCTTGGACTGCCCATCGATGATGTCACTGGAGGACGGATTTCTGAACTGCCCACATCCCTCCTGTGATACACAGACTGAGTAGAAAAAAAATAGTGGTATTTTATCATGTACATTAATGCAATTGATCAACAAAATCAACTGTTCAACTGTTTAGTTGTGAGCTTGTAGGTTGGCCTAGTTTCTGAGAGCGACACAAGTTTTCCTTGTTGGGGCAACAAAATTGAACAAATAAATAAATAACGCTAAGCCGACAGAATGCGCTCTGTCATGTTTTAGTCTGTGAGATGAACAGTGCAGGGCAGAATGAGACTGATTGTGGTAAAAGCCCATCGTCGCACATTACAAGGACCACCTCTCTCTTGACATCATCATCATCATCACCATCATCATCATCTCGCTTGGATGAATCAGCTGTGCAGGCTGCAGGGTTGATAGAGTGCAACACACACACACACACACACACACACACACACACACGCACACACGGACACACACACAAACACACACACACACACGCAATACCCAAAGTACTCTCCATAAACACAAACATACAGAGTACAAACACACACACACACGGTCACACTGCATAAACACAAACATGATAATTAAGTGTCCACAAACACATCACACACACAAGCAACAATACACTGTGGACAGACTGAACACACACACAGGCAGTAGAGTACATGCATGCATGGATACACACACGCACTTGAACGTGCATGCGCGAGCACACACACACACACACACACAAAGGAGGGAGAGGGAGCAGTACACCGAGCTGATGTGTGTGACATAACATTAACGTTGTTTAGCCAGCAGAGACGGGACGGTCCTCTGGTCTGATGGAACACACACACCCACACAACCACACACCCGCACACACCCGCACACACCCACACACACACACCCACACACACACACACACACACACACACACACACACACACACACACACACACACACACACACACACACACACACACACACACACACACACACACACACACACACACACACACACACACACACACACACTATTTGCGAGGACATAACGATGGAGACGGTACAACAACACTAGCCTGAAACCCTTGTTGACAGATTGCAGTGAGAATCTGGTGCTCCCCAAATCATTTCGGTCGGTGTCATTATTTCCAATGGCGCGTTGGTTCCAGTAACGCACCGTCATCGGAATTTAAAGCAAATGCCAAATGTTTAGATATATTTTGTGTGTGTGTGTGTGTGGGGGGGTGATTAGCTTGGTGTTCAACAGTGCTTTTCAAACCTTTTTTATACCAGGGTCTACTATTTATTGTGCATCGTAGCGATCGTAGCGGTCTTTGATGTCGAGTTTAGTCCCTGGCATCCAAAACTAACAATTTTTCCAGTTTGTGTCCACGATTTAGGAGAGATAAACTGGCAAAATGTTGGTCAAAATAACAATTCTTCCACATTTTCTAATTGTAGAGATTCTTGAAAATTAAGTAATTTATATATTTAAATACAATTTAACGCTTGAGGGTGTAAAATAAAATTTCATTCGGGCATGTCTTTTGCCCAAATGATGAGATGAGATTCAATTTATTGTCTATGTACAGTATGAATACAGTACAACGAAGTGTTTTCGCATAGCATCGAGGCAAACAAGACAGTACAGGTACATAAGAGTAGTTACTGTAAGTGCAAAAACTAAGTAAGCAAGCAAGCAAGTACTTAGAATATTAAATGGTGCTCTCTACAGTAGCGCCGAGATCCAAAAGTGGTATATGGTATACCGCTAGTGCCTCAGCGGCATATACCGGTGGCCCAGCGGCATATGCCGGTGGCTCAGCGCCATATGCCGGTTCTAGAGTGGTATGCCGCTCGTGTTCCACCGGTACATACCATTTCCCAACGGCAAATGCCGCTCGTTTTCACCTGCACATAACACCCCTGTGTTGTGGCACGGTGTTTCGCGACATTGAAGGGTCAGAAACTGAGCGCTCCGAACATGCGCTGGAAATCCACTATCAGCTGCGACGTGCTTGCGGTTAGGGTTAGGGGTAGGTTTAGAGAAGGGTGTAGCAATGTTTGTAGCAAAACCCTAGACCCCTCCGACCGTAACCCTAATCCTAAACATCCGACCCTCAACCACCTCACAGACCGTTAGGTCTGTGAGGTTAGGTTGAGGGTCGGATGTTTAGGATTAGGGTTACGGTCGGAGGGGGCTAGGGTTTTGCGTCTCGTAATTTCGGAACAATGGGAGGTCGCAACAATGGCAGTTCGGAATTGTGGAATGGCACCGGGCCACCGGCATATGCCGCTGAGCCACCGGCATATGCCGCTGAGCCACCGGCATATGCCGCTGGGCCACCGGTATATGCCGCTGAGGCACTAGCGGTATACCATATACCACTTTTGGATCTCGGCGTCACTCGCTCTCTATTTGGTCTGTAGGGACTTTAAGCCATACGGCGGCGATGTCTGTACTACAGCTACAGGAACTCAATCCGCGCTTGATAGATAAACCTGGTTGCCGTAGCAGCTGTTCCTACTACGGCAGAAGCTACACTTTAACATAGTGGGCCGCATTTTCTCATCTCCCTTTATACGCTATTAGAGCATCTAGCATTTGGGAAGAGGCGTTCTGATGGAAATCGTTCATATTTCTGAGGTTTATTGTGAATGATTTCACATATGTCATACCATTGGTTTGTAACTGGGTCGCGCTCCTCCTTGTAGATCTGCTATTTTGATCAACGTTCCACCATGTCTCTATACTGTGCCATCTTCACATCACATAAAGAACATCTTGACATTATTTGTTTTCAGAACGTCTTAATGTTTCTGATTGTAACCTGTTATATCATTACTAATGCACAGTTATTGTTTGATTTTTATGTGACCAATGTTGATATCTGTTCCCAGGAGACTCTTAGCCTAGGTCTCGCTGATCTCTGAACCAGTTTCATCCAGTATAATCTTTTATTGTTTTTGTTTTACATATCCATGTGTAACTATGACGACAATTCATTGTGATTACAATTGTGTTAAATATTCTGATTCTGATTCATTTAGCTCTGAATTACAATTGATTATACTAAACAATCCTATATGCCCTTAAAGCTTACAGTAAGTACATTTTGGCTCAGTACTTATAATTTGTGTTACTTGAGACTATTACAATTGGATTCAACTCAAGTACGCTCTGTTTTCCGACTGTCCGATAGTCGGTGGTTTCTAAATTTTGCTCAGCTATCGAAGGATATACAGTCCTTTTCCTATTGTCACCCATATATGGAGATTATTCTTAAAATATATATGTCCACCACGTTCCCACGCTAAAGTTGCTATTTTCGTTACATTCCTATTTCCCTTAAACACCTCGTAGACCTGTTACATTATGCATAGGTGTGGTTTGGGCGTTTTTAGCCTTCATCCAATTCGTGTTGGTCTTGCCATTGCTTTTAATTCATCCCATATATATTCCCCTTATTGCTACTGCTATGCCTACTCCTAAGCCCGGCCTCACTGCATTTATCCCATTCGTATCTCGGTCAATTCTGGACCATTTTTTACATTTCAAAATGCAGTGTGACGGGCAAACATCACCCTCTCAGATGCTGTACGTGGCTCTGCCTTCTCGTATAGATTAGCGGGTGCTTTGAAATCCTGTTATCTATTTCCCAAATTTATTTGACGAAATTAGCAACTTAAGGGACTGTGTGACAAACATGCCTATGACCACACATCCAGTCGCAAATAACGGTGTGGGCATAAGGAATAGTGGCTAAGGGAAGAGGAAAGGCGACGAAAATAGCAATAAGGGAATTTGTTGTGGACTTCGGGCAGCGTCAGGGACAAGGCATGTTACAAAAATGGAGCCCAGTGTCTACAACGCCTGTTTGACACACGCTGCATAGACACGTCACCATGGTAATCCATCGCCGCTGCGGGCGGCCGTTTAGTTAAAAGGATCCCTGGCTAATAAGACAAATATGCCTTAAAACACTATACTTGCCTTCTATGGAGATAAAAACACAAACAAACTTCAATGCTTTATTTCTTTCTTTTTAAATAGAGAATATTTCACTCAATAGGAGAATGCTCCTGTCCTGCGACAGGAGCAGTTGCTGTTATATAGGGAAACTATAATGTTTTAAGCAATGTTTGTCTTATTAGTCAGGGATCCTTTTAATGATTGACAGGTATGGCGATTGTGTCATATCAGCCATACTTCCGGTAAGGTACCGTTCTGACAATGAGGCAGCTTAAAGTGCCTTGTGTTTCACAGGAGGGCTTGCCGTACAACGATCTGCAATGCCTGGTGAGCGTGTAGTTCTGCTGTCTGTCTGTCTGTCTGTCTATCCGCCTGTCTGTCTGTCCGTCTTGTGGGTGTTGTTGTCATTGAATATTGACGGTGTCGTCTCCTTCCTCTCGCTGGTTCAATACCTCTGTCCTCTATTTCCTGTCTGGACCACACCTGACACCGAGCCTCTGTGTGTGTGTGTGTGTGTGTGTGTGTGTGTGTGTGTGTGTGTGTGTGTGTGTGTGTGTGTGTGTGTGCGCGCACGCACTCTCTCATCTGTTTGTGTTTGTGTGCGTCTGTATATTGTTGTGCAAGCAGGCGTGCATCCATGTGTGATTGATTATAGTCTTATGTGTCTGTGCCTGTGTGTGTGTCTGTATGCGTGTGCATGCACGTCCACGTTTTTCGCTTTGAATTATGTCTAAAACAGATACATCTTCCTCGTATCTGACCACAGACCCTTGCCCCACGACAGACATTGTAACTTGTACTTTTTTAAATGCAGAATTCTTGATATAGGTCAGTGGATGAGCTTTCAGAGCAAATTATTTTTAGAGGGGAATGCACGTGACATCCAACATCATGCCCCAGGTTATTCTGGAACCGAGCGGCAAACAAAAAACAGCTAATTTATGATCTTGACAGCCCTGATATCCAAACATAAGGAGAATAATTCTGATCTGATTGCATTAAACAATGTTAAATGACATTAAATTCACTGTGTCGCTCATTTTGTAGCATACTTTAATGTTCTACTTGTCATTTATTGTTATTATTTCTAAATACTGATGAGAAATCTACTGTCACAAATATAATACATGGCAACAGTAAAGTAAACAGGGTTATCCAACGGGCATGTTGGGCCCAGGCCCAGACGGCCCCTGAAGTTGAGTGTCTGCGTGATTGCTAAGAGGCTCAAGCTCAGCACCATTTTTTTGTCAATAAAACAACCCAAAAAGTCCTTAGTAACGTAGCATCATGATATGGAACATTACTGCAAGGGTTTGCATTATTTGGCTTAGCCAGCTGCAGGTAGAGACAACGTTGGCGCCACGTGCATATCACTTTAACGGTGTGCCAACTAGAGCCCAACCGATCAGTCTAACGTATCGTGGTCCTCCTTTTATCGTATCTGTGAAATTGCCAACAATAGAATTTTAAAAAAGTGCACAGTATAGCTGCTACAGTGTTTTTTATGTTTATGTGGTGATAATAAAGGCATTTGTTTAAGAAAGCAGTTTTCCTGCACTACTGTCAATGCACTGCATGATCATATTGGCACAAAATCTTTGTACAATTCACAAAGAAAAAAGGTCTATTTTCATTCCAGCTTAAAAAAAAAACCTGTTGCAAACTGTTTATCGGCTGTTGTATACCTCCATCGTAACGGTTATCGTATCCAAAATTCCATAGCGGTTGTGCTCTAGTGGCGACAACTAATGGTGGATATTGCTTGCAATCACTATACAGTGGCCATGATATGATTTATATTAATATATAGACTGTGGGATCTATAAGGATTCAGACTAATAAGCACGGTCGATAAGGTGTAAGGCAGACGTAAAGGCAAATTCCAGATTGTATAGGGCCCCTCGATTGTTCCCAGAAGTGTGTGTGTGTACTCACCCATACTGTTGGTGGAGTTGCACCACATGAGCAGACAGCCAGTACACAGCAGGTTCAGAACCCCAAACAACAGGATCCTCCATGACTGTAAACCATAAAACACAAAGACAGTTGGACTTTTACAACTCTCACACAACACTCTGGAGAATGGTAAATGTTGCATTTATATAGATAGAGCAGTGGTTTTCAACCTCTGATGAGATTTTAGCTCCACAGAACCCCCCAAAACTAAAGATCTCTTGATTTTGTCCACAATTCCAGGCTGGATTATGGAGAAAACAAAACAGTCAAACATACAGTTCAAAATGACCTTTAATCTTCTACATTCTCTAGTTGTGTGGACTTCTAATTCAGATGGTGAATATTTTAACTCTTCCATCATTTAGCCTGGGGACCACCTGGAATCCTCTCAGAGACCACTGGTGGTCCCCGGAGCACTGGTTGAAAACCACTGATATAGAGCCTTCATCCAAGATGCTTTACATTTACAGACACATTCATTCACACACTTACGGCAGCGAAAACCATACAAGGCACCAAACCAGTTCTGTAAAATTTATAAAAGTCACGGCACCCGTTGCGACTGTTGGCCGCCTGTCGCGACTGTTGGCCACCTATTGTGACCATTTGGGCACCCATCACAACGTATGAAACCCTAGTTTCAGTTTGTGAGAAAAAAAACTTTTGTCCAATTAGGATGAGAGGTGGCCTCCCTCCAATCAGGATAAAGTGGGGGTGGGCCTTAGTGTATGTGCTGTTAGCCCCCCCCCCAACCCCCTTGTAGAGTGTGCACATGTGCACATCTTGTTACCGGGGTGATCGGAGGGTTTTCCCAAATCATCCCAAATAACTGAATGCTCCTTTAAAAAACACACCTGTTAGTGTGTGTGTGTGTGTGTGTGTGTGTGTGTGTGTGTGTGTGTGTGTGTGTGTGTGTCTGTACCCCCCCAGAGAGGGGGGCATGTGATGTGTAGTTGCATATGAAACAGAAGGGGAATGAATTAATGTGTGCATGTGCGCACGTATGCGTGTGTGTGTATATATGTATGTACACATGCGCGTTGCAGCCTGTCACTACGCGTAGCGCTCAGGCTGCGCTGCAGAGTGCAGAGTGCTGTGAAATCTACAATTACTGTGTTATGACAGAACTGTGTGTGTGTGTGTGTGTGTGTGTGTGTGTGTGTGTGTGTGTGTGTGTGTGTGTGTGTGTGTGTGTGTGTCCATGCGCGTGTGTCCGTGTCCGTGTAAACACAGTGACATTATTCTGCCCAAAACATTTCCAACTCCTCTCATCTTTGCCTTTCATGCACACTGAACACACTGGCATGTGTGTGTATGTGAGCACACCCACACACACAGCCTCGGGTAAAGTGTCTGTGGCTGAGAATGACACACTACTGCCACCGTGTGTCAGCCTGTAGTGTTTGAGGTTGGATGTGGCAATGTAGCGCCATATGCCAAGCTGCTACTTTAAAGAGCCCTGTAGTAGGATGGCAGCCTCCATAGAGTCACTTTGTGACTAGCCTTGGTCCCTAGGCTTACATCTGTGCTGCAAAATGAAAGCCTGGGGGACAAAGTACCCCAGGGTTTATTAACTTCCCCCGGAAGTTGCCAAACTTCTGTTATGCCGTGCTTTTTGACCCACCACTCCAAGACGGCTTAAAACAGCAACACAGACGTTTTAAGTGAGCGATGAATGGGGTCAGTGCGCGGTCAGTCAGGTCAGGAGCAGGCCGGTCCAGTCGAGCGGTCTGGCCGGCCGACCTGGCCGACCGACCGGGCGGGCAGCGGGCCAGATGGAAGCGCTCACATAATTCCTAAAGAGGGGATTGAACCCTGAGCGGGTCCGTCTCAGAGATATAGAAAGTCCCAAACTGTCACTTTCACCCATCAAATGACGTCACAGGCTTAGCCCCGCCCACTTGTCACCGGAAGTCCCGCCTCCTTGTCACCGGAAGTCCCGCCCTGCTATAGTTTTCTATGTATTTGGAAGTCCCACCCTCCTGGTAGGACCTCCCACCTCCGGGCTGTCACTTAGACCCATCAAGTGACATAACAGGCCCCACCCTCCTGGTAGGACCTCCCACCCCCGGGCTGTCAGTTAGACCCATCAAGTGACATCACAGGGTAAGCGCCGCCCCCGCTGCTATAGTTTTCTATGCAAGCATCAGTCCCACCCCCTGTGGTGGCCGAGGGTTTGTGACTGCCATGCTACCTGACGCTTATCAGGTATGTACACAGAGAAGGAGATAAGGAGTGAAAGTCGAGCAGTGAGAGGAGGGGGTGGATGTACAGTGTGGTTTGTATGTAAACAGACACAGAGTCACAGCCTGGCCTGAACAAGGTCGCGCAGGGGTGGACAGCAGCGCATGCACGTCGGTGCGTGCAGACCGTGGCATACGCATACATACACATGCGCACAGTCACATGCATCTGCATGCACATGCATATGCAGGCGCACATACATGTACACACACATACACACACACACACACACACACATACACACACAAAAACCCTCCGAAAAAACATGGAAGGTTTTTGAACATTTATATAACATACTGTACATGATAAGGAATATCCCCTTGTCATTGGTGTCTTAGTGGGGGCAATGCTCTGTCCATGAGGTATAAATACAACCTAAGCCAGGTCGACCCTACACTGCTCCAAGGGTCCCCCGGTGCAACTAAGGTCTCCTCTGCAGGGCATTTTTCCTTTGACTCAACTGAAGGCCTCAAGAACTGAAGAAGCATGTTCTGCTTGAAGTGAGTTCATCCATAATATCTAATGTGAGTGAGAAATGTTATTTTGTCAGTCTAACAATTCTGTATAATGCTGTGTAGCTGTATGTTTGCATGCCAATATTTTATTTATTATTTTCTTATAGAGGGAATGATTGATCGATTTTTACTCTCTCTTTCTCTATCAGTGTTGGGCCTGCAACCAAATGTCTATTTGATGAAGTGCATTCTGGTATGTTTAATTAGACTCCATTCATTATTGACCATATATTGCTGCCATTGAAGCTATTATTATTATTACTCATTATTATTATTATTATTATTTAGTATTATTGACCGTTCATATGCAATATGGATGTTTTTGCAGACCTGGACTCGATTGGAGGGGTTAGACCACTAGGGTTAGAGGGAGACGTGGACGTGCAGCCAGGCCCGAGCAGGACTAACGCGGGGAGGACGCCTGGAGTGGGGTCATTGGGTCGTGGAGGTAGGGATATTTACTCAAGAGTAACTAGAATTATCAAGCTGTACTTTTAACCCATTTAGGCCTGACCTAAGGTTTTTGAAAAACTTTAAATATTTATATATCAGCATAAAAAGAAAATTGAATATTTGAATAGTGTACATAGTCTACAGTGACCATATATTGTTGCCATTGAAGCTATTATTATTATCACTCATTAATATTATTATTATTGACCATTCATATGCAATATGGATGTTTTTGCAGACCTGGACTCGATTGGAGAGGTTAAACCTCGAGGGTTAGAGGGAGACGTGGACGTGCAGCCAGGCCCGAGCAGGGCTAGCGCGGGGAGGACGCCTGGAGCGGGGTCATTGGGTCGTGGAGGTAGGGATATTTACTCTTTTTTAAACCCATTTAGGCCTGACTTAAGGTTTTTGAAAAACTTTAAACATTTATATATCAGCATAAAAACAAATTGAATATATTATTATTATTATTATTATTATTATTATTGACCATTCATATGCAATATGGATGTTTTTGCAGACCTGGACTCGATTGGAGGGGTTAAACCACGAGGGTTAGAGGGAGACGTGGACGTGCAGCCAGGCCCGAGCAGGGCTAGCGCGGGGAGGACGCCTGGAGCGGGGTCATTGGGTCGTGGAGGTAGGAATATTTACTCTTTTTTAACCCATTTAGACCTGACTTAAGGTTTTTGAAAAACTTTAAACATTTATATATCAGCATAAAAACAAATTGAATATTTGAATACTGTACATAGTCTACAGGATCCAAATATGGATTCCTGTCGAGGTAGGAATATTTACTCAAGAGTAGCTAGAATTATAAGGCTGTACTTTCTTCACAATTACAAGTAATTGTACTCTGTAATTTGTAAGTACAGAATCCGAGTACTTTTCTCTGTATATGTAATATAATATATATATAGATATATATATGTATATATATATATATTTATTTATTTTTTAAAAATCATATATGTGTGTTGGGGTTATTAATGACTGCTTTCTTCTCTCTCTTTAGACACTCTACCTACATCAATTGATACCGTCACAGCCGCCTTTCTGAACGACCCCACTGATGACGAGCTGAATGCAACCCTCGACCGTTATGAGTCTACTACTCTTCCTTTACGTCTACCTCCCGCTGGTCCGTTAATCAACGTGACGAATTTTAGACGAGGTCCTCGTGTGATTGAAGTCGAAGAGGTGATTGATATTGCTATGAGAGGGATAAACCCTCTCAAGCTTGAATTGTCCCGCTCTATAAGTGATGTGATTAATGAGCTCTGTAGAGGGTGGATCAGTGTGGAGACTGCACACAGGGCCCTGGGTGAAGCCCAAACGAGAATGTTTAACCGTCTCTGTCGAGATCTAAAAGTAGCTTTTAGAAAACATGCTTCTGATATAAACGGCGCTAAGTGGCGTCGTATGTGAAATACACTGCTCATATACATACCACCTCACTACATACACGTGTAATCAGCTGACAATATATTTAGTGGTTTCGTAAGCATGTTATTGTTATTTACTTACTTTCCTCTGTTTATCTTAATGATAATATTAATCATGGAGCATAGTTCTTCTACAATACCACAACCATTAATGGATATGATTGAAACTCTAAATGAATCTAATATTGATATGGCAGACTCACTACCATTGGATGTAATTCCTCCCTGTCTCCTAGACTTTGAAAATGAAATGCATGTTGATCCATTTCCTGATCTAGCGGAAATAATAAACCCACCAAATGAATCTAATATTGATATGGCAGACTCAGTACCATTGGATGTAATTCCTCCTTGTCTCCTAGACTTTGATGCTGATGAAATGGATCTCGATCCATTTCCTGATTTAGGTGAAATAATAAATTCATCAAATCAATCAATCACTGTGGACGTACAACCTTCTGGTAATGAGCCAGCCTTGTCTGATTTAGCAGAGGTAATAGATGATTTCCTAGAGAGTTTAAATGAAGGTGACATTAACATGCCTAATGACCAATTAGATTTTGAAAATTCTCAACCTGGGACTAGTAGTAGTATTCAGGTAGGAGGTGGGGAGGGTGTGGGTCTAAGAGAGTCTGAGATTTCTGCTGCTTCTGTTCCTTCTGTCTCACATGATAGGCCTAATACTATGGGGGTCGTTAGACGTGAGGCTTTCAACAATATAGAAATAAGACAATTTTTAGACTTCCCTCGGCCGGGCAATGCTGCCGACTTTAGCCGGTTTTATGGGCACGTCACAAATCAATTACATGCTAAAATTTCCAACGCCTTACAACAAGTAAATGTACAGAGGAATGATTTAATACAGGCACAATTAAGAGCTGACCGGTTACAGGATGAGGTCTCAATGGTTGTACGCTTTGCTGATAATCAGTCAATCACTCAATTTCAAGATTTATTAGATCGTCTTATTCAATCTAATATGTCTGTTTTCGGTGACTCTAGCCTGGAATTAATCGTACAAATAGTCTCACCCCCACGTGGGAGTGGAAAGCATCGTAGAAAATATCACTCATATTTCAACAGTGTTGTAATAGCAAAAAAATGGCAGCATCTATTTAGACCTCCTCCTAACAGTAACAAAAACTGCTTTTCACTTTGTCTTGCTTTCCTTATTAACACAAAACTGCTAACAGAACAGGTTATTCAAGAAGGGGAACGCATTCACAGAGAAGCAGGATTTAACCTCGATACCTCGGTATCGATGACAACGACTGATGTGAATAAATTTGAAAAGCTGCTAGAGTGTAAAATTGTAATTTTCTATCAAGCAGAAGCTGGGAAAAATCTAATCTGCTGGCAGACAGCAAAACCTAGTATGTCTGAAGAAAAAACCCACTATCTCCTTTTACACAATAACGTTTTTTACGGAATAATAAACATAAAGGGTTTATTAGGATGCCAGTACTTCTGCAACGCCTGTCATAGAGCTTATACAAGTCCGACAGCGCATAGATGTAAGGATTACTGTCCAATTTGTCAATCTAACTGTCAGAGAGATGCAGCATATACACAGATCTTATGCACAAAATGTAACAGAAAATGTAAGAATAGGATTTGTCAGGAACGACATGAGATTAAATCATATCACCCCAATGCAGAGAAGTGGGCTAGCATCTGTGACCAATACAAACATTGTGTTAAATGTAAAGAGCTGTACTATATACCTTTAAGTGACGACGCGGAGGAGCATCAATGTGCAATAAAATGTTGTAACATTTGCATGCAACCTTATAAAAAACCTAAAACAGTTCAGGATGACAGCTTAGCATCTAATGCTGCTGCTAATTCCAATAGTGATAGCTTTGTCATCACCGTTGACGATGAAATGAAAAACAACCACCGGTGTTTCATCCAGCCTAAAACTAAAAAACATTTAGAGGAGTTTAGTAAGAAAAATATTGTTTTCTTTGATTTCGAAACATCTCAAACTAATGGGGTACATGTTCCAATTTTTGTCGCTGCAATTTCATTACGTAACGAAAAAGACGTTTTCACTGCATGGGGTTCTAATTGTGCGGTCGAGATGTTAAACCACTACAGAGTGCCACGAATGAAGGGGACGACTTTCATCTCGCATTATGGCCGTGGGTTTGACAATTATCTCATACTCAATGCCTACATTAAGCAATCTCAAGACCCTTTCTTCATAGCACAAGGGAGTAAAATCTTACTTATTCACGACTACCATTTCAATTTAAAATTCCTGGACTCCCACGCCTTCATCCCAATCCCGCTGAGAGACTTCCCTAAAGCTTTGGGTTGTCGGACCGAATCCCGTAAGGGATACTTCCCTCATCTCTGGAGTGACATCTCAAAGTTTGGTTACAAAGGCCCCATTCCAGATGCCCATTTTTTCGCACCTGATCAAATGTCAGTAAAAGAAAGGGGCACTTTTCTTGAATGGTACAACAGTGTTAAGAACACTACATTTGATTTTTCAAAAGAACTAGAGCTCTACTGTATAAATGATGTCAAGATCTTGAGAGAAGGGTGCAGTAACTTCCGCCAGGAATTCATTCACACAACAAATGTTGACCCTTTCGATTCGGCAACTATTGCAAGCGCTGCTTTGTCCGTGTATCGGTCAAATTTTCTACCCAGAGATAAAATAGCTATCCCTGACCCCTTCCACTATAGGAGACAATACAAAAACTTCTCATCTGCTTCAATACAGTGGCTTCAATTTAGAGAACACACTGACAAGATCAAAATTCAACACGCATTAAATCATGGGGAGAAGAAAATAGGTCCGTACTTTGTTGATGGGTTTTCAGAGTCTCCACAAGGTGGCGCTGGCATCGCGTGGGAATTTTTGGGGTGTTGGCACCATGGTTGTTCTTCATGTTTCAATGGGTATGATATCTCTCCTCTAACTAAAGAGCCATTCAGTGAGCTTAATTTTAAAACTATGAAAAGGTTGGAAAAACTTGAAAATGAGTACAAACTCAAAGTCATCAAAATCTGGGAGCATGAGTGGGAAAATCTGAAGCGGAATGATCCTACAGCGGCGGCTTTTGTGAAACAATATAAAATGCCCGCCCCTTTAGACCCTAGATCATCTTTATTTGGTGGGAGAACGGAGGTCTCGTGTATCTCCTACATTGCTAAAGCTGAGCAGAAAATAAAATATGTTGATTTCACTTCATTATACCCCTACTGTCAGAGCGAATTTCCATACCCTGTATCTCACCCTGAGATACTTTTCCCTCCATTTAATCATGATGTAACAAGCTATTTTGGCTTAATCCATGCTAAAGTCCACCCACCGCGAGGCCTCCTATTTCCCATTCTACCAATGAAAAATAGCACGGGTAAGCTAATTTTTACATTATGTAGAACATGTGCAGAATTGAATAACCAGCTCACTGATTGCAAACATACAACAGAGGAGAGATCAATCACTGGGATGTTTGTATCTATCGAATTAAAAGCTGCATTAGAGAGAGGCTACATTCTGTTGGAGACATATGAAATTTGGCATTTCAAGGAGCAGTCCAATACACTTTTTAAGGAGTATATACAATGCTTCCTAAAGATGAAGCAGGAGTCAAGCGGTTATCCAAATTCGGTCACGGATGATAAAAGCCGTGACGAATACATAGAGCGCTATAAAAAGAATCAAGGCATTGAACTAGACTGTGCAAAAATCGTAAAAAATCCATCACGTAGACAAATTTCTAAGCTGTTAATGAACTCGCTGTGGGGAAAGTTTGCCCAGCGTTCAAACCTTCTCACTACCACTCTGGTAAAATCCCCTGAAAAGTTCTTTCATTTGTTGTTCTCAGACATGTATGAAATTTCAACTTTTCATTTCATCAATGAATCCACTGCCCTTGTTCAATTTCGCCTCAGCGCTTCATGCGTTAGCCCACCGGGTGACACTAACATCTTTATTGCTTCATTTACGACAGCTTATGCAAGATTAACACTTTATTCACAGCTGGAACGCTTAAATCAGAGAGTGTTATACATGGATACAGACAGTATTGTTTTCACTTCCGGTCCTGATGATGAATATGAACCAGAGCTAGGTGACTATCTAGGAATGTTGACTGATGAACTCGACCCTGGCGACTACATCACTGAGTGGGTATGTGCGGGGCCAAAAACGTATGCATATCGTACTAAAGATTCCAAAGTCTGCCTTAAAGCCAAAGGGATTCGGCAAGATTACCGAAACTCTCAAAATGTTTGTTTTGACCATGTCAAAGACATGGTTGAAACTTATAGAAAGAATCCAAACTCGGATCGTACGATTTCCACACATTACAATAAAATTCGGCGAAATATGAAAGAGTTTGCTCTATGTACAAAACCACATGAAATCAAATTCAAGGTTGTTTTTGATAAGAGACGTCTGCTTGAGGATGGGACCACTCTCCCTTTTGGGTTTTAAACAAGTGATGATGATTTGTACAGATTTCCAATGTTTTCTGAGAATGTCTATATTTCTTTCATCTCTGTATATACTGTATATGTATGTATGCTTGTATCTATGTAAATAAAAAAAGAAAATAAAAAGAAAAAAATGAATTAAAAAATAAATAAATAAAATAAAGTAAATATATTATTCTCATTGTGTGTTTCTTTCTTTTTAAGCTGTTAACCTTAATGCTCTGATAAATGCTCTGATAAATTCAGTCACACATATCTCATAGGGTGCAGTGTGTAAGGTTTCAGTGAGAGTGAAAGAGTGTGAGAAGATAGAAAAGAGAAGTGTGGGGGAAAAAATAAATAAATAAATAAAAGTTGCCATAGAATGGCTGAAGTGAATTTTGACCCTAGACTACAGCTGCCTTTCTCATGTATAGTGGTCGGGAGCTCGGGTAGTGGAAAAAGTTATTTTGTCAAGCGACTTCTAGAGAACATGGAGCATGTATTTTCACTCATTCCACAGAGAATTGTATGGTCATACACTGCCTATCAACCTTTCTATGATGAACTCTCTCAACAGATGCAGATAAAATTCATAGAGGGAATACCAGAGTCATTAAATGATGACGAGATGTTTCCTCCTGAACAGCATAATCTTTTAGTGATTGATGATTCGATGTTTGCCGCGGCAAATAGCGATGAAGTTGCGAAGGCCTTTACTCAATACAGACATCATAGAAACCTGTCTGTTTTATTTCTTGTTCAGAATCTTTTTAATCAAGGGAAGCATTCACGAACCATCAGTTTAAATGCCTCATATATGGTTATTTTTAAAAACCCTAGAGACAAGAACCAGTTATGCATTCTAGCGAGGCAAATGTTCCCTGGACGTCAGAAATTCTTTTTGGAAAGCTATGAAGACGCCACTAAAGAACCCCACTCCTATTTATTAGTAGACTTAAGACCAGAATGCCCAGAACGTTTCAGATTAAGAACAGGATTGTTCCCCAGCGAATGGCCTACGGTATACCAGCCTAAAAAGTAAGATGTCGAAGCGGGTAAAACGGCACCTCGCCATTTTGAAAGCTTTACCAGCATTACGCCCTGTCGAGCAGAAAGCTTTCATTTCTCACTGCTCGAATGATCTGATGCTTTCTCTCTGTGAGATATGTTTGAATGTGCTGAAGGGGAATATACCTCTCAACCCTCGTCAATATAGCAGGTTGAAGAAGCACGGGAAGATTATTAAGCTATTCGCAGCAAAGAAGACAAGTTTAAAACAAAAACGTAAGAGACTAAGACAGTCTGGAGGCTTCCTCGGGACTCTACTCTCTGTCGCAATCCCCCTGATTAGCACGCTCATCGCCACTCGGAGGTCATGAGTAACTTCAACAAAATGTTTTTGGTCTCTGACCAGCAGTTAAAAAATTTAATCCAGAAAAATGGACAGCGTGATGACATTGCTTCAACGGCGCAGGTCAATTTGGAGAGAAAAATGCAAACTCTATTGGATGAGCCTGGAGCGACCTCTTATGAAAAAGCCAAACTTTATAATATACTTTTACAGAAATTACTAGCACTTGCCCGCAGAGGGGAGCAGGATGATCGCGAGATAGTGTTGAAATTACCTGCAAAGCCTGATCAATCTGGTAGAAATGAAAATGAAGAAAGGGGAGCTGCCATAGGGGATCAGACTGAGTCGGAAGCTATGGCGAATAAACAGAATGAGGACATCTTACATCATCTACCCTCTCGGAGTAAGAAAAACGCAGGCTATATTTTACAAAAGCTTCAAGATTCCGATGGTGTTGTGACATGGAATCCTGCAGGAGAAGTTACTATCAATGGAAATCAAATTAAAGGATCGCATATTGTAGATTTAATCAAGACTTTATCACAACAGAGATCACGTGCCGACAACTCTCCTACAGGTTGGGGTCCATTTCTAAATATAATCTCTGAATTAAATATTCCCCTTACAAGTATATCTAACCCGCATGCACGGAAACAGCTACAGGAGTTGAAAGAATCCTCAGTGAACATTACCCCCTCACCTCCCTACACGTCTACAACAACGACTCAAAACTTGAGAAAGAGGAGGAAGAGGGCTAGCCCGAGAGGAACGCCTAACTTCTCCACCCCACTTCAACAATGGCTGCCATTCACTGAAGAATAAGTCTATACATCTATACGTCAAAATAATAATAAAACATGTATGCAGGAATGATTTTCAATAAACAATTTATTATTTTTATGGTGAAAAAACAACAACATGTGAACAGAGTATTTATTTCACACAAGTATGACACTTGTTAAATAACTTTAAAGAGCATGCATTCTGAGTATTCTTTTTATCATAGCTTAATCGGCTTACACATTTTCTAAACTTCTTAACAAAACGGGTCACTAGTATGTCATTTTGTCTCAAATTGTCAGAATAAAGTCTCATTGTTTCTTGGAATGACAGTCCTTTAAAACGTTGGCATAGGAAGTAGATGACATGCGCTCCACAAGCACTCGAAAAATCATCCTGTACTTGACGTGTATTGCATCTCATCTCATAAGCATTACGGGATAAGAAGGTCATAAAATCCCTCGGGTAAAACATTGCATCGGGGGGATGTCCATAAGAGTCAAAGAAGCTCGCTTTCCCATCTTCAGCCTCCAGAATGATTCCTACCCAATGCTCGCCGGGCTTATCTTTAGGATCAGTATTGACAACTAAATACATAGGTCTGCTAACAATTTTAGTTGGAAGTAAGTCGCAAGGCCACACACCTCCAAAAGCAGGGCCTAAAATAGGGGCTAAAATCCTCTCAATTTGATAGCTGTCCATTTCTCACTCTTTTATAGTTCTAAAGACGTTGATGATGATAATGCTGAACGATAATACTCAATACTCCAGCAGAACTTGTCTTCTTGAGTTAATCTGTATCATGCTATCATAACATGAGTAGACAACTAAACTGACTGTCCGTTGTAATGCCGTTCTGAACCGCATATCGAGTCGACAGGTCCCAGTGAGTGAGGCCGAAATTGCTTCTGCGTCAATCTCGTCGTCCCTCGATAGATTTAAAACAAACAGTGAGTATCCATTTTCAAAATCCTCTCTGTCAATGCAGAGGGGGCTGTCCTTCATATGTCTGTTTGTAGACAGGAAGAGATTGTAGAATTCTCTGACGGTTTGTTTATTGCCGAAACTTGGGGTAAAGGGCTTGCTTGGAATATTTTTACCATTCACAGTAAGAGCTAAATACTCCATGTCGTAGTGATGGAATCTGTGGGGAAAAAAAAAAAAAAAAAAAAAAAAAAAAAAAAAAATTTTTTTTTATTTGCATCATATTTGGAACATATAGATGAACGTGAATTATAATTATGATGTATATTTACCTGAAAGGGTTTCGATTGCGGGCTCCCACAAAAGCTGCATGATCCACCAATCCGACTACCAGATATCTAGGAAGACGTCCTAGAAATAAATTGTCCTGAGAGCAAACTCTTGACTGAGCAGGGATTGTGTAATTTTTAACTACCACACGACTTATAGGGTATAGAGCATTAGAGTTCATCAACGCTGCGGAATGTCCGAGCATAACTGGAGGTGCAACTTCCACCTTCTTTGCAAAAATGGTAGCTGATAGAATTTTCAAATCATAGTTTTTATCAGCTGGACACATGAGTGTAAAAGTATTTTTAGCTTTTACAAGTTTCAAACGGACATCCACATTGTTAAGAAGGAGTCGTTCTGAAAAGAATATATCCGAGTGTATCGGGCCTAATAAAACAAACTCTTTTGATTCTTGCAAAAACGATGCACGTTTAACAAGGCCAGGATTAGGTCCATCTTCTGCAACATTGATCGAATCCATTTCCTTTTCATCTTTATACCATAACCCAGCGGTAAATTGACTCTTTAAGGTGTCGGGCGAATAATTCAATAGTGTTTCAATTATCGATCGATATGGTTGAGTTGCTGAAGAGGCAGAGATCAACGTTTCGTTGAGATAAATGTCTATTTGCGCGAAGAGCGTTCCTATGGGATATTGTATAATGCCAACAGCGTCTTCTGGTCTCAGATTCGATCCATCAGGATTTGTTATTTTGGCACGTACATAGAGCAAGGTAGAGTTTAGATCAAGATACCGGTCTCCATTCCCGGGTATTAAAAACTCTATAAATTCCGAGTCACCAATCACATTTAATGGATTGATCTCTACATAATTACTATCGTTGACCGATAACTGGACCATAGGCCCGGCGAAGAGATCCAGTTCGGACTTTGTACATTCGGTTGCTGGTGGTTGTATAAGAGACATCTTTGTTTTAAAATATATCTAGTCCACCTCTCTTACGTTTTCTGAGACCTTTACGACTCTTCCGTGGACGTGTTTGTGGCTGAGTCTTGCGGATCTTTTGCTTTTTATACGGAGGTAAGGGTAGTGCAGACAGAGACCTTTTAACTTTCCTCTGTGATAAATTGATTATGCCTGAGCCCTCCTGTTTAGCCTCAGGACCTTTCATCAACCGAGTTGTGACAGCTGAAACCACGTCTGATGCGATTCCTTTGGCCGCACTGGATAAATGAGGTTTAGCAAGAGTTGCTCCACGTTTAAGAAATGGTAGGACGAATCTGAACGCCCTGCTAAGCATTGAACCTAAGCCGCGCCCATACATCATAGGTGCACCTATAAAACCAGGCATGCCATGCCCTGCCTGGGCTGTATAATATGAGACAAAGCGCTGTTGATCCATTCCTTCTTCTTTTTTCCCCACGATTAGAATATTGAGTTTGTTGCAGGACGGAAGTGAAGTTTACAATAGGTTTTCCCGTAAGTGAAGTTAATCAGCTTGTTCAAATCACTCTTTATCTCGATTTTAATACTGTCCAAAATCTTCTTGTTTACAGGTACGTAGTGTAGCTTATTGTAAGAGATAATGACTGGTTCACCATAAGCCCCTTGCTTTTCAACAATCCTCAAAAGCGGAGCTTGGAACTCGCCGCAATGTTGAGCTTCACAAATATTACAGTAGACAAAGAAGCAATATTGTCCTGCATTCATATCACTGGGATATTTAGCTATGAGCCTCTTCTGGAGTCTCACCCAGACATCTGGTTCAAAACCCAGCATGTAGGCCATTGGAGCTGTAAACTTTATAGAAAAGTCCTCTGATCCGTGCACAACCACTTTTTTCAAAATAGAATTATAGTTAAATAATATAGGTAAGCCGGCGTCTTCACTGCTTCGATTGATTTCCGTGATAAGCTTCTCGACGGATTCATAGTGCCCAGTTTTTATCTTCTGATAGGTCGGAGGTTGGATTTTAGGATCTACTAAATGATTCGTTACATCATAAGTACATTCGAGGCTAATGATATTATTCCATGTATGGCAATACATAATTTCTGCTAATGCTACCTCATATGGACCTTCTAATTCTATAGGCTGCGATAAGGTTATTGTATAATCCGAACCAGTGTTCTCTGGAAAAATGTTAATACATGCATTTGAAGGGAGGGTGAGGTAAAAAGATTTTTTCTCCTCCATCCTTCCGCTAGCTATGCTTTTTGCAAACTGATTTTGTTACAATGAGGTTCTCCCCTTTTTTCATATCCTCTCCTACTTTTTCTTCTTCTTCCTCTCTTCCTTGTTTGCAACATTCACCACATCTTTAATGGGAATCCATGTATTAAAACGCTGTGGCCAACCCTTCCACTGCACTAGAACCAGCTTCTGTCGATTTTCAGTTTTTGTATCCAGGATTTGTTCAATCTGGAAAGTCTTACCGATGGAAATTTTAACTTTTTGCAACTCCTTCTCATAGAATGTACCTTTAATAATGTCCCCATTTACATCCCTTAGGGTGTATACTACAGGCTCACGTGGGATACACTCATTAACTATGAAGTGCTCATCAGTGAATGATTTCTCATACATCTTATCAAACACTGACCTGTATTTTGAAATACGCACTATATCCCCTTCACGGAATTTATATTTAGGCAACACTTTATGTAGTGGTATACTTCCATATAAGTTTTCAAACACCTGCTTAGAGTTTTTAACGGTAACCTCACTCGGTTTCATTTTTATACTGGAGTGATAGCTGTTATTATAACTATGAACTAAATCCTGTAGAATGTCGGTATATCTACGTGTATTCATAGCTGTGAAATATCGCCACATCCGCTCTTTAAGTGTGCGATTGTATCTCTCAATCGTTTGCGATTTCAGATTACTCCCAGTGGCGAAATGTATAATTTTATACTCCTTCATAAGTCTTTCAAAATGTTTATTGAAGAACTCGCCACCTGCGTCTGTTTGTATTTTGTTTGGGATTCCGCTCTCATGTAGAACAGACCTGAAGGCATCTGTCACATGCAGACCTGTCTTGTTTTTCAAAGGTCGGACCCATGCTTTTTTAGAGAAAAGATCGATCACCGTGAGTAAAAACTTGTAATTATCATTATGTTTTGATAGCGCAGAGACATCTACGAGATCAGCTTGAAATTGGTATAATGCACGTGGAACAAAGACCCGATTCCTGGGAAAGTTTTTTCTAGCTCGGCGATGCAGTGTATAAGCATCCTCGCCTGATAGATAGTCTTTGACATGGTTGATATTTGCTTTTTTCCCAGTGCGTTTCTTAACAGCTTGAGCCAATTTCTCCACTCCACCATAGGATCCAGGATCTCTAGGATCATAGTATATCCTCTGCATTAGCCTTTGCATCTTTTTTGAAGACATACTGAGACCCTACTGCTGAGAAAGAGAACTAATCACACAGTATTATATTGAATACAGGCATATTAAAAAAAAAGAACACCATAAGACATTATTCCATTAAACAAAAATATATGCTTTATTTATTTTCTATTACACATTACATTATATTACAATTCATTGAGCGATGCAGATTCTATATACTTTTGCCACTTTGCAACATGTATGATATTTATTTATTTATTATTTTTTTATTTTATTTTATTTTATTATTATATATATAGATTTTTTTTAATATTATTATTATTATTTTCTTATTATTATTATCTGTTTTGTTTTTTTAAAGGAACCCCTCGATCCCACAAACATTAGCAACATAATATACGTATTTCAGTCTTCCATATAGTCTTTTTTCATTACACTGAAACAACTCCCTCGTCCTCTTCCCCCTCCACAGCAGGCTTGCTTGTCCAAAATGTGACAAAGTTATCCATATCATTTTTCTTCTCCCGGTCTTCTCCAACCAACTCCAACAGGATCTCATTGACTTTCGCGTATATATCTGCAGAATTCTTTAGCTCATGAAGAACAGCTTCTGAAGCTCCTTGAATTCTACTAGGCGAGGTCAAAAATCCTCGAGTTTCCAGAAGTCGAGTGAGTCCTGGAATGAAACGGTCGGTCCAAAGTCTTTTCACCACAGGCGTGAAACGCGTGTAGAAGTAATATTCAGCCAGAGGCCACAGGCATGGATGCTGAGTCTGGCTAGGATGGTCGACCTGACAGCCATAACACTGCTCTCTAATGTCCTCGCCCAGCGCCAGTGGCAGAAGTGAAGCAATGGCCGCTTTTATCGTGTCCAGAAAGAAGTCGCCACACAGTCCATCAGCTTGATCGAGGGTTTCAGGTAAGTTTAAAGCTTCTCCACAGCCCCATGGATACTCCGGACACGTTGGCAACGGTGGACCGTTAGGTTCATAACGCTGGTAGAAGAGAAGTCCACGATCGGAGAGTGGATAGTCCAGCCGGTCGAGAGAGTCTAAGAGTGTATGGTCGCTCTCTCCTCCAGGTCGTTCTAGACATGCCTCTTCACTGAATAGCTGGACCTTCTCCATGTTGAATACTGCTTGAATAGTGGATGAATCGTAGTGTCTTATATAGAGTTCCTATATATGGGAGGAGTTATGGGAGGAGTTATGGGAGGAGTTATCCCGCCTGTCTAAAAATCGAGGCCAAAGGTGAAGGAGGAGGAGGGGGACCTCCTCCTCCTTCACCTTTGGCCTCGATTTTTTTCTAGACAACTGAGATTGGGTCTCCTCCATCACATTCCACAACATCATCATCTTCGAAACTGCCGATAACCTCGGTCTTCACCACCGAAAGAGAACTCACGCACGGCAGAAGTTGTACACGCTTCGCAATCTTTCTCTTCTTAACACTGTCTTGACTTATACTCTCACTCGCAAGATTCCGGTTGATGAAACGTTTCTCCAGCAGAGCGATTTTCTCCGATTGCACTCTCAGGTCTTCAAAGTAAACTTCAAGGTCCTTCATTAATTGGCGCACAATCCAAATGTCATCCAGATGAAAGCCAAGATGAATAGGATACTGCCGCTCTTTCTGCATGACAGATAGAGGTTGTGGCTCTGAAACCCCATCATTGTCACTGTATCTCACCAGAAGCCATTTAAGTGATCTGGAACAATCAACAAGGAACGAGGCCTGAGGATGCAGAGCACGTCCAGGTACCTTCAAATCTGTTTCCACCAGTTCTGATTGCTTCACCGGACGGTAGCGTGTTAGTGGATCACTCTGCATGTAATCACAGAACCGAAGGATCGACTTCTTCAATGCTGGAAATTCTCCAGCATACACTCTCAGGTTAAAACTATTATCCTCCTCTTCAGCTTCAAGAGTCTGCAAGGTAACCCACGGCGATTTAGTGTAGAATTGCATATAGTGACATTGCAGTCTTCTGGATGCGGTTAGCTGCCAAATATTTCTCTCGGCACTGCAGTAGATCAGACCGGTAGACATCTTCCTGCCTTCCTTTTTTCTTTCTGCTTGCTTTTCTGCTTACCTCCCTACTGGTCCAGAGTATTTAAAGCTTTTTTTAACATAAAAACCGGTTCTAACCAGATAAAACCTACTAGTAGTACTTTGACCTACTTCGCGGGAGTTGACACCGCAAAGGTGGGAGGTCCTACCATGGGGGTGGGACTGACGCTTCCATAGAAAACTATAGCAAGGGGGCGGGGCTTAGCCTGTGATGTCACTTGATGGGTCTAACTGACAGCCCGGGGTGGGAGGTCCTACCAGGAGGGTGGGGCCTGTTATGTCACTTGATGGGTCTAAGTGACAGCCCGGAGGTGGGAGGTCCTACCAGGAGGGTGGGACTTCCAAATACATAGAAAACTATAGCAGGGCGGGACTTCCGGTGACAAGGAGGCGGGACTTCCGGTGACAAGTGGGCGGGGCTAAGCCTGTGACGTCATTTGATGGGTGAAAGTGACAGTTTGGGACTTTCTATATCTCTCGTCTCTGTGTGGGCACACAGCCACCGGGAATATGTCCGTAATGTGTACTGACACACACAGGAGATCTTACTAATCCATAGCATTAAGCAGAGAGACTGTAATGTATACTAACAGTTCTGTGGCAACGTCATAAAGCCTCCTTTTATATCATAGAGATTCTCATACTGCACAGGAAAAATATATTTTTGTAAAAGTGTTCAAAGTGCGGCAGCATTAAAAAAAAATCTATACTGCAACCGCCATAACTCCTCACCGGCTGCACCAATCGTTCTGTCTTTTTACACAGGCATTGACCATAATATCACAAAGAGAATTCTATTCTCTTTTCAATGGTCAATAAAAATAATAGGCGATCGCCCAGGACAATCTTATGTGTTATCTGTTTTGATCACTGACAATACTTCTATTGTGCATTTCTGAATGGTTTTCATGTTCCTGAAAGTATCAATTTTGGCTTCGCTGGTTTGGCTCAAATCTCTAGCTGAGAACGACATTGAGGCTACAAGGATGTCAGGGAAAGAGTTAACTAGTAGTAACTAATAGTTACTACAAGCACACTGTGTTCTAGCACACTGTAGCAGCACTAGCTGCTACAGTGTTGTTAATGTCTATCTGTCAAAGTGATGGCAATGGTGCTGGAGAGTTGGACTGCTGTGTGTTTGTCTGTGTCACTATTCACTCTACTCCATTTGTTCCTTGACAGCTTGACTGAACAAGTTAAAAAAAGAAAGAAATGTCTTGAATAAAGACAATGATTTAAGAAATCAGTTTTCCTGTACTACTCACAATGTGTACCACTGCATAATCATACTGGCAGAAAATCTTTGCACAATTCGTAAAGAAAAAAGGTCCATTGTCTTTCCAGCTAAAAACAAAACCCGTAACGGTTGCAAATTGGTTATTGGTGGTTTTATACCTCTATCGTATCGGTTATTGTATAATTCCCAAAATTCCTTAACTTTCACGCTCTACCCAAAATGCAACAGAAGTCAAAGTACACACACACACACACACACACACACACACACACACACACACACACACACACACACACACACACACACACACACACACACACACACACACACACACACACACACACACACACACACACACACACACACACACACACACACACACACACACCTTACCCGTCTATCCGAGGTCACAAGTCTGAATTCCTGGGACAGTTTTCCAAACAGTGACCTGTGAGTTCGCCTGAAGGGATGGATGGTTCCCTGGAAAGACAAAAACAACAAACAACAGCATCAGATCACATCCACACACACAGAAACACCCTGAAGGGGTGGATGGTTCCCTGGACAGACTGCTGTGTACAGAGTCTGGAACTGCAGCCGTTCTTCACCAGTCGCTGAAACCTCAATTTCGATTTTCTGGGGTAAAACTACAAAAAGACAATTATTTATTTTAAATATGTTTTTACTTGATTCTCCTCCCTCCAACAGAGAATATGTGGTTCTTGTTGAACAAAGAAGACGGATAAAGTGCAAACCTCACTTTTCTTTCTTTTAATGAACATTCAAGTAGAAATCCACCCCCTCCCTCTTTTCTGTTACAGAAAACAGCAGAACACATTTACAATTTTCTTTTTTTTTAAATTGGTCAAATTCTGAAACCCTAGATTTTGATTCAATTGTAAAACCCTCAATAAAACCTAGAACTAAACCTAACCCTTAGCTCTAAACAAACATTATTTCTCCTAATGGTATACAAAATCTCATCCAACGATGACAACATAGTCTGGGCTGGTTAATTTCATCAAATAGATGGTGATGTGGTTTTAATGATGAATAAATAATGGGTGTTGATATTTAAAGGGTTGATAACCACTGGCATAGAACACTATTTAGTTGTCCATAGTCTAAACCTTGGCCTGCTCTGCCATCTAGTGGACGCATATCTGTATAACACTCACCTTTCTCAACTATGTCAGATAATGTCACAGTTTGGAACTTTATTTTAGGACCCCTACAGAGTTTTAAAGTTGTCAGATAGCGAACAGATTGTCATGTATTTCACACTGCAGGAGTTTGTTTGTTTTGTTTAATTCGGCTGTCATTATATCTGGGGGGGATTTCACACTAGATGATTGGTAGACGTCAATTGTTTTATTCCAATATTCATCAGCCAGTGCGAGAAGGACACAGGCGTGCCTAGCTTGATTCAGACCCATCGACATGGCTCAGACCCATCGACATGGCTCAGACCCATCGACATGGCTCAGACCCATCGACATGGCTCAGACCCATCGACATGGCTCAGACCCATCGACATGGCTCAGACCCATCGACATGGTTCAGACCCATCGACATGGTTCAGACCCATTGACATGGCTCAGACCCATTGACATGGGGCCGTGAAGCAGTTCTACTGTAAATGTGCTAGGAAAAAGGAAACCACTTTTTTTTTTTACCTTGTCCAAATTCCGAAACCTCAATTTCAATTCGATTTCGATTAATTGTGAAGCCCTAGACAGCCTTGTCAACAAGTATTTGTGAGCACAAGTTCCTGTGCTCTCATTGGCTGGAATACAGGCTTTCTCGGACGTGGTTGCAGAAATAGTTGATTAAGTTTTTATCAACTAATAGTTAATAAAAAAAAATACTGATTGATGTCCAGTTGGCGACACAGTTGCCGACTGGACATCACAATGTTTACCTTGTCATGTGTGAGTTTGAACTAAACATGCTAAAACATATGATTTATAAATTAATGTATTGTAAAACTCTTTCATTGCAGGTGATTAAGTGTCGCTGTCGGTACGCTTACCAAAACATGTACTGTATGATTGACAACACTCACCAGAACATACGTGTCCTGTTCTTGTTTCTTCCTGTGCATTGGAACCTCTGTGGAGGAATACACAAATGACAACTATTAATAATATCACTCATCAACAAGGTTCTAATGCAAGGCAGCAACCAATCATTTTCCTCAAGACTTTTTGAAAATGATCTATAAAAAGACGATTACTCCGGACAAAGCCAACTCTGGTCTCAACAAACATGACAGCACACTGAAACAATGAAACAAAAAGTGTTGCACCCTGACGTTTTTTTTTTTTTTTTTTCTTGCTAATTAGATATTGTATGATAATCTTGTGTTTTTTGACATGATTTCTTGAGACCCGAGTTGGCTTTGTCCACAGCGTAATCTTCTTAACATAGATCATTTTCCTTATGAAGAAAATGATTGGGGAATCCATTTCTGAAAAAGGGCGACATCACAAGAGGGGCAGCACTGCTCAGCTCTCAGGGCTTGACACTAACACTTGCCCGCTTGCCCGGGGCAAGTAAAAAAAAATGGTGGGGCAAGTGAAGACTGCTACCTGGTTGCCCGATCGGGCAAGTGTGCAACTTAGTGCACTATAACACAACACAAGATAAATTTGTCTTGAAGGCAGTCATTGCACTCTGCCTCTGTGTCTTTCCCTGCTTTCTAGCTATATCCACAATTCCAGGCTGGATTTGGGAAATGGCCCATATGCAGCCAAACACTTCCTGGTTGGTTTGGAATCACAGATCCTTCCTGTCGGCAGTCTTGACAGGAAGTGGACATGTGTTGCCATGTCCGCTTTTCATAAGCAACCGTTTTAGTAAAGTTGCTTGAAAATAATGTAGTTAATAGTTGCATGTTTTATTTAAGCTTGTTCCCTAATGTTGCTTAAACCTGTGATCCTCCTCAAACTTTTTCATAAAGGATCCAGGGAACCCCACGTAGAGTAGGCCTATCTGTAGCCTACACACAGACAGACCCCAAATGAGAAACAAATCCCAAATTCTTGTCTTTAAGAACCTTAAAGAAAGTCTTAAAGAGTAATATAGTAGCTCATTTGGTTTTCATAGTCCAGGTCCAGGTATTTTCAATAGGGTTAGGGACCATGGAGCACTTGTGGTCCTGGAAGGTATTCATTTCTTTCCTTCCATAGAACAGCACACTAAAGCTTTGTGCAATGTAAGCATGCCAATGTTGTCAGTTACTGAAAGTCTGATTGAGGATAAGAAAATCCACAGAAATGGGTGTTAGAATCTCAAGAAAGCTTGCCTGATTTTATTATAATTACATTATTGTGGGAATAATAATGCCATATGTCTACACTGTCATTAGGCTACTGTATATTGCTTAACCTAAGTTTTAATGAAAGGTTGAATAAAGTAACAGAATTGATTAAGGGTAACTGTGGTCGTCCTCATGTTGATTCTAAGTCAGGTTGGTGGTCCCTGGTTCAGAATTAGTTGAAACCCCATGTCATAGACCATGGTTGCTTATTTCTCTGACATAATCTGGAACATTGTACTTGCTCTGGTGGTGCCAGATTGTGTGAGAGAGATAAGCAGTCAATCATGAGCTATACATACAGTATATACATTACATATTATGCATTATACTCTAAGCCTATACATTGGCAGCTACTTGAGAATAGCAGATCTGCAAACTCAAATTGTGCCACTGTGAGCTGGTGCATCTGATATTTTCCAAAATAGTTCTTGTTGTATACAGATGAAAAATATAAACCTGGCTGGCACAAAATTTTACAGATGGGAATTGTGTGCACAGATGCACAGAACATGGGGGTCCTTTGACTCATTGTTCATTTGAGCAGAATCACAGGTATGTAACAAGCCTTAAAAATCCTGCAAATAGTAAACTGTCATTATTTTCAAGCAAATGTACTGAAAAAGGTTGCTTATAAAAAGCAGACATGGCAACACTTGGAGAAATCCATGAAGTACTCATGATTTTAGCTGAAAATTTTAGACATTTCTAACTCATGTGATCATTTCAACAGCACACCACAGATAATACAAACTATGAAGAACTAGGAAATGGTATTATCAAATGGAAAAGTGTGGTTTAAAGAACTGAATTTTATTCCAAGAAATTCACAACGAATACATTCACAGTGAATGGGAGTCTGCCGACAGGAAGGATCTGTGATTCCAAACCAACCAGGAAGTGTTTGGCTGCATAGGGTCCATTAACATACCGGTACACATCAAAATGACCTAATCTTCTACATTCTCTAGTTGTGTAGACCTGGACTAATTAAGATGATAAATAAATGACCCAGGGCCGTGTCGGCACGCACCGCCTGGCAGGGAGGGAGGGGGAGAAATATTACTCACTACTTTTAGACCAGGGGTTTTCAACCTTTTTCATCCCAGAGACCACCATTTATTCAGCATTTGAGCCACGGACGACCATTTGATTACATTTTCACCCCAAAGACTAAAACTAAAGATTTCTTTTGGGTTTGTCCACGACTCCAGGCTGTATCTGGGAAACAAAACAGTGTAGACTTCTTAATTAAGTGGTGCTAATTCAGATAAAGAATATTTTAACCCTTGAGAGTGTAAAAATGAAACCAAATGGACCAGCAAGGGTCCATTTGGTTTTATTTTTACGTTCTCAAGAGTTACATCTGCAAAATTTTTAATATATTTTTTTGGGGCAAGTGACTATGAGCTGAGGGCAAGTAGAACCTGACTTGCACTTGCCCGATGGGCAAGTGCCTCCAAGACCTTAGTGTCAACCCCTGGCTCTATAGTGCCCAAATATAAGACGACTCTAATTCTAAGACAACCGCCATTTGTGGAAAAGGAACATTGAATGTCATCTAGCATAGCCCCCGAATATAATACAACAATATAATACAACCTGATTTTATATTCAGGCCAATATGGTAATATTAGTATATTATATAAAATATATTTGTACTAATATTTTGACAGCACTTTGTTCCGAAACTGAATGACTTGTTTACAATAGTGGCCACCATTTTCTTTTCATCAAGACATTTAGAAACATACAAATAATTCACTTCTGTAAAGCCAGAAGCAGGAAATCATAATGGAGGTGAATTAAAGCATATTAAAAAGGAAAAGAAAAATATACTGTACAAAAAGAGGGATAAATGGACTGGGTGTGGGGAATCCTATTTTACAGAGGCCAGTTTCTATTTGCGTCCTTAAGTGCCCCTTAAGAGTGGTTTTGAAGGAGTCACATGTCTTAAGGACTGTTTCACATTTTGCTGGCAATTTTAGTGCTGAAACCATGCAATGCCTTTGCAATGAACAAGATGCCCACTATCATGTGTCCACGCACAGCAGGGGTTGACACTAAGGTCTCCGAGTCACTTTCCCATCGGGCAAGTGCAAGTCAGGTTCTACTTGCCCTCAGGTCATGGTCACTTGCCCCCCAGGTTTCAGGTGGTCCCCAGTTAAGTTGGTTAACCAGATGTAACTCTTGAGAACGTAAAAATGAAACCAAATGGACCCTTGCGGGTCCATTTGGTTTCATTTTTACACTCTCAAGAGTTAAAATTCATCATCTTAATTAGCCCAGGTCTACACTGTAGAAGATTAATGGCCATTTTGATCTGTATGTTAATTTGCCTGTTTTGTTTCCCAAATCCAGCCTGGAATTGTGGATATCTAGAAAGCAGGGAAAGACACAGAGGCAGAGTGCAATGACTGCCTTCAAGACAAATTTATCTTGTGTTGTGTTATAGTGCACTAAGTTGCACACTTGCCTGATCGGGCAACCAGGTAGCAGTCTTCACTTGCCCCACCATTTTTTTTACTTGCCCCGGGCAAGCGGGCAAGTGTTAGTGTCAAGCCCTGTACAGTTATCAGCTCTGTTGATGTTGTTGAAATGTACTGTAAATCTCCAAAACCAGCGGTCGCAAGACTAAACGACGGAAAGTTGATTAACCAGATGTAACTCTTTGAAAACATGTAAACATGAAACACACACAAACATGTAAACATGAAACCAAATGGGCCCTTGCGGGTCCATTTGGTTACTAGTCAATGGAGAAGATTATTGGTCATTTTGATCTGTATGTTTGACTGTTTTGTTTCTGAAATAAATCCAGCCTGGAATTGTGGACGAAAGCAAAATACATCTTTTGTTTCGGGGTCTGTGGGGGCAAAATTGTCATCAAATGGTGGTCCGTGGCTCAAATGCTGAACAAATAGTGGGTCCTTGAATGAAAAAGGTTGAAAACAACTGGTTCACATATATAAGTATAATCATAACATCTTAGTAGCACTGGTGAAACCACCGCTAACACAGTAACATTCAAAAGCCGGGTCCAGTGTAGTGTCAGAATTGCGACATTGAGGGGTCAGAAACTGCAGCGCTCAAGCTGCTGTTCATTCAGCCTGAAAGAAGGAAAACTGGAGTAGGAAATGCTTGTTTTTTAACGAGGGGCGAGGGCGGCGCAAATAAGAGCCGTTTCATGGCGTGTGTGTGTGTGTGTGCAACATGACAACGGTCTTAAAGTAAACTACATACGTTGTGCTATTACTACAGAACGATCTGAAATAAATTGAATCAAGATCGTTAAAGCTGGGCTGTCTGCGTCCGGATCCAGGACTTGTCCCTATCTGTTTGTCCCCATTCTCATTAGAAGTCAATGTAGAAGAGCCTCCATTGGACTGACCCCATGAAAAGAACGCAGTTGTCGTAACTCTGTCTATCCGCTCTGGCTCTGCCTGCTGTGCAGAGCCTTGGAAATAGACAGAGTTACGCCAACTCCGTTCACTTCGTGGGGCCTGTCCATCTACATAGACTTCTGTTGGATAGTGACAATGAATAGTGACAGCCGGAAGTTACTGAATGCATTGAAGCCAATAGGCCCGCGCGAGTACATGAACCACGTGACCAGGCTGTTTTCTGACCCCTCAATGTCGCAACTCTTCTACTAGATGGCTCTGCCTGCTGTGCTAACATACGTAAACACACAGACCTGAGTCGTGGTGGTGATGGTGATGGTGGTGCTGCAGGTTGAGCACGTCCACCGACACCATGTCGGGCTTGCTGCCGTGGTGGTGGTCCCCCAGCGGGCCCAGCTTTCTCTCCGTGACGCCGGACGGCACCACGTCGGGCTTGGGGCCCAGCTTCCTGGGGTAGTAGTCCCCCACATCACCGTGGTGTGAGGACGTGGAGTCCATCTTCACTTCCCTCTGCTCTGGAGGAGGAAAGGCAGGATACTTCCTTCCTGCTCTCTGCTCTGCGTTGCCAGGTGTTTGGACAGAAACAAGCACGGTTCACCGAGAAAAAAAGCAGATCTATCTACAGACAGAGTAAAGCAATGGAGAGGAAATCTTGCTGAAAAAGGGCTTTACAGACGGGCAGTGTTATAGTGGTACTTCTAGAAGTGGGGGGACGCCTCTGAAAGGGCCCATTTTATTTTAATGTGAACCAAATGGACCCTAGCGGGTCCATTTGGTTCCATTTGTAGTGTAAACTCTCAGAAAAAAGGAAACTCATTAACATGGTGAAACATATCTTGATGATGTCATCAAGATGTTTTCACCATGGTAATGATTTTTTTTCAGACCCAAGAATATGTTAGATGTGAGAAGTGGGGGGACTCCATATATGATCTGCACACCTTATAATAGAGCATTTTAACAGAAAAAAATGTTTTGGGGGTGATATCTGACAAAAGTGAAATCACTTTCCCTACCTTTAAGACCTCAATCCTGTGAGCTTTTTTCTTGCTACACGATTCTCGTCTGTCAGCACAGACAGAGGCACGGTGGAATCGCCGTGATAATGCGTGCGTTTCAGACTCCCCGTAAAGCCCCAAAAAGGCGTCACAGACGAGGAGTCCATTTGGTTCTACTTGAAATGGGTCCAATTCAAATGATATTGGGTGGGATTTCCATAATGAATACACTCATAAATATATTATAATACATCTGCTATCGCTTAAATCGCTTATAAGGAAACGTGGCAACACTAGCTCTGAGACGTCAACATAAAACCACGTGTCAACGAAGCCACGCCCCCTGCGGGGGGAGGGGGGTATAATAACAAAGGGTTTCCATTCATAATAAGCAGTTGCTTCTTTTACCACACGTTATGATTTCTTGTTTTTAGTTATAGAAGTATGGGGGGCATTTTGTGTGTGTGTGCTGATTGATCTACAAGTTCACAGCGGTTTCAAGTAGCCTAATGGGAGCATTCAGGAATTTTGGTGATTTGGGAGAGAAAAAACGGTCCCCCTGATAACATGATGTCATTGATGTGCACATGTACACACTCTAGTGTGAGGGAATTAACAGGCCAACAGTGCATGCCCTTACTTTTGTGTATTTTTATAGTGTGATGCGTTGTATGTTTTTGTATATATGTTTTACAGTGAGTTACATATTTGTTTATTGTTTGCTTTGTCTTGATGTACAGCACTTTGGTCAGTCACTGGCTGTTTTTAAAGGTGCTTTACAAATAAAATTGATTTGACTTGACGTGGTGTTGGAGCAAATGGCTTTAATGAACTTTAACAACATCTGGAACTCATGTTTGTTTTTTTTTATCTTAAACAAACAGTCACATGGACTCTACTCTTAGTGGAGCGGGTTAGCAAAACCATTCTGCACTTTTTGAGAAAAGCGTGAAAATTGGTACACGCATAGCCAAAGACATTTAAAAAATATTTGGATGTGGAGGTATCTTGAATTCCAAGATGGCGGCCCCAAAATCCAAGATGTCTGCCCAGAAATGTGGTTTTTCCTTCATAACTTGAAATGCATTGATTTTACACCCCATAGATGTATTGAACGTTAATACAAAGTTGGCCATTACGGACGATTTGGTACCAAGTACGTGTCTGTATCTCCTACGGTTCTTGAGATACAGCATATAGGTACTTTCACAGATTGAGGAGAGCAAGACATTTGTAACATTGATTCTTAAGTCAATCAAATGGTCATACAGACATGAAAATTGGTACACACACTCTGCAAACCCCACTATTTCTAAAAGTACTGCATGCCCTGCAAAATTCCAAGATGGCAGCCCCCAAAATCCAAGATGTCTGTCCAAAAATGTGTTTTTTCCTTCATAACTCGAAATACGAAGATCTTAAGCCCCATAGATGTATTGAACGTTAATATAAAGTTGGGTATTACGGACATTTTGATACCAAGTACATGTCTCTATGTACTACGGTTCTTGAGTTACAACATATCGGTATTCATGAGGCACCAAAAGTGTAACATTTTGGCACATTTCACTATTTAACTCAAAGATCCCTTAATCACTTTCAGGAATCATTTTCAGGAAATGGACCTACATGTATCTGCTATCATAAACCACTTTAAGTTTCCCAATTGATGAAACGGGTAGGGAGTTATTAAACCGATCGTAAAGGGCTGTTTCAGTGCTACATTTGCTGCGTATAGTTAGCGAACATAAGCCACCCAGAAATGTCTGTCTGTGCATCTGCCCTTCACAATAAGGGTATATGTGAAGCGGACGCAAGTGTAGCATGTGTCTAGTATAATGGTATAGTATGCTAATAGGCGTAATAGTGTGATATATGCAATAGTGTAATAGGGTTAATAGTGTAATATATGCAATAGAGGTATAGTGTAATATGGTAATACATGTAATAGTGTCATAGTGTAACATGTGTAATAGTGTAATAGGGTAATGTGTGTAATAGTGTCATAGAGTAAGATGTGTAATAGGGTAATATTGTAATAGTGTCATAGTGTAACATGTGTAATAGGGTAACATGTGTAATAGTGTCATAATGTAACATGTGTAATAGTTTCATGGTGTAACATGTGTAATAGTATAATAGGGTAATATGTGTACTAGTGTCATAGTGTAATATTTGTAATAGTGTCATAGGGTAACATGTGTAATAGTGTCATAGTGTAACATGTGTAATAGTGTCATAGTGTAACATGTGTATTAGTGTCATAGTGCAACATGTGTAATAGGGTGTAATAAGATAATATGTGTAATAGTGTCATAGTGTAACATGTGTAATAGGGTAATAGGGTAATATGTGAAATAGTGTCATAGTGTAACATGTGTAATAGCGTAATAGGGTAATATGTGTAATAGTGTCATAGTGTAACATGTGTAATATGGTAATGGGTTAATATGTGTAATGGTATAATATATGTGCAATAGTGTAATAGGGCAATTACACTATACAGCTATTTTGTATACCACACTCTTACCTTAATGCACATATATTACACTATTACACATATTAACCCATTACCCTATTACACATGTTACACTATGACACTATTACACATATTGCCCTATTACACATGTTGCACTATGACACTATTACACATATTACCCTATTACGCTCTTACACATGTTACACTATGGTACTATTACATATATTACCCTATTACACTATTACACATGTTACATTAAGACACTATTACACATATTACCCTATTACACTATTACACATGTTACACCATGACACTATTACACATAGTGCCCTATTACACTATTACACGTGTTACACTATGACACTATTACACATATTACCCTATGACACTATTACACATATTATCCTATTACACTATTACACATATTATCCTATTACACTATTACACATGTTACACTATGACACTATTACATATATTACCCTATTACACTATTACACATGTTACACTATGACACTATTACCCTATTACACTATTACACATGTTACACTATGACACTATTACACATATTGCCCTATTACATTATTACACATATTACCCTAATGCACTATTACACATGTTACACTATGACACTATTACATATATTACCCTATTACAGTATACCGCTATTGCATATATTACACTATTAGCCCTATTACACTATTGCATATATTACACTATTACGCCTATTAGCATATTATACCATTATACTAGGACACATGCTGCACTTGGTGCGTCCGCTTCAGATATACACTTATTGTGAAGGGCAGATGCACAGACAGACATTTCTGGGTGGCTTATGTTCGCTAACTATACGCAGCAAATTTAGCACTGAAACAGCCCTTTACGATTGGTTTAATAACTCCTGACCCATTTCATCAATTGAGAAACTTGAAGTGGTTTATGATAGCAGATACATGTAGGTCCATTTCCTGAAAATGATTCCTGAAAGTGATTAAGGGATCTTTGAGTTAAATAGTGAAATGTGCCAAAATGTTACACTTTTGGTGCCTCATGAATACGGATATGTTGTAACTCAATAACCGTAGTACATAGAGACATGTACTTGGTATCAAAATGTCCGTAATGCCCAACTTTATATTAACGTTCAATACATCTATGGGGCTTAAGATCTTCGTATTTCGAGTTATGTAGGAAAAAACACATTTTTAGACAAACATCTTGGATTTTGGGGGCTGCCATCTTGGAATTTTGCAGGGCATGCAGTACTTTTAGAAATAGTGGGGTTTGCAGAGTGTGTGTACCAATTTTCATGTCTGTATGACCATTTGATTGACTTAAGAATCAATGTTACAAATGTCTTGCTCTCCTCAATCTGTGAAAGTACCTATATGCTGTATCTCAAGAACCGTAGGAGATACAGACACGTACTTGGTACCAAATCGTCCGTAATGGCCAACTTTGTATTAACGTTCAATACATTTATGGGGCGTAAAATCAATGCATTTCAAGTTATGAAGGAAAAACCACATTTCTGGGCAGACATCTTGGATTTTGGGGCCGCCATCTTGGAATTCAAGATACCTCCACATCCAAATATTTTTTAAATGTCTTTGGCTATGCGTGTACCAATTTCCACGCTTTTCTCAAAAAGTGCACAATCTGCCCTAATAAGAGAGCTAAACCGCTCCACTATCTCTACTAGGCCTACTAACTAACTACCCCTCTCTCTGTCCAATCATATTGCCCAGTGAGCATCTCCTGGCACTCTTTCCATCCAATAAAAAACTCCATCCAATAAAAAACAAGACAAAATGCCAGCGGGGACCACATAAAACTGAGTCCTCTCATCGTGGACTTCAGAACATCAGCTTGAGAGAGAGAGACGGTTTCACTATGAGGCGAAGCTGTGCTGTTGTGTTGCTCCTCGTGTTGCTGTCCTGTGTGGTCCATGGAGAGGATTTGAGACCAGACATCAACCCCCCCTCCGCCCCGTCCATGGAAACGGTGTGGAAAGAGGTGGTCAGAGCGAGAGACAGGCTGCACAGCCTGGCCACCACCGTGGTCCAACCACTGAGAGAGAGGCTGGCTGCCAGCGACAAACAAATGGAGGAAGTCAAAGGGGAAAACGCAGGTATACTGATGTAGGCTAGGTGGCTCACCTAGCCTGTAGGCTAGGTCCCTCAAGGACCACGGGAGGTGGTCCTTGAGGTCCCCAGCTAAATGATGGTCAGTTGGTAACTAAATGGACCCTTATAGACCTGTAGCCGGGCTCATTCATTCCAAAGTAAATATCATGGACATTACAGAATGAATACTGGTTCATTTTTGGAACCAGACCTTCAAAATCTCTTCCAAATCCATCAACAAGGCATGTCCTATGCAGTGGAATTTTTTTTTTGTGTGACATTTATTTTTTTTAAAGAATGTTTTATCATATAGGAAAGCTATTAGAGGAGAGGTTTCTCTATCACACCTTATGCTTGGCTGTGATTGGACAATAGCAGTTTGGGGAGGGGCTTACCTAAAGGTCCATTGTCTGTGCTGTGCAGGAGTAATTCCTGGCCTAAAAGTGGGAATCAATCTGGTCCAGATGGAAACTGCACCAGGGCACAATGCTCCCAAACCACTAATAACTTTAATAAACACTCTTAAAGGGTATGTTCATGCATTAAGTGGCATTGTAAAGTGAGTTTAATGTTGCTTGATGCAATCAGATAGTACTTTTGTCTGGATGAATACATCCAGACAATTAGAAGATGAGGAAAAAGTAGTGGATTTTTTGCCACTCAGTACCTAGACATTGTCACATAACTTCAAGCTATGATGGTGATGTCACACACATAATCTATTCGTTAGGGATGTGAAGAAGCAGCCACCGTAGCACAGCCGCGATGCCTTGGCTAACGCCAATGCCATTAAGTGTAGTCGTTCCCTCTGTTAAGTTCTGTATTATTGAATGAATTGGTGCTGTGTTTTCAGCCCTCCTTAATAAACTGACAGCAATGGAAACCAGGCTTGCTGCAAGTGAGGAAGTGAACAGACAGAATGCAGGTATTACATCACATTGTTGTAATGAATACTGACCAAAAATGCGCAATTATTACTAATGAATACTGTCCAGACATAATGCACAATTATTACTAATGAATACTGACTAGGCACTGCATTATATTTAATACAATCTGTTATAACTGTTCTGTTTGGATGAATGAATGGAATTTGGAATTTGGTATATGGTCAAATAATTTTCCATACTCAAATTGATGGTGTTTTAAAATCACATGAGCAATTAAAGGACAACTTTAATTTTGTTTCAACCAAGGTTCATCTTTTAGGTTGTAATTAACAGGCGTGCAAACTTGTAGCTTTTCTGCAAAAATCGCCATTTTTCTCCCAAATGGGGCAAATACATGAAAAAAAAAAAATAGAGGGGGGTGGAGGCCGGATGGTCGCTGGTGTTGATCTCTTTCAAAATGTTCAAATCCTGTGCAGTGAACAAATCTTTGAAGATGACTTTTTTGGAGGGTCAGCCTGCATTTCACAGTACCTACCATGTAGCATGCTACTACATGTTGCACTTAATAGAAAAAAGCTGCATTTGATTGGGTTTGCTTCAGTCAAATGTAGCTTTTTTCCTGAAACGATGTTAGATGCTTCTCTCATCTTGGTTTTCCGATATCTCAAGGAATTCTTGCGTTGGTATTTATATTTCTGTAAGAAATATGTGACTTAAATGCCAATCAGCTCATGATATTGCTATTACCTTTCTCACTATGATGACTCTTTAGTATAGTATAATCCTAGTGTCCTCCCACCCTTGCTACCCCGAAAAACCTAAAATCTTTCTTTTTCATTTTTTTTCTGGAGTCTAGTAAGACTAGACCCCAGTAAATAACATATGGCAGTTTGTCACATTGGTAAATAAATGGTAAATGGTGCATTTATATAGCACCTTTATCCAAGGCGCATTACATAGATTGTGCATCACATTCACCCATTCACACACACATTCATACACTGATGGCAGTGGAAACCATGCAAGGTACCGGTACCTACTAGCACATCAGGAGCAATTAGGGTTCAGTGTCTTGCTCAAGGACACTTCGACACCAACTCTGCGGGAGCCCGGGATCCTTGTGGTTACCATCCGGTGACTCTACCCCTGAGCCACATTCCTGTGAACTTCTCTGGCTAGATATAATTTCTTGTGGTCTAATAGCAAAAAATGCAAAAATAAATCGTATTGTTAAGTAAAAAAAAAATAAATAAATAAAAGAATGCATAGGCCTATTTAGCTCCATGTTCGAATTCACATTAACCTTTTACTTTGTCTAATAACAACCTAAAATATGAACCTTGGTTGGGAAAAAAAAAGTTGTCGTTTAAAGGAGCATTCAATGATTTGGGTTATTTGGAAAACCCTCTGCTAACCTATTGTTCACCAAACATGGAGAGAAAATGTCAAAGCCAGACCAGAAAGAAGCGGCTCTAGGCACACCAATTTAATGGTCCTTGAAATTAGCTTAATAACCACTAATAACGTTTTAATAACACTCTTATTTTAACTGTGTGATTTTCAGCCCTCCTTGCTAGACTGACAGCCATGGAAACCAAACTGACAGCCACAGAAACCAAACTGGCAACCACAGAAACCAAACTGACAACCACAGAAACCAAACTGGCAGCAATGGGAACCAAACTGGCAACCACAGAAACCAAACTGGCAGCAATGGGAACAAAACTGGCAACCACAGAAACCAAACTGGCAGCAATGGAAACCAAACTGGAAACCACAGAAACCAGGCTTGCTTCGAGTGAGGAGGTGGACAGGCAGAATGCAGGTATAATAACGAAGGTTACATGGTAACCACAGTTATGTGAGCGACTGGATCACTCCAATATACGATGATGACCCCGCTCAGCAGAGGAACTATCGTATATTGGAGTGATCCAATATAGCGCTACATAACTTCAGGTTTATAAAATTTGATGCTTCAGGCTGTTAGCCAATCAGATGCTGTGCTCGGATTTTCAATGGGCACCAACAACTCCAAAGGCAGGGAAGCCAGTCCTTGAACCACAGGGAAAAATAATTAGGAGTGAACAGGTTAATTTTGATCAAAATGTTTAATACATTCTCAAATTGTGTAGACTTATTTTAAATTAACCTAAATGCAAATGTTTAGCAATTATTCAAAAAAAAAATATTTTTTTTTTGAAAAATGGAACCAAATGGACCTACCTAGAGTTAAAGGTCTATAATCAATTATTTTGGGTTTCCAAAAACTACTACTATGAGTTCAGAATTGCTTTATAGTTTTTTTAAACACTCTTATAAACCTTCAACATGACAGAATGCTTGCTTTATGTTACATGCGACACCGAGTTTGGACAGTGCTGCTTGGCTCGAATTTCCCTTCTGTCATCTGTTGTGTAGCGCCCTTGTCTGATTGGATGTTGTTCCAATGAGCCTAAACTGTTTTTTTCAGAGACCAATAAGAAGACAGTATTTTGACCTTCATAAGCCACACCCACTCATGGCTCCTTGGCACAGTTGAAAAGTTGAAGTTGAGTTTGAACACCAACATAGAAAGTCTGATACACCAGGCTACTTTTTCCGTACACCCACTTCAAGCAGCTTTGGATATTATACATTGTGGGGCAAATTCATGTCCCAACTAATATTCTAGCTGACGAGTGTGTTCAGGTCCCACCCACACACTAAGCTCTGGGGGCCCCATTTTGAAGGTCCTAGGTCTTAAGTCATAGTAGATAGAATTTAAGACGAGTGGGGTGTGGCAAAATTATGATCTTCATAACTTTGACTTTGCTCCTGGTTTAAGGCTCTAAAATGGCACTGAATTAGTCTTGGGTGTGTTTAGGGTGTCACCTCCATCAACCCAATCAGTGTGGTCGGTGCCATTCCCTTTAACAAGTCACATGGATCACCTCGCCAAGAGCTAAGAGACAAGGGTTAAGAGTTAAGAGCTAACAGATAAGAGTGGACCTGCAAGGGTCCATTTGGTTTAATTTTCATGCTGCAAAATTAAACTCTCAAAAAGTTACATCTGGTAAACCAACTTTCCGTCATTTAGCCTGGGGACCACCTGGAATCCTCTCAAGGACCACTGGTGGTCCCGAACCACCTGCTGAAAACCACTGGTATAGCCTATAGCTTAAAAGGTCCTATGAATATTGTTTTTGCGGTTAATTAACTTGCAGTGTTGCAATTGAAGTGGCCATGACTCCATGCTAATGATGGTAAATATACCTAATAACTTCTGATCTGAATCCACATTTTGCTTGATGACTGGATTAGCATAAAACAGAAGCTTTCAAAGGATTTTGGAGATTCTTTTAATTTTCAAAAAAGGTTGAGAAATGAGAAGACTGTACCTCTTTCAAAGCATTTTAATGTAACTGTGAGAGTGTAGGAACCACTGAGTCACAGACCCATAATGGTCCATTTTGTTATATCCCTAATTTAGGAACTTCCTCAATTATTTCTAGGGTTCTTCGGGCACCGATTTGGAAACTCATAGTTTAAACAACATTAGGAGAAAAGCTAATGCTTAAAAAATGCAAGCCAGTTGCTTATACTAAACACGTCCTAAGACGTGGCAGGTACTCAGGTCTTATCGGTGTGCATTTGGTCTTGTTAGGTCAAGGTTCTTAATAGCGTGAGCGCACAGTGCCGGAAATGACCATGAATTAACATATAGATCCTCCCCCAGTGCTGAGGGGATGTCATGGGTCTTGAGTCTTGCATTGTTCTACTGTTGGGCGCCAGCTTCATAATAGCGATACCACTTCTGAACCTCCCAGTAGGACTAACTAGTTTTGCCGGTTTTAGGACGAGGAAAATGGAGCCCTGAGCCCCTGACTGAGAGAAAGCCAAGGAAGGAGGAATAGGACACAGGCACCATCTACTGCCTGCAGTCTATTCCTGCAACAATATCAGGCCATGTAGTCTCTCATCGTCCCTGTCAAATTCACCATGCCTTGATGGCATGGCAGAGTTAACTCACAATTGACTAGTTAATGCTGACAGCCTTAAATCTAACATATTATATTCTCATAATTTAATATGGTAAGTAAGTAGCCTTGCCAGGCCATGATGTCAGGAGGCCCGGCTGAGCCATAGAGGCTCATATAGGTCAGGAGCCTATCTCCTGTTTCTGTAGCGTGAGGCAGCTTGATGTACAAGTACACCCCCTGGACATGACGCTAGTACATCGCAGGGACTTACCCCCAATCCATCCCTTGATGCTGATCGAACCCCGACCTCCCAGTCTCAGGGCGGACACTCTAACCACAAGGCCACTGAGCTGGTAATTTAATATGGTGCTTTTATGATAATTAAACAGTTAATGCTGCTTCTGTGTCGACAGCCAAACCCAAGGTGGCATTCTCTGCTGGTTTGGGTGGTCCAGCTGGACCGTTTAGTTCTCTCACCACTCTGGTCTACAAGAATATCATCACTAACATTGGCAACGCCTACAATGCATCTACAGGTATGTTACAAGTGTAGGAATTAAAATGTGCTTGAAGTACTTTAAAATAGTTTGTTATAGTAGCATATGTTATATGTACTAATACATATAACATACTGTATAGTGTTAGTAAATAAAGTATGTACTAATACTAATCCAAAACTAACTAGTATTTTTTTTTCTTTTTCAATAGATGTAGTAGAATAAAATATTTGGATCCAAGTAGATGTATGGGGAATTGGAAATACTCAATTAAACTATAAATATTACAATATTGTCATTGTACTTATTACTTAAGTACCCAGTACTTAAGTAAAAGTACTTAGTTACTCTCCAGCACTGTGTGTTTCCCATTGAAAGCAACAGTCTACAGAGTGGATGAGGAAGATTTTTGGAACTTAAGTTGTATGGAATACTTGCCATTAATATAGTGATGTCAAGTGTATAAATTGATGTCCAGAGTCCCATGGTGGGAGTAGGCTGGTTTTGGTCAATATTAAGTAGTTCTGGTTATTTTGTAGAGGTCACTGGGGGTCACGCAGTGAACTAAACTAACTGAACTGTATTGTTATATATTTTCTAAAATATTAACTTGTCCTTCACTCATTTTTGCCACTTCATCACATGGAACTACTTTTTGGGCATAGTGATATGGACACAAAAAACATCCCTGTGATAGAGGAGTCAAAAATTAACAAAGGACGTGATAAGACTAGAAATGGGTCAACAATACAAATGAAGTTTGTTTATTGGATTTATTTACTTTTAATGCGTGGCCCCCTGGGACTTCCACAAAATGACCAGAACTACCGGAGCAGAACTCCCACCACAGGACTCTGGACATCAATCAATACAGTTAACACCACTATATGAATGCACAGTATAGAGCTGTGCAGTCCCGCCCCTCATGACATCCAGAAACGGATTCCCCGTAAATTTTTCCCATAGACTTTTTTTTTTTTTAATAATTCATATAAACACCATTACACCACGGACAAAGCCCACTCGGGGCGTGACAAATCATGATACACACAATCTTTTGGGACAATTAAATAATTTCTAAGACAAGAATAACGAAACAAAGTGTTGTTTTCTGCTGTTTTCTACTTCTTGCTTGATATTGCATGATAATTGTGTTTGTTTTCATGATTTGTGGCGCAATCGTGTTTTTATTACCATTTTCGAAAAGTCTAGGAGGAAAATTAATGAGGATTCTGTTTCTGGAACACGGGTGACATCATGAAAGGGGCAGAACTGTGCAGCTCTATTTCATACAGATTAACTTCCAAAAAATCCTAACTATCCGTTTAACTCACATAACTTGTAGATCTGACCTTAAGTAAGGTTTATTTGTATTTTTATAGCTGTATTTATTTTTATTTTTTTATTTTTCTATTAATATAATGTATTCTCATTCTATGTTTTCAGGAATCTTCTCTGCACCGGTCCATGGTCTCTATCACTTCACATATACCGCACATAGCTATAGCACCACATCATCATCGCCAGAGTTGTTCTGTGTCAACCTGTATAAGAATGAGCAGCGTCTTTTATTTAACTGTGGAACCCGAAACGCAGTTAATGAATAGATATCTAGTGGAATGATGCTAGAGCTGGAGCAGGGAGACACTGTTTCCATGCGTTTACGTGGAGGGGAGAAGCTCTTTGATGACTCATACAAATACACTGTGTTCAATGGTGTTCTGGTCTATTCTATTTAACACTGCTACTGGTACCATTACTTTATAGTGTGTTCTGGTCTATTTTACGTAGGCTAACACTGTTACTGGTACAATTACTTTATAGAGTGTTCTTCTCTATTCTATGTAACACTGCTACTGGTACCATTACTTTATAGAGTGTTCTGGTCTATTCTATGCAACACTGCTACTGGTACCATTACTTTATGTAGTGTTCTGGTATATTCTATTCTATGTAACACTGCTACTGGTACTGTCGAGGCAAAATGTAAATGTGACATTTGTGACAAGGGGGTTGATCTAAAAAATAGCCTGTTAAGCGTTAAGACAGCTATGTTTGTCTTCATTTACGTTGTAACTATGTTTATTATCCTGGAAGGTGAATGATTTGGGCAAGCAAGGGTCTGTGAACCCAGGATTGTTGCGCCTGATTAGAATCTGTCTTGTTTCAAAACAAAGGGCTATAGATAGAATATACTGTCCATGACCTCAATATATGGTAGCAGCTGACTTGTTGACCTGATGCCATTTGTTAGTTTCCGTCTCCTGTTTATTTTCAACAACTATTAGATCCTGTATCTTAGTTCGGCACCTCTTTCTTTCATGTAGGGGTTGAGGCTTGTCTTCTGTATAAATCCTGTAACCAAAATGTGTCAGTGTGTCACTTTGACTACGGGAGCTTTCCCATACTCAGTCATTTGTGAGCCTTATGGTACCATAATATAATCATTGATATTGAAGCTCTGGTGTGTCATCTCATTTTTTGTGTCTTCTTTGAGTACTATGCCAAAAAAGTGTTCTGGTCTATACTGTATCCCTCCGCGGTATTCTTCCGCCGCTTTAGACACACTGTTGTTTTGATGCAATGTTTACTGTTTGGGAAGACATAAAGGGGCCATTTTAGAAAAAACATGGATCCGTGTTCCCCATCTGCATGCCTTGGACTTTATTGTCAACAGAGAACCTGATCAGCAGCTTGCTAGAAACTGCTGCAGCTTCCTTCCCAAACCTAACAAGTGTTTAGCAGGTAGAATTTGTTCTGGTCAAAATGTAAGCTGTGGTGAGACTACTTTAAAGCCATGCACGCATGGAATGGAACGTAACACATCTTTATGACTGACATTGATTGATTTCCTCTCTCTCTCGAACTGTCAACTTGGGCTTTGCAGACAGAGCAGACCCAGTAGGTTGCATCACTCATATTATCTTGTCAGTTCTTGTCACATGCGATGCGTTGATAATCTCTGTCCCTGACCGCATTGCCATGGTGCGATCCGTTGTAACACACATTCGGAAATTTTAATCGGGTGGTTTGGTCAATATTTTTGCATCTACTTGGCTTAGTTATTCTCTGTGTTTATTATTTTCAATCATGCCCATGCTGTGAATCCTGCTGAAATGCACGAAGAAAAATGAAATGGGAAGAAAAATGCTCCCTTGTAGGGGGGCCCTTTGGCTGAGGCCGGCCAGAGCCCAGAAATTCTGCTCCCAGTCATGATGCTTTCTGCCCACCCAGGCATAACCTCATCTAAATGTTGTCTGTCTGTCTGTCTGTCTGTCTGTCTGTCAAGATATTTGAAGGGAAACATATATACTGTACATTTTATATCCACGAATACATTTCATTTTTGAGGTGACATCAAAATATTATCATTGATTAGGTCCATTCCTGTCCAAATACATGTGAAATCAACCTCTGCAGCTGCACCCAGCATTATAGGCGAGTATGGTAATGAATTCATTGCAAAAGTATCATGCTGGTAAAACAGCAGCAGCTGCTCAAAAAATGAACTGGAACACACACACACATGCGCACGCGCGCGCACACACACACACACACACACACACACACACACACACACACACACACACACACACACACACACACACACACACACACACACACACACACACACACACACACACACACACACACACACACACACACACACACACACACACACACGTGCCCCGTATTGGCAGAGTTCTATCAGTGGCCACACGTATTTGACGTCACAGGGAAAGTGGAACATGGAGGAAGAAACCAAGGGTTAGCATGTTGACAATGGACCTGGAAAGAAGAAATTCTAAAGTTATACAGGTTAAAATCTGTTTGTTTCATCGTTTAATCTGCTCTGTGATGTTTTTCTCTTGAAAGACCTCCAGTCCAGACTCACCAGTGAAGACAAGGTTACAGACCTCCAGTCCAGACTCACCACCAGTGAAGACAAGGTTACAGACCTCCAGTCCAGACTCACCACCAGTGAAGACAAGGTTACAGACCTCCAGTCCAGACTCACCACCAGTGAAGACAAGGTTACAGACCTCCAGTCCAGACTCACCACCAGTGAATACAAGGTTACAGACCTCCAGTCCAGACTCAGTACCATTGAAGGTAATTTAACAGGAACAGTCAATAAGGGTCAACATGTGTTGAAAGGGGACTTCTTTTTTTGTAATTACTTCAATTGATTTCAGAGAATTTGGATCATAAATCATTCACCATAGTGCAGCTGATCCATATAATCCATAATGTAAAGCTTACTCACTCAACAGTGAAGGGTCACGAGGACTTACTGCTAATGTACCGATTTCAGCTCATATTGCTCAGCTGACCACCATCATCACCCATGTTTATTTATTACTTTACATATGCTGGAGCAGTCTTTTTAAATGGAGAGCCGCACTGTTGTGTTGACAAAGTATAGGCTACTATAGTAATGTATTTGATGGCCCGTTTGACTATGACAACACTACGACAGTCATCTTTCAGGGCAATGATAACACATTATGGTATTATTCCAGAATATTCCAGATAATTAATAATTAATACTATATAAGGCTTACCTCGGTTTTATTATTACTATTATTGGTAGACTGGCAAGTTGTCAAGGAATGGAGTAGAGTGAATAGTGACACAGACAAACAAATACCAGTCCAACTATCCAGTACCATTGGCATCACTTTGTACATAAACATAAAAAAGCACTGTAGCAGCTTGTTGTGTACTGGGCACTTTGCAAAACATTGCAAGAGATATGTTATTTCTGCTCCAACAGAGGTACTAGGGTTCAAGTAATTAATGATAAATGATGATAAATCCTGCCTCTGTATTTGGCAGACAGTATTATTCCATAGCGTATTGTTAGTATTGTTTAGTTTTAATAGCCTATATGCATTGTCTTTGGAGCTTTTACAACAAGATTCGTATGAAATAAACCGTAAGACAGTTTGATAATACTCCTCCAGACCAACCGAAGGTGGCATTCTCTGCTGGGTTGAACCATAATGCTGGACGGAATAGTACTCTCACCACTCTGATCTACAAGAAGGTCTTCACTAACATCGGCAACGCCTACAATGCATCCACAGGTGATTCAACTAGAATCCATGTACAGTGCCCTTGCATTCAAGGCTGAAGTGGTTAATAGATGTTTTGTAATAATAATCAAATCTAAGTCACTATAACTAAAGTTGTCAAATAAATGTAATGGAGTAAATGTACAATATTTGGATCTGAGTAGAAGTAAAAGTATTGGGAATACTCAAGTAAACTACAAATACATTTTAATTACAGGTTTTATTTAATCTTTTTTTTTCTTTTTTTCTTACATTTTGTTTATATTAATCATGTAATGTGTCCTCTCGTCCTGTGTCCACAGGGGTCTTTTCTGCACCAGTCAAAGGTCTCTATCACTTCACATTTAGAGCATATAACTACTGGTCATCAGATCGATTTGATGTCTACATGTACAAGAATGAGCAGCAGCTCTTACTGAACCATGGATACAGTACCCGTTATGAGCAGGTATCTAATGGAATGATGGTAGAGCTGGAGGAGGGAGACACTGTTTACATGCGTTTACATGGAGGGCACAGGCTCCATGGTAGCCCTAACAACCACAATGTGTTCAATGGTGTTCTGGTCTATGCTATGTAACACTGCTACTCGTACCATTACTTTATAGTGTTCTGCTCTATGCTATGTAACACTGCTACTGGTACCATTACTTTATAGTGTTCTGCTCTATGCTATGTAACACTGCTACTCGTACCATTACTTTATAGTGTTCTGGTCTATGCTATGTAACACTGCTACTCGTACCATTACTTTATAGTGTTCTGGTCTATGCTATGTAACACTGCTACTGGTACCATTACTTTATAGTGTTCTGGTCTATGCTACGTTGTATGTAACACTGCTTTGAAAATAATCTGAAATAATGAAAGTTTAAATTCTGCTGAAACATATACCATTATTCTCTCATGGGGTCTATGCTGACACAGGAAAAGTAGATCATTTTGTGGTCGTTGACATGAAATTTACGAGAAGCATTCATATCCATCCTGTCAATAAACACATTGAAAAGCATTGTTGTATGTTTTGACGAGCAGTGATGATGTGTTGATATCTGTATATGAGACACATTATGAGAACAACATCCACGAGTACTGAATATTAACATTATTGTACAAACATTTAGCTCATGTTGACTAATCTAACGGATGACATTCATTATCGCATGAGATCATTGACATAATGATGTTTATATTACCATACTGTAGATTAAATGATACAGTATATTGTTTATTTTCATCACACAAATACAGTAAAGACAACACCAAAGGGTCAGAGCACATGATGTTCCAGCCTGTATGAGCCTCTAATATTAATACCAATAATAATAAACTGAGTTAATTAAGTTGCTGTCATTTCATTCTATGAATTAAATTGGTTATCCTTTAAGACCACTTTTGCTGTTTGCATTTCATGGCTAAATGTCTGAATTATAAAATCCTTACACTTGGCACGTGACACACCCACACACACACCCACACACACCCACACACACACACACACACACACACACACACACACACACACACACACACACACACACACACACACACACACACACACACACACACACACACACACACACACACACACACACACACACACAGGCTATTGCAACAGTCTGTCTTGGATTTTACACTTATTAGTATTGAAAAAGGCAAGATGTTCAATGACACATTTTAACAGACGATTTCTGCACAGCAGTATAGCAGCGATAAACAATACTACCTGTCTTACCTACATGTGGGAGAAACTGCCTCCCCTTCACCCAAAAACAGGGCAGTAGTTTATGCAACATGCTCTGCAGCTCATTGAACAGAGGTGCAACCATTAACAGGTTCCTGTGTCACACAGTAACTGTTACAAATGTTCCTACTACCTAAGCAACAAACGACCATACCGGTTAAACACATATGGACTGGTTAGTGGTTAGACACCACAGAGGAGCTGAGGTTGTGTGCACTGGCCCAATACATTATGTCTTCAGTGTACAGTTGTTGATGATCTATATATGGGTGTCAGCGGTGACAGTGTCTTGAGTGTACAGGGTTTGATGAGGGCCCAGGTAGGGCTGGGCATTCATTTCTGGGCCTGTAGGGCACCCGCTTGGACCATTGTCAATTAGATAATTTCCAGTAGTTTGGTTATCAAGCTGATCTTACCTATTAATAATACAGTTGCAACCACTAAATGAATGCAGCGAATTGCATACAACTTAGGTTAAAAAAGTGTGAACCATCCCTTTAACCAAGAGTTGCATGCCTGAGAGGGCATTCTGATCTTTTTTGGATATTTTAAAGTGGATTATCTTTGTCCAGGAAGCTTTCAGAAGTTTCTCCATGACCATCCATGACCTACATACATACAGTACATCTCATCATTTGGACATCTCAAACATTTTCTTAATATGAATTTAAGCAAATGCTAATTGTGTTCCTTTTTCTTCAGGCATGTTAGTGTACTGTTAACCTAAATGTCAGTGTGTGTGTGTGTGTGTGTGTGTGTGTGTGTGTGTGTGTGTGTGTGTGTGTGTGTGTGTGTGTGTGTGTGTGTGTGTGTGTGTGTGTGTGTGTGTGTGTTGTCTTACCAAACCAAACAAGTGGTTAGCAGGTAGAAGTTGTTCTAATGAAAATGTCATGAGAAGCTGTCCTAGGTACACATGTCCTAGGTTCACATCTTTATGACTGCAATCAGAAGCTTCCATGGTGATCAGAGGTTGTAAACATGCTTACTAATGTTTTCACAGCATGTACCTGATCGTGCATCTAAGTGACAAATAAAGTGAATCTACTATCTACTGATTTTCACCTTGATAACTAGAAATACACTGCTGAACTGCCACTTATCAACAACAGTCACTCCTCCCAAATACTCCTCATGATGCCTTCTGCCTGCTCAGGCATAATTTCATCTAATAATGTTCCCTGTCTGTTAAAGGAGAATTCCACACCAAAACACATTAGGCCTCAATCTACCTTGATCCCCGTGGCATCATAAATGAAGTAAAAACTAAATAAAAACTACCAAACCCACTCTAAAAACAAACTAACACTAACCGAATTACAAAAATAAAACGTAAAACTAACTAAAACTAAACTGAAATGACATATCCAAAATTATTTTAATGCTGGGGTTGCTCTTGTCTTTAGCCCTGATGAACTGTTTGTGGCATTTCTGTTAAACAAAGATAAAAACTCTCTGGTAAATGTAGTTACCACTATTTCCTTCATTCCCCTTCAGGTAGCTGTCAGGTAGACTTGACACCCAGGCTTTCATTCCTCCCTCAGGCCAAAATCATTTCAGGTTAGCCCAGGATAGCTGTCACGTGACAGCTCTGTCTCTGCCCATCAGTGCAGTGAATCCAGTTGGCTACTCTACCATTAACTAACAGGTGCATAGAGAACACAGTGCTACACATAAGCAACGGGTTCATAGAGAACACACGTGCCCTCGTTATGGTAAAGACTCACGTCCTGGCTCTCTTGGCCTGGACAATTCTGCAGTCTGCCGCCGCGTGCTACACCGGAGACGTGTGCATCGCAGTCAGGCCGTGTGACAACGCCCAGAACATCGGAACTCTGGACAAGAAGTTGGAGGCTGCCCTGAAATCACTGATGGAACAGAATGCAGGTAAGCTTTCCCAGTTATAGCCAGGGCTGTAGTAAACAGGCTCTATGCACACTGAGGCCACAGCCACTGTAGGTAGAGGGCTGTAGTAAACAGGCTCTATGCACACTGAGACCACAGACACTGTAGGTAGAGGGCTGTAGTGAACAGGCTCTATGCACACTGAGCCCACGGTCACTGTAGGTAGAGGGCTGTAGTGAACAGGCTCTATGCACGCTGTACTTGTAATCTTACATATTAAAAAATGTTGATATGAATGATATTTTTGAATTGGAAGTAATGGATTTATTTTATTTTATTTCACCTAACCTTTTTATGTATAGGGCACAGATGAATCATGCAGGGCATATATTTCAGTTTACATTGCCATTATTATTATTTTTTAAATGTTCACAACTTTTTCAGTATGTTAAGCGGCTCAAAATGCCATTTATTTGGGGGAATAATAATAGAATGAATAATCACTGCGATTTCAAATGGGCTTCACATTTGCTTTGCTGTGCTCACTCAATAATGGAAGTATTAACTGCAAAGTCAGTTTCTTCTTGCATACATAAAATGGTAAAGCAGTTTATGCATCCATGTAGATCATTTAATCAAATGTTAAGATTTTTTTACAACGTGACTAATATGGGATTTAAAAATTGGTGAGGCCTTTAGGAGGGCCATTATAATCCACAACTCCTGAATAAAGTGTCTGGTGCTGGGAGTCTGTTGAATGCACAGGCACAGGACCTGTGATTCTGGTTCTCCCAATACCAGCATAGCAGTTCTGGTTCAATGGATTGCATGGCACTGGGTGTACTGAATGAGGTGTACTGATGACCTTTAGATACATCACTGACGATGTACCAGTAGCATTCATGTGATGTATTTTTAAAGGGACCAAGCAGTCCACGTCACGAAGTGTACTTAGTCGTGACGGTTATGAAGCGGTAGACCATTTTCCCTACTAAACCTAACCCCTAACCCTAAACATAACCTCAGTAAACTATGCCTGAAGCTAATAGTAACCCTATACATAACCTCAGTAAACCTACAGTATGCGTAAAACTAACCTATAATAACAACAACAAATGTTAAAAACGTCACAACCATGCAAAATGGCTGCAACCATTATGCAAAACCATCACGACAGTTTGTCCAACTGTCGTGACGCATTTATAACCGTCGCAAATTAATTATGCCCATCCTGTCTTCTTCTTCTGCCAAAAATAGTTGTTCTAGCTGAACCATGCAGTCGTTTTTTGTGAAAATTGGTAATCTGATGAATCTGTGATGATGCAAATTTTTAAGGCTAAAAATTTGCACTGCCTGGCCGTTGCCAATGAGACTTACAGTATATGCACTTACACGCTTCCTCATGCCAGACAACCTTTGTGTTGACTTTTGACCTATGACCTTTAAATGACCCCTATTCTGAATTATGCGAAAAACAGTTAAAATCCCTCTGCTCCCACAATCTTTGATCAAAATGCATGAAAATGACCTACAGATGAACATTGGACCCATACGCACAAAAAATCCATAGTACATTTTAAGTGACATTTTTATGAGTGAATGAAAATTGCTGGTTTGTGAAAATTCTTCTTTTACACCTAATACACACAAGCAGTGTAATATGGTTATAGGGTGGCATTTTTTTGAAAATCAAACCTTTGAACAGGTGTAACCCATGCCTTGTTTGGGCAAAGGTTGTGCAACTGTCACTTTCACTAGTACCTAAGCTCCACCCTCAGAGTTTCCACCATTTTGAGTGGGTTAAAAATGCTCTGATTTTATGCCTGAATGTTTGATACATTTGTGTGAAATGTTCTACAAGGGAAATTTGGCTCAGAAGCAAATTTGTCTTTTTAACCAATGATAATTATGTGTTTGTTATTTTTTTTCTTCTCCTTCTCCTTCTGCTCCTAATACACATATGCAGTATAATATGCTCATGAGGTTTTACAGTTTGAAAGAAAGGGATGCCAAATATCACTATAACCAGTACTGCAATTGGTCAAAGGGGGACCCTAGAGACGCGTTTGAACTGACAACTCATGCCTTGTTTGGCCATAATGTTTCCCCATTCTCCTTGACTCATGGGAAACACATCTATCACTTTGACCAGTAAGCTCAACCCTCAGAACTCTGCCCTGCTCCCACACGTGATGTATTTCTCAAGTTCAGTCTTCCATGCTTGCTTGGTCCCGTCTTATTGCTGCTTGCAGCTATATTTATTTATCGAGTTCTGAGTTCGGGGTCCAGCCATATGCCAAGATATTTGATACTGCTTGCTTTGCAGTGCCATTAGTACTGATTATTGTATGGGAGTCCAATTATTATTGATTTGTGTTCAGTATACTTGTGTTAATGATGATTAGAGTCCTGAACGGGCCTAAAACAAGGGCCTGCTGTGCCCAGCCCGGGCCTGTGGAGTTCAGCCGGACTATTTACTGGCATCAGCGATGAGGGCACAAGTTTGCACACTACTATTGCTGTGCTAGTTTAAATTATAACAACGTATTTATAGCATGCACACTGAAACATGCTGCTGCTCCATAGTCTCTCATCCTCTCTCTCTCTATCTATCTCTCTTAATTATATGGAGTGCAGCTGTGTACGTGCTCACAAACAGTTCTATGTTAGAGCCCGGCCCCCTTTGGTCCCAACAGGTCCCGACAGACTTGCAGGACTCTAATGCTGATGTTATGTTTTCAGCCCTCCTTGCCAAACTGACAGCACTGGAAACCCGCCTTGGGCAATATACCGGTATTACCGTTTACCGCGATATTGAAAATCAATACCGAGTAATATCGCAGGATTTACAAAAAATACCGAATACCGAATATCGTATTTTACCGTCCCCTCCAAACAATATCGTCCAAAAAAAGAAAAACAACCACGCAGTGCCACCGCTCATGTCATGTCGCAAAGAGTTGAGATTTGATTCCTTATATGCATATTCAATTCTGAACGGATTTTGATAATTCAAACTGGTATTTGCTGTGTCCATTGAGTGGTTTCATTGGGTGTATATGATGTGTATAATTATATACCGTTTAATGAAATAATATGGACTGAGAATGCCACCTTTTATCTTCTGCACATAGCCAGCTGCAATTAGTGAGAGAGAGAGAGAGAGAGAGAGAGAGAGAGAGAGAGAGAGAGAGAGAGAGAGAGAGAGCATGTGTTGCATGTAGTTGAGTCTACGGGGTTCTCACCCTCACCACGTGGCTCTCCCTGCCACGTGTGTCAGCCACGTGTTTCCATAGCAACCACACAACAAACACAGAGAGAGAGACGGAGAGAGTGTAGGAGAAGGAGCCTTATGGATCTGTACACTGAAGGAGCTTGGATTTATTGACTTTTGGATCTAATAGCGATCTTTTTCCTGATCTTTGGTGGTTGACCTGTTATTTGGAGACAAGGTAAGGTTAAAAAAAGCCTTGGTTGCTGTTTTTTTTTTGTAATGGCAGCACTGATTGTTTGAGGATCGCTAGTTAGATCCAGCTAAATGATGGATCCTTTGTAACCAAACGGACCCTTATGGATCTGTAACTCTTGAGATCACAAAATGAAACCAAATGGACCTCATGCTCTCAGGGACCACTGGTGGTCCCCAGACTACTGGTGTGTGTGTGTGTGTGTGTGTGTGTGTGTGTGTGTGTGTGTGTGTGTGTGTGTGTGTGTGTGTGTGTGTGTGTGTGTGTGCCCGCGCGCAGCCGTCTGCTCTCTCTCTTGTTCCTGCTGCGGTGCGGTGGCACAGCAAGTTAGGCTATATTTCAGTTGATTTTTAGATACAATTGGCTGTGTCTGCTGTGGTGTTGTCCTTTGATGTAGACGTTTGATATCCACAGGGTGGATGCACAAGTGTTTAATCTAACATATAATGGGGGAAATGGTTATCGTCGTGATTGCGCTGCTCGTCGTGATTGACAGGGGGGACGGACAGAGAGGATCACGAGCCCACGTGGACAGCAGTCGGTGGTTTGGCCGCTAGACTCGGTAATATCGACAATACCGGTTTTAATCACGTTATCGATATCGATATTGAAAAATCAATATCGCCCAAGACTACTGGAAACCCGCCTGAGTGCAAGTGAGGAAGTGAACAGACACAATGCAGGTATACAACTTCACATTGTATGGACAGTGCACAATGCACTGCAATTTATATATGGGTGATTCTTCAACTTAGAGACATTTCATTGTCCCCAGAGTAGATTTTATAAAATATATATTTCATGAGAAAATCATTGTGTATCAGTGATAATGTTTTAATGTTTTTTCAGTATGTTGAAAACTCAAATTGAAGTACCAGAAATTCACTGTTTGGGGCTTGTCCCTAAACCAGGCATTTGAACTTCATCTCCATAATAAAGCAATACAAATGATTAAATTACTTATAAAATGACTTTGCATTTTATCAGAATTACTTGAAAACACCATGCCACCCGTTCTAAATGATAAAAAGGCGCCATTTTTTATTTTGACCTGTGTATTGTTGAAAAGGGACCTACTTTGAGTCAGATAGTAAAATACTAAAACAATACAATTACGTTATTTAATTTTACTGCATGGCCCCAGTGACCCCACAAGATGTCCAGAACTACTTAACGTCACCAAAACCAGAGCATAACTCCCACAATGGGACTCTGGCAATCAATAAATGCAGTTGACACCACTATATTAATGGCACGTATTTCATACAACTTAAGTTCCAAAAAATTAAACTATCCCTTTAAGAACTGGAATAATTGTGCAGTGGCGTGCACAGATATTTTGAGGGGCAGGTGGCAAGTGACAAAAGGGCACCATTTTTTACCATTGTTATGATTTCAGCTCAGCTGTCCAGCGTAGAAAGGATGGTGAATCTAAGTGAGAGTCGAGTGGAGGAACTGACAAGAAACAATACAGGTATTATACTAACATTTTTTCACACGTAAAATTAGTGTGTGTGTGTGTGTGTGTGCGCGCGCGCGTGCGTGCATGCGTGCGTGTGTGCTTTAAGATCAGACTTATACAATGGCTGATACCTTAAATGGTAAATGGTGCATTTATATAGCGTCTTTATCCAAGGCCCTTTGCATAGATAGTAGATCCCATTCACCCATTCACATACCAATGGCGGTGTGAAACCATGCAAGGTACTGACCAGAACATCGGGAGCAATTAGGGGTTAAGTGTCTTGCTCAGGGACACATCGACACTGACTCGCAAACTTTGAAAGCCAATTATAGAACACAAGTAATGCAATACAGTGAGGCCATGAATAACAAGGAATATAAAAGATCAATTAAAAGCAAATGTATAGAAGTTGGTCTTGAGCTGTGCTTCAAAAATGTCTACAGAGGCTGCCTGTCAAAAGGTACAGGAAGGTGCAGGAAGCTGCTTCATGCCATTTGCCATTTTTGTCACAGCGAGCAGGCGACAGTGGAAAACCTGAGGGACCCATCTTTAATAACCTACAGTTTGTCTGTTAAAGCTGATAAGCTGCTCTACAACAAGATTTATGTATTGTCTTAAAGGATTTATTATTTGTACCATAACTTGGGTTTGAAAAGCTTTAATAGAAAAAGAAATGCTTTTCGTGCATGTGTTTTTGGTCTCTGTTTTTTGCATTCCGACAAGTTAAGAAAACACATTATTGTTGGCATGTTAGCATTAACATGTTATCATATTAGCATCGCATGTTAGCATTAGCATATTAGCATGCTAACATGCTAACTTGTTTTCACTCTTAGAATCTGGCAACAGCTTCTCACCAAAAACATGAGACCAATAGGAGACAGGGAGGGGGAGGAGAGAGGCGGGGAACACTGGAGGGGGAGGAGATTTGGCAGTTTGTGACCTAGGAATCTGCTGTTCAGACAGACAGTTCAGACTGATCATGATATTTGCAAAAGTTCAGAAAAGAGAGATACCACTGAATATTCATAGATAGATCTTTTGGGGGTGAAATTGAGATCCTAAACCAGACAAAAAATAACAAAAAAGTGTTTTTGATGTCACAAACCGTTTAATATAATAATTATATAATATTTTGATATGTCTTCTCCTGCATTGACAGACAATCCGAAGGTGGCGTTCTCTGCTGGTTTGAGTGATGGTGGAACAGTTGGACCGTTTCCTTCTACCACCACTCTGGTCTACACAAAGGTCTTCACTAACATCGGCAACGCCTACAATTCATCTACAGGTAGGTGGTGAATCATTCTGCAGGTAGATCGGGAGAGTCTATGACGCCATGCTGTTCTTCTCTATAGAGTGTGAGCTCTGTTATAGGGCATGATGCCCCTTTATAAACAGTCTATGATTCACTTCATAATTACAATTAATTATCTCACAGTATTGGGGGACCTTTAGGGAGCCTGACAACATGAGGCAGATTCTAGAAATTATGGGCCCCTTGGCCGCCGCCAGCCACAGTGCTCCAACTCTACACCGTAGCAGGTTTCTTCCCAGTGCGGTGCACCTGCATTTCAGCAGGTTTTACAGCATGGGATTGCCTTTATATTAAACAAATTCTTCTATTACCACCGCGTCACAACGTTGGCTGGTGCGTTATCCAAACGTTGGCATGGATTCAGCATCATGAAAACTCCTAGTTTACATGTCGCATGCTACATAAAGTATGATGAAATTTCAACTGTTTTGCTTTCTATAGATTTTTAATGGGATGGTTTCATACAGCATTGTGTCAATTTTGAAAATTGCTCAATTTAATGCAAGTTAGCATTAAGCAATATCTACATCCTAGGGACCCATAGTCCATAACATAAAACCCTGGTGCACTCAACATGTCCGGCTTCACAATGGGGCACTATTGGCTGGCAATAGCATAACTTGGTATACCAACATGAAAATGTAACGTTTGTTTATCAAGAGCTGAAAGACCTGTTACCTTAATAAACACTAAATTCAACACTGACTATAAAAGGAATATCACTGACACTACCTTTAAATATATGACTGATATAGTTTCTGCTAACGTGCCAAATGTGTCGATATAGTATTGCTTTAATTCTGAGGTTGTATATTTTTTTCGTGTTTGATGACCACAGTACAGCTATGTACTGGAACACAATGTAATTGAATTCATTTTTATATATATACACTGCATATACTTGAAAATATACAGAAAATGCGGTCATACTTCTCCTGTCGTCTTTTGTTCATTTTTTTTCAACAGGGGGAAATGGGGAAATGAAAATGAAATTCCAACAAGGTCCCTAAAACTCACACATGACATAATTGACTTTTGGGAAACCCAAACAGGTCCCTGTCAGTGCGTTGTCGCTCCACCGGACTTGACAAAGGTTTGCTTAGATAGTGTTGCTGGGTAGAGAATGGGCCAGTTCATGCATACAGTGGGGGTCTGACCCGCACACACACAGACACACACACACACTCACAGGTACAGTATTCACACGGGACACAGACTCACACACACACCAGGGGCGGATGTAACATGTCCCATTTGGGGGGGGGGGGGGGGCAAGAGAACATTTTGGAGGGGCCATAAAAAATGGGCTGCATCGCCCGTGTCGCTTCGCGCCACAGGCGCCACAGGCGCCACAGGCGAGGATGAAGTCGCACCCATACCATTTTCGGTTACAGGACTTTTATTAAAGTAAGTAAAGTAAAGCAGTAAAGTAAAGCATCAAAAATAACATCAGTTGTTGTTGAAGTTGCAAGGGTTAGACACGCAGCATGCATAAAGCTAAAGGTCTGACTCAGAGAGTTTTCTGTTTTCAATGATGAAAAATGCTGTTGGTTTAGTGGTGACTCAGCTGTAGTTAGTAGCAGTAGTAGTGTTTCAAATCATTTTAATTATAAGCACTTTAATTTGAAATATCTTGGGTTGTCTTGCATGGTATTGTGTTTGGGGGGGCAGACTGGGTATTTAGGGGGGCATTGCCCCCCCCATGCCTAGATCCGCCCCTGACACACACACTGCTAGACAGTGACAGAATCTCACATTTGGTGGTGTGGGTGCCAATGATAACAGAGCTCGCTGGGCCCATCTCCTCATTTCCCGTGTCTCCGGACAGAGTTGCTTCTGGCACGGCCGTGGCTTCCGCTCATGTTGGAGCGCTGTGCAGCCCACAGGACCCTGTTCCCACACACCAGTGTGTCCCCACTGCCCTTCCACGCACGTGTTGCACGCACGCACGCTAAATAATTCACAATGGGACTGATTTAAGGTCTCACATCAAGGAATCATCCATGGTAAATTCATTACTACAAACATTCTGGATGAATTGGCCAAAGAACGTCGCGACTAACGACCAGGTCGCAGCCAACCTTCTGGTTGTGAGTAGTTGATAGTCGTAACCTGATCACAACCTGGTGGCAACCTGGTTGTGATCTGGTGGCAACCTGGTCGCGTCTGGTGGCAACCTGGTCGCGTCTGGTTGCGAACTGGTCATGACTAGTAAAAACCTGTTTTGGTTGCAAGGTTGCAAATAGTTACAAGCATGAGAAACTAGTCGCGACCAGAATCTAGTCGTGACTAGTAAGAACTTGGTCGCGACTAGTGAGCAACTAGTCGTGACTAGGTTTCAACCTAGTCAGTGGTTGCTATTGGATCTCGCTGTGTCTCATTGATTGATAGATATTATTTTTTCTTCAAACAGAGCTTTCAGAACAGCTCTATGTCTGTGTGTCTTGGTCATCAATGTCAGGACATGTTCCTCCATGTTCCCTTCCTCTATTCAACATCTCCATCAAACAGGTCTCCACCTCTGTTTCCTACCACCATCTCCCCTATCTTCTCCTACTTTTGTCTCCCAGTTACTCTTACTGCGTGGCCTCCAGTGACCCCCACAAGATGACCGGAACTACTTCATATTTCACCAAAACCAGAGCAGAACTCCCACCACTGAACTCTGGCAATCAATTAATACATTTGCAACCACTACATTAATGGACAGTTTTTCATACACTATAGATAAGCACTCTGTAGAATGCACTCTGGACGCCGACCATGCACAGATTGCTAAACTTCTACCATCTGATGACCAATTGCAGTTGCACCTTGCGCACAAGTAGGCCATGGCCTTGTGGGTGGAGCGAGCTAATACTTATGACATTAGTTATAAAAGGTCTTTTAATTATGCAGGGGTTGACACTAACACTTGCCCGCTTGCCCGGGGCAAGTAAAAAAATGGTTGTGCAAGTGAAGACTGCTACCTGGTTGCCCGATCGGGCAAGTGTGCACTATAACACAACACAAGATAAATTTGTCTTGAAGGCAGTCATTGCACTCTGCCTCTGTGTCTTTCCCTGCTTTCTAGCTATCCACAATTCCAGGCTGGATTTGGGAAACAAAACAGGCAAATTAACATACACATCAAAATGACCTTCTACAGTGTAGACCTGGGCTAATTAAGATGATGAATTTTAACTCTTGAGAGTGTAAAAATGAAACCAAATGGACCCTTGCGGGTCCATTTGGTTTCATTTTTACACTCTCAAGAGTTACATCTGGTTAACCAACTTAACTGGGGACCACCTGGAACCTAGGGGGCAAGTGACCATGACCTGAGGGCAAGTAGAGAACCTGACTTGCACTTGCCCGATGGGCAAGTGCCTCGGAGACCTTAGTGTCAACCCCTGTTATGTCACCATTACATCAACCCGGCCAATTGCAGTACTTCGAGGAACGGTCGACCGCCTACAATCGATCGACCACCGATCTATTAACTATAACTGCCTGCTCACTCATGCAAAAGGCAAAGAAGTTAGGGATAAGTGGTTTAGCGCATGAGTGACAAAGTCAAGTCCTTTAGACTTGGCTGCAATATGACATCATTTATCAAAGGCCATGCATCGGAAGGGATTAGTGCCTCTAGTCTAAAGCATCCCACATCATTAATTAACCACAACCTATTGTATGGAATGATTGTGGATTAAAGTCTGTGAGTTTCAGGCCGGGAATCCATATTTGGATTCTGTACAGTATGTACAGTATTCCAGACTTAACTTGTTTTGATGCTGATACATAAATATTTAAAGTTTTTCAGAAACCTTAGGTCAGGCCTAAATGGGTTAAATCATTGAGCTGAGGACTGACCATATTGTATTTAAAAAGCACTGGATTTGGATCTACAGGTATCTTTAGGGGGGGGTCTATGTTCAGCTGTTTGTAGATAGGCTTCTGCTGCCATCTGCTGTCTTCTATTGGAGCAACTGCACAACCTATATTGAGAAAATGGGATCAGGGCGCTGCTCTGCCCATGCAAGTAAAATAATGTCTCCATTAGAATTTTGACAACAGTTGTTACAAAACGCCATACATATACTTACAGTACATAATACTGTATCGTTACTCGACTGATCAATGATCATCATGCAGGATCCATTCACAGAGTTGCACTGTAAGCCTATAAACCTAGTATAGACCATCCTATCATGGCTGTGAGTGTGACCGCACATTCATCACATCCTGGAATGTTTCCATCAGCTTGGGCACTGGCACTGCCACAAGTTTGACGTCATATTCGAACTTGAGTGCTACAACACTGACATTTAAGGTGCATGTGTGCAATCAACACAAATGCAAGTCTTGTCCATCTTACACAATGTTGAGGAAGTTACAATGTAGAAGTTATACTTCTCTGAATATTACTTTACTTATATGTTTACCGGTATATTAGGTTGTTACCAAAATGATTAAACTACTTTACTTCATAATGATACTACTACTGGTTATTATATAATAACATAATAATAATAATACCGTAATTCTGACATTAAGAAGTTTAAGGGGAAAAAAATCTTTAAGTTCTACTTGCCAATATAGAGGGGGAAATAGCACTTATGCCAATAGTACAATATCCCAAAGCACAGAAAATATCCATTCTATGTTTACCCACTCATCACTTTGATGACATTATACCCTGTGGAAGACTCATTCTTTGGTCATTCCGCGCCAACTCACCTAAGGGTCCCCACATCACCATCTCAGATTTTGCTCAAAAAATTCTATAATCAAGAACCATATGTTAGTACCACACATGCAAAATATTAGCTCCCAAATCATTGTAGTTTTGGAACTACAGGCCTTTAAAATATTGGTGTCAAAACACCACATGTCGAAGATTTCAACTTCAGAGACCCATAACTTCTTATTGCAGCTATCTACACAGTTGTGTTTGCAGATTCTTACTGAATGATACCCACTCTTTTCAAATCTGTTGCCAGAAAGCCTCTGAAGGACATACTTTTTGCATAATAGGAAGGAAATAGGGCATTTTTGGCATCTTATTTGGTCATGTGGCTAGGGGTTTAGGATCTTCTAATTCTTTGTGAAGATGCTCTCATATAAGATGTAACTACTCCCTGATTTTTTTTTAACAAACGCCCCTTTTAATATATATTTTTTTTTGTACGTGAACAGTGTCATCATTTTTCACTTTTTTCCCACATTCAGAACTCTGACTCTAAATTGGAAAATTCCTACTAGCAGCTATTTCAGACTTACATACACTGACATACAAATTTCCATATTTTAGTAGTTTTATGTCCAAGAAATTCATATTTTTCTCTCTATTGGGACCTAAAAACAGCTATTTGGCCAAAAATGACAAACATTTTGACTTGATATTTTTCAAGTTCTGGAGGGAATGGGATATTTTCCTCAGACATTACAGATGTGGTGACTTTTTCTATCCATATATATATATATATATATATATATATATATATATATATATATATATATATATATATATATATATATATATATATATATATATATATATATATATATATATATTAGCAATGATATCCTTAGCAAATGTTGATTTTTAATTGAAAAATGTGCTTACATTCCTGTTATTTGAAATCATAATAGTTACGACTACAAGGAAACTTACGAGTAAAGACTGGGTTTATTGTGGCAACGTTTTGGTCAAAAGAAATGTCTATTCCAACAGTCCAACCAAGAAGAAAACTAACATACAGTACATACAGCAAGGTCACCACTGGGACAATAGTCAAGCAACACTTCACCCCTTCTGCATTTATGTCAAAGGAGCATCAGGAAACCTTGTCTCTATTTCATTGTGTGTTGCCTGAAGCATGACACCACGACAGTGCATGCTTTTATTGGAAAAGTTGTAGCACACCTGAAACAAACACTGCCACACCTTAAGCAGGTCCTGTACTTTAGCGATGGTGCAGCATCCCAGTATAAAAACTATAAAAACTTGAGCAATTTGCTGCACCATCAGAATGACTTCAACTTGGAGGCTGAGTGGCATTTTTTTTTGCCACCAGCCACGGAAAAAGTCTGTGTGACGGTATTGGGGGCACAGTGAAACGACTTGTTGCAAGGGCTAGTTTGCAAGCAGCTGTCCATAACCAAATTCTCACAGCTGAAGCAATGTATAAATGGGCTGACCAGAATATCAAGGGAATCAAGTTTTTCTTTGTCTCTGCCGAAGAAATTCTTCACAATGCTGTGGCATACAAGTTGGAACAGCGTTTCAAAAATGTTTCAACCTTTCCTGGAACAAGATCTCATCACAGCTTCTGCCCAATTGTACCCACTCAGCTGGAGATGAGAAGGGTTTCTTCTGATGTGGTACCATCATCGGTAGTGGACATAGGAAACCACACCAGTTTTACAGTCCCAGTTACAGGCCCCAAGCCAAATGTCCGAATCTGCATCAAATATGTACCAGCCGGGCAAATATGTTGCCTGTGTTTATGACAGAAAATGGTACATTGGAAATATTGTCACCAGAAATGAAGAACAAAATGATGTTTATGTCAATTTCATGAAACAAGGACGAGGCAACTCATTCTCATGGCCACCACAAAGCAGGAAAGATGAATGTTGGGTGCCTTTGCTTCATGTCCTTTGTGTGGTGGAGGCCCCAAACATAAACAGTGGAGGAGGCCAATACCAACTAACAGAGGGTGACTTCAAACTTGTGATAGACTTAAGTTTTAACTTATGTACTCACTAGATGACAGTTTAACACATCACATGAACTGCCTGTGAATGAATTACCCATTATCATGGATGTCCATATTTGACTTAAAATGATGTACAAATCTGTGATGTTTTTCAACATCATGATCATGGATCACTGAATGTGTTAATATGTAAATAAACCCTCATTGCTAGATGTTTTGTGCTTACACAACTTCTCCAGAATGTTGTTGTTATTTTTCTATATTTGCCAAGGATATTCAACAAAAATTGCAATTATATAAGATTTTCTAATTGCAAAAAATACTGTACAATACAGTAAAAGTTGTTCAGGAAATGTGTATGCCTTAATTTGTGTGCAAAATACCCCTTCATTATTCCTTCGTTTATTAAAAGCTGCCCAGCATTTATGTTATTTTTGGCCAAATAGCTGTTTTTAGGTCCCAATAGAGAGAAAAATATGAATTTCTTGGACATAAAACTACTAAAATATGGAATGTCAGTGTATGTAAGTCTGAAATAGCTGCTAGTAGGAATTTTCCAATTTAGAGTCACAGAGTTCTGAATGTGGGAAAAAAGTGAAAAATGACGACACTGTTCACGTACAAAAAAAAAAAAAATTAAAAGGGGCGTTTGTTAAAAAAAATCAGGGAGTAGTTACATCTTATATGAGAGCATCTTCACAAAGAATTAGAAGATCCTAAACCCCTAGCCACATGACCAAATAAGATGCCAAAAATGCCCTATTTCCTTCCTATTATGCAAAAAGTATGTCCTTCAGAGGCTTTCTGGCAACAGATTTGAAAAGAGTGGGTATCATTCAGTAAGAATCTGCAAACACAACTGTGTAGATAGCTGCAATAAGAAGTTATGGGTCTCTGAAGTTGAAATCTTCGACATGTGGTGTTTTGACACCAATATTTTAAATAGTGGGGTTTCGTCTCCATGTTAAATGTAGATGTCATTTACAACTCTTGTAAAAGTTTCACTTTCAGTCCTAATTTGTTGGTGAGGGTCTATAGAACCATTTTGGTTCGAGTGGCCCGCGCACAAATGACATAATTGGCCTGTAGGGGGCGTAACAAGGTGCCAACCCTATCAAAACATGTAAACTGTTGTAACTATTGATCAAATTGTCCAATCTGTACATATGGGATATCTATGAATTCACAATCAGGTGTAGCATTTGCTACCTAAACCTAATATATAATAAAATATATTTTTTCATCCATTATTGGTGTATATCCACAAAAATAGCAAGCAAAACAAGCTAAAATTAGCTAAGACCGAAGTGAGTTTCCATCTCCATGTTAAATTTAGTTGTCGTTTACAACTTTAAAAGTTTAACTTTCAGTACTAAATTCTAGGTGAGGTCTACAGAACCAATTTGGTTAGAGTGGCCAGCACGCAGATAAAGATTATTAGGGGGCCTTCCGAAATATGATACATGACTGTCATAACTTATCCAATCTGAACATATGACATATGTATGAATTCACATTCAGAAGTAGTATTTAGTCATTTAGACCATATTACCCCCCCCCCCCCTCCCCGCTCCCCACCCCCACAAACTGGTGTATATCCACAAAAATAGCACGTAGTCCAGCCTCTATGTGCAGTATTTTGATGATAATAGCATGAATTTTGGAACACAGTTGGAGCATGTCATTAGGAGCATTGTTGGCTATGGCACCATCACAGATTTGTCCCTTGGTAATCCTGACAGCTATTTTCTAAAATCTTAATTCTAGTAAATAGTCCCACATTGTCAATGATGAGGAATTCAGTAGTACTATTTACATTTGTCCTGTGACCATGGTAGATATTTCTCATAATGGCCACCACCTGCTGATATTTTAACAGTAATTACAATTCTCTGATCCTGATTCTGGTAACTAATCCTACGTTTTCAAGGACGAGGTCTAAAGGATGAGGTGGGGTGAGGGCTTCCAGCCAGAGTTTCTCCTCACTTCTTATGGCCTCAGTGTTCTGGGGCTATGTCAACTATGTCAATGCCATTGTCTTTGCTGAAGGTTTCTTTCAAAGTCTCTAGCTCAGCCCTGCAAGGTCCAACCCAGACTTGTGCAGATGGCTGCTGGCTCATCTGGCGGCCCCAGTTTGTGTGATTAGGTGGGGTTGACTGCCGCAATCAGGATTAGGGGCTTGACCCTTTCAAACTAGCAAAGTGTCTGCATTTGCTTTGGAGGCTATATACAGGAGACAGTTGCTCAGCAACACCAGGTGTCATGAGGTTCAATTGACATGATAGGGACAATGAGAATGACACTAAGGCAACTCCAGTCCAGTGTAAGCACATCCTGCCTGATAGTTATGAGGGCAGATCTTCAGGTGTTCTGTTGAGTCTTCATGGGGAGAAGCATTATGCATTCCGAACCATCTTCAAGAAGGACATGAGAGTCGAAAAGAATGGTCACCATGGTGCAATATGTAACTACTTTGAGTATGACTATTTTCCTGTCAACTAGCTTGTGTGTGAAGGTACAGAACTTCAGCAGTGGTTTTCACAAGACAGCTTTTACTGTATGGATCTGGATGGGGATCTGGCTAGAAGTACACAGACTGGTGTTGGATCTGGATGGGGATCTGGCTAGAAGTACACAGACTGGTGTTGGATCTGGATGGGGATCTGGCTAGAAGTACACAGACTGGTGTTGGATCTGGATGGGGATCTGGCTAGAAGTACACAGACTGGTGTTGGATCTGGATGGGGATCTGGTTAGAAGTACCCAGACTGGTGTTGGATCTGGGTGGGGATCTGGTTAGAAGTACACAGACTGGTGTTGGATCTGGATGGGGATCTGGCTAGAAGTACACAGACTGGTGTTGGATCTGGATGGGGATCTGGCTAAAAGTACACAGACTGGTGTTGGATCTGGATGGGGATCTGGCTAGAAATACACAGACTGGTGTTGGATCTGGATGGGGATCTGGCTAAAAGTACACAGACTGGTGTTGGATCTGGATGGGGATCTGGTTAGAAGTACACAGACTGGTGTTGGATCTGGATGGGGATCTGGCTAGAAGTACACAGACTGGTGCTGGTGTTGGATCTGGATGGGGATCTGGCTAGAAGTACACAGACTGGTGTTGGATCTGGATGGGGATCTGGTTAGAAGTACACAGACTGGTGTTGGAACTGGATGGGGATCTGGCTAGAAGTACACAGACTGGTGTTGGATCTAGATGGGGATCTGGTTAGAAGTACAGAGACTGGTGTTCTGACCTCACTGGGTACTGGTCAATCGGGTAGAGCTGGTTTGAGTTGGAGTGAGTAGTGAGTAGAGTATGTCAGCTGATTTCATGGGCTCACTTGATTTTCACATATAGGGTAGAAGAATTTACTGGTAGAAGAATTTACTGCCTACATCAATACATCAATATTACACATTTTGATGATTTGACTATTATCTAGCATTTTATAAAAAAAAAAATCATAATCCTTGAAAACGTTTTGTCATCAGAATCAAGCTTCAAGTAGAAGCTGAATTGGTAAGATAACAGCAGATGGTGGCCACCATAGCTGTCATCACAGACCCATAGCCAAAACAATTCCTTATGGCAGGCTTTAACTTTGTGCCAAATGTCATGCTTTCATTGAAAAGTGCACAATTTTCACACATAGAGGCTGGGCTATAAGTGGGTATGTCTAACTTTAGTCCCCCCAATACTGTATTGTTTCTATTTATTTACAATTTATACCATTACTAATTCATGATAATATAGGTAGGCACTAACTTCATCCTTCTGGGTTCAACAGAATTTAAATTAGGTGCCCTTTGAAGTAATTTGATGTCCATTTTTCCCCATAACATATTCCAAACATTAATATTTGAAATCCAGTTAATTCCTGGGTTAGTATTGACTTGACATAGTAAAAGAAAACAAAGAAAAAACAGCAATTGTGAGAAAATAAAGACTTTTAAGAAAAACAAAAATCCGATTTTGACCAATTTTGAAATTGGGCAAAAAATGCATATTTTTTTCATCTGCAGATGGGCCACTCGAAATAAAATTGTTCTATAGGTCATCATCTACAAATTAGAAGTGAAAGTCAAACTTTTACAAGAGTTGTAAATGACGGTGTGTCGTGGGACCCCACTAAAAGGCCTGTAGTTCCAAAACTACAATGATTTGGGAGCTAATATTTTGCATGTGTGGTACTAACATATGGTTCTTGATTATAGAATTTTTTGAGCAAAATCTGAGATGGTGATGTGGGGGAGTTCCTGAAATTTAGGTGAGTTGGCGCGGAATGACCCATTCTTTCATTCATGTTATGGCCTTCCCTCTGGTAGTGCACTCAATGCACCATGCCAGTTTATATGGTACTATAGACAGAAGGAGACTCCTTAAAAGTTTTAAGGAGACTTGTTTTATATAGCCTACATTTTTATTACACCATGTAACATGGGTAACACTAACTACTAACTCACACATATAAAAGTGAAAACACAGTAGGCCTAGGACTAACTGTATTTGTGTTACTGAACAGGGAAAATGTAAAGACTTACTTTACAAGTTACTGCAAATAGTAGTCCCTCATGTAAGGGCGTTACTTGTAAGGACGTTAGTCAAGGCAAAGAAAAAAAGAAAAGAGGAAAGAAAGTTATATGCACTGTTATATGTTATAACCTGTTATAAAACAATGCGATGTAGCATAACTGTCTACAAAAATCTGCACCCCCCTCCATCTGTACATATATGTCCCCATTTTCAACTGTTTTATTGTAGTGTTTTGTAACTCTTACTTTGGTAATGTAAACGTCTGTTTACAAGCTCCTTTGAATTGAAATTGAATTGAATTCCAACTAGTCCCCTGAGGCGTCCTGCTGGCCAGGGGGAGGCAGTTTAGGGACCAGGATTTCTGAATATTTGTAGGCTATGTCTTTAAATGTTTTGATGAAATGAACAAAGGATGGCTAGGCTTCCATTGTAAACAAGTGTATGCTTTACTGGTTTGTCCACTCACAGTTATCAGTCTTGTATTGCGTTGTGTTTGAATTGAAGGACTGAAGGATTGAAGGATTAAGGAATCAGGGGTTTTCAACAGGTGGTCCGGGGACCACTGGTCCCTAAGAGGGTTCCAGGTGGTCCCCAGTTCAGCTGGTTAACCAGATGTAACTCTTGAGAACGTAAAAATGAAACCAAATGGACCCTTGCGGGTCCATTTGGTTTCATTTTTACACTCTCAAGAGTTAAAATATTCATCATCTGAATTAGTCATTTTGGAATGATTTGCTTGTTTTGTTTCCCAAATTCAGCCTGGAACAGTGGACAAAAGCAAAATAAATCTTCAGATTTGGGGTCTGTGGGGCTAAAACATCCTCAAATGGTGGTCCGTGGTTCAAATCCTGAATAAATGGTGGTCCCTGGCTGGGATGAAAAAGGTTGAAAAACCCCTGGACTAAATCAAATCAACCAATTTCCCCTTTTCCTTGGCTGTGCAGTACCTAACACCACCAGTGGGGGCAACAATACGCCAGCGTGCGCTCACTTTCCCGTAAGTCAGAGCCTTGGAAATAAACGTTACGCCAACTCCGTTCACTTCATGGGGCCAGTCCATCTACATAGACTTCTGTTGGATAGTGACATGAATAGTGACAGCCGGAAGTTACTGAATGCATTGGAATCTATGGGCTCGCGCGAGTACATGAACCACGTGACCAGGCTGTTTTCTGACCCCTCAATGGCGCAACTCTTCTACTAGATGGCTCTGCCGTAAGTGCAAAAGACGAAGAAGAAAGTCCGGAAAAAATGCTGCTTGTATTTATCCATCTGTCACCCTGTTTAGTGTTGTTGTAGTGTAGTGTAGTTGTTATAAGTATGTTATTAGAAAGACTTGTAAGGAAATGGAAGAGTTACAGGCACAGGTTTGTCCCCTGGATGATGTTCAACCTCAGCAACAACGAGAGGTGTGTGCGTTTTACACGTTTGCAAATAAACTAGAAAGTTTTTACATTTTGGTTGATTCTGTTATAATTGGGCTGAATCTTGCAATACACTGACTCTGTCCACTCCTAATAATTTCCATTTGCGATTTGCTTGTACTAAACGACGTCAAACTCACCAACTTTGCAGCTGTAGACTTTTTGTGCCATAAAAACCCACCGTATATATCACACAAACAACAACAACACCAAGCGCCATCTTGACTTTTTGGGGAGCGCTTGATTAATACACTGACGCACACCTGGCGCGCACCTAGTCGGTGCACGCGCACTATCGCCATCAATGAATGAATGACATTTCTATTGACAGAGATGAGGGTTAAAGACAGAATAAGTCAAGTATACACACTGCTACAAAACTGATAACAGTTTGGAGAATTACAGTAGGCCTACAGTTCATGTACAACTACATCAAATCTGGAAAAAGCTGATTGGACACACTAGTTAAGCATACACTTGTTTACAATAGTGGCCAACTTTTTCATTGCATTAAGGCAGGGGTGCCCAACCTTTTTTGACCCAAGATCTACCTTTCAGCAGCCCACCCCTCCGGGATCTACCAGTCCAATATCAACATTTCAAACCACATGCATCGTTGCCTCCCTGCAGTAAATTCACAACAACACAACACAACACTACTTTACCACTTTACTTTATGTCCATTGTCCATATACCGGTAAGCATAAAGTACAACAGACTTGTCATAAACAGGCCTACAACAGTACAACATAAGTACAACAGACATGGACAAACACTGCCATTGCAAATGCATCACACACACAGACGAAAATCGCTCTTTTTTCTTTTCCATCCCATTTTTTTTCTTTCCCCCCACATCTCCCGAGATCTACTTGTGATCTGGCCGAGATCTACCAGTAGATCCCGATCTACTGATTGGGCTCCCCTGTATTAAGGCATTCAAATACATACAAAACAATTAACTACTTCAGTAAAGTCATAAGCAGAAAATCATGGAGATAAAATCATAGTGGAGGTAAAAAAAGGGAAAAGAAAAATGTACAAATAGGAGAAGGGGTGTGGGTGGGGGGATTTTGTCTTACAGAGGCCAGTTTCCAATTGCAGCCATCTGTAGGTGCCCTTTGAGGGCGGTTTTGAAGGAGTCAAGGGATTCACACGCCTTTATGGTTGTTGGTAGGGCATTCCACATTTTGGTGGCATGTGAGTGGAAGAAATTAAGACCCTTGTTTGTGCCAAATCTGGGTTGGACATGGTTAGTAGCACTCCCTCTGGTGTTGTGAGAGTGGACCTCATTGACATTAAGGAAGTATTTGGACAGGTAGAGAATGTCACTGGTAGAGAATATCACCTGTAAAGGTGATATGTAATTGGTGCAGGGGTTGACACTAGGTCTCCGAGGCATTTGCCTCCCCAGTTAAGTTGGTTAACCAGATGTAACTCTTGAGAACGTAAAAATGAAACCAAATGGACCCTTACGGGTCCATTTGGTTTCATTTTTACGCTCTCAAGAGTTAAAATTCATCATCTTAATTAGCCCAGGTCTACACAACTAGAGAATGTAGTAGATTAATGGTCATTTTGATGTGTATGTTAATTTGCCTGTTTTGTTTCCCAAATCCAGCCTGGAATTGTGGATAGCTAGAAAGCAGGGAAAGACACAGATTCAGAGCGCAATGACTGCCTTCAAGACAAATTTATCTTGTGTAGTGTTATAGTATACTATGTTGCACACTTGCCCGATCGGGCAACCAGGTAGCAGTCTTCACATGCCCCACCATTTTTTTTACTTGCCCCGGGCAAGTGTTAGTGTCAAGCCCTGTGGCGGACTTTTTTTTATCAAACAAGTGCTTTGCTTGTGCGTTGCTTGTTGCAGAACTCTTCGCCAGGTGACGGAGCACTCCAAAGACAAGCTGGTCCCCGATGAGGTGGTGTTGGACAGCCTGCTGCTCCTAGCCAGAGCTCTGCTCCACAAACATGTGGCAGAGCTTCCCTCGCAGATCAGGACGGATTATCTCATGTACTGCACCGAAACGATTCACGAGGAACGCATTTATAAAGGTTATCTTCAGTACTATATTGGTATCTCTGTGGAGTGGACTGGAAACCAATTAATATTATTAATATTCAGAATTCAAATTCAAAAATAGCAAAAGTAGCAAATCAACTGGTAAAGCACAAAACTCAGAACTTCTACTTTTGATACTTGGCGTTATAGTACGATTAAGTAAGGAGATATGTTGTTAGTCATATATAATTCCGACATTGGTATGCTCTGTTACATGTATGTGTGTGTTTTGTCCAATAGATGCGTCAGTAACAGAATGCGATATCATGTTTAAAATGCTGGGCTTCTGCATTGAGAAAAGGCCGAGTTCCTTGCCGTCTGCCGGAAGCGGAGTCTTCGTCACCAAGGGTTCCGTCCCCAAGGGAACTACAGTCGCCATGTATCCAGGTAAGACGTTAGATTCCACACTTCGAAATCCTTCTTTTTTTCTTCCTTAACATCCATTTTAAAAATGATCCCTGATGTTCTTAAACCCTCTCTCAAAGAGCCTATTTTTATCCAGTCCATCAGAAACCCGTTTGTGTTCCGCTGTATCGACGGCATCTTCATAGATGGAAATGACAAGGGCATCTCCAAGATCGTTTACAGGTGAGGACCACCACCGCTGAGGGATGACCGTAAACACATTCTTCAATGGTTTCATTTTTTATGCTTATATTTAACCCATTGTGTCCTGTCTAGATTTCTAGTTTCTGAATAACATAATATTCAAAGATTTGCACCACGTATTCACGATTTTTCAAAAATAGCAGAGATACAAGCTCATAGCGCGCCACTCGGTGGCGCGCTATGAGCTTGTAGATCTGCTATTTTTCAATAGTTAAAACATAATGCTTAGAACACCAAAACGATAAGGGATAAGGCGATAAGGGATAAGGCTGCATCCACAGGAACTGTATTGTCCCGAATATAAGACCACCCTGGTTATAAGACGACCCTCCCCCATTTTTCCATTTTTCAAGACTCTTTTTTGTAAATAGAACATTGAATGTGAAATAATATGGTCCCCAAATATAAGACGATTACATTTTTTTTAGGATATGTCAATTAGGAAAAAAAAAACACTGTCTTATATTCAGGCCAATAGGTTACATCTGGTAAAGCCAGAAGGTTTATGAAATTAGCCATCATAATACCAGTGCCATTAACTCATTCACACAATTGGCGCAGATCTGCGTCAATCCAACATGGATCCGACCACCACCATTGCCTTAGTTCTACTGCAGTCTTAATTCGTCCAGTTGTCTTGCTGTCAGGGACTCAGGGAGAATGTTAATTTCCAAAGGGGGTCCCCAAAAAATATTTTTTTTTCTGTTAAAATGCTCTATTATAAGGTGTGGAAACCATATATGGAGTTTCCCCCTCCCCCACGTTAGCAGAGGAGCTAATAAAAGTTCCCCAGGTGGTGGCAAATTCTCCTCCAATCAGGATCGAGCAGCAGGCTCACATAGTGTAGCTACTGTTTGGCGCCCCTAGTGCACCAGGCTGGAACTACAGGATGAATTTCAAATCACTTACCCTACCTTTAAATCCCTTTATTTGAGATCGTTTTGTAGTAAAGTAAAACGTGAACCTTACAGAGCTCTTATTTGCGACGTTCTCGTTGGAAACAATCTATTCCAAACTCCAGCTGGTCGCCTTGTCCCTCTTTCAGAGAACAAAGTTAGAGCATGATCGCTCAGTTTCTGATCCCTCAATGTCGTAACTCTGACACTCACACTAGTTAGTTTCTGGATTTGGTAAACTCGTCTCCTGCAGATCTATATATATAAGCTGTCAACACCCTGCATCTCGAGTTCTCTACTTGCCCATAGCTTGTAGATATGTTTTTAGGTTAGCTACACATGCAGCCAGCTAATTTTGACTATTTATTGACTGTATTATGACCAGTGTTGGGACATATGCACTACGTAACTTAACAAAAACAATCCAATATATTATACTTTTCTTTCTGCATTACTGCATTACTTTCAATATTATACTTTCTGTCAATCTGTCTCGATGCAAGTGTTCTTGTGAAATTATCTTGACAACTGCAGAAGTTAAATAATTACTTATTTTCTATCATTTGTCATCAAATTATTCATTCAGGACTAGGAGTGACATTTTTTTCAAGTTGATTTCATATGGATTTGGCCAGATAGCCATGTTACTTGCTTTATTGTAGTTATGCCACTGGTCTACACAATATTTGATTAATAGTGACACTAAATATTTAATTATATATTTTGTAAAAGGTTTTTTCAAAGTAATATGTAATAGTAATATTAATATATTACACTTGCTCAGACAGTAATATTGTAATATAATATATTGCTTTAAAATGAAGGTAATAATTAACCCAATGAAGGCTGGAGACGTCTAAAGCGTAATTTATTCATTGAATGCATGCCAGCTGCAAACGTAATAAACGTAATTCTGTTTTTATTGGTGCTTAGGCTAGAGGGGACCCTAAGCTAGCTTGTCACAAAGATCCATGTAGCTGCCATCATGGGTTTGCTCAAAATTTATCATATAGCCCACTACAGTACAAAAAAGTTACCCAAAGTTACCCAAAATAGAGAGAGATCTATCTGTCTTTTAAACACTAGTGCTAAAACACGATCGTCTGGCCTCCATGGACTGTGGCAAGCATCGTTCAGCCTTACACACCTCCCTTGCTTTGTATCAGAATGTCCTGAATGCTAATCACTTCTCAAGCCAACAGAGAAAACAAAACAACACAGGGGACCCCCGGGGACCCCCGGGGACCCCCAGGGACCCCCCCCCCCCACCACAACACAGGGTCCCCCCCCCCACAACACCTCCACAATAACATAACAAAGCCAAGCCAAAAAGAGAAACAAAACAACCCTGGGGACCCCCCCCCCACAGCACAGGGACCCCCCACAACTGAGGGACCCCCCCACAACACCTCCACAATACCATAACAAAACGCCATAAGAGCACAATATATGCTGGTGGTGGGGGCTTAGTTGCATGTTTCCCGGAAAGCCTCACAATCCAAAACACAGATAAAATGTAGATGTTTTTTTTGCACATCACATCAAATAGAAAAAAACAACAACTTGTTTTTGTCTACGGAGGTATAGGCAAGGCAAAACAAGCACTCAGAGTTGATAAACAACGCCCAAGAATCACAGAAAACCAAAACAAGCCATCGCATATAAAATGGGGTGTTCTTTTCTCACCGTTCTGCAGTCCTGTTGTCCAGACAAAGCAATCCGTTTGTTTGTCCGTGTTTGAACACCATGCCAGGGTAAAGCAACTCCGTGGTCCGTGGAGACATGATTCCCATTTCCCAAAAAAATAAATAAATCACAGCCTGGTTCGTGCTCCTGGCCTCCTGCTGTCCTGGCCACTCATTCATCATCATCCACTATTTCAGCTGGGGTCCGGGGACCACCAGTGGTCCTTGAGAGAGTTCCAGGTGGTCCCCAGACTAAATGATGTAACGTTGGCTAACCAGGTGTAACTCTTTGAGAGTGTAAACATGAAACCAAATGGATCCTTGCGGGTCCATTTGGTTTCATTTTTACGCTCTCAAGAGTTAAAATATTCATCATCTGAATCAGCCCAAATCTACACGACTAGAAATCTAGGTTTGCCTGTCATGTTTCCGAAATGCAGGCTAGAATTGTAGATAAAAACAGAGAGTTTTGGGTCTGTGGGACTAAAATGTCATCAGATGGTGGTCCGTGGCTCAAATGCCGAATAAATGGTGGTCCCTGGTATCAAAAAGGTAGTACTACAGCGATTCCATTTTGCGCGTGCATTCCGGCCCGTTCCTTTGTTCCAAACAGAAAAACTACTGCGCAGTGATCTGGCTTCGTCTTCCCAATGTGTCCATTCAAGTATCCATTTTGAGGGGAAGTGTTGCCAACTCCAAAATGCACTAGTGGCACTTCCAAAATGCATGCAAAATGCATGCTAGAGCAGTGGTTTTTAGCCCAACTCACCAGCAAAAAAGCACTAGATTTTCCTCCATGAGTTTTTCAATAATTTTGGCGCTAGGGGGGTCTGGAAAAAATAACTAAATATAGTGACAAATGTGCCAAGTTGGCAACACTGTGAAGAGAAATTCATGCGACATTGTGACATCTAGCAGGGATATTCAGGGGTCAAAAAAGTTTTGTCCCCATTCAATAGAAGTCTATGTACAAGAGCCACCATTGGACTGGCCCCTTGAAGTGAACAGACAATAGGTTTGAATGGCAAATCAAGTTTATAGACTAGATTCTAGAGCAGGGGTTTTCAACCGGTGGTCCGGGGACCACCAGTGGTCCCTGAGAGGGTTCCAGGTGGTCCCCAGCTAAATTGTTTACCCAGATGTAACTCTTGAGAATGTAGAAATGAAACCAAATGGACCCTGAAACCAAATGGACCCTGGCGGGTCCATTTGGTTTCAGGGTCCATTTGGTTTCATTTTTACACCCTCAAGAGTTAAAGTATTCATCATGTGAATTACAGTAGTCCTAATCTATACAATCATGGACAGAAGCAAAGGAAATCTTTAGTTTGGGGGGGGGGGGGGGGGGGCTGTGGGGCTAAAATGTCCTCAAATGGTGGTCCGTGGCTCAAATGCTGAATAAATGGTGGGCCCTGGGATGAAAAAGGTTGAAAACCCCTGTTCTAGAGGCAATTGGTGCATGTACTGGGATATAAAAAGATACATTTTATATAAAAATATTATTTTCCCAAACCATGGTGTATGCAACTCAAAGCATGGAGCATGATGATGATGATTCCTGGCTTGATACTGTATACATGTCACAACTTTTTTGTGGGACCTGAAAAAAGCCTTTTTTAGTCAGTGTATGGTGTATTGTAAGCCCCCCCAAAGATGAATGCAACATGGTATAAACATGATTCCTTTTTCAGAGTAAAGTAGACAGATGCAGCTTTCAAATAAGGTATTGTGTGATAATGTAGACCATTCCCACAGTGTCCTATGGGCAGAGAAAGAAAAAAAAACTAAAGACAGCTGTATCTCAGAATGTATCTCAGAAAGGGCATTTTCTGGTCTAACCAACCAGGTATTAGAATGCTCATAAGTAAATAACGGTACATGCTAGAGTGATAATTTTTTTTTCTGTGTAAACTGGAGACCTGTACCTTTCAAATGAGACATTTTGTTAAGTTTTGGTCATATCACAAATTATTCTATAGATATTCAAATATTTAGATTATGTATTGATTGAGATGGCCTGATAAGGTAATTGAATAATTAGGGCGTGGCCATCAAAGGGTTAATAAGTAATAGATTAACAAGGTAAAGTAATATTCCCAACACTGATTATGACTAGAACATTCTATCGCAATGATTTGAGTTTTGGTACAGTGGTTTTCATCAGATTTCAATGGGGTCTATATGGTTACCAACTCTCCATCATTTAGATGTGAGTTTAAAGAGTGACTTTGCACCAGTGAAGTACATAATCAGTTTGCAAACTGCAATTAACATTAATTCTGTGCATTCCAAGTTCTCGGCTACCTCTCTAATTTTGGGAGATTATGCATAGGATCCAGATAATGAATAGGACCTCAAAATCAAACTTTACATTTTGATATGGGGGCAACAGGCACCCCCAATATCTTTGTGACCTTTTTCCAACCATAAGTTCCCAGGTCTCTCAGATCCTCTTTCCAAGCCATCTTGGTTGTTCTTCCCAAAAAAACGAAACACTTTGATAGTTTCACCACCAGCCCATGGAACAACCTCCCCTACCACCTGAAATCTGTGGCCTATTTGGACCTTTCAAAAAAAAGAAAAAAAAAAAAAAAAAAAAAAAACTTTATAGACCCACCTTTTCAGACGGACCTCTGTAACTTATTCCTGCTACCTGTATCCATTGCTTGATTTCTCCTTGCTTTATTGTGTAATTGTATATTGTAATTATGTTTTGCTTTCAATGTTGTTTAGCACTTTGTGACTCCGATGTCTGGGAAAGTGCACTTACTTAATCCATGTCTTTGCAGAATGTCGTTCAGCTTCTGTCCCCATTGCGGGACGCAGCTGCAATCTGGCTTCCGCTTCTGTCCCTCGTGCGGGGAAAAGATTCCCTGCCCCGTCGACGGTGGTCCCGGACCAGCGGTGGACGGCGGCCCTGGACAATTGAGTGTCAGCAGCTCCCCACACAAGCCCAACGGAGGAGGAGGCGGCTCCAGCACCATAGAAAGTAATGGCAGACTTATTGTGTCATGCCATATTTTATTAAGCACTGCCATGATTAATTATTCTCTTACAAATAATTGCTATTAATGATCAATTGTGTTTTTGGACAAAGGAAGTGTTCCTTTTATTGTTACTAAAAGAGCATTCAGCGAATTGTGTTTTGGGGGTGGTTTGGAAAAAACACCTGGTCCGCTCCAGTGACAAGATGTGCACATGCACATGCTCTACAGTGGGTGGGAAGTGCAACAGACCAACAGCTCGATCACAAGTGGAGTAAGGCCCGTTTCTAGTTTGGATTGGATGAAGGCTTTGCCACCCAAAGCCCAAACCTGAAACCTTTTTTTTTTTTTTACCTCAGAGGCTCACTGGGGACAGGGAGGGACTCCTTATATGGTCAGCACTTTATAGTAGGGAGAATTATCTGAAAATAAAAATATAAACATCAATCAACATGAATATTTGAAGTGAAATGACTGAATATACCTTTAACAAAACCCACAAGGGGTGTTTGTAGACACTTTTGGGACTTTTTTTTTTTTTTAGGTTTTTTTAGGTTTTTTTAGAGCCTCACACTACCGGACCCTTTCAGAAGGGCAACAGGGCGAGAATTCCACACTATTTTTTTCCCCATAGACTTTTCAAAAAATAATTTAAAGACCGTAAGAAATCATGAAAATAACCACAATCTTTTGGTGTCAAACAAACCATTTCATGATGGCTCCTTCTCCTCCTGTATTTCCAGTCAGCAGCCGTCCTCCCCTGCGGAAGACCCGCGGCTCCGTTCGCCTCGTCCACGAAGAGAAGCTTGTTTCAGGTAACAAAAATGAATGAACTGAAGTTCCATTCGAATACTGTGTATTTTATGGCTGCAACTAACGATTATCTTCATAATCGATTTATCGGCCGACTATTTAAACCAGAGGTTTTCAACCAGTGGCCCGGGGACCACCAGTGTTCCCTGAGAGAATTCCAGATGGTCCCCAGCTAAATGATGGACAGTTGGTAACTAAATGGACCGTTTATAGGTCTGTAACTCTTACAGGTCCATTTGGTTTCATTTTATGCTCTAGTCTATTTGGTTTCATTTTACGCTCTATTACCAACGTTTTGCCAGTTATCTCCTAAATTATGGACACAAACTTGAAAATCTCCTTAGTTTTGAGTCCGATAGAACTCAAGTAAATGGTTGGCCCTGGTATGAAAACCACTGATTTAAACAATTAATCAATGAATTGGACTCCTTTAACTACCACCTTAAAATATATATTTTAGAAATGTTCTAACTAACAAAAATACTTTTGATTAGCTGCTGATTTCTCTGCAAATCAAACACATTTCTAACACATTAACACATAAACACATTAATTTAAGTAACTGATGGTGTCTTTAGGCTTATTCAGATTGTATAGATTTGATTAAAGAATAGCTACACAATATGTCAGAACAGTACTCAAATGCGTAATTAAAAAAAAAAAACAATTAGTGACTATTCAAGGAGTTATCCAATAGAGCTACATAATCATTGTTATGCCATTGTGTTTAGGGTTAGTGATGGCTCACCCCTCTTTAGTTTAGTTACACGTAACACTGGAAAAACTATAGTTAAGTGGGAAACACCCATGATAATGCCAGTGATTAGTTGCCAATCCAATTAATAAAATAATTGACAACTAATTAAATTATCGATTTGATTACCGTTCATCAATTAATCGTTGCAACCCTCATATCAACTGCTTGAGATGATCGCTTGCTCTTGTATTTACAGACGACCACACCGTGGCCCATGCATCTCCTGCAAAAACACGGAAGGTCACATGGAACCTGAGAGAAGAGATGGAGCCGGCCCTGGAGTCGTCCCCTCCTCCTGTTGGGCGCCAGCTTCATAATAGCGATACCACTTATGAACCTCCCAGTAGGACTAGGACTAGTTTTGCCGGTTTTAGGACGAGGAAAATGGAGCCCTGAGCCCCTGACTGAGAGAAAGCCAAGGAAGGAGGAATAGGACACAGGCACCATCTACTGCCTGCAGTCTATTCCTGCAACAATATCAGGCCATGTAGTCTCTCATCGTCTCTGTCAAATTCACCATGCCTTGATGGCATGGCGGAGTTAACTCACGACTGACTAGTTAAAGCTGACAGCCTTAAATCTAACATATTATATTGCCATAATTTAATATGGTGCTTTTATGATAATTAAACAGTTAATGCTGCTTCTGTGTCGACAGCCAAACCCAAGGTGGCATTCTCTGCTGGTTTGGGTGGTCCAGCTGGACCGTTTAGTTCTCTCACCACTCTGGTCTACAAGAATATCATCACGAACATTGGCAATGCCTACAATGCATCTACAGGTATGTTACAAGTGTAGGAATTAAAATGTGTTTGAAGTACTTTAAAATAGTTTGTTATAGTAGCATTTGTTATATGTACATACTGTATAGTGTTAGTAAATAAAGTATGTACTAATACTAATCCAAAACTAACTAGTATTTTTTTTTCTTTTTCAATAGATGTAGTAGAATAAAATATTTGGATCCAAGTAGATGTATGGGGAATTGGAAATACTCAATTAAACTATAAATATTACAATATTGACATTGTACGTATTACTTAAGTACCCAGTACTTAAGTAAAAGTACTTAGTGACTCTCCAGCTCTGTGTGTTTCCCATTGAAAGCAACAGTCTACACAGAGTGGATGAGGAAGATTTTTGGAACTTAAGTTGTATGGAATACTTGCCATTAATATAGTGATGTCAAGTGTATAAATTGATGTTCAGAGTCCCATGGTGGGAGTTCTGCTCTGGTTTTGGTCAATATTAAGTAGTTCTGGTCATTTTGTGGAGGTCACTGGGGGTCACGCAGTGAACTAAACTAACTGAACTGTATTGTTAAATATTTTCTAAAATATTAACTTGTCCTTCGCTCATTTTTGCCACTTCATCACATGGAACTACTTTTTGGGCATAGTGATATGGACACAAAAACATCCCTGTGATAGAGGAGTCAAAACTTAACAAAGGGTCAACAATACAAATGAAGTTCGTTAATGCGTGGCCCCCTGGGACCTCCACAAAATGACCAGAACTACCGGAGCAGAACTCCCACCACAGGACTCTGGACATCAATCAATACAGTTAACACCACTATATTAATGCACAGTAGCTGTGCACTGCAGTCCCGCCCCTCATGACATCCAGAAACGGATTCCCCGTAAATTTTTCCCATAGACTTTTTTAAAAATGATTCATATAAACCCGATTACACCACGGACAAAGCCCACTCGGGGCGTGACAAATCATGACAACACACACAATCTTTTGGGACAATTAAATAATTTCTAAGACAAGAAGAACGAACTACTGTTTTCTACTTCTTGCTTGATATTGCATGATAATTGTGTTTGTTTTCATGATTTGTGGCGCAATCGTGTTTTTATTACCATTTTCGAAAAGTCTAGGAGGAAAATTAATGAGGATTCTGTTTCTGGAACACGGGTGACATCATGAAAGGGGCAGAACTGTGCAGCTCTATTTCATACATATTAACTTCCAAAAAATCTGAACTATCCGTTTAACTCACATAACTTGTAGATCTGACCTTAATTAAGGTTTATTTGTATTTTTATAGCTGTATTTATTTGTATTTTGTTTTATTTTTCTATTAATATAATGTATTCTTTCATTCTATGTTTTCAGGAATCTTCTCTGCACCGGTCCATGGTCTCTATCACTTCACATATACCGCACATAGCTATAGCACCACATCATCATCGCCAGAGTTGTTCTGTGTCAACCTGTATAAGAATGAGCAGCGTCTTTTATTTAACTGTGGAACCCGAAATGCAGTTAATGAACAGATATCTAGTGGAATGATGCTAGAGCTGGAGCAGGGAGACACTGTTTCCATGCGTTTACGTGGAGGGGAGAAGCTCTTTGATTACTCATACAAATACACTGTGTTCAATGGTGTTCTGGTCTATTCTATGTAACACTGCTACTGGTACCATTACTTTATAATGTGTTCTTCTCTATTCTATGTAACATTGCTACTGGTACCATTACTTTATAGTGTGTTCTTCTCTATTCTATGTAACACGGCTACTGGTACAATTACTTTATAGAGTGTTCTTCTCTATTCTATGTAACACTGCTACTGGTACCATTACTTTATGTAGTGTTCTGGTATATTCTATGTAACACTGCTACTGGTACTGTCGAGGCAAAATGTAAATGTGACATTTGTGACAAGGGGGTTGATCTAAAAAATAGCCTGGTAAGCGTTAAGCCAGCTATGTTTGTCTTCATTTACGTTGTAACTATGTTTATTATCCTGTAAGGTGAATGATTTGGGCAAGCAAGGGTCTGTGAACCCAGGATTGTAGCGTCTGATTAGAATCTGTCTTGTTTCAAAACAAAGGGCTCCTTTAGAATAGACTGTACTGTCTATGACCTCAAGATATGGTAGCAGCTGACTTGTTGACCTGATGCCATTTGTTTGTTTCTGTCTCCTGTTTATTTTCAACAACTATTAGATCCTGTATCTTAGTTCGGCACCTCCTTCTTTCATGTAGGGGTTGAGGCTTGTCTTCTGTATAAATCCTGTAACCAAAATGTGTCAGTGTGTTACTTTGACTACGGGAGCTTTCCCATACTCAGTCATGTGTGAGCCTTATGGTACCATAATATAATCACTGATATTGAAGCTCTGGTGTGTCATCTCATTTTTTGTGTCTTCTTTGAGTACTATGCCAAAAAAGTGTTCTGGTCTATACTGTATCCCTCCGTGGTATTCTTCCGCCGCTTTAGACACACTGTTGTTTCGATGCAATGTTTACTGTTTGGGAAGACGTAAAGGTGCCATTTTAGAAAAAACATGGATCCGTGTTCCCCATCTGCATACCTTGGACTTTATTGTCAACAGAGAACCGGCTGATAATCAGCTTGCTAGAAAGTAAGCCACAACTGCAGCTTCCTTCCCAAACCTAACAAGTGTTTAGGAGGTAGAACTTGTTCTGGTCAAAATGTAAGCTGTGGTGAGACTACTTTAAAGCCATGCCCGCATGGAATGGAACGCAACACATCTTTATGACTGACAATGATTGATTTCTTCTCTCTCTCTCTAACTGTCAACTTGGGCTTTGCAGACAGAGCAGACCCAGTAGGTTGCATCACTCATATTATCTTGTCAGGTCTTGTCACATGCGATGCGTTGATAATCTCTGCCCCTGACCGCATTGCCATGGTGCGATCCGTTGTAACGCACATTTGGAAATTTTAATCTGGTGGTTTGGTCAATATTTTTGCATCTACTTACCTAGTTATTCTCTGTGTTTATTATTTTCAATCATGCCCATGCTGTGAATCCTGCTGAAATGCACGAAGAAAAATGAAATGGGAAGAAAAATGCTCCCCTTTGGCTGAGGCCGCCCAAGGGCCCAGAAATTCTGCTCCCAGTCATGATGCTTTCTGCCCACCCAGGCATAACCTCATCAAAATGTTGTCTGTCTGTCTGTCTGTCTGTCTGTCTGTCTGTCTGTCTGTCTGTCTGTCTGTCTGTCTGTCTGTCTGTGTTGATAAAACTAAGATATTTGAAGGGAAACATATATACTGTACATTTTATATCCACAAATACAAATATCCACATTTTTGAGGTGACATCAAAATATTATCATTGATTAGGTCCATTCCTGTCCAAATACATGTGAAATTAACCTCTGTAGCTGCAGCCAGCATTATAGGTGGGTATGGTAATGAATTCATTGCAAAAGTATCATGCTGGTAATTGGAAGTTGTGTTGTGTTGGCCACTGAGCCATTTTACTAGTAGTGGGTGCACCATGCACTCGCTGTAGAGCAGGGACTTTTTAAACCGGCGAGCTCTGTGGGTATGTGGTGTGGCAGTACTTGCACACATCATCACAGGCAACAGGCATTGCCCCACCTGCAATACCCCCCTCCCCCACAACACACACACACACATGCACATGCACACGCACACGCACACACACACACACACACACACACACACACACACACGTGCCCCGTATTGGCAGAGTTCTACCAGTGGCCACACCTCAAGGTATTTGACGTCACAGGGAAAGTATATAAAAAGCAGCCTCACTGTATCATAGCTGCTTCAGGATGAAGGGCTGTGTGGCTTTGCTTGTTCTACTGTTCTGTCTGCCTGGGGCTGCTGGGGCTCCGGGAGAGAAGTGTTCATCACCTGGCGTCTTGGGGGAGCTGAAAGAGCTGAGAGACATGGTGGTGGTGCAACAAGAGAGGATGAGGAACATGGAGGAAAAAACCAAGGGTTAGCATTTGACAATGGACATGGAAAGAAGAAATTCCAAAGATATACGGGTTAAAATGTGTTTGTTTCATAGTTTAATGCTGCTCTGTGATGTTTTTCTCTTGAAAGACCTCCAGTCCAGACTCAGCACCAGTGAAGGCAAGGTTACAGACCTCCAGTCCAGACTTAGCACCAGTGAAGGCAAGGTTACAGACCTCCAGTCCAGACTCACCAGTGAAGGCAAGGTTACAGACCTCCAGTCCAGACTCAGCACCAGTGAAGGCAAGGTTAAAGACCTCCAGTCCAGACTCAGTACCATTGAAGGTAATTTAACAGGAACAGTCAATAAGGGTCAACAAGTGTTGAAAGGGGACTTCTTTTTTTGTAATTACTTCAATTGATTTCAGAGAATTTGGATCATAAATCATTCACCATAGTACAGCTGATCCATATAATCCATAATGTAAAGCTTACTTACTGCTAATGTACCGATTTCAGCTCATATTGCTCAACTGACCACCATCATCACCCATGTTTATTTAATTACTTTACATATGCTGGAGGAGTCTTTTTAAATGGAGAGCCGCACTGTTGTGTTAACAAAGTATAGGCTACTATAGTAATGTATTTGATGGCCCGTTTGACTATAGTCACGTTTCCATAAAAGCTTTGCGAAAATAGGAAGAGTATGTTAATTAAGTCGAAAAAAAGAGCGAATTGTCCGCCATGCAATAGGTGGCAGTTTTGCCAGTAACGTGATACGTATGGTTATTTTACATATATTTTTACTTTTGAAGTTATTTTAGGCTTTACACACGGACTGCCTGCTTATTCCGATTGACCTATAGGTCCGTTGTGCTGTACAGAGGCTGTTCTGGCTCTGCTGTAGCAAAAACAATAATTAATATAGCCTACAATCCTAATACATAATATACACAACTCCGGAGCGCTTGTGAGACTCGGTAGCCTACTGATTTGATGTGTCTACTTTGTGATATTGTAGACTACACCATGTTATCTGCAGCGTAACACGTGCGAGGAAAAAAGGTTTGAACTTTATTAACGGAATAATATCTATAAGGGCAGTTATGTCTGTTTATGTCTGTTATCACTTGCGTTCTTAGCTATCATGCATGATGATACAGATACTGTATAGGACCCGTAGCTGCCCTGCGACTTTCATGAACAAACGCGATGAGAGTCTGAACGTTTTGGCCATGTACGTGAGTCCCCTTGGCTTGGATGTCTGTGTGCGCGCTGCACACGGCCCTCGTCCGTTTTGAGCGGTTTTGTAGAAATATAACTTACATTAACAAATAACAATGCTCTCATCGGCAGACCAGAACTCTTCAAATGCGCTATAATGCGTGTCCAGTGCTTTTCAATACAAAGTCTTTTCGCAAGCTGTTTCCATACCTCATTTGCGCATTAGACTCTTTCGATACGCTCCAAAATACGGCACCTTTCAGCGAGAAAATATTTTTGCGCAAAATGGAAACTTCGCATTTTGAAGTGTTTCCATTCAACATTCTCTTCGCAAGAGCCGTTTTTGCGCAAAAATAGGGCTTATGGAAACGTGGCTTATGACAACACTACGACAGTCATCTTTCAGGGCAATGATAACACATTATGGTATTATTCCAGAATATTCCAGATAATTAATAATTAATACTATATAATAGGCTTACCTCGGTTTTATTATTACTATTATTGGTAGACTGGCAAGTTGTCAAGGAATGGAGTGAATAGTGACACAAACAAATACCAGTCCAACTATCCAGTACCATTGGCATCACTTTGTACATAAACATAAAAAACACTGTAGCAGCTAGTGGTGTGCACTGGGCACTTTGCAACACATTGCAAGAGATATGTTATTTCTGCTCCAACAGAGGTACTAGGGTTCAAGTAATTAATGATAAATGATGATAAATCTTGCCTCTGTATTTGGCAGACAGTATTATTCCATAGTGTATTGTTAGTATTGTGATAGATTGGTGTGATATAATCATAAGACAGTTTGATAATACTCCTCCAGACCAACCGAAGGTGGCATTCTCTGCTGGGTTGAACCATAATGCTGGACCATATAGTACTCTCACCACTCTGATCTACAAGAAGGTCTTCACTAACATCGGCAACGCCTACAATGCATCCACAGGTGATTAAACCATGTACATGCCCTTGCATTCAAGGCTGAAGTGGTTAATAGATGTTTTGTAATAATAATCAAATCTAAGTCACGATAACTAAAGTTGCCAAATAAATGTGTAATGGAGTAAATGTACAATATTTGGATATGAGTAGAAGTAAAAGTATTGGGAATACTCAAGTAAACTACAAATACATTTTAATTACGGGTTTTATTTAATAATTGTTTTTTTTCTTCTTCTTTTTCTTTTTTTCTTACATTTTGTTTATGTACTGTGTCCTCTCATCCTGTGTCTTCAGGGGTCTTTTCTGCACCGGTCAAAGGTCTCTATCACTTCACATTTAGAGCATATAACTACTGGTCATCAGATCGCTTCGATGTCTACATGTACAAGAATGAGCAGCCGCTCTTACTGAACCATGGATACAGTACCCGTTATGAGCAGGTATCTAATGGAATGATGGTAGAGCTGGAGGAGGGAGACACTGTTTACATGCGTTTACATGGAGGGCACAGGCTCCATGGTAGCCATAACAACCACAATGTGTTCAATGGTGTTCTGGTCTATGCTATGTAACACTGCTACTCGTACCATTACTTTATAGTGTTCTGGTCTATGCTATGTAACACTGCTTTGAAAATAATCTGAAATAATGAAAGTTTAAATTCTGCTGAAACATTAATGTAACAATACCATTATTCTCTCATGGGGTCTATGCTGACACAGGAAAAGTAGATCATTTTGGGGTCGTTGACATGAAAATTACGAGAAGCATTCATATCCATCACTGCTCGTCAAAACATACAACAATGATTTTCAATGTGTTGAAAATCATTGTTGTATGTTTTGACGAGCAGTGATGATGTGTTGATATCTGTATATATGACACATTATGAGAACAACAGCATCCACAAGTACTGAATATTAACATTATTCTACAAACATTTAGCTCATGTTGGAACTGAGAGTCAAGCAGTTCATGAGTTATAAGTGTTTAAAGTTTGCAATATCAGTTGAGTGCTATAGCGCCACCATTTTTACCAGTGGTTACAGGCTGCGCATCATCACCGTTTGGCATCACCCTCTACCAGATTACCAATTTTTGCGAAAACCGACTGCACGGTTCAGCCAGAACAGCTATTTTTGGCGGAAGAAGGAGGAGAAGGAGAAGGAAAAAAGAAGTCAATAACAATGAAGTGACCAGCAGAGACTGCTTGGTCCCTTAAATATAGCTGCAAGCAGCGATAAGACGGGACCAAGCAAGCAGCAAAAAGGACAATCAGGTCAGAACAATATGCACAAATAAGCCATAGAAACATGGAAGACAGAACTTGATAAATACATCATGCAATTGTGGGAGCAGAGCAGTGTTCTTGAAGACTTACACCTTTTATTGTCAGTAGCAGGACATGAACCCACAACCTTTTGGTCTCACATCTGGCACTCTACTGACTGAGCTATCCAGACTGAATAATTCATTGTTGATTACAATGACACAACTCAGAAGGCGCCACTATTACAATGACCCAACTCAGAAGGCGCCACTAGGCAGTATGACAAACAAATAAGCCATAGAAAGTTGAACTTCAGACATAGAAGACCATATCTAATGTGCATGTTTGATTCATATGCTGAGGTGCCAGTGCCCAGATTTGAACACAGGACCTATCGGTCCAAAGTCATGCACTCTACCAATGAAGCCACCCAACAGACACAAGTTCTATCAGAAACAGCAAACACATTCAGTATTTTTAATGATCAGTTGTGTTGTCGCTTTAGGCAAGTTTGATTTACAAAAGCAGGGTACATTTGGTTCGATTTTGCCAAATGCAGGTTAATAATTGTTAAACATCTGCATTACCTAAGTTCGTTCCGTTCCTAATGGTACCAACATCAATACAGCTTGGAATTGTGGACAAATTCTTTAATTTAGGTGTGGATGTCTAAATAAATGTCATCAAATGGTCAATGGTGGTCTGTGGCTCAAAGGCAGAATAAACAACGGGCCTTGATATGAAAAAAAAAACACTCATGTAAGGTATATTAGAACAAAAATATGCGATTAAATTGTGAATTGTGCAATCGACATGCCCAAACAAAATTGGGATGCTGAGGTTAAACAAAATTACAGGTGACTAAGAAAGGCATTGATTGTGGCATGATGGAAATGTATGCCATATGTTTCTTCATCTTAGAATCAGTACAGTCTAGTTTAACGCTTCCATCACACATTATATGAAGAAGGGCCATTTAGTTGCAGAGCTGAGCGGGTGTGGGTTATATTAATGGTAATTATACAGATTGCTTTTCATCGGACAGTGTCACTTGAGGTCAGGAGAAGATCAGGTTCTTCCAGTTCAGTACCTTATCAAAGTGAAACTATTTGCTTTGGGACGGTATCTATCTTCATTAGTCATATCTTGATGAGACATAGAGACAGTCTTAGACCTTGCATAGGTGTGATGTCATACATAACAATGGGACAATGGAAACAGAATGATAAGCGTCACAACCACCATGTGTCTGTAGCGTACGCACATGATGAGTGATTAGATAACAATCAAAACCGTCAGCATGACAGGATGTAAAATAACACAACATAAAATAGCACTGTGAAACTAGGTTCACACACAGGAAAATAACTGAGGCGATTAAAGGTGAACAATAACTATGGTCAGAGGTCCAAAGTTCAGGATATATATTGTAGGTAATGTTCATGTATTTTGATCAAATATTTACGAGCTCAGGGATTTTAATTATTTTTCATATAATTCAAGATGGCGGGTGATCTAAAGGACAAAGGTCAAAAGTCTGCCTATGAAAGTTGTTCTACATGAGGAGACACATGTGTAGATGTATTTTTTATTGCTGACGGTCAAGTGGGTCATGAACTATGAACATTCAATGGTCAATTCAATTGGTCAATTGCCATGGGCTTCGCATCAACGGTGTTTGGCATAGCCCCCTACCATACTGCAATGTTTTGCAAAAGTATATTAAGTCTATGTCTGGAGGAGGAAAGGCAGGATACTTGTGATACTTTGTGTTCTTCCCCCTTTTACCCCCTTTTTTACACTAGGCTAAGGTTTCAATTAATTAAAGGAGCATTCAGGAATTTTGGTGATTTGGGAGAGAAAGAAAACGGTCCCCCTGCATGGTAACATGATGTGCACATGCACACACTCTAGTGTGGGGGACAGGGGCGGATTGGCCATCTGGAGTACAGGGAGTTTTCCCGGTGGCCTGCGGAACCTAGTGGCCTGGACAAGATCCAAAATGCACTAGAATGCGCTAGATGCCTGCCTGGAACATACAGATCAAAATGACCATTAATCTTCTACATTCTCTAGTTGTGTCTAGTTGGGCTAATTCACATGATGAATATTTTAACTCTTGAGGGTGTAAAAATGAAACCAAATGGACCCGCAAGGGTCCATTTGGTTTCATTTTTACGCTCTCAAAGAGTTACATCTGGTTAACCAGCTGCCCCCCCCAGGGTGGCCTGGCAAAGACAAAATTGTCCCGGTGGGAAAATGATGTGCAAATGCACACACTCTAGTGTAGGGGAACACACTCTAGTGTGGCTACAACAGGCCAACAGCACATGCCCTTACTTTTGTTTTCATAGTGTGATGCATTGTATAATACAGTATATGTTTTTGTACAGTGACTTACATATTTAATTGTTTATTGTTTGCTTTGTCTTGATGTACAGCACTTTGGTCAGTCATTGGCTGTTTTAAAGGGGCTTTACAAATAAAATTGATTTGACTTCAGCTGGTGTTCCAGATCAATCCAGCTGATCAGAGGCATCATCTTGCGTCCGTCCTCACGTAGGCTGTGAAACATGCCATTGTAATGTATAGGCTGCAGCCTTGCAGCCTACACAAACTCTACGAGCCTGCGGCTGATTGATTTGGCTGGGGTTCCAGCTAGTGTTGTAGTTCTCGAGACATTGTTGTAGTTCTCGAGACATTGTCTCGTCTCGAGCCCAGTCTCAAGACAAATTTTCATTGTCTCGGTCTTGTTTTTGTCTTGGTCTTGTCTCGACCTCGTGGCTCTCCACTTCATTTGTCTTGTGGTCTCGTCTTGTTCTCGTATAATTTTGTCTTGGTCTTGTCTCGACCTCGGAGCCATTGTCTCGGGTCTTGATCGCCAACAAGACATCTCGAGACAAGACAATGCAAAGGAAAAGTTCTATTCATTGTGCGGAGCGAGGACCCATTCATAAAGACAGCTGCAGGCACAAATAGCAATATACTTTTTTCTTCTGTAAATATTGAAAAGAAGACATACACTGGGATGTGTCTGATTAGGGATTTTTTATATTCTTGTTATCAACCATATCGCCCCAGCCCTATTATATTATTAGTAGTTTTGTTTAAAAATGCAATGGTGGACGGGGCAAAACAATCAAATTCAGTGTTACTAATAATAGAAGATTGAAAATCATTAAGAATGTTATTATATGTTCAAATGGGCATGACAAGACTAGGTCTTGGCCTCGGTCTTGACCAGTCTTGGTCTTGTCTTGTTCTCGGCCCCTCTAGGTCTTGGTCTTGTCTTGTACTCGGCCCCGCTAGGTCTTGGTCTTGTCTTGATCTCGACCCTCTAAGTGCTAGTCTCGTCTCGATCTCGTCTCGATCAAGTCCGTGGGTGTCTTGGTCTCGTCTTGGTCTTGACCCCTCTAGGTGCTAGTCTCGTCTCGATCTCGTCTCGATCAAGTCCGTGGTTGTCTTGGTCTTGTCTTGGTCTCAATTTAAGTGGTCTCGACTACAACACTAGTTCCAGCAAATGGCTTTAATGAACTTTAACCACATCTGGAACTCATGTGTTTTTGTTTGTTTTTTATCTTAAACAAACAGTCATGTGGACTCTACTCAAAACAACGTCCTATAGCAGCATGAAAACTAACTACCCCTCTCTCTGTCCAATCATATTGCCCAGTGAGCATCTCCTGGCACTCTTTCCATCCAATCCAATAAAAAAAACAAGACAAAATGCCAGCAGGGAAACCACATAAGCTGAGTCCTCTCATCGTCATCTTCAGAACATCAGCTTGAGAGAGAGAGACGGTTTCACTATGAGGCGAAGCTGTGCTGTTGCTGTGTTGCTCCTCATGTTGCTGTCCTGTGTGGTCCATGGAGAGGATTTGGGACCGAACATCACCCCCCCCTCCACCCCGTCCATGGAAACGGTGTGGAAAGAGGTGGTCAGAGCGAGAGACAGGCTGCACAGCCTGGCCACCACCGTGGTCCAACCACTGAGAGAGAGGCTGGCTGCCAGCGACAACCAAGTGCAGGAACTCAAAGGGGAGAATGCAGGTAGGCTACTGATGTAGGCTAGGTGGCTGCATTACCCATTGGGCCATGGCTCTTTAGTCCAGCGGTTTTCAGGGGGATTCCATGAGGTCCTTGAGGGGATTCCATGAGGTCCCCAGCTAAATGACAGACAGTTGAAACTCCCCTTTGAGTTTCATTTTACGCCCTCAAGAGTTAAATTATATTCAAACATCAGAATTACTTCATTTTCAATAATCTGCACAATTATAAAGTGTAGAAGAATTGTTATTTTAACCACATTTTGCCTGTTATCTCTCCTTAATTGTGGACAAAAACTTGAAAATCCTTACAATACGTTTTAACAGCCGGCGATGAAAACTGGGTGATGCGGGCGATTTAGGCAACAGCCAATGAAATCAATTATATTCATATTTTCGGCCAAAATTGCCACGCCCACTTTTCAACCATCACCCGTTCGCCTGCTATCGCCAGAATCGGCTCTCATAGTTAACATCGTCTGTCCATCGTCCATTGTGCCTCCTGTTAAAACGTTCTACCACTTTTTCAACTGGATTATGATTGGGTGAAAGAGTGGTAAATAGCACAATCCTTAGTTTTGGGTCGAGAGATCAAACTCAACATCAAATGGTAGGCTAGTAGCCTACGTGGCTAAAATGCAGAATAAATAGTGGGCCCTGCATGAAAACCTCTGCTTTAGTCGACTGGTAAGTTATGAGGCTGGTTGGTTGTATAATTGATTGATTGATCAGAAAATACCACCTGAGAGATGAGACACCATTAAAGCCCTCTGATGCACAATGGTCAAAAATGACCCGCATCCATTTTCTATGTTATTTCATGTAAGCCTGAGTGTTTCATTTCTGTATCTTTTGAAATCAATATATTTTATAATTTAATAATCCAAAGAATATTTAAAAATCTTGTTTTTGATTACTACAAATCATTGTTTATATTTTTCCTACCATACCTTTTGAACAAAAGTCATTTTTGTAATATTATATCACGTTTACACACATGGGTCAAAAATGACCCATTTATCCAAATGTGATTTAAAAATGAATGAAGGCATATTACAATAATATTTTTCTTCAAATACTCATTTTAGATGTGATTAGGGCAAAAGAATCATACATTTATTATTTGAAATCTGTTTATTTGGAATTTTGGCAGATATTTGGCAGATAACCAAACAGACGCGTAAATTTCACCAACATAAAATAAAACAGAACTGATCACATCAGTCAAGCACAAATTGTCAAGTTCTTACGATTCCTCACAAGTAGCACAAATGACCTCCATACGTTTGTGCTCATAGCACACAGTCTTCTTGCACTTCTTCTTGCACAGAAGAAGTGCACTTTTCGGTGCACTTTTCGGTAACCCTTCCATTTACGGTACAGTAATTACCAGGTAATTACCTGGGAATAATAATAAGTAATTAGTATCGTACAAGGTAATTACATGGTAAGAACCAAGTAGTTACTATAGTAATTCCAAGGTTTTTTTTTTTTTTTTTTTTACTTATTACTAAGTACTTTCCCTGACAACTACCATGTAACTACTGGGTAATTTCCACTTATAATTATTTACCCATTAATTAGCTGGTAGATACATGGTAACTTGCAGATACATTACTCAGTAATTTCCATATAATTACCAAGTAGTTTTCCTGACAACTACCAGGCAACTGTATTATCTGACTTTGCATAGGTATTATTGAAGGATTGATTTATTGCCAAAGAACAGGTAATCATCATAGTCGGTAAGAAAGGGTGGGTGGAGGTGGGTGCAGTTTCAAAGTGCAGAAAAATGTGCCCTTTGAGAGCGGTTTTGAAGGAGTCAAGGGATTTGCATGTCTTAAAGACTCTTGGTAGGGTGATGCCCCTGTAAAGACAAGAGTAGTCTATCAAGTAATTACATGGTAGTTGTTAGGTAATTACATAGTAACAAGTGGCAATTTCCTGGTACTCCCCATGTAATTACCTGATAGATACCCAGTAAGGAAGGAGGAACTGTACTGTAAAAGGAAGTGTGCTCTATTTCAATGATGTTTCTATGTACCTATAATTGTAGATTATGGTCCTTCACGATTACCCATCAGCCCATGTTTTGAACTCTGAACTTTAAATTTTGAACTGGTACAAACTGTTAATTACCAAGTATTTACCCAGTAATTACACAGGTTACCAGGTAAAACCTTGGTAGTTACCATGTAAGAAAGGTGGAACTGTACTGTAAAGTAAAGTGTGCACTGTTTCCATTATATTACATGGTACTTTCTGTAACTGTAGATTCTAAACATCTCCAATAATTGGCTGTAATAGGGAAGGATTATAATTTCCAATTTTCAGCTAGGTAGATGGTAATATCATGGAAATAGAGTACACTTCCTTTTACAGTACAGTTCCTCGTTCCTTACTGGGTTCCTATCATCTAATTAGGTTGTTAGGTAATTACATAGTAACAACTGCTAATTCCATGGTACTATTCATGTAATTACCTGATAGGTACCCAGTAAGGATCGAAGAATGTACTGTAAAAGGAAGTGTACTCTATTTCCATGATATTACCATGTATGTACCTGACAAAGCGATTACTCATCAGCCCATGTTTTGAACTATCAACTTTGAACTTTGAATTTTGAACTGTTAATAACTGTTGATTACAAGGTATTTACCTGCTAATTACACGTTTGTTTGTTACCAGGTAAAACCTTGGTAGTTACCATGTAAGAAAGGTGGAACTGTACTGTAAAGTAAAGTGTGCACTGTTTCCATACATTGTACTTTCACTGTAACTGTAGATTCTAAACATCCACTATTGGCTGTAATGGGGGAGGATTATAAATTACCTGCAATGTATCTGCAAGTTACCTTGTAACTACCAGGTAATTAATGGATAAATACTGGAAATTACCCAGTTGGTACATGGTTAGTTGTCAGGGAAAGTACTTAGTAATAACCATAGTAATTACCTGGTTGTTGCCATGCAATTACCAGGTAGTACCAGGCAATTACTTATTATTACGAGGTGCCTGGTAGTTACCTGGTAATTACTGTACCGTAAATGGAAGGGTTACCGACTTTTCTGTCTTTGGCAGATGGGCAGATCGCACACCTCTTCCTCATCGTCGCGCCCTTCTGTCTTATGTCCTATGACATAAGACAGATATGATTATTATTATTACATGTATTACTGTTGTTGTTGTTGTTATATTATTATTATTCCACACACACACATAGGTTTCTACCAAATGCCACAGTGAATGCAGGTGGGTCATTTCTGACCCATGTGTGTGAAGTTGATGTAATATTACAAAAATGACTTTTGTTCAAAAGGTATGGTAGGAAAAATATAAACAATGATTTGTAGTAATCAAAAACAAGATTTTTAAATATTGTTTGGACTATTAAATTATAAAATACACTGATTTCAAAAGACACAGAAACGAAACTCTCAGGCTTACATGAAATAACATAGGAAATGGATGCGGGTCATTTTTGACCCATGTGTGCATTGGAAGATAATTTTACAAAAATCATTATTATTCAAAAAGTACCAAGAGAAAAAATAAACAATGGTAAATGACCAAAAACAAGGTATTTGAGGAATACCTGGAATACTGAAGGATTACATTAACTTTTAGCAAAGATACAGATCATAACAACTTGGTTGGGTCACTTTTGACCCATGTTGTGCATCAGAGGGTTAAAGCCATATTAGCAATGGCCATATTAAAAGGAAAATATGACAATACTTCATACTTATTATTACTTATTATTACTTACTACTCATTCAGTCTGTGTCTCAGGATGGCTGTGGACAGTTCAGAAACCCATCAACCATATGTTTTATGTAAAAAGATGGATTTTCACATTTTTACATTTATAAAGACTTGTATTAATTTTGTTTTTATTATGTTTTTGTTGTAGGCCATGGCCTACTTGGGTGCAATGCACAACTTTTTTTAATGTAAAAAGATGGATTTTCACATTCCATCTTTTTAGGACTAGAAAGCCTGCAGTTTAGCGTGGATTCCCCATCTGTTAGAAAAGTAGGCTACTGTAGTTGATTTTTTGTTAAGACTGAATAGTGTTCTGAACCCTTGATGCAACCACTCCAGAGACAGGGAGGCAATTTAACACTTTATTGCCCAATAATGCAGTATAAGGACGATGTATAGATATTATATATATAAATCCATATAAATACATAAATACAAATAGCGAGATAGGGTAGATATGTATCTATAAGGATATATATAATACAAAACTATACTTAGGGGTTTATCCAGAGAGTAGTCGTCGGCGAGCTTGTAGATCGGCAGTAAACAGACAGTCCGTGACAAAGGGGAGACGAGGATGAGGGTGCCACTCCAACAGCCAGGTCTGGTGAACAGAGAGGAGAACTATTAGCGACAAAGCTAGAATAGCAGATAACAAACTAAGGAATAGTGCTACACAGTACGAACAGCAGCTGAGTAGACAAACTACTTGCCAGGCGTTTCTAAGGGAAGATCTGGCGAGGAGCCAGGCTGGAAGCAGGCTTCTTGAAGACTCTGGTCTGATTGAGAGAGTGGGGACAGCTGCGCAGAGTCACACCCAGGTAGCTCGTCAGGGGGGAGGGGAGACACAGAGGTGGCCCTGAGTGTCAGGCTGGAGGAGCGCAGACGGCGCAGTGGATTGTGCCCTGGAGCACCAGAAGTGGAAGGCGTAGGTGGAGGGTTCGAACCCGGGTTCGGAACCGTAACAGGACCCCCCCCTCTACGGGAGCCCCCTGGCGACCTGCCAGGCGCATCAGGATGGTCACGGTAGAACTGCCGCAGGAGCCCAGGGTCCATGATGAGCTTCCGGGAAACCCAACTGCGCTCCTCCGGTCCATACCCCTCCCAGTCAACGAGGTACTGGAAACCGCGACCACGGCGGCGCACCCTGAGGAGCCGCCGCACCGCCCACTGAGGATGCCCATCAACCATCTGCGGAGGAGGAGGCGCAGGGGGCGGAGGTGCCAAGGGGCATGAGGAGACAGGCTTTATCTTGGAGACGTGGAAAACCGGATGGACACGTCGCATAGACGAGGGGAGCTGGAGGCGCACCGCAACAGGGTTGACAATCCGCTCAATAGGGAACGGTCCGAGGAACCGGGGTGCCAGCTTCCGGGAGTCCACCTGGAGCGGAAGGTCAGAGGAGGAGAGATACACCCGCTGACCCACTCGGTACCGCGGGGCCCTTGTGCGTCGACGATTGGCCCCTCGGCAAGCGCGGACCTTGGACCTCCGTAGCGCTGCACTGACGGTCCTCCACACTCTGCGACACCGTCGAAGATGAGCTTGAACCGAAGGGACTGCCACCTCAGTCTCCTGGGCCGGGAACAAGGGAGGCTGGTACCCCAGGGAGCACTCAAAGGGCGACATACCGGTGGCAGCACTGATGTGGGCGTTCAGAGAGTATTCAACCCAAGGCAGGTCCTTACTCCAGGAGGACGGGTGGAGCGCAGAGGCACACCGGAGAGCCTCCTCCAGGCTCTGATTGGCGCGTTCCGCCTGGCCATTCGACTGGGGGTGGTACCCGGAGGAGAGACTGATGGTGGCACCGATGCCCTTACAGAAAGCCTTCCAGACCTGGGAGGTGAACTGAGGGCCGCGGTCACTGACGATATCCGACGGGAGTCCATGAAGACGGTAGACGTGCTCCATCAGTAACTCTGCAGTCTCCTTGGAAGAAGGGAGCTTAGGGAGAGCCACGAGGTGCACTGCTTTGGAGAAACGGTCTACCACCGTGAGGATGACGGTGTTGCCCATGGAGGGGGGAAGGCCGGTGACAAAATCCAAAGCAACATGTGACCAAGGACGACCGGGGACAGGAAGGGGATGCAGGAGGCCAGCAGGGGACTGATGGGACGACTTGCCTCGTGCACAGGCAGTGCAGGCAGCGACGAAACTCCGAACATCTGCCACCACAGTAGGCCACCAGAACCGCCGGCGTACGAAGGAGAGGGTACGATTGAATCCGGGATGACTGGCTACCCGGCTGGCATGGCACCACTGGAGGACCTGGGATCTGGCCGAATCAGGAACGTACATTCGGTTAGGGGGTCCAGTTCCTGGGTCAGGTTGTGTGCGTTGAGCCCTCTTAACCGCTGCCTCGAGACTAGTGGTGATCACTCCAATAACTTGGGAAGCGGGTAGAATGGTGTCCGGAGCAGTGGGCTCTCTCTCCGTCGAGTGAATCCGAGACAGTGCGTCAGGCTTGGAGTTCTTAGAACCTGGCCGGTATGTCAGAGTGAAGTTGAACCGGCCAAGGAACAGGGCCCAGCGTGCCTGACGAGAGTTTAGCCGTCTGGCCGACCGGATGTACGTGAGATTCTTGTGGTCGGACCAGACAGTTGTGGGGTGCTCTGCGCCCTCCAGCCAGTGACGCCACTCTTCAAAGGCCTCCACGACGGCCAGGAGCTCCCTGTTGCCGATGTCGTAATTCTCCTCCGCCGGGGTGAAACGGCGAGAAAAGAAAGCACAGGGGTGCAGTCTCCCATCAGAGTCCGACTGTTGGGAGAGAACTGCCCCAATGCCAGTGTCAGAGGCATCCACCTCCACTACGAAGGGCCTAGCAGGATCAGGGTGGAGCAGGATGGGTGCAGAGGTAAAACGTCCCTTGAGGACGTCGAAGGCGGCACTGGCTGCAGGTGTCCAGGTAAAAGGAAGCAGAGAGGACGTGAGGGCAGTGAGAGGGGCAGCGACCTTGCTGTAGTTTCGGATGAAACAACGGTAGAAGTTTGCAAAGCCCAGAAAACTTTGCAGCTGCTTTCTATTGGTGGGTTGAGGCCAATCAACCACCGTCTGGACCTTCCGAGGATCTGGCCGAGTCCTTCCACCCTCTATGATGAATCCCAGAAACTCTACTGAGGGAGCATGAAAGGTGCACTTCTCGGCCTTGATGAAGAGGCGGTTCTCCAGGAGGCGCTGGATGACTTGGCGAACGTGTTGGACATGCTCTTCAGCACTCCTGGAGTATATCAGGATGTCGTCAAGAAAAATAACAACAAAGATATCCAGCATGTCCCTCAGAACATCATTCATCAGTGCTTGAAAAACTGCAGGAGCATTGGTAAGGCCGAAAGGCATGACAAGGTATTCATAATGCCCTCGAGGAGTCTTGAATGCTGTCTTGAACTCATCCCCCTCTCGTATCCGAACGAGATGGTAGGCATTCCGGAGGTCCAACTTCGTGAAGATGGTCGCACCCAGCAAAGGTTCGAAGTTGGAGCTGATGAGAGGGAGAGGGTATTTGTTCTTGACTGTGATCTTGTTGAGCTCTCTGTAGTCAATGCACGGCCTCAGGTCTCCGCCTTTCTTCTTGACGAAGAAGAAGCCAGCTGCCATCGGGGACCGAGAAGGACGGATAAGGCCCTCGGCCAAACACTCTGAAATGTACTTGTCCATGGCTGCCTTCTCGGGGAGTGACAGGTTGTACAGCCGACTGGCAGGATAGGCGGCGCCTGGGATGAGATCAATGCCACAATCGTAGGGACGATGAGGAGGCAGAGAGCGAGCTCGGTCCTTACTGAAAGCCTCACCGAGGTCATGGTAAACGGATGGCACGGCAGACAGGTCAGGAGGAGAGGGGGTGTCGGAGGACGGACCGGAATTGGAGTAAGTAGCGGCACGAAGACATCGGGCATAGCAGCTGGTACTCCAACTGAGGATGCGGCCCCTGCCGTAGTCCACATGGGGGACATGCAACTCCAACCAGGGGCGGCCTAAGATGAGAGGAGTGCCAGGGGACGGCAAGACATGGAAACGAATGTCCTCGACATGATTTCCGGACAAGGTCATCTTGACGAGTTGGGTCTGGTGAGTAATAAGACCAATCCTGTGTCCATCCAGGGCATAAGCAGGAATGGGTTCTGTCAAGGCGATGAGGGGGATGTTAGCCTCACAAGCCAATTGGTGGTCGATAAAACTCTCATCGGCGCCAGAGTCAATGAGGGTGCCGACTGAGAGTGTCCCTCCAAGCCAGGAGAGATGGGCTTCAAACTTGGCAGGGTTACTGGATGAGGGGGAATGAGAGATACGGCTCGCCTGGAGTCCCCCGGCCTCCGGCAAGCCTAGTCTTTTGGCAGTTTAGGACAGCCGTCTCGAGAATGCCCCTTCTGCCCACAATACATGCAGAGACCGTGGGTCCTGCGGTGTTCCTTCTCAGCGGCTGACAGGCGCATACGACCCACCTCCATAGGTTCGGCACCTGTGAGAGGGGCTGGGGCAGAGGTCTCACAAGGAGAAGTACTGGCACTCTGATTGGAGGTTGAGCGGGAGGAGCTCTGATGTGCCTTGGTCTTCTTGCGCTCACGGAGACGTTCATCAACATCGATGGCAAGACTGATGAGCTTATTGAGGTCGGGGGGTTTGTCTCTAACGAGTTCATCCTTCAGCGCCTCAGTGAGGCCCTCCCTGAAGATGCAGCGCAGCGTAGAATCAGCCCATCCTGTGCTGGCCGCAAGTGTACGGAACTCGATAGCATAAGTGGCAACAGAGCGAGAACCCTGCTTAATGTGTAGCAGCTGGGAGCCTGCATCTTGCCCAGCGACGGGGTGGTCGAACACCCTCTCAAACTCCTCCTCGAAGTTGGCATAATTGTGCCTAGCCCCCGGGTTGGAGCTCAAGAACGACTGGACCCAACGAAGTGCTTCACCGGTAGTATGGGTGGCAATGTAGGCTACTTTAGCTGCATCAGTAGAGAACATGCTGGGTTGCAAGTCAAAGACAAAATTGCACTGCAACATGAATCCTCGGAAGTTAGCGGATGTCCCACTATAGGGCTGGGGGCTAGCCAGGTTAGGTTCCCGGCCAGGCTGGGCGACAGGCCCAAGAGTGGGAGGTGAAACAGCTGCAGGAGCCCTCTGAACTGGCTGGGCTGATGGGGCTGCGGCCCCAAGAGCAGCCAACTGGGTGGACAAGGTTTGCATTTGGGCTAAAAGTGCCTGCTGCTCATTGGATAATTCTTGCAGCTGTTGGGACTGGTTCTGCTGTTCGGCTGCCATGCCCTGCACCATTGTAGAGGCCTCCCGAAGCAATCGGGCGTGGTCAGCGAGCACTTTGTCTTGGCGCTGAATGGCGGCATGCGCAGTGTTAAGAGAGAACTCAGTGGAAGAGGGCTGGTCTGGGGCAATGCCTCCTGGGTTTGCCGGGTTCATGTTGGCCAGATCTTCTGTTAAGACTGAATAGTGTTCTGAACCCTTGATGCAACCACTCCAGAGACAGGGAGGCAATTTAACACTTTATTGCCCAATAATGCAGTATAAGGACGATGTATAGATATTATATATATAAATCCATATAAATACATAAATACAAATAGCGAGATAGGGTAGATATGTATCTATAAGGATATATATAATACAAAACTATACTTAGGGGTTTATCCAGAGAGTAGTCGTCGGCGAGCTTGTAGATCGGCAGTAAACAGACAGTCCGTGACAAAGGGGAGACGAGGATGAGGGTGCCACTCCAACAGCCAGGTCTGGTGAACAGAGAGGAGAACTATTAGCGACAAAGCTAGAATAGCAGATAACAAACTAAGGAATAGTGCTACACAGTACGAACAGCAGCTGAGTAGACAAACTACTTGCCAGGCGTTTCTAAGGGAAGATCTGGCGAGGAGCCAGGCTGGAAGCAGGCTTCTTGAAGACTCTGGTCTGATTGAGAGAGTGGGGACAGCTGCGCAGAGTCACACCCAGGTAGCTCGTCAGGGGGGAGGGGAGACACAGAGGTGGCCCTGAGTGTCAGGCTGGAGGAGCGCAGACGGCGCAGTGGATTGTGCCCTGGAGCACCAGAAGTGGAAGGCGTAGGTGGAGGGTTCGAACCCGGGTTCGGAACCGTAACATTTTTGGTGGTCATCCACAAACTCACGGTTACTCACAATCGGCGTATAGTATTATTTTGTTTAGTGTACTTTGCTGTATACTTGCTGCCTTTGCTTTTTCAGTCAATAAAAAAAGACTGGTTGTTCAAAATTTGTCGTCTCTCGTGTTTCCAAAAATAGAAAAATCGATAGTGGATTCAACAATAACCGGGCTTGATAGGCGTGATCAATAAGATGTTCATTAGCAATAAAAATGTCTTCATTGTCAATGGCATTTAGCCTAATGTTTGTGTGGCCACATGTATGTCATATTTGGCAGACATACTGTATGAGTTAAATCTCTCCTTTCAGTTTCAATGGCAAATATGGAGACAAAAGCTGTACTAGGGAGGCACTAGCTCCCAACTATATATTATATGCCCAATGTTGGTAACATCCTTGTAGGCTTTTCCAAAAAATGGTATCAGTCCCAAAAATATGGCATGGTTTGGGCTCTAGTGGAAAATGTCAAACATGGACCGGATTGAAGCGGCTCTTGGGCACACTGATTTAATGGTCCCAAGACCATGGCCTACTTGACGGTGATGACGTCACCAGTTTAGGTGATGCGCACCACCGACAACTGGTTTTGGGTGTCATCACGTAAACCAGTTGTCGCTGGTGCCCACTGCACACGGAACACTTTCTCACACAAGTAATAACTAACTAAGCAAGATTGAAGAGTGTATGTTCACTATGTTTGTTCCTTGTGTATGATTGGCTGAATGCTAATTACCGTTGGTGCTCCGTTTTCAGCCCTGCTTGCTAAACTGGCAGCCATGGATACCAAACTGATAGACATGGAAGCCAAACAGACAGCAATGGAAACCAAACTGACAGCAATGGAAACCAAACTGACAGCAATGGAAACCAAACTGACAGCAATGGAAACCAAACTGGCAGCAACGGAAACCAAACTGGCAGCAACGGAAACCAAACTGGCAGCAACGGAAACTAAACTGACAGCAATGGAAACCATACTGGCAGCAACGGAAACCAAACTCACGGCTACAGAAACCAGACTTGCTGCGAGTGAGGAGGTGAACAGGCAGAATGCAGGTATAATAACTTCACATCACATCACATCACAGCTACTCAATAGGAGGAACTACGAGTGGCAGTTTTCTGATCATCACAAAAGATCTGCACGCTCATATGCCACCATACTTCACAAGATAGTTACTTACTACTACCACAATGTTCTTAGCCACTCATTGCGCTCCTACTGTGTCCACATCGGCTAATATCAAAGAAAATAAAACGTACACATTTGGTCCACTCTGACTATTGTGAGGTCAAATCTATACGGTTCAGACCTTGACACAACTAAGTGCAACTGGCTTTCTGTATGGTTCTGCTTAAACCGGAAGTGAACGGAGATGTTACGAAGTGAACGGAGATGTTACGACATCTCCGTTCACTTACATGGAAAGATCTAATGGCGCCTTCTCTACATAGACTTTTATGGAGCATGGGGTCAGCATAACTTCAGGCCCAGCACAGCTTTAATGATCTTAAACCACTTTACTTTAAAAACGTTAATTTGTAGTGGGCCTCATAGTATCTATGTTGCAGGAGCATGACCGCTGTAAATCACTTTACTTTAAATCGTACTATAGTTGGCCGCTGTTTTCTGCCCCCTCAATGTCGCAACTGCGCTCTACTACTGCCTCTGGCCGTAACACCGACCCCTCCCCTCTCCTCATTCATTGTCGCCTGTTCTGTTCTGCTGTTATGATCGCTTGCAAGTTGACCACTCACTTGCCAGTACTTCTCCGAGTTGGACAAGAAAGCAACCATCACTTTCAATCGTCCAGGACGCAAGATTTATTTTTCCTACGATGGGTACGGGATAGTCCTGATCCTGTGCTTACAGCGAGACCACGCCACACGTGTGTCTGCGCATCGGCCTAGGCCTATACTGTGTCCTCTATGGCAACTCTTGAGAAAAAAGTCCAGGGCAGGTCAAACCCAGGCAAGCCATAGTCATCTCAGAAAGCAGAATAAATGACATTCTGAAGCTCATTTGGGTACTTTACTTGCAGTGCTGTTGACTTCATTATTAGTAGTAGCCTACTATTGGTTGTATTGCGTTGTACAGGGTTGTATTTATGTATTGTATTGGTTTTATTTGGAAGGATAACATTAGGAGAAATGGGAGGTATGGTAGAAGTATTTGTGTTGAGAGCCTCAGTCTGGCTGTTCCAGTCATGTGCATCCTCTTCCAGAGAGAGATGGAGACACTAGAAACTACTGGAGAAATATGTTTGTGTGCATAGTGTGCGCTGCTATGCCAAGTGTTGAGAGGAAAAAAGTCCACAGACCAGTGCAAAGACAATCTGGCCTCAATCATCCAGCCCAACCAAAATCCATACCATATTCAACACAGAAAGCAAATTAAATTACATTTAGAGGACTCACTTAGATTACTTCCAGGCATTCCACCCATCATTAATTTCTGATACATCTTTTTGCCAGCATATGATGGAAAGAATCTCAGAATTTTTGGAAAATAATGATAATCAGGCTGTTACAGACTCCATGTTGTGGGAAACCTTTAAAGGTGTTATGAGAGGCCATATTATTTCATTGAATCCTTTGCAAGGAAGGAAAGACGAAAACGCCTCTCTGAAATTGAAACAGAACTACCGCAGTTGGAAACCACCTACAGAGAATCTACTGACGTATCTATTTGTACAAAATATTCTGAAATTAAGACATGAATATAACATTATTTTTTCCTCTCAAATAACAGAACAATTATATAAGCTTAGGCAAAATCACTTTGAACTGGGGGATAAACCTCACAAATTACTGGCCCGACAGCTTAAAGGTTTACAAGCAAGTAGAGCTATACATAAAATTAAAGCAAACTCAGGAGAATTGATCATTGAACCAAAACGTATAAATGACGTTTTCCGAGAGTATTACGAACAACTTTATACCTCAAAAGCCAAAGGGAATATTGACAACTGGCTGAGACGCTTGACACTACCTACATTTAATGAAGCAGCTCAAACTCATTTAAATTCTGACATTACGCTCCAAGAGGTCCTAGATGCCATAAAGTCACTCCACAACGGCAAAGCCGCCGGCCCAGACGGCTTTAGCATTGAATTCTATAAAAAATATTCTGATAAAATAGCTCCACTTCTTCTGAGAATGTTTAACCACTCATTTGAAATTGGGACCTTCCCAAATACATTATATGAAGCCAACATCTCATTATTCCTAAAACCGGGCAAAGATGAAACTGAACCATCATCTTATCGGCCAATTTCTCTGCTAAATATAGACATGAAAATTTTTACTAAAATATTAGCAACCCGCTTAAATGAACACATCTCATCTATTATACACCAGGATCAGACGGGTTTTGTGCCCAATAGAGTTTCTTTTTTCAATGTTAGAAGATTAATGAACATCATGTATCGTAAATATGGGAGGAGTTCTAAACTAGCGGTCCTGTGCCTGGATGCTCAGCGGGCCTTTGACCAGCTGGAATGGCCTTATATGATCAAAGTACTGGAGAAATTTGGATTTGGGGAAAAATTTGTCTCATGGATTAAAATTCTATATGCTAAGCCATCCTCCTGTATTCTTACAAACTCAGATAAATCAGCCCCGGTCGCACTACATCGCTCAGCACGTCAAGGTTGCCCAATTAGCTCACTTCTCTTCACAGTTGCCATAGAACCGCTCGCCATCAGTATTAGAAAACATCCATCTATTAAGCCAATTCAGATAGCAAACATTGACCATCATATTTCTTTGTTCGCAGATGATGTGGTCCTGTTTTTATCCCAGCCTGAACAATCCATCCCTACTTTATTAGATCTTATCAAGTCATTTGGTGAAATCTCAGGATATACAATTAACTGGCAGAAAAGTGAGTTCATGTCAATAGGTGCTGATCTTGATGACACCTTTCTACACAACCTTCCTTTCAAAATTACAGATAAAGTGAAATATCTGGGGGTGATTCTCCCTAAAAATCCTAAATTAATTTTTAAAATAAACTTCCTAGAAAAAGTTGAAAAACTGAAGAGGGATATTGATAAATGGAGGACTCTTCCTCTCTCTATGGTTGGTCGCATAAACGCAATCAAGATGGTTTCCCTGCCCAGATTTTCGTATCTTTTTCAGAACCTCCCTATTTATCTACCAAAATCATTCTTTAAACTACTAGATTCAACAATTCTGCCATTTATATGGGGGTTCAAAGCACATAGAATCTCAAGGAAGCACCTACAAAAACCTGTTGAGCAAGGCGGACTAGGCTTGCCATGTTTTCTGCACTATTATTGGGCAGCGAATATAAGGGCTCTTGCATATTGGCAGGATGGTTATACATCAGAGATCTCCACTTACACCCCCTCATGGATTGCCATTGAAAAAAATGATATTAATAACACTTCCCTCCCAGCGCTTCTTTTCTCAGCCCCTAGAACACCCGCTCATACCAACACAGATAACTTTGTCATCTTGAGCAGTCTGAAAATCTGGCAACAAATTAGGAAAAAATACAAATTACCAGACACATCTATACATACTCCAATACATAACAACCATGCATTTCCCCCACCCTTTTCAGACGTGTCATTTAATAATTGGAGGCTCAAAGGCATAATTACTCTACAAGATCTGTACATTAACAACCAATTTGCCTCATTCTCTCAGCTAAAGGATAAATTCTCTCTCCCTTCAACCCATTTTTTTAGATATCTACAAATACGGAACTATGCTCGCCAAGCTATCCCAAATTTTGAAATCCTTCCTGATGTTAAATCATTGTATAAACACCTATTATGCCCACCTGAATCAAAAAAGCTAATCTCTAAAGTGATGAAGACATTCTCCGACCAAGTTATCTGTAAAACACAGTCTGTGAAAAATGCCTGGAAGAGGAACTAGGTATGCAGATTATGGACAATGTCTGGGAAGAGGCCCTCCGTAGAATCAAGTCTTGTTCTGTTAACTCTAGACATCAATTAATACAATTTAAAGTCATACATAGACTCCACTACTCAAAAACAAAACTACATAGAATATTCCCATCTACCTCTCCACTATGCGATCGATGTGGAATGTCAGAAGGCACCTTGACCCACCTCTTCTGGACATGTCCAAAACTGCATACATTTTGGTGTGACATATTCAAATGGTTTTCAGATGTCTATGGTTTTGAGCTCGAACCTGACCCAGAGACTGCTCTTCTCGGCTCATCACAAACATTGTTCAATCATAATGTGTCTGTACAAAACACAATCATGTATGGTATGGTAATTGCCAAAAAGGTTATTTTAAAACTATGGAAATCAGATGTTGTACCTCATTTTAATACATGGTTAACCGAACTTACCTCTATATTACATATGGAAAAGATTCGTTATGATATTATGGACAATCCAAGTAAGTTCCTTGCCATATGGCAACCAGTTTTGGACTATATGAACTGACCAGTATATTCTTTTACCGTCTTGATTGCCTCCACACTCGAATTCAATTCAAGTGACCCCTCATGAATGAAATATGCCCTGTTTTTTTTTTTTTTTTTTTTTTTTTGTCTTGTCATTTTTTGTTTGCTTGTTTGTCCCTTGTCTTTGTCTCGTTTTATTATTATTGAAAACTTAATAAAAATATTTAAAGATTACTTCCAGGCATGCTGATGTGGTAATTATTTTAGTAGTAGCCTATTTGGTAATATTGTTTTTTTTTTTTCTTGGATTTATTTGGTCAGATGGGGAGCTAGGCTAGAAGTGTTTGTGTTAGAGAGACTCTGTATGACTGCAATAGTCATGTGCAACCTTGAGAGATGTCGACACTAGAAACTACTGGTCTACAGAATAGGGCTGGGAATCGATCCGAATTCCCTAGATCGATTCGATTTCGATTCACAAGGTCACGATCCGATTCGATCCACGATTCGATTCGATTCGATTCGATATCGATCTATTTACAGACATAATGGCCCCATGTGTTGAAACTAAACATTTCCTTTGCTTCTGTGACCAAATGGACCCGCAAGGGTCCATTTGGTTTCATTTTTACGTTCTCAATTTGGTTAAACAACTTAGCTGGGGACCACCTGGAACCCTCTCAGGGACCACTGGTGGTCCCTGGACCACCTGTTGAAAACCCCTGATTAATGAATACACAGTGAGACAGAATTAGTAATAGAGGGAGAGGAATGATGCTGTAACATTTTACCTGGGTCAAACACAAGCATTAATACTGCAACATACAGTATATTAGTGCAGTGGTTTTCAACCTTTTTGACACCAGGGACCACCATTTATTCAGCATTTGAGCCACCATTTGATTTTCAGCCCCAAAGACCTAAAACTAAAGAATTCTTTTGGTTTTGTTCACAATTCCAGGCTGGATGTTGCAAACTAAACAGTGTAAACTTCTTAATTAAATAGTGCTAATTCAGATGATGATTATTTTTTTAGAATGTAAAAATGAAACCAAATGGACCCTTGCGGGTCCATCTGGTTTCATTTTCACACTCTCAAGAGTTACATCTGGTTAACAAATTTCATTTAGCCTGGAGACCACCTGGAACCCTCTCAAGGACCACTGGTGGTCCCGGACCACCTGTTGAAAACCCCTGAGATGTCTACGTTGTAAAATAAATATACTGCAGTATTCGCGCGGCATAATTCACTAGAACTAGGTGCTGCAGCTCACTTATAGGCTAATGCTCTGTGAGCTTGTAGATTGTATATTTATCGCGCAGCGCACAGCTTAACATTGCATACAGTAGCCTATATAGTACGCAGCATGGCTAAGAAGGCACAAATACTCCTGTCCAGATGGGAGATGACAATGGATTTGTTCCGCAGCAAGACGGCCCCGCGTCTGTGTTATATATTTGGAGAACGTCGTGTGTCGGATGAAAACTCATTCGGTGAGAGACTGAGACTGAATGAATTGAATTGTGTGCGCGCACGGCTGCGTGTAAGTAAATCTTGCACTGAGACTGACCGTTCTAATGTGAAAGTAATGGGAAAGTAAAAGTCTTTGGAGCGGAGCGGGCGTACAAACTTTTTTTTTTTTGCCCGAATCTAACATTTCACAATTGGGGGGGCTTTCGAGGCAGCGTCATTATAGCGTCTATATATACAGGGCGTTTAGGGGGGCATTCCCCCCCATGGCCCCAGCTGTATAGCCGGCTCTGCAAACACGAGCCTCCAAAAAAGAAAAGAAAGCAAGAAAGAAGGCGATCACACGCTGTTTCCCCTCCCTCGACCATCGCTGCGCGTGATGGATATAATTGATAAAATACTGCAAAAGATACACAGTAACAGCCTAATTTAACATGATTCTCTCAGAACACATGCACAGGGCGCTCGCTGCGTTAGTGATCTCGTCAGGCAGCGAACACAGAGTGTTTGTGCTGTAACGCACGCACGTAAAAGAAAATAGTGCCAGCCGCCTGGAGAAGATCGATCCACACATTTTTGGATCGATGTCGTGTTTTTGAGCGTGAATCGATATCGGATCGCTGGATCGATTTTTTGAACCCAGCCCTACTGGAGAAACATGTTTGCATGTACGTTGATATTTGGGCATGCCTGATGTTGATTTTTGGCCATGTTCGTCCCACAGCGCCAGTGGCCCACTGGCTGCTTGCATTCCACGCCCGGCTCTGAGTCGGAAAGCAAGCCGGAAGCCAACAGCATTTGCTGCACACCAGTAAAAAAAACGCACAGATTAAACTTCGACACCCCAAGTACAACAACCCCCTTCCTACACACATTATCTATCTACTTATAGGAGCCCATCGTCCCCTGGCAACTGTGGACAACTTTGTATTCTCCCATAAATTGTAAATATTGAATTGATTACAACATGCTACAACTTTACAATTTGTTTCATGGAACACCAAGAGGACAAAGCTGTAGGGCCTAATTGCTGAAGTGTTTATGCCATGCCCCCTCTGTCTTCCCATGCCCCATGCACAGCCATTACTTTTGTTTACTACACACTACAGCCTCACAATTTGTTACATAAACCTACAGTAAATGCTATTTGTGAGTGGCGTGGTGCTAGCCTATTGTTGGAGCCCGCTCCAATTCTAGTTGTTCCAATGAATACTGACATAATACACTATTACAACGTTGTATATCTAATTAATGAATCGGCTGTGTAGCAGACCCCGGCTTGACCCCCGACCGATCCGACACGGGTAACACGCTGTTATAAGGTGTCCAACTGATGGCTTAACCTGTTTAACAAAACTCAAAAATAAGACAATATTTATTCCCAAACACAATTAAAATAACAAACCTTTTTCCCCATTCCAGCTGGGCGCCATAGACTCTTGTTGACCATGTGTAGCGCTTTCATTACCAACATATCACTGAAACAATACATTCAATGTCCACCATTAAAAAGCATATTACATTTCATATTTGTGGTGTTTATATAATATGATTGGTTACCACTTACAATGCTTCACTGCACAGTTTCCCATGTCTGTTGTGTTCCATCACAAGCACATGATAAACAAATCTGGTTGAGCTTTATTAATAGTCATTTGTTCCCAGTAGGACACGCTGTGTGTTTCCTGACGACCTTTCAAATGAAAAGCTTTCCACTCTGTGTGTTTTCTGAAGACCTTTCAAATTAAAAGCTTTCCACTCTGGATCCGTTACAGGCTGTCAATGGAAAGTTGCACCTAGTTAGTAGCTTACTGGCAGGATGTGATCTGCACGTGGTCAATGTAATTAAACACAATATTATAAAAATAACATCTGGTCTGGTGTGGTGCATCATTAATCTGACCCAGTGTGAAAATACATCACATTGGATGCACCAGGGACATAAGTGATGTATCTCAAGGTCATCAGGGCTCAAGGTCTTGGAAGTTAACATCATACCTCTCACTAGTGCTATACCCTAGGCCTGATTTTGGGCTTCGAGCATCGTCAGGAATTCCCGAGCAAGCTTTGCGAACTTTTTGAAAATGACAAGATGCCATTTTCGGGAATTCGGTGGAAACGGTCCACCGAATCCCCGACAGTTACATTTTGCTCGATCCCGCATCATAGAGAAGACCTACCCACATATTGTATACAGCATCTGAGAGAGTGGTCTTTGCCCGTCACGCTGCATTTTGAAATGTAAAAATGGTCCAGAATTGACCGAGAAATGAATGATCAAAAAGACGTCTGTTTTGCCGAAAAATCCCGACTTTTTTGCAATTTACAGCATTGCGTCACAAGTTAATTAATGTATTTAATTATATTATATACTGTACATTACCTAAACACAAGAAAGTGACCGACAGCAGGCAATCTACAGCTGTTTATAGGACAATCCAGAAATAAGGAGATGAATTGAACTGGCGCCTTTCCACATGGAGTCGTGGACATCTCCAAGGCACGCAGATGCCCGCACCGTGTGCACGTGGCTCTGCCTTCTCATATGGGTTAGCGGGTGCTTTGAAATCGCGTTATCTAGTTCCCAAATCTATTTGACGAAATTAGCAACTTAAGGGACTGCGCGACAAACATGCCTATGACCACACCTCCAGTCACAAATAAAGGTGTCGGCATAAAGAATAGTGGCTAAGGGAAGAGGAAAGGTGACGAAAATACCAATAAGGGAATTCGTTGCGGGTTTCGGGTAACGTTAGGGATAAGGCCGGGAGCGAAAATCAAGCCCACAGGCTACAGAGAGAAGCGCCCCAACATGTGACATGCACTAACCAGTCAGGAGCATTACACATCATAGAACATCTTTAAAGATAGGGGAAGTGATTTCACTTTTGTCAGATATCACCCCAATTTTTTTCTGTTAAAATGCTCTATTATAAGGTGTGCAGGCCATATATGGAGTTTCCCCCTCCCACACGTTAGCAGAGGAGCTAATAAAAGTTCCCCAGGTGGAGGGTGAATTCTCCTCCAATCAGGATCGAGCAGCAGGTTCACATAGTGTAGCTATTTAGCTACTCTTTGGCGCCCCTAGTGCACCAGGCTGGTACTACACAATGAATTTCAAATCACTTACCCCACCTTTAATAAATATTTGACATTTTTTGGTTTTATATGGTACTATTATGTCATATTTACATTGGTGGCTTGCTCATTTTAGATAAATTATAGTCTGTGAGGACAGACCTCATTTATCACTTTTATTCAGCTTGGTGGATGGTGTTGCGGCGCACTTGTGCCCCCTATGGACGGGCAGCTACTGGACACCACCATCTCAGCTTGATTCACCCAAATTGACCAGTCACAGCATTGCTACTGTGTTCAGCACAGTTCTTTTAAGCTATTATGTTTAAAATAGGCTTTCACGCCTACAACTAAACTACGAGTTGTAGGCCTACAAACATTCAATAAAAAATAAACACTGCCTCATTTTGATTTTTAAAAATAAATGTTTAGGCTACTGTTAAAATAATATGCACAAGAGATAGCCTTATGGTATCCATATGAGCCTGCCCACATGGAAGAAACATATATGGTGCATGTATGTTTGTGATATAGGGCCGCATACTAAAAATTGGCACCTTTCCTATATGTATATGTGCATATATGTACCATATATGGTACATATATGCACATATACATATAGGAAAGGTGCCAATTTTTAGTATGCGAACATATATGTGTATGTAGCATATATGTACATATATGACCTATATGTACCTATATCTACATACATGCAATGAAAATACCTATACATTAATAAAATCCAATAGAAGCCCAAATGTAGAACTTAAACACTTTATTAACAAGTTAGCTGATAATACGCAAAGATGAAACATTTTAAAGTCCATGAAAAGTGGCTTTAAAGTGGCAAATAGAAACAAAACAAATCTAATACATTTAATTAAAAAATCTTACATATTTTTAAACAAGTTAGCCTATAATATGAAAAAAATGAAACATTTCAAATTGCACAAAATATTATGGCTTTAAAGTGGCAAACAGAAACAAAACAAATCTAATACATTGTAAAACCCAATGTGTTGTTTCATTTCATTGTTAGTATTAGTTGATACAACTTGCTACAGTAGTTGTTACAACTCGATATCCTAGTTGATACGATTTGTTTTCATCTATAAAATGAGAAAGACTATCAAGGGCACTGTTTAGTGTATTGTTGCAGATAATCCTAGTGCACACAACATTGCAGGCTTTGTGGAGAACTTCATATATATGTAGTGGAGGGTCGACATGGGGGGGGGGCTTATAACATCTAAAATATTTTGGGGGCATGTGTCATTTACTTTTATAGATACAATTGTAAACCATTTTTCTCAATATGTTATACTTGTCTGTATGTTTTTTCTAGTCCTACTGCAACACTGTGTGCAGATATTGTACAGTAACACAGAAAGGAGTTCAGACTACACAAGTTTAATTAGGAATATTCACTCGGAGAGAGGAAATTCATGCAGCACATCTAGAGGCTATCAGGCCAATAACGTGGATAGTCGTCATTATGGTGTAAAATGTGCATGTGTTAATATCGGATAAGCTGTCTCACTTCAACATATATTCACACAAAAGGCTTTAAAAAGTTCAGCTTGGTCAGTGGTACATCGAGTGTGACTCCTCGTCAAATGAGTCTTAAGGGAATTCCAGGTACTATAAGCAAGGGCAGGTTGAATACATGTGTGGGTATACTGCCACACCCAAACAGTATATGATCAAGTATGTAGTGTTTGAGAAGTGCCAACCTTCTTATTTGCTAACCCCAGTATTTGCATTTCAACATTCCACACTTACTTTGCACCAAGTGGTAAATCAGTTTAAGATCCCTCCGGCACCACACGTAAATGATCGGTGCTCGATATATAAGCCTCACGGCGGTCAGAGCCTTTCCTCCGACGGCAGAATGCAGCTCTTGGCATCTTGTTAGCAACGTGGGCAAGGGGTGCACTGTAGAGGAGCGTCTCCATGGAAACCAAAGACGCCAGTGTAAGAGGTGGACCCCGTCGGCATCGCCTGTTTTCTTAACTATGCCGGTCTTCTGTGGCGACTGCGACGGAGCACGCCCACATCCTCGTTGAGTGTCGAAGTTGTAGAGACGGCGTTCTTAAAGTCCTTAATGACTTGCAGGTGGAGGGGATCTGGTGGAATGGGCTGACTGCAGAGCGTCGACACAGCATGGCAGCCTACAGAGAAAGAGGCGGAAGTTGTGGGCTTGTAGATTTGCTAATTTCTCAATATAAGCAGGTTTAAATCAGTTGCTCTGCTGTTTGATTTCACTGACACATTAAAGAATCTGCTGCAAAGATTCAAGTATGGCAATCAGAGTTGCAACTAATGATTGTTTTCATAATCAAATCATTGGCCGATTAGTTAAAAGATGAATAGGATTACAACACTTCTCTAACCATCACCTTAAAATATATGTTAGACAGTTCTAACCAACAAAAAAATGTGTGATTAACTGCTGATTAGGCTAATAAACACAGTTATATTAAAGCAACTCATAGTGTATTTAGGCTTATTCTGACTGCATAGATTTGACTAAGGAATAGCTACACATCTCAATCTAAAAAGGTACAGTACTCTTCTGAACTCAAATAGGACCTTTATAAATAAATATTCAAGCTTCATGTTTGGCTCTCAATATAATCAATGTTACAGTATGTGTCAAATGTTCCTTTGCAGTTGCTTCTGTCCATGTGCAGCTATATTCAGGTTGTAAAGGACAATTAATGCTGAAAAACTAAGTGGGAAACACCCATTAATAATCAATCACTAAATTAGTTGAGAAATAAATTATGAATTCTATTACGATTAATCGCCGCAGCCCTAATGGCAATGTACTGTAATGTTTTTTTTTGTTTTGTTTTGTTTTGTTTTGTAAAACCTGCCTTATGCAAGGTAGATGACAGTAGAATGAGTCGTAGAAGTGAACAGGGTTCTGCAGTCCAGAACCTACCGACAAAGAGAAACAGCATAATGTGAGTGTGTAGATCAGCTAATACATGCCCACAATCAAAACAAGTGAGACACCTTAAAGAGGGGTGCCGTGATTTTTGTATTTTTTCCAATTTTATACATGTTTAAGAAGTGACAGTATGTAAATAGACCTGTTTTCTTAACTATGCCGGTCTTCTGTGGCGACTGCGACGGAGCACGCCCACATCCTCGTTGAGTGTCGAAGTCGTAGAGACGCCGTTCTTAAAGTCCCTAATGACTTGCAGGTGGAGGGGATCTGGTGGAATGGGATGACTGCAGAGCGTCGACACAGCATGGCAGCCTACAGAGAAAGAGGCGGAAGTTGTGGGCTTGTAGATTTGCTAATTTCTTATTATAAGCAGGTTTAAATCAGTTGCTCTGCTCTGCAGTTTGATTTCACTGACACATTAAAGAATCTGCTGCAAAGATTCAAGTATGGCAATCAGAGTTGCAACTAATGATTGTTTTCATAATGAAATCATTGGCCGATTAGTTAAAAGATGAATAGGATTACAACACTTCTCTAACCATCACCTTAAAATATATTTTAGACAGTTTTAACCAACAAAAAAATGTGTGATTAACTGCTCATTAGGCCAATAACAAACACGGTTATATTAAAGCAACTCATGGTGTCTTTAGGCTTATTCTGACGGCATACATTGATTACGGAATATCTACACACCTCAGTCTAAAAAGGTACAGTACTCTTCTGAACTCAAATAGGTCCTTTATAAATAAATATTCAAGATTTATGTTTGGCCCTTAATATAATCAATGTTACAGTACAGTGCCACAGTGTCAATTTTTGCCTTGCAGTTGCTTCTGTCCATGTGCAGCTATAATCAGGTTGTAAGGGACAATTAATGCTGAAAAACTAAGTAGGAAACACCCATTAATAATCAATCACTAAATTAGTTGAGAAATAAATTATTAATTCTATTACAATTAATCGTCATAGCTCTAATAGCAATGTACTGTAATGTTGTTTTGTAAAACCTGCCTTATGCAAGGTAGATGAGTAGTAGAATAAGTAGTAGGACGAGTAGATGGAGGGTGAACAGTGGTCCTCCAGTCTAGGACAGCTTCAGAGCCTGCCGACAAAGAGACCGCATAATGTGAGTGTAGATCAGCTACTACATCATACAACCACAACCACACACTGCTGGCCACACCGCTCCAAACCATGCACAGATGTTGACTCAAGCTCTGGACTAGTAGCTCAAAATCAGATATCAGACTGGGTTCTGATATCTGATTTTGAGATATCTGATTTTGAGATATCCCGTCTACACCAAAGTGTAGAACAGAAAATGACCACTCTGTTGTGTTGTACTTCTCATGAGACCTCATTATCATTTATCTTTTCAATTATGGTATAACAAAATAAAATGGATAAAGTACTGTATATACTGTATGTATAGTACATGTATAAGGGGTATACATTAGAAATAAAAATACATCAATTTAAGGAAAGAATGGCAGCCACAGTATCCTATATCGTTGCATTGTAACATTCAATTGACTTGAACCATTTAAAGGGGAACTCCACCCATTTTCAACATTCTAATATGTCATTAGCAGGGGTTGACACTAAGGTCTCCGAGGCACTTGCCCATCGGGCAAGTGCAAGTCAGGTTCTACTTGCCCTCAGGTCATGGTCACTTGCCCCCCAAAAATATATTGTAAATTTTGCATTTAAGTTTACTTCCTACTTGGGTGCTTTAAACCAGGGTTTTCAACACGTGGTCTCTGAGAGGGTTCCAGGTGCTCCCCAGCTAAGTTGGTTAACCATATGTAACTCTTGAGAACGTAAAAATGAAGCCAAATGGACCCTTGCGGGTCCATTTGGTTTCATTTTTACACTCTCAAGAGTTAAAATTCATCATCTTAATTAGCCCAAGTTGCAATGACCACCTTCAAGACAAATTTATCTTGTGTTGTGTTATAATGCACTATGTTGCACGCTTGCCCGATCGGGCAACCAGGTAGCAGTCTTCACTTGCCCCACCATTTTTTTTACTTGCCCCGGGCAAGCGGGCAAGTGTTAGTGTCAAGCCCTGATTAGTATACCCTAGAGGTGCTGGGTGGACATGATAAAAAGTTCCCCCATTCTGTGTTCCCAAGAAATGGGGGTCTGAAGAAAACCATTAACATGCTGAAACATCTTGCAGGGCTTGACACTAACACTTGCCCACTTGCTCGGGGCAAGTAAAAAAAATGGTGGGGCAAGCGAAGACTGCTACGTGGTTGCCCGATCGGGCAAGACCTCTGTGTCTTTCCCTGCTTTCTAGCTATCCACAATTCCAGGCTGGATTTGGGAAACGAAACAGGCAAATTAACATACACATCAAAATTACCTAATCTTCTACATTCTCTAGTTGTGTAGACCTGGGCTAATTAAGATAATGAATTGTAACTCTTGAGTGTAAAAATAAAACCAAATGGACCCGCAAGGGTCCATTTGGTTTCATTTTTACATTCTCAAGAGTTACATCTGGTTAACCAACGTAACTGGGGACCACCTGGAACCCTCTCAGGGACCACTGGTGGTCCCCGGACCACCTGTTGAAAACCCCTGGTTTTCCAAGTAGGAAGTAAACTTAAATGCAAAATTTACAATATATTTTTGGGGGTCAAGTGACCATGACCTGAGGGCAAGTAGAACCTAACTTGCACTTGCCCGATGGGCAAGTGCCTCGGATACCTTAGTGTCAACCCCTGTCTTGATGACATCATCAATATGTACAGTATTTCAACACCATCAAGATGTACAGTATTCACCATGTTAATGGATTTCTTTAGACATTTTTTTCTGAGAGCGTACAAATGGAACCAAATGAACCCGTATGCGTACAAATGGAACCAAATGGACCCGTTAGGGTTCATTTGGTAGCATTTGTATGCGCTCAGAAAAATGTTAAATGGGTGGAATTCCCCTTTAAACACAATGGCTTTAGTGCAAACATCATATACAACACTCTTTTCAACCTTTTTGATCCCACGGACCACCATTCATTCAGAATTTGAGCCACGGACCACCACATCTTCTAGTTGTGTAGACTTGGGGCTAATTCAGATGGTGAATATTTTAACTCTTGAGAGCGTAAAAATGAAACCAAATGGACCCGCAAGGGTCCATTTGGTTTCATTTTTACGCTCTCAAGAGTTACATCTGGTTAACCAGCTTAGCTGGGGACCACCTGGATCCCTCTCAGGGACCACTGGTGAATTAAGCCAGGGGTTTTCGACCTTTTTGAAATGAAAACCAAATGGACCTGCAAGGGTCCATTTGGTTTCATTTTTTAAATGAAAACCAAATGGACCTGCAAGGGTCCATTTGGTTTCATTTTTTAAATGAAAACCAAATGGACCTGCAAGGGTCCATTTGGTTTCATTTTTACACTCTCAAGAGTTATCTGGTACATAAGCTTTCCATCATTTAGCCTGGGGACCACCTGGAACCCTCTCAAGACCCCTGTGTTAGCATATATGCTAGTCGCGATTAGCATCATTCTTTCATTTTACACCATAGAGCAGCAGCACCAACAGCAGCAGCCTGAAGCCTAGTTGGTTTAACTCACGAGGTGTTTCAACACATTATACTCTCTGAACTCTTTATCCTTCAAGACCCAGTTGTCATTCTAAGGAAGGAAAAACACAAGATATAAATATGAAGTAATAAACAAACATACCTTCGTCTCTTAATCCGTTTCGTTGCCGTTCACAGTCACTTCACAACAACAGCAGTTGTGAAGAACCGCTTGCTGTGGTGGTTTGAAATGTCCCCGCCCCCCTCGGGCAGTAGAGTGGCCAATGAGAGTGCAGTACAAGGGGGCGTGCTGAGAGAATCCAATGAGTGTAGGTTAGTGGTTGCTAGGGAGACCATTAGAGCCAATGGTAGGCGCTTGCTTTTTAGGCATTGGGAATGGAATGAAAAACAAAACAAAAAAAACCTTTAAAGGGGAATTCCGCAGATTTTCAACATTTTACATCATTAATATACTTTATAGGTGTTGTACAATTAAAAAGCTTCCCATTCTGTGTTTTCCTGGAAATTAAGGCCTTCAATTCATTAACTTTAAAGGGCTATTCCACTTAAAAAAAAAAAAAACCCTTGAGGGTGTAAAAATGAAACCAAATGGACCCGCAAGGGTCCATTTCAGGGGCGGATCTAGGCATGGGCATGGGGGGCAATGCCCCCCTAAATACCCAGTCCGCCCCCCCAAACACGATGCCATGCAAAACAACCCAAGATATTTCAAATTAAAGTGCTTACATTTCAAATTTGAAACAGTACTGACTGCTACCAACTAACTACAGCTGTGTCACCACTAAACCAACAGCATTTCATCATTGAAAACAGAAAACTCTCTGAGTCAGACCTTTAGCTTTATGTTGCAACTTCAACAACAACTGATGTTATTATTGATGCTTTACTTGACTAATAAAAGTCCTGTAACTGAAAATGGTATGGGTGGGGCTTCATCGCCCGTGGCGCAAAGCGACACGGGCGATGAAGCCGCACCCATACCATTTTCTCTTGCCCCTCCAACATGTGCCCCTCCAACATGAAAAAAAAAAATTGGTCATTTTATGGTCTACTCAGTCTCATGTGAACAACCCAGACATTTTATAAATACTCTTTTCAGTATTTAGGGCTGTAGAGATTTTATTTTATTTTTTTGAATGGCTGGAAATGCAAATGGAAAGTTGGATGCCAACGATGAACCTCTGCTCCAAAGTCTACAGAAGGGCCTATTATAGCGCCACCAGGAGGCAGATTCTTGCAATTATTTGGCAAAAATCTCTGTGTGTGTGTGTGTGTGTGTGTGTGTGTGTGTGTGTGTGTGTGTGTGTGTGTGTGTGTGTGTGTGTGTGTGTGTGTGTGTGTGTGTTACCAGCTAATCTCCCAAACCATTAACCTGATCAATGCCACAATTTGCAGACACACTTGGATGCCAACCATGAACCTCTGTCCCAAATTTTCCACAACGGCCTGTTATAGCGCCACCAGGCTGTTTTTGCCTTTTTATTTGTAAAAATCTGTGTGTGTGTCTGTTACCAGCTAATTTCCCAAACCATTAACCCGATCGATGCCACAATTTGCACAAATATTTTCTCGTTACTAACAATGAACCTTTACCCCAAATCTTCCACAAAAGCCTGTTATAGCGCCACCAGGAGGCTTTTTCTGGCCATTTTTTGCCAAAAATCTATTTGTGTGTCTGTCTGTTACCAGCTAATCTCCCAAACCGTTAACCGGATCTAAGCCACAATTTGCACACACACACTCCCTGGATGCCAACCATGAATCTCTGTCCCTAACGGACTGTTAGAGCGCCACCAGGAGGACGATTTTATAAAGATTTTGAACACAGCAGGCAATTTACATAAAATCTTTAACGCACTAGCCTGAGAGAAATATTCCACTCTTTTCAAAATGGCTTGTTATATCGCCACCAACAGGTGGACATTTGCAAAACACATTTTTTGCACAAAATGCCTCAAATCATCAAAATGCTAAATACAACAATAAATGGCACCCTTTTAACATTGGCTTTTTATAGCACCACCAGGAGGCCACAATCTGACCTGGCCTGGTGGAGACCTGCGCCCAGAAAGGCACTTTTTGTGCTTGTTGTGCTGAAAGCGGGAGGTTGATGGCGATGCACCGATGTGATATTAATATCCCCGCGACGCCAACGGTAATAATTATTATTATGACAGCTGGTACAATGCAGTGCAAGCATTGCCAATGCAATGCTTTGGCAATGCAGTACCAATTCCTAATGTGATCCTGGGCTCTACACACCCTCTGCCAACCTGGCAGCAGACTGGGCTATGCTTCCTTCAAGGAATGAGGAGTCGCGCCGCCTTCTTTTTAGCTGGGGGGAGTTTCCCTGTTTGGACATAGCGCATGGAAGGAACACGTTATTCCAACCAATTCCTGTCCCCTAGGGCTTTAACCAAAAAAACCGATACATCGATGCATCGATTTGCATAACACGTGTCGACTCCAAAAAGCCTGAGTCGATAAGTTGTTTTTCCCCTTCCTCCGAGCGAAGGAGTAAGGAGGAGGAATTAAACATTTACCTTTGTCTTCCCTTTTTTTCTTTTTCTATATGTGCGACGCGTGTGTATATAATTCAACTGTAATATTGGTTACTGTCACTCACGGACAGAAGTCTCCTTTGAAGTTTCCTTTGCAACTCTATCGGAGTTCAGCCTTAATTTAGGCTTACCAATCTTACTGCAGCAGCATGCGCAGCACGCTTTTGCGCTCTGGGCGCTCGGCGTTCCACTGATCATTACGTACACGGATCAGCAAACAGTGTAAGAGTGCAGAACTTCATCAACCAACACCTCCCCGTGCTATAGTGACCGTCTTGTTCCTCGTTTCGCATTAGGCTACGCATGCTTCTGTCCGCGTCGTTCTCATTAATTTACTGAATGGATCAGAAAAGAAAGCGGCGTGGTATGGTGGTGTTGGAGGAGGAGGAGGAGGCTACATGTAAATGGATAGTATTCTGACAATGTGTCTTCTGTTGCGTTCTAACGTGTGGTTAGAACGTTGTGTGTTTTTATGGCTGGCCATAGTGGACGTTGTGCTGCGCTGTGTGCCAATATTGTTTTCATATTAAGCTTGCCACATGCGTCATGCGTAGCCTCACGATGTGTTTTGTATAAGCACTGCGCCGGCGTCATAGCGGCACCATTTGATCCCCGATCCCCCCCCCCCCCGCGCGCCATAAAACGATAAATCGATACAACTTCGACTTGACTGTCTGACAAGTCGACTAGAAAAAATCTCAAGTCATTAATGCCCTAGGTTCTACACACCTTCTGCCAACCTGGTAGCAGACTGGGCTATGCTTCCTTCAAGGCATGAGGAGTCGCGCCACCTTTTTAGCTGGGGGGAGTTTCCCTGGTTGGACATAGCGCATGGAAGCAACACGTTATTCCAACCAGTTCCTGTCCCCTCCATCAGGCTGGCCAGGGGGAGGCAGTTTAGAGCCCAGGATTACTGGATGTTTTTGTGAGGGTATCTACCCTAGGGGACACAGGGAGGACAAAGAGCGCAAAACTCCAAAGAGCAAACTCCACACAGAAAGGCCCTTTCACCAACCCCGCCTCGGGTATTGGTACTGATGACGTGGAGGAGACAGATCCGCCAGCACCCACAGCAGCGCCCCTAGCAGGAATCGAGCCCAGGACCTTCTAGCTGTGAGGCAACAGCACTAACCACTGTGCCAACATATGATATGTACTTCCGTAGTGGTCCGGTGTATGGGAATAATAATAATAATAATGAATAATAATATTTTTATAATAATATCAGCACTACACATTTAAACCATGTCAAATCATCAGATGGAAATTCAACATTGAAAATAGATTACTGTATCTATACCACGTTAAAACAACGTAGGGAAAGTCAATATTGAGAATACAACATACTGTAGGCCTATATACCTGCATGTCAAGTCAGTGTAGGCAAATTCAACAATGAGCATCTATACTAAATAGATTCAACAACAGTTTTTCAATTGTTGAAATAGTAACTGTAATTAAATATTGAATCAGCTTTTACAACCTCAACCAGAAATAACCAGTCTGACCATAATCCAACATTGAATCAATGCATTTTGCTATCTGGGATATGTCAGGGCCTATACATGGATATGGGTGCCTTATATGTACATACATGACCTATACGAGGGTATAAAGAAGCTATATAGGATCCCATATAGGACCTATATGGCCTTTATATGCACATATATGCACCTGATTTTGACCTATATGTGAGATGTATGCAGCCATATAAGTTGAACCTATATGGCATATATGTGGCATGTATGCGCATATATGTACCTGATGTTGACCTATATGTGAGATGTATGCACCCTATAAGGAGCATATATGTGGAGCCTATATGGCATATATGTGGCATATATGCACATATATGATCCTTATATGGAGAATATAGGTTTGGTATAGGTACCTATATCCTGCATATATGTTTCTTCCATGTGGGTGAAGTGGTGCTGGACGCTGGTCTCCTGTTTCTTGTGCCGGTTCTGATTCCTGTTGCATTCTGGGCAATTTTCTTTGAGAAGTTCAAGTATCAAGTCAGCTCCGGAGTAGACCTGGTAAAGTGGGCGAATCAAGTTCACATCCAGGGATTTGGTCTGTCTGGCAAATGTGAACTTGAGTATTGGAATGGTACTTGATCGCCAATGGTCGGTGACTGATGACGTAGCCTATCACAAGTTCACAAGAACGGACAAGTATTGAACAATGGCCAAACTGTTCTGTGTTCTGTGGGAGCAGGGAGGCCACGGCTTTGCCCTCCAGGCTTCAGATTGCTCTGGATGAGAAGAGCAGCTGAAGTATCCCTGTCCTCACATTTGCACCTGAACAGACGGCCTCAGAATAGATCCCTCACGGAAGTCATTTCACCAGAAATAACTAGATCATTTGATTTGTTCGTCCATAACCGAACCAACACTGATAAAATTGTCTGGTGCAAAACATAAAGCCAGAGTAACAGGCATATTTGGAATTATCATTGTCTAATCACTGGAGCACTTTATTTTATTTTAATTTCTTGTGCACATTTGTAATTGCATCATGGCAAGGTAACTACACAAAACCACAGCAAAAACAACAAAAGTGGTTTAACTCTTTAACTAAGTAATTTAATAGGAACAAAATGAAGATGTCAGTCAAAAGGTTTAACCTGATATGACCTAGACATATTTAAATTCTATATGCAAAAGCTGTTTTAAACCCTACTACTAGTTTGTACTACCATGATTTATTTAAAAAAATGTACAAAATATATATATACGTACATTAATAATTAATAATTAAATTAATTGTATTAAATGAAAAAATATCTATGGGGACATCTTTAATTTAATGAATGTACATTTTCTAGACATTCTAATGTCTAGAAAATGTACATTCATACAAAAATATTCATTGCAGGCATTTTACTTACTTTTATTAAGGTTAAAGGCTAAAGGTCAAAGGTTATGGTTAAGTCGCCCGCTGTTAAAACGTACTGTAACAATGACCCATATAGAGCCTGGGATAGTCATACAACCCTTATAGGTAACACTTATATTATATTATATTATATTATATTATATTATATTATATTATATTATATTATATTATATTATATTATATTATATTATTAATATCTTTGATAATGCTCCTCCTGTGTCGGCAGACAAACCCAAGGTAGCATTCTCTGCTGCTTTGGGAAGTCCAGTTGGACCGTTTAGTTCTGACACCACTCTGGTCTACAAGACGGTCTTCACTAACATTGGCAACGCCTACAATATATCTACAGGTAGGTGGTGATTAAGTTACAATCCATCCACAGGTAGTGCAAAAAGTGTTAGTAGAAGTGCCATTACTGCAATTATAGAACTATGAAGTTAAAGTCTGAAACTCAAAAATAATACAAAAAAAGTAAAAAGGTACTTAAAGTAGTAAAAGTAAACAGGCACAAGCAACACAGTTGCTTTAGAGTGTTCTGTTTAGCATACAGTGTAGAAAAAGTGAGGTGTGCAGCTATAAATTTAGTGTTCAAGTTACTGTACAGCAGTTGTACCAAAAGCAATGTTCTGCATAGCTGAATTATTGGAAGCTGCAAAAACTCAAGTAAACCACTACGGTAATTACTAATATCGAAATATTGTATAGGCTACTAGTAGAGTAAACATAGGCTACTTAGTCATTTCCAACTCTGTCTGTTTCACATTGAAAGCAACAGCCCAGAGAACTGAGGAAAGTAACCCCGTGGTCGAACGGCCGCGGCCGTTTCAAAAGGCTCGCGACCAAAAAATGAGTTCGCCCCTACTGCTTTTTAATTAACAGTTTTATTTTTATTTTATAATTGTATAATAATATTTTTATTTCTACTGACAGAATGTTTTTATCCTGTGTCCTCAGGGGTCTTCTCTGCACCGGTCAAAGGACTCTATTACTTCACATTTACGGCATTTAACAACCAGTCACCAACTGAATTCTGTGTTGACATGTATAAGAATGAACAGCACTTCCGTAGCTGTGGACACAATAGTAGAAATTATGAACAGTTATCTAGTGGAATGTTGTTTGAGCTGGAGGTGGGAGACACTGTTCACATGCGTTTACTTGCAGGGTACAGGCTCCATGATGACACAGGCAAACTCAGTGTGTTCAATGGTGTTCTGCTCTATTCTATGTCTATGTCCTAAGATTGACAGTTGGTAACCAAATGGACTCTTATAGATCTATACTTCTTTACAGGTCCATTTATGGACCCTTACAGGTCTATTTACCTAAGGTTCCATTTGGTTTCATTTCAAGTTCAAGTTCAAGTTCAAGTTCATATTTATTTGTCTCTCTCAGGAGAAATTCGTCTTGGAGACAGAGACCAGTTCTGCATACACATAACATAACACAGTACAAAAAATTTTATGCTCCCAAGAGTTAAATTATATTTAAACAACTGAATTACTTCATTTTCAAGAATGTACACATTTAGAATAGAAAATGTAGAATTGTTATTTTGAACAACATCAAATGGTGGCCTGTGGCCAAAATGCTGAATAAATAGTCCTGCTGTGAAAAAGGCTTAAAACCACTGTGTTATCCGGGGGCCACTAGTGGTCCTTGAGAGGGTTCCAGATGGTCCCCAGCTAAATGGTGGAAAATTGGTTAACCAGATGTAACTCTTGAGAGTGTAAACATTTCATCAGTGGCGTGCACAGAGAGTTTCAAGGGCAGGTGCTCAAATGTAACCAGGAGGGCACTCTAGCCGCCCGGCGGATTTTTTTTTTTTTTTTTTTTTTTTTTAGTTTTGGAGCGTTAAAAATTCATAGAAAACAGCATTTCAGCATCTACAAGTACAACTATACAAACGCATTAGGCTACTGCTATATAAAATGGTTTGAAGAAAATAATGGCTTCTTCTCCAATGACTGTTCTTAAAAACTGAACAAGCTCCTGTCCCTTAGAATGAAAGGTGATCCCCTTCCCTTTACAAACAGGCCATGACTCTTGTGGACAACAGTGCCATCTTCTGACAAAGTGGTAGTGTTGCAAACCTACTGCACTGGACTGGACTCGAATGCCCCTCCTAGTAGAAGAGTGGTGTGTGGCACTCACCACTCTTCCACTAGGAGGGGCATTCGAGCCAACTCTAGTAGCAGAGTTGCGACTTTGAGGGGCCATTAAAAAAGCGCACAAGCGCTGTTTTCTCAAATGTACATTTTTTTGCTCTTTTAATATGGGCATGTTGGTCCAGACAGGGCCACTAGGGGGTGCTCAAACCCCCTTGACGTCTATCTATGCACGCCTATGCATTTCATTATTACGCTCTCAAATATTTATCATCTAAATTAGCCCAAGTCGAAACAAGTTGTCGTCATTTTGATCTTGTTTTGTCTGAAATCCAGCCTGGAATTCTGGACAAAAACAAAAGAAAACTTTAGTTTTGGGGTCTGTGGGGCTAAAATGTCCTCAAATAGTGGTCCGTGGCCCAAATGCAGAATAAATTGTTGGCCCTGGTATTAAAAAGTTTGAAAAACACTATTATACGGAACTGACTGACTGATCTTGGCACTGTGCCTCTGCCAGATTTGGCCGCCAGCATGGACACGGCCTAGAGGCTAAAAATGTTTACGCCCATAGGGGGCGCGTCTGGTCCGCTTTATAGTGTGTTCTGCTCTATTCTATGTAACACTGCTACTGGTACCATTACTTTATAGTGTTCTGCTCTATTCTATGCAACACTGCTACTGGTACCATTACTTGGTAAAATGGTCGACCGTTTTTACCAGTCGCAACTAATTTATGGCGGTCACGACTGTTTTACCACCCATCACGGTCGCAAATTGATTTCGTTGTCTCTCACTTTGTCTTGTTGGAACTGATTCCAGATTTCTGTTTGGAGGTATGGGGCTCTCAAGGACAGAAAGTAGTGCTTTGGCAGCCATGTTTGCCTGCCTCTATTCTAACATGAATATACTCCGAGAGAACGGAATCAATGGAGCACACTTTTTTGGGAGACTGCTTGCTTAGTGTCTTAGTGCATGGTAACAGCTTCATTTACAGCGTGGGGCCTTCTGCCCAGGGCCTACTTTCATGCTTATACTCAAAGATTTTTGTTCAATAAAAGAGTCGGACTGAGCAACAGAGAATCTAGAGAGTCCATGCCTGCCTTCTTTCGTCATCATGGCGACAGACAAACAGTGTGTCCACTTGGTAACAGATACAACACATGCTTTAATCCACTTGTGCCAAGAGGTACACTCAAAGTAGCTGCACATGAGCACCAACCACACCCGCATGAGCACCACCCACAAATGCGGAAGTAGACCCTACTTCCGGCAGTCTTCCAGGTGCTTCAAAACGCCAATGAGCAACTTGTATTGAAATGAACGGGAAGGGGGCAGGGTTATCGCTACATTTAAGCCACTATATATTATTACTCTATGGATTTCACTCGTCTCTGATGGTAAAAAAAAAGAGTCCATTCTAGGAAAATGGGCCAAGAACATGAATGCGAGGCATCATGCGCTAGTAGTGCGTGTGCATGCGTAGAGAGCTGAAGGTTACTGGAGGGGGCGTGGCCTATTTCATGTTCATGTGAACGGCCCACTGAGCTCAAAACTGCATTCTCAACTTCAGCCACTATGTCCATTTCGCCTCAAGGTTTCCTCCGGACGCCGTCTCTATTCAATATCTAAGACCACCACATGCGCTTGTTAGGACGCCAATTAACAGAGAGTCGTTACAGAGATACATTTTCTATTGCAGTTTCTGTTATTTGATGTCCTGGTGAAAATCAAATCAAGGAAAGAAGAGGAAGAAAAAAGTGAGAAAGAGAGAGGTGAGGTGATTGATTGAAAAATAATCAATCATGTAAAAGTTTGCAAAATAGCTGTTTTTTGCTAATTTTGCTAAAAGCACAGAGAGTACAAAATAAATCAATGGTCAACTAAAAGCTTAAGAATTAAGGCCAAATTAATTTGGCTTCAATGAATTTCATTGAAACCAAATGGACCTGTAGAGGTCAACAAACACAATATTATCATGCAATATCTAATTATCAAGAAGAAAACGGCAGGATAAAACACTTCTTGTTTAATTTCCCTACGTAGAAATTGTTTGATTATCCCAAAACATTGTGTTTGTTGGCTTTGTCCGCAGCGAGTTGGCTTTGTCCGCAGCGAAATCGTCTTTAAATAAATCATTTTTGAAAAGCCTATGGGGAAAATGAATGGGGAATCCATTTCTGGAACAAGGGCAACTTCACAAGGGGGGCAGGGGGACTGCTCAGCTCTATAGCTTAAGTTTAAGCATTTATTTCATGTTTACATGGTAAATTCAGCTCTAATGTGCATTTGTGGTATTAAAGGTAGGGTAAGTGAGTTCACTTTTGTCAGATATCCCCCCCCCCCCCCCCCCCCCCAAAAAAAAAAAAAAAAAAAACTGTTAAAATGCTCTATTATAAGGTGCGCAGACCATATACACTATGGAGTTTCCCCCTCCTCCATGTTAGCAGAGGAGCTAATAAAAGTTCCCCAGCTTGGAGGGTGAATCAATCATGATCGAGCAGCAGGTTCACATAGTGTAGCTACTCTTGGGCGCCCCTAGCGCACTGGTTTGGTACTACACATGAATTACAAATCACTTAGCAATGCTTTAAGTCATTTTGCTAAAAAAAAAAAATAAAATAGAATCATTTTTGTTCCCACACCTGAACAGTTATGTTTATATAGTAAATTCAGCTCCAATATTTACCCTATTGGCCTGAATATAAGACTATGCTTTTTTCCCAATGGAAATATCCCCAAAATGGAGTCGTCTTATATTCAGGGGCTATACTATCTGACATTCAATGTTCTTTTTTCTGTAAATGGGTCTTGAAAAATGAGGGTCGTCTTATAAACGAGTCGTCTTATATTCGGGACAATACTGTATTTGTGCTATTAACTACTTTTTGCATAAAAAATAAAATGAAATCATTTTTTTCTCCTGAACAGTTAGTCTTTCCCCAATGACTCAACCTCAGTTAGAAGCGGGCACATACTGTATTTAAACACTACTTTTGATAATGCTCTTACTGTGTTGACAGGCAAACCGAAGGTAGCATTCTCTGCTGGTCTAACTAATGACGGACAAGTTGGACCATTTGGTTCTGACACCACTCTGGTCTACAAGAAAGTCTTCAGTAACATCGGCAACGCCTACAATCCATCTACAGGTAGGTGGTGATTAAATCACATACTAGAAGTAAAAAGTAGAACGTTTTCTTCCAATGTGTAAAGTAGAAAATAGCTTCCAATGTGTCACAATGCCACAATGCCATTTAATGCGTATATAATAATGTAATTTTATCTTATATTCTACAGTATGAATGTAATGTATGTATGTGATCTCTCATCCTGTGTCTTCAGGGGTCTTCTCTGCACCAGTCAAAGGCCTCTATCACTTCACATTTGCTGCACTTAACGCATGGTCATCAGATCAATTCTGTGTCTACATGTATAAGAATGAGCAGGTGCTCTTAACTAACTGTGGGTACAATAGCAGAGTTAATGAACAGATGTCTAGTGGACTGATGGTGGAGCTGGAGGCGAAAGAGACTGTCAACATGCGTTTATCAGGAGGGTCCAGGATCTTTGATGACTCAAACCACCGCTCTGTGTTCAATGGTGTTCTGCTCTATTCTATGTAACACTGCTACTGGTGCCATTCATTTGTAGTGTTCTGCTCTATTCAACACTGCTAATGGTACCATTACTTGTCAATAAACACATTAAAAAGCATTGTTGTGTGTGTACGTTTAATATGATTAATATTCAGACAGTGATCCATTCTAGAAGAGCAGTGATGAAGTGTTGATGCCTGTATAACACATTATGAGAACAACAACATCCATGAGTATGACTGAATATTAACATTATTGTTAATATATATATTATTAACATTATTGTTAATATACCCCCCCACACACACACACACACACACACACATGCACGCGCAGAGGTGTTTGTCAGATGATTTGGACCGTTTGGGAATTTTCTCTTTTATGGCCTATTCTCGTCCTATCCCACCTTGATAAATAAAAATTAACAAGCAACATTACATCTTAATATGTTGAGTGTTGGTGTTGAGTCACCAATCAGCCAACCATGCTATGTGTCTGGAGCTCTCTGGAGCTGTTACCCCCAACACCCGACTATGGATAAGCAGGTGACAATGAATTGATGTATTTGGATAATAGATGAATACAGACATCCCACCCTAGAAAAATACTAAAGTATAGTAACACTTATAGGCTATGCCACACATGATTATACATAGCCTACCATAGATTGCATAGTTGCAGTGGCTGTTATTTAATCAGTAGAGTCAGCAGGATTGTTATTTGGTTACAGTTCCTGTCAACTATGTTTTAATGCAAAATTAAAAGGTATGATGAACATACATAAGATAAGCTCTTTGTGATTTAAAATTGAGTTGGCTATATGAGGACGTATAGATAGCTCCAGTGGCTTAATTGATTATACTCATAAACTAATAAAATAGATTATACTGCAAACAAACTGAGGTCATGTAATTAGTTCATTTGTACACAGCTGTGTCCTGATTTTTTACAAACAGTTATTTTTCTCCTCTGTTAAAAAAAACAACAACAACAGATATTTGTGATGTTTGTGTCCACACACAAACACAGAAACGCATTGAACACAAGAGAACATCCCTGCAGTGGCAGGTTTATATTCTAGGCTATTTGCTTTATCCTTATGGGGTGCCAAATATACAGGCCTGTCAAAATGTTCTTAGTGAAAGAAATTAAAACGTTTTAAAATACCTTAATTGTGAGTGGAAGTGGAACATGCTTCTTACATTTTCTGTCAGTATGTCATGCTACTGTGTGTAAATCTCTTCATATACTGTAATTAGAGGTACTATGGGTCAAGTAATTAAATTGACAATACATCTTGTCTCTGTAGACAGACAGCAATATTCTGTTTAGTTTTAATAACCTATATAGAGCTGATGAGCTGATTGACAACCAGATTGACATACAGTATAAGCTGAGTGGCAAATCGAGTGGCACGGTGAGTTTAATGTTGTTTTATGCAGTCAGATAGGACTTTTCTGTGTGGATGAATGTGCCGTCAAGACCATAAAGTAGCTCTGTGTGTCCCTGCATGTCACCATCTAATTTGGCTTAATATAATAGTATGCTTTTATACGGTTTGATAATGCTCTTTCTGTGTTGACAGACAAACCCAAGGTGGCATTCTCTGCTGGTTTGGGTAGTTCAGTTATTATTTTGTGGGGAAATTTCAGATTCACTGGACGTTAGGAAAGGGGAACCACCCTGAATTATAGCACCAGTTATGTGCAGCCCTGCACACCAGTTATGTGCAGGGCTGTGCATAACTGGTGCGCAGATGTGCATGAGTTGTTAACATCCACAATGAGCCACAAATGAGCTCCATCAATCCAGGGTTAGGGTTGTCTGACTGGGCCAGTTAAAAAAAATGCCCTGAAAATGAAAAAAATTGAACTAAAGTCTAATTTCACTTTAGTGTGAAATCATCTTGGTAATTACTGAGATGACTGATAAAATTACCGATAAAACAAAAGTGTTACGTTATCCCAAATCTAATCATTCAATGACCGTGCAGTCTCCCTCCCTCTCCCCTTAGTGCTGCATGCAGCCAGCCAGCCTGTGTTTCACATTGAAAGTGACAGTCCACATAACTTACATATAACTTTTTAATGAAGGGTTTTTATTTTATTTTATAATTTTAGAATGTCCTGTGTCCTCAGAGGTATTTTCTGCACCCGTCAAAGGACTCTATTACTTTGCATTTACGGCATTTAACAATAGGCCATCAGAGATGTTCTGTCTTGACATGTATAAGAACAGTCAGCACTTCCGTAGCTGTGGATACAATAGTCAAAGTTATGAACAGTTATCTAGTGGAATGCTGTTTGAGCTGCAGAGACACTGTTGACATGCGTTTACGTGGAGGGGACAGACTCCATGATGACTCAGGCAAACTCAATGCGTTCAATGGTGTTCTGCTTTATGCTATGTAACACTGCTAGTCTGCTACTGGTACCATTATAGTGCTCTGCTCTATGCTATGTAACACTGCTACTGGTACCATTACTTTATAGTGTTCTGCTCTATGCTATGTAACACTGCTACTATTACCATTACTTTATAGTGTTCTGCTCTATGCTATGTAACACTGCGACTATTACCATTACTTTATAGTGTTCTGGTCTATGCTATGTAACACTGCGACTATTACCATTACTTTATAGTGTTCTGGTCTATGCTATGTAACACTGCTACTCGTACTATTACTTTATAGTGTTCTGCTCTATGCTATGTAACACTGCTACTCGTACTATTACTTTATAGTGTTCTGGTCTATGCTATGTAACACTGCTACTGGTACCATTACTCTGGTGTATTCTGTTTGTCTTAAAGCTAGCTGCTTTAAGAGTATTTGTTCAGCATCATGTCATTTTTAATAATACAGATGACCATTTACATCAGCATGTCATTGAAATAATTGTTCTGAAATAATATTCATAATTTCTTGGGGCTTGTTGATGAAGCAGTTCACCTAATTCAATATATTATGCTATTTCGTCCATTTTATCAAGCTTCTCAGCATTGATTTTCAATATGCTTTGAAAATAATCTTGTTATGTTTATGATTATGTTTAAAGTTTAAATTCTGCTGAAACATTATTCTAACACTACAAATCTTCTCTCATGGGGTCTATGCTGACACAGATGGCGGTCCACAGACAAATAGATCATTTTGCGGTCCTTGACAAATTACGTTAAAGAGCCTCCATGATGTTCATATCCATCCTGTCAATAAACACATTGAAAAGCATTGTTGTGTGTTGTATGTTTTACTGATTAATATTAAGACTGATCCATTCTAGAAGAGCAGAGGTGATGTGTTGATGTCTGTACATATGACACATTATAAGAACAACAACATCCGTGAGTATCACTGGATATTAACATTATTGTACAATCCTTTTAATCTTCATTATCGCATGAGATTATTAATACAATGATGTTTATTTTACTATATAATAATGTTATGCGCTTGCACTAAACCTCCCTGCCAATCACTTGGTCACCACACCTGTCTCAGCTGTTTCTAGTTTGTGATCAGTGTCAGGGTATATACTGTAAGAGCAGCTGTGTCCAACAGCTCACTCTCTTCTCAACTCCCAACCTGAGCAGTTGTGTTTTACTTTGTTACTTTTGTTATGATTTAGTTAAGTTTAAGATGGGCTGGTCGTAAGTATATTCTGTTGGCGTTTATTTTTTGGTTAGTTTAGTTTTTTTTTTTTTTTTTTGTATATGGGGAGTCTGGGCACTCCGACATGCACATAGTGCATAGCTGCCCACTTATTCCCCCACTTATTAGTTCAGCCAGTCCATATTTTTGTGTTTGTTTAGTTTTAGGTTTTGTTAAGCATACTTTGTTGGGTCTTTTGGATTGTTTGTTGTTGTTGTTTTTTTTCCCCTTTTTTTCAAACAGCAGGTGGCGATACTGCGTGTGCACCGACCAGGTGTGCACCAGGTGTGTGTCAGTGTATAAAACAAGCACTCTCCCACAGGTCTTGTTTTCAAGTTGGCAGCTTGTGATGTTTTTTGAGAAATATTTTGGACAGAAAGTAGCTCATAACATGTCTACGGTGGATTTTTATGGCACAAAAGCTTTGCAGATCGAGAGAGGATAATTCAAGCTTTCTCTACATTTGCAAAGTTGGTGAGTTTGACGTTGTTTATACAGCAGCAGATCACAGATGAAATTTCAGGGGAAAAGATTGCAATGGGGGAGTCAATGGACGAAATTGCAGCACTTTTGCACTTTCAAAGAAAGAATCATCCTCTTTCTATCTGCAAAGCATAAAATAGACATGTTAGCTATACTTTCCTTCAGTAAATTCTCTGCATGTGATTCTTTTTCTGGAGTACTGGAGTTTGAAAGCGCTCGTCATTAGTCACTGAACAGCCCTGTGTACCACCTGTTTAGAATTTAGAATCAGGGGATCCCCAGCTAAATGATTGCTGGGAACCAAATAGACCCTTATGTTTCTGATGTTCATACCATTGAATTGAATTGAAACTCAGAGTTGCAAAGAGTTGAAAACACCTAAAGGTTTATTTTTGCTTTTGTCCACAATTCCAGGCTGGATTTCAGAAACAAACCAGTCAATCATGACCATGACCATTAATCTTCTACATTCTCTAGTTGCTAATTCACATGATGAATATTTTAACTCTTGAGAGTGTAAACATGAAACCAAATGGACCGGAAAGTGTCCATTTTGTTTCATTTTTACGCTCTCAAATAGTTACATCTGGTTAACCAACTTTCCATCATTTAGCCTGGGGACCACCTGGAGGCTGGAGGCTCTCAAGGACCACTGGTGGTCCCCGGGCCAGTGGGTTGAAAAACCACTGTAATAATGCATCAGATTACAATAGCTGACAAACTGCTATACCTGTAAAAGGTTGGTTCAGGTGGGGGTCTGCGGTCTATGGCTGTGTTCATCTGCTTGCCATAAACAAGTTTGAGAACAATACACTGTTATAGAGCTGAGCAGTCTCGCCCCCTCGTGGTGTCGTCCCTGTTCCAGAAACAAATTTCCTATTAATTTCTCTCATAGGCTTTTTGAAAATGATTCATATAGAGACGATTATGCGTTACAAATGCGTAATCGTTATTATTACTCGTGACAAATCATGATAACACACAATGTTTTGGGACAAAACATTTGTATCCTGCCGTTTTTTCTTCTTCTTGCAAATTAGATATTGTATGGTAATTGTGTGTGTTGTCATGATTTGTACTGAGTTGTGACAGTGCGTCTTCATATAGATCATTTTCTAATATGAGGAAAATGAATGAGGATTACATTTTTGGAATGGTCCTGAAAGGGGCGGGATTGCTCACCCAAATAAGCACTATCGCTTGGTAGAATCCGCTCACCATTTACACAGAACACAGATCAGGATTTCCTTCAGAGGTGGACTCACCTGGTGACGCCAGGCGATTGCTGGTATTATTTTCTACGGACTGTCTGTAACTACCAAGCATTACTGCGTGGTACGCACGAAGCTGTGCACGGGAGGAGGACCTCTCAAAACTGCATATACTGTAGAAGAATAATAATCCTTCAGCTGTGGTCGGAGTCCTCGGACTCGTCCCCCTGCTGCGTCCAGTGCATGCCGTTCCTCTTCATCCTCCTCTTCCTCTCGCCCGTCAGCATGGCTCCCAGCAGGGTGAACACCACGGCCACGATGATGATGAGCACCGTCACCGTCTCCGCCATGCACAGCTCCGTGTCCACGTCCTTCAGCTGGTACCTGGCAACACACGGCAACACCTGCATGTTCATTGCTAGCAATGGGAGATCATTTAACACTCAGAGTCAGTGGATCCCAAGGCACAGTAGGCAATTTGGATCCCAAGACACAGTAGGCACAAATGGACCCTTACAGGTCCATTTGGTAAGGGGGGCTCCAGGGAAAATCTCCTGTAACGTCATACCTATGACAGCAGGGTATTTTAAATGTTCAATTCTAGTTATAGAGGACAAGTATAATGTATTTATTCATATGAGGCTAATTAGGCTGGGATCCTTTTAAAGCATGTCTGCTGGTCGCCCCGGTGACCCCCCTCCCTTCATGGTGCCCCAGGCAACTTCCTAGTCTGCCTAATGACAAAAACGCCCCTGCTCAGAGTAATGCTATACATAGGCAATTTTAGGCTTTTAGGATTTTAGGCATCTGAATTATGCCATTTTCAATTATCTACGCAATTAGAAAATGTAGAAGAATTGATATTTTGACCAACGTTGTGTCAGTTTCTCTCTCCTAATTTGTGGACAAAAACTTGAAACTTGAGAAAATGCTTAGTTTAAAGTCCGAGAGACTAAACTCAACATCAAATGGCGGTCCCTGTGGCTAAAAAGGTAGAATAAATATTGGCACTGGTATGAAAATGGTTGAAAACCACTGCTATAGGATATAAGCAACTTAATATAATATAGACAAGTACTTGTTTTGATGTTGCAAGTACTCATTACAAAGCATGAATGGAATGGAAATTTGTATGAGTATGAAGTTAAAATTACATGATTTATAACTGGCAAACAACATTTTTTCTATAACCATTTTTTGCCACCAGGGGCTGCAAGTGCATCCCTAAAATCGCCAAGGATGCTATACAGTCCTAAGGCTATGGTGCAGCAGGGCTGCAACCAACGATTATTTTCATCATTGATCCGTCGGCTTGGAGACGTGTTGTCTATATGCTGGTACTACAATGTGGTTAAATGGGAAAACACTTCACTGATAATTCCAAAAACTCCAGTTGTTACTGAATTAGTTGACAACTACTATAGAATTATGGATTTGTGTGCATTGTACTATTTTGTCTGACATATCATATTTTCTTCTTTCTAGTTGTGTTTTTCTTAGGACAAGAAACAGAAATAAACTTTATTGTAGTTCACTTTATCATGTTTATGACTAGGACTCACTGATTGAATGTAGTATATATTTTTTATTTCTTGTTTGTTTCCTGTTTATTGTATTGTTTTTTCTTGATACACCTTGCTTTACCTTCTACCTTGTTTCGTCTGTATACCTCTATACCTTAACTGCTGTGCGCGTGTGTGTGTGTGTGTGTGTGTGTGTGTGTGTGTGTGTGTGTGTGTGTGTGTGTGCGTGTGTGCGTGTGCGCGTGTGTGTGTGTGCGTGTGTGTGCGTATGGGTGTGCGTGCGTGCGCGTGTGTGTGTGTGTGTGTGTGTGTGTGTGTGTGCGTGTGTGTGCATGTGTGTGCGTGCTTGTGTGTGTGACTGACCCGTGCAGTACGGGCGGGGCTTGGCAGCTCAGGTTGAGGTAGTCATCCAGGAAGATCCTCTGGACAGAGCGGAGTTTCCTGAACTCTCTCTGCAGCTCACAGTCACACATCCACGGGTTGCCCTGCAGTAGGATGTGGCTGCTGTGGGTGTGGAGAGACACGAATGTCTGCACACAGACAGACAGACAGACAGACAGACAGACAGACAGACAGACAGACAGACAGACAGACAGACAGACAGACAGACAGACAGACAGACAGACAGACAGACAGACAGGCATACAGGGAGGCCAGGGGGACAGACAGGGCTTTTGTGAGAGAATATCTAAAGAGAGATCTACAAGCTCAAGTGACAGGACGCATTGCTTACAATATGTGCCTGGCACACACCTGTGACTGAGTGGCACGCACACGCACACACGCACACGCACACGCACACACACGCACACGCACACACACACACACACACACACACACACACCTGTGACTGTCACACCATTGCCAGCACTAGAAGTTCAAAACATGAGTAAATGCCAACAGAACAGCATTTCATTTTGGCACATTTTATGCGGGTGCAACCCACATGTTTATCAATGTAACTCATTCCAGGAATGTCTGATCTTGACATGCCATACCTTATTTTAAAGCTGACTCGTGGGCAATTAAAACTCAACGTACAGTATATATTGTGCAGTATCAATTGGTATTAATATTAAGGTGGGAGCAATAAATCCCAAAGTTAGGTTTCCAAATGGTTGTTGCCCAGTTTATTTCATTTTTATTCATTATTATTTATTTATTTTTAACTAAAGGGGTCCCTTCAGCATAATACATCCTCATTAGTCTAACCCCCCTTTTCCTTCATTTTCACCTCTAGAACATTATGTTGGTAAGTAATTTATGATCCAATGCTGTACTGGTATTGATTGACACATTCAAAAGAAATCATAAGAAGATCCATCAGGGTTTCTAGAGCAGAAAGATTGATGGATCTTTATAATCCAGAAAGACTCATGGATTTTTAGCGTGCACTCGCGCGCACACACACACACACACACACACACACACACACACACACACACACACACACACACACACACACACACACACACACACACACACACACACACACACACACACACACACACACACACACACACACACACACACACTGACTTTGAAGTCGAGGGTGCTCATGTGGTTGTGCGTCAGACTAAGTAGACTCAGGCTAGTCAGTGGCTTGAAAACTCCTCCATCTGTCTGACTGATGTGGTTCCCTCTGAGGTTCAACACCTGTTAACAACAACAACACCTGTTAACAACCTCTGTCTGGTTGATGTGGTTACCTCTGTGGTTAACCTATAAATAATAATGTTTATAATAAAAATAACTAGAATGAATGCAATTTTGCAATTGCAAAGTGGGGTTTGCCTTCTATGTACAGCCAATTGAAACATTTCAATGTCTCTCAACAGGTAAGTCTGTGGAGGATGCAGGTGGTATGATGTCTGCCACCGAGATGCTAGCCCCACTGATGTTGTAATGGTGACGTGATGACGTAGTAAAGTAAAGTTTTACATGGCGTGGTGGGTTAATGGTCACTTGTAATGGTGAGCAACATACACATTCTCAGCCGACACATAAGGCACCCCCTAATGACCGACCAATTTTGAAGCATGCTTTAGTTACGTCATCTAGAAAAGTAGTTTCTCATTGGATGGGAGTTTACAATATTAGAAAAAGCTTTACAAAAAGAAGCCATCACAATAACAGTAGTGGGGTTCCCCTTCAGGCAACCCCACGAACATATAATAATAATAATAATAATAACCTCCAGGGAGCGCAGCATAGAGAACATGCCAGCGTTCAGAGCAGTTAGCATGTTGTCCTGTAGGTGGAGCTGTCGCAGAGCAGTCATGGAGCCAAACGCCCTGGTCTGAATGGTGTGGATCTGATTACCTGTAATCAGATTACATTGCATTACAGCTCTGAATGCAGTGAATACCTGCCACAGGCAGGCAGGAAGGCAGGCAGGCAGGAAGGCAGACAGACAGACCTGTGAGGTTGAGTCTCCGCAGAGCGTCCAGATGGTAGAAACTGTCGCTGTACAGGACGGTCAGCAGGTTGTGGGCCAGCTGGAGCTCATTGAGGAAGCCCAGGCCCTGAGAGAAGCCCTGCCAGTCAGTCACATGACAACATGGAGTTAAAATACAACAACAACAAAAAAAATCACACCTCGAGTGAGTCTTGTCATCTTACAGCATCGATTAAAACATAATGTCGGTTTAAGCCAGTGGTTTTCAACGAGAGGATTCCAGGTGGTCCCTAGCTTAATGATGGACAGCCAAATGGACCCTTATAATGTAAATCTGTATGCTATATAACTATATATAACATTGTTAAATCCTTTGCTAATTATTATATTATCATTAGGCCAATCTCTGTAAGCCGAATCATTCAAAAATATGAATATACCCAAGTAATAAATCGACTATTGACTGTAAGAGATAGGTAGTTGGGGGGGGGGGTCAGACCTGTCCCAGGGCAGACAGACGGTTCCAGCTCAGATCCAGTCTCTGTAGGAAGTCCAGATGGGAGAAGGTTCCGTCCTTTACTGTACTGATGCTGTTGTTCTGGAGCAGCAGGATACGCAGCTTACGAGCCCCTGGGAAGAGACTGTTTATTATTATGAGCGGAGTGTTATGTTTCATCGCTAGATGCCGCTAACGATAGTTCAGCTCAGGCCAACATTTGAAGTTCAAACTAACACAGTCTAGTACCCAGGCTAGATTAGCCCCGGACTAGAAATGCCTCAACAACAGATTTCCTTTTCTTCAATGCATTGTGGCTGAAGGCAAAGCAACAAACGTGGTGCTGTGGATCAACACCAACATTAAAGGTGCAGTAGTTTACGGGCCGTGGCACAGTCTCCTGCGGGAGGTTTGCGCATGCTCAGTGTAAACAGGAACTGCTATGGATGAGTGTTCCAGCAGCATTTGCTGAATAAAAATTCCGTAACTTGTGATGTAAATAATGAAGACCAGAGTAGTTGAGGATTAAACTGTATCATCAGTACTTTTTTCATCATAGGTAAAGAGCTTCGTCGACCAACGCAGTGGCCTTGTGGTTAGAGTGTCCGCCCTGGGAATGGGAGGTGGGGGTTCAATTCCCGGATGGGTCATACCAAAGACTAAAAATGGGATCCCATGCCTCCCTGCTTGGCACTTAGGGCTCCATTTTCGTTACCATCTAAACCCCTTATCCCCTTAAATCCCCTTATCATCGTCTCCACCATTAGGTGGTGACTATGTTTCGCCCCCCCGTGTCCGTCCGTCCATAAACGTCATACATCAAGGGTTCCTTCCTTGGGCTTACCCTGGAAGCAGTGTGGGTCCAGGGAGGACAGCCGGTTGTGACTGAAGTGTGGGTGCTGGTGTGGGTGCGAGGTGTTTGAGTCTTACCCTGGAAGCAGCGTGGGTCCAGGGAGGACAGCCGGTTGTGACTGAAGTGTGGGTGCTGGTGTGGGTGCGAGGTGTTTGAGTCTTACCCTGGAAGCAGCGTGGGTCCAGGGAGGACAGCCGGTTGTGACTGAAGTGTGGGTGCTGGTGTGGGTGCGAGGTGTTTGAGTCTTACCCTGGAAGCAGTGTGGGTCCAGGAAGGACAGCCGGTTGTGACTGAGGTCCAGCATCTCCGTGGAGGAGGGAAGGGAGAGGGGTGAGTGGGTGAACCCTGCTCCGGAGCAGATGGTCAGCTTCACGTCCGTCCTGCAGTCACAGCCCGGCTCACACCAGCCAGCATGCACCTGACGCAGGCGCAGGCAGGGGTCATTTAGACAGCTTTTAGCCTCTTTAGTTTTAGTCACATTTTAGCTTTTCCGGAATGTTTGAGTGTTAGACCAGTTTGAGTTGACGAATTGTTATGCGATTTTAGTCGATTAAATGTATACAGTTGATCATGATTTGGTCGACTAAAACGTATGTTTGCAGGCCTTTATGCCATTGTGATGGTTGATTTTGCCCTTGCTATTCATCATAGTCTAGTTTGCATTTTGGCTGTTCATTACGAATTTACGAAGCATGCATAGTATCAGTGTGTAGAAAGGAAGTACATTACATTTAACTACATGTTTGTTCCAATGTGCAAAGTTCAGATTTTTGGGTGATTAAAGTAATTAGAAAGGTCACAAAACATTTAACTCCTTGACAGATTTACCACGACTTGTGGAGTGATTGATTATTCTGTTGTCTGCTTATCACTCCAAAAGTCATTTTTGTTTTTGTTTGGTTAACAAGCTCATTAACTCACTACACACCACCTCATCTTTTAAGTGGCGATAGCACCCAGAAAACACCTCACACGCTTTACAAATTTAATTGATTTTATAACTTTAAATGCATTTATCTCTGAATGAGCCGTGGAAACGTGGAAATGTGGAAATACAGACTGTTTTGTAAAACGTATTATAAAAACTAAAACACATCATCAACTCATTTTTTCCCCATAAAGTAGACACCTTAAGCTCTCTTTGGATATCATTCATTTGCACAAATTCACAATATTCTATTATTTTTGTTACTATTGACCTAAAGGGATTAAGCCTAGCTTTTATGCCAATCTGTCAAAGAGTTAAAGGGCCACTTCACCACTTTTCAACGTACCTTCATGTAATAGGTCCTCACTAACGTCATCAATGTGGAATCCAAGCGGATAGAAACTACAGATTTTTTATTTGTAAAAAAAAAAATGCAATGAAAAATGGTCATGTAACATTTCCCAATTGGGGGGGGGGGGGGGGGGGGGGGGGGGAATCGCCCGTGGTAGTGTAGACCTATTATACTGTATGAAGGTAGATTGGGAAGTGAAGTGGTCCTTTAGTGCATTGTTCCTGTCAAATAAATAAAAACATATAATAAAATATTTGTCATACAGATTTACAAACCCTCACCACTTCCTCGGTCAGCATCAGGAGGAAGAGCAGCAGCGCCCACACCTTCATCCTTCCACGGCACTCTGGAACACACACACACACACACACACACACACACACACACACACACACACACACACACACACACACACACACACACACACACACACACACACACACACACACACACACACACACACACACACACACACACACACACACACACACACACACACACACACACACACACACACACACACACACACACACACACACACACACACAAATGGTATGCAAAATGGTCGGACTCAGAGAGTTTTCCAGTTTTCAATGATGAAATGCTGTTGGTTCAGTGGCACGACAAGGGAAGTACGTGCGTACGTACGTCCCAATTTCATATATGTGCATATATGAAATTGGCCCCCTATACAGTACATACTGTACATATACCAGTATTTTTTAATATATGCCACATATATTCAATTGGCCCCCAAATATGTGTACATATACACATATTTGCGGGCCATAGGCCTATGTTTGGAACTTGCATAGCTCGAGCCAACATGCGTGTCGCTACTCTCTTCCTACAGTTCACTACCCCATCACTGACCCTCACCCACCAATCAGACTGCTTTGCTTGGCCCAGTGGAAGATGGGAAATTTTGATTTGGTAAAACTCACTCAATAATACACTGATATATCCGTTTTCCTCACATATTGATATGCGATTAATTTACATTAATTAATTACAAAGCTTCAAATTAAATAATTATGTTTTAATTAGTCCCAGCACTAATTATTATATATTCACGACAACCATACTCGGGATCAGTTTCAAAATCTAATATGGGAATTCTTGGCCAATACCAAGGTTTCAGCCGATATTTAGCTGATATAGATTTATATTTATTTAGTTTTTGTTGTTTTTATTTCCTCCTTGCCAGGGAAACAAATACTGTACATCTTCAATACAAGGAATAAATATTCCGAATCTACAACTTGGTAAACTACAGATGATCAACACACCAATATAACCAATGCAAAATGTACAGAGCAACAGCTAAATATCTGCTACTGCTATTGGTCAATACCAGTTTTATTTGCCAATGCTGATATTGACCAACAATGGCAAATACCTTCCCATGATCAAATCAAAACCAAACTTTATTTATATAGCATGTTTAAGAGTGCTATTACAATAATCAAGCACAATAAATGCATGGATGTCCATTTTCCCCCTACCATTTTCTCCTGCCCCCCCAATTGGGAAATGTTACATCCGCTCCTGGTTGGAAGAAGCTACTACTGAGTACTGACCACGGAGCTAATCCGTTTGTCAAAGGTCAAATTATACCGATATGTGGTTGGACACATCGCTACTCACTAGTTTGAATCAAACTTTTGCCATGCTACTGATATGTGGTCGGATACATCGTTACACCACTATTTTGAATCAAACTTTTGCCATGTGTACACATTGAACCAAATCAATCAAACTTTACATAACAGGTCTATACTTCCGTACAAGTGCAACCCAATGGGCAGCATACATGTACAGTACATGTTTTATAGATCTAGGCAGTACACATGGCAGATATCGGGTGACTCTCTGTTAGACAGCATGCAGGAGAAAAGATGGTTTCAGTTTTCATGACCGACCTCGATACCAGCTGACCTCTCCGACCTCCCAGTGTCACTTGACCTGTACGACGTCATACATACGCTGTGTCCACTTCACACAGGCAGGTGGAACGCTGCAAAGACCACACTGTGTCGGCTCAGGGGTGGATTTAGCCAGCCCTACTAGGGTGCCCTACTAGGGTGCCCTCCACGTTGGCCTGTGCTGAACCATTTCTACCGTTATTTGGCCAAGTATGATGAGTTCATCATTATTTTAGTGTGATTCTCTGGAATAGCTGTGTGTCCATGTTGTCCATCTTGGATAGTTCTTTACAGTCTGCCTGGGGCTCGAACCCCAACCTCACAGTTTCAGGGTGGACACCCTAACCACAAGGCCACTATCTGGCTGATTATGTAACCAAATCATTTTGAACCATTTTGAACTACACTCTGATTGGTTAATGAAGATTATAAGATTCGTATGCCAGCTCTCACAAATGTCTTGCTCAGGCGTGTTTTTTCTTACAAAACGTTTTGTAAAAAAGTACTCAAGTAGTGTTCTGGATCGCTTCAGGATCCAACATCATTCTCATTTATATTCCATTGAAACATATTTTTTTAGAATAGGTATTCAAATGTCCTTATATTGTATCTTCATTCTTTGTGCCATATAGGCTACATCCAGGTCTAAGTCTGCCGAATACTTGGTCACTGTAGTCACTTTGTAGAGTTTGGTTATTACAAAACAGACCTTAATTAACAACCTCTTCAGCCCTATAGAGCTGAGCAGTCCCGTCCCTTTCATGACGTCGCTGTGTTCCAGAAATGGATTCTTCATTCATTTTCCTTTTTGTTTTGTATTTCTTCGTAGAAATTATTTGATTGTCCCAAAACATTGTGTGTGTTGTCATGAATTGTCATGACCTGGGTTGGCTTTGTGTGTGGTGTAATCGTCTTTATATAAATTATTTTCGAAAAGTCTATGAGGAAAAATGAATGGGGAATTCATTTCTGGAACAGGGAAAACGTCACAAGGGGGTGGGACTGCTCAGCTCTATAAACATACATTTTGGCCATTTAAAAAAATAGCAGCTCTATAAGCTCAATTGACAACAGTTTTTTTGGTCATAGTGTCAGTCAATCCATCCATCCATATAATTCTCCCCGGCATACAAACTTCCAATTAGGCACATTTTACCATTTAGGCACAGGATGTGTGTGCATGTGTGTGATGTGAATGTAAGCATGTGTGTAGCGGCAGCCTATATTATGGGCTCCATTTTCGTTACATGCTAAACCCTTATCCCAAATCCCTTATTTCGTTTTTACTATTTTGAAAAACGTTTTGGAATATTTCAACATGTCAATCTATTAACACGCTGTGAGCTTGTAGACTGGCCATTTGAACTACTGAAAAATGTTTTTTTATTGTTTAAAAAGGCAAAGAAGTTGAGGGATAAGGGGTTTAGCGGTAACAAAAATGGAGCCCTATATCTCTATCAATGTGTATCTCAATCAATTGACGGACAGACAGACGGACAGAGAGCAGCCTACCTGTTGTGTTGAACTGCAGGGTGTCATCTTAACATCTACAATGTGGTCGACTGTACTCTGTGGAAACAGACATATGATCCAACCTCTGGGGACAATGAGAGAGGAGAGGAGAGGAGAGGAGAGGAGAGGAGGGGAGGGGAGGGGAGGGGAGGGGAGGGGAGAATAGAGGAGAGGAGAGACGAATAGAGGAGAATAGAGGAGAGGAGAGACGAATAGAGGAGAGGAGAGGAGAGACGAGGAGAGGAGAGACGAGGAGAGGAGAGGAGAGGAGAGGAGAGGAGAGGAGAGGAGAGGAGAGGAGAGGAGAGGAGAGGAGAGGAGAGGAGAGGAGAGGAGAGGAGAGGAGAGGAGGAGAGGAGAGGAGAGGAGAGGAGAGGAGAGGAGAGGAGAGAGTGCCAGATCTAGAAGGGGGAAGGGGTGACCCACCCAAACGTGCATCCTGCCCACCCAATGAAAGGTAATATGAGTGGTTCTCAACCAGTGGTCCGGCTTTCCACCAGCTACTGTAAATGATGGAAAGTTGGTTAACCAGATGTAACTCTTTGAGAGTGTAAAAATAAAACCAAAATGGACCCTTGTAGGTCCATTTGGTCCATCTTCACACTCTCAAGAGTTAAAATATTCATCATGTGAATTAGACCAAGTCTACACAACTAGTGAAGGTAGAAGGTCATTTTGATCTGTAGATTGGACTGTTTTCCCAAATCCAGCCTGGTATTGTGGAGAAAAGCAAAAGAAACCTTAAGTTTTGGGCTGTGGGACTAAAATGTCATCAAATGGTGGTCCGTGGCTCTAATGCCGAATACCAGTGGACCCTGGTGTCAAAAAAGTTGAAAAACACTGCTTCATATGAAAAGAATTGGACTTACCCACCCTGCCATGCCATTCTTCCAGCCCACCCTAGTAGGGCTGGATAAATCCGGCCCTGGGAGAGGAGAGGAGAGTGTGACCAGAGATGTCCCTCTTTGAGTGGGACAGTCGCTCACTTCGAAGACTTTTCAGGTGTCCCACAAATTGAGCCCCCTGTCTGTTTGGCTGTCTGTCCCCCATTATGACTTTTATTGTCCTAAACCAGTTGTTTTCAACCCGGGCCTGGGGACAACCAGTGGTCCTTGCAAGGGTTCCAGGTGGTCTCCAGCTAAGTTGGTTGACCAGATGAAAAGTTGGTTAACCAGAAGTAACTCTTTCTGTCATCAAATCGTGGTCTGTGGTTCAAATGCTGAATGACTGTCTTTTTTTTATGTTTTGTCTCATGTCTCGGGGAGAACACGTGAGGGTATCTACCCTACAGGGGACTCGGGGAGAACACGTGAGGGTATCTACCCTACAGGGGACTCGGGGAGAACATGTAAACTACACACAGAAAGGCCCTTTCACCAAGTATAAACAGGTTTGAATAAACAGGTTTATTTTAAGGCCGATCATGATAAGGCATTTTAATGGCTGATTCCGCTTATGTTACCCATTATATAGGGTAATTGGGCCTTCTCAGAGGCGACATCACTTTGATTTGCATTATTGTAGCAGCATCGAGGTCTTGAAAAAAAGAAACAGAGAGCAGTAGTTGAGATAAAACAACAGGACATTTTATTTATACTCCTTGGGTCAGTTTTGATTGTACAATAATGATTAACACGGTATAGGACCGAGCAGCGTACGGCAGACAGTGTGTCCAACTTGTCAACTACAACAAGAATATCTTTCACCATTCATACAACTACAACTATAAGAATCTCTTTCACCATTCATACAACTACAACAAGAATATTTTTCACGGTTCAAATAACTTAGGTATAAGGTTGAATATAGCAGTGCTTTGAGATCAGGGAATAAAAAACAACAATGTGCAGATCTGACAGACAGAGGATCAAAATGTTACGTCTTGTAAAATACTGTGCTTTTTGGTCATCATCTTCCTGGAGTAAACTTTATTAAAATACTTCATAAGACATTTAAAAAGGTAGGGTAAGCGATACTTTTTGGTTAAAAAAGGGGGGGTTTGTTTGAACAATAAAAAGCTCAATAGTGTATCGAATCCGTTTGTGCACCCCATCAGTGAATAATGAGAGAAATAGAGCAATTTAACACTTTTTGCTGACACTCGTTGGTACATCTACAAGCGTTAGCTTTTCAGGAAGAAAACAACCCGCGTTCCAAAATGGATGCCATGCCTTTAACAGCTCTGAAATAGTCAATTAGCTAGAGCCAATTCTTACTAAGCTGTTTTGGTAATCCTTTGAAGGTTGCATTTATTATGCATTATAAGCTCATTTATAATGAATTATAAGACATGTTATAAATGTCCTTTGTCATGTATGACCCAGTATTTCATTTAATAAACACATTGGTTATATTGCATTATGACGCAGTACATAATTCTATTTTATGCCTTCATAACAGGTGACGGTAGTTGACGGTGCTGTTCTTTGACCATAATAATGCATTATGGCTAAAGTTATAATACGTTATAAATGTAGGTGTGAGGAGTTATACCTGTGTTATGAACATTTATAACAAGTCTTACAATGACTTATAAGTGTATTATAATGCATTATAAATGCTGTATATGGTGGGGGCAGCCGAAAGTGCCTGCAGCGTTTTAGTGGCAGGAAAAATGAGCAAATACTTTTTTTTTTAATTGGTTGAATATTCATAAAAAAACAGAAGGACCACCTTCACTTTCAAAAGTAACAAATAAAAATAGAAAAACAAAAACAAAATAGCGGAATTGTTTGACCCGATTCACCGGGTGCAATCGACGGCCTCCATCTCCACTAAGTCGACTCCTCTTCATCTCTGTCTAGTTAAATTAAAGTTAAAAGAACCTGCTTTCTGTAGAAGACATAGAACTATACTTCATTTATTTGACCCCTGGCTCGACCTCCATAAAAAATAAAGTTGTGCTTTGACCTTTGTCTTTTAAAATAAACAAAAATAAAAAAATATGTGATTAATATAAAATAAAAAAGACAGTACATGCTGTACATAATATATATAATATAATACCTTCGTGGCTGAGATAGTTCAATCTATTGCTGTCCCGTGTTCACAGAACTGTCCCGTCTGAATTAGCAGACTGCTCTTATAAATGTAGTTTTTCATATCATATTATATAGTAAATGTACCGTGGAGATATATTTTGCAGGAAACTTTTTTTTTTTTTGACAAGAAACCACAGTGGGCAACCAACATTCCAGAACTCTAGGCTAAGCTAAGCCACCATAGTGATAGAACAGTGTCTGGTAGCTAGCTGGTAGCTAGAGGCTAGTGGTGCAGGATTTGGGATTGCACTGGAATGGTTGGCACAGCACGCCCTGAGGCTCTGCTAGAGCCTAAACCTCGCCCAGGTTTTTTTCAATTGGCTGGCTGCTTCCATGCTGTGTAATGCCGCAGCATATCGATAGATTTACTTACTGAACTAAGTAAACAATGTCTATTTCATTCAGCATTTAATATTTCATGGCATCTGAATGAAGGCGGATCACTTTGAGGTCTCACTTATTTGTGAATGCACTTATGCATGTCAATCTATTTCTATTCCATAGCATTACAGCATGGAAACAGCCATCCAATTGGAGAAAGTCTGGGAAGGTTTATGCACCAAACACTCCAGTGCGATCGCAAATCAGGCGTCAGTGGTTAGTGGCTGGTAGCCAGTGGCTAATAGCCGTGGCTGGTAGCTGGTAGCCAGAGGTGATCATTCCACACCCTGGTCTAACCTTGGGCTCCATTGTCTGACACACGGAATGTGTTTTAAATGCTTCTCAGAAAGCCAGAAGGTTTAGATGAGTCACTGCGGCCAATCTCAATGGCTTTGTGCGATGGTTCTCAAATGACTGATTAGTTAAAGAACCAAGATGGCACCCGTCCATTTGGTTCCATTTGTAACACTCTCAAGAGTTAATTGAACATGTTAAAAGTTTGCATATCAGACTGGTTGGAGCGGGGTGGGGGGATTTGGGTCATTGAAATTAAAGCACTTGAGGACCACTGATACCGACGAATGGGAGAGAAAGGAATACTGCAGGACAGTTCTTCCGAGGAGGCAGCGGCTTTGAACGCTAGATTGGGACGTTTAATCACACCATTGATGGGCAGGTGAAATACTATTCAAGTCGACGAGACACTGATCTAACAAGTATTTTTTGTTTTTGATTTTTAAAATTGTGTGTTGATGATTGACAGCTAGCAAAACAGCTTTGAGGCACGGCTTACACCCAAACTTGGGACAAATGCATTCCCCTCCCACAAGATCAGATCTATTCTCTACATAGGCACAGATTGCATCGGCTGGCCACGGCAACTGGCTCGCATTTGGTTCGTCCTGCAGTGGCTGTTATTGCTCACGTTTCGCTTGAGACGGCGTCTGTCCGTCTGTCTGTCCGCCTGCCTGTCTGTTGCGGTCAATCAGTAGCCAGTAGGAACCTACAGAATGCACCTAACTCTTGGTAGGTCAAGTAGGCACACTACTTCCCACTGAGCATTTTTAGATGTCTTTAGACATATAGGGTATAAAAATTGTGTAAAAATGTGGTCTAGGCTAAAATTAGACATACACTATATTTATAGATGTCTAAAAAAAACAGCCTGGCTAATCAATGTCTATATATAAACCGGCTATTTATAGACATTGAAACAATGTTGCCATTTATAAATACACATTGAAGCAATGCTGTTTTAACGTCTAATCTTAGCCTAGAGCTAAAAAAAAATATTAGACAGATTTTAGACGTCGTTTAACACATTCTGTACAGGTGTGGCACGCTATGAGCCGTGAACACCTGCTATTTTTGGGGAATATGTGAAAGCGCAGAGCAAATCTTTGAATATTACCTGTTCTTTCAGAGCGAATCTTTTGTTTAATCTATATTGTCAGGTCAAATGCGTTCTAAAAGACAATGTTTGCTCAGGAGGTTCCAGACCAATCAATGGCGTGATTAAAACGTGATAACGTCACCTTCAGTGCAGGGCAGAGTTGGGATGGGGTGGAGACGGCTCAGAACGACGGGACAGTTGGGGAGGAGGAGGAAGAGGAGGAGAAGGAACAGGAGGAAGGCTACGTGACCAGCGAGGCAGAGACAATGTCCTTGAGGAGCTTGTTGAGGGCGGAGACCTTGTCCTCCAGCAGGAAGCTCTTCTTCTCTGCGCTCTTCTGCCTCTGCTCTGTCACCTGCAGAGCCTTCATGAGCTGAGAGTTCTCCACGTAGAGCTCCTTCAGCAGGACGCTCGACTTGGCGCTCTTTGACATCTGCGGCGACAAGGGAACCAAGATGGGCTGTTAGCGGAGATATTCCGATTTATGGTATCGGCCATTTTTTGTCATATCGGGTCAGAATGAAGGTGATCTGATTCATGATGTAAAGTGCCTTGGATAATGGCGCTATATAAATGCAACTTTTACCATTTACCGTTAACCCTTTATAGGCTGCTGACGCCACTGACCTAATGGTCATTGTGTAACGCCCGGGATTCGAACCCGGGTCTATCTAGTCTAATATCTGCCAGGGGCAGATATTAGACTAGATATCAGCCATCACAACAGAGGCTGTAGCCACCTGCGACACTTGCTTGCCAGTGATTTTCATACTTTTTATCTATCAAGTTATTCCCATTCAAATAGTGTCAGAACCTCCACGTTGACCATCAATAACGTTTACGAGTATGGCCTATATAACTATAACCACTAGGTGTCGGTAAGTGGCCAATCACCGAAAGTGGCAAAGAAAGAGTAGAAGAAGAGCTTCAACTTCCATTGCCACCGGGTCACAGTGTTAGATGCAACTCTCGGCTTCACTATTACAGTATAAGCTGGTTGCGTGGGATCGGTGTGATGATGTTTATTATCATGAATGAGTCATAAGTCACGCCATATTGCCGTGTGCACATACTGTATGAGCGTGCACCCGACAATTTTGGTCATTTCTAGTTGCGTTGGACCCGAAGTTAGACGATCAAGCGAAAAGCGTAATACCCTAAAATGATGGTTAATTGATTAATTAACCATCAGACATGGCTAAGACAGAGATTAATCAAAAGATGGAAAAAGTCTACTGTATGGGAGTGTTTATTGAATTGCATAGTTTGTTGGTAGAAAGTAATCAGTGCAGGGTACAGTCAGACATAATGAAATCAGTACAGGGTACGTTCAAACACAGCCGATGGGATCATACAAAAATAAAAATCGTAAGAAGTAAAATAACATGTTAGAGTAACAGGGGAATCATATTCTTTCCATTAGGCATGCTGAAAGGTGGATTTTCAGGCCTGTTTTAAAGGAATCCAGGGATTTACTCTTTTTTCAGAGAGGGAGTCAGGGCATTCCACGCTTGAGTGGCAGTTCTGTAGAGTGAGACGGTGTCTGTTGTGTGAAAGACGTTGTGATTTATGGCGTTCTAAATAAATCAACGCTTCCAATTCTAATCAAAGTGAGTCTCTTTTGACGGCCCATCGCGGTCACATCTGATCATGCCTCCCCGTTGTCGATCGCCTCGAACAGGGATGTTTTGGCCTTTTCCTAGCTATGTCCAAGGAAGTTCTTTTTAGAAGGAAAGGAAGCCAAGTCTGCCACGGCTGCGCCATGACACCTCGGGTGGCAAAACGCTAGGACAAATACATGGCAGTGGATGGCAGGATGCCGGATTTCTTGCAAACAAACATGATTATGAACGACTGCGACCAATGTTATATAATCGGTTCAGGAATATTGTTTGAAGAATATTGAAGATTGTTGTCTGAGTGGGTGTTTTTCGAATTGCAAACTATTTCACTTTATTAAACTATCTAAAGAACACAAAATGAGTCTGCCTGGGCTGCCTAGCCTCTCATTGCGAGAACTGTCCCTCTTTGCAATAGCACCCAGCTGCAGTCTCGCAGACAGTGACGTCACGTTCAGAACGATCAGACGCATACTTTCTGTTCTTTGGATAGCTATATAACATTACACAGTGTACACATCGAAAAGCAACACAGCAGACCACAATGTCTTATGTGTATTCTGTTATTTTCCAGAAGTGCTTAACTTACAATGGTATCAGTCGTTCAGAAATATTTTTTGTTTGTCCCTGTCCACTCCACCACTCTCATTGACTTCAATGTATTCCCCGCGGTTTCAAGCTGCAGCTTGCCACCCAGCGTGATGAATCTGACGATTCCATTGGATAGGTAGAGAAAATGACGGTGGGTTCGCTTCCTCCTATTTTTCTTGGCTATGTCTAGCGACTTCCAAGATGGCGCCTGGTGCACTTCGAAATAAGCCCTGAAGGAACAAATCGCTGGGCACACAGCAGTTCCGGGTGCCCACTGTGTGTTTAATAAAGTTAAAGGAATAAAAAGCACAGGCGTCATCGATAGGCATAGCGGGGGTCAAGGTTCCAGGAAGGGGGAGAGGGTTCCGACGGTGGGGGAGATTTAGGCAAGCCGTAAATCAGAGTTCGGTCCAGGTCCGACTCCATACACAGTGGTTCTAGAACAGGCAGAAGTACAAGGAAAAAACAGGGAGGCAGTGGGGGGCAGGCAGGGGTCAGAAACAGGCAGAACAGGTTGGTTTGGAAGCAGATAACAGTGGGTTACAGCAGATAATAAGGATAATGGCTACTCAGTTGCTGAATCAGATGCAGGTGTGTTGTCACTGGCATGGGCATGACCAGTGTTGTAGTGGGCGCTCCATGAGACACGCACGCACACATGCACACACGTTTGTGTGCACAGATCAGTGTTGCCAACTTGGCGCATTTGTTGCTATATTTAGCTTTTTTTTTTCAACCAGTGGTCCCCAGGCTAAATGATGGACAGTTTTGTCAGTTGGCAACAATGGCACAGATGCCTCTCGAGCATCTCCCTAGGGAGGTCCTGGATGCACGTTTCACCGGGGAGGAGAGACCCCCCAGGCAGACCAAGGATTAGAACTCCAAGAGTGGTCCAATGTGACGTCTCGGAATCCACCTGGAGGAAGTTACTAATGTGCTCTGGAGAGAGGATTCTGGAGCCCTGAGGTGGATTAAAGGTTACCTGTTCTTTGAGCTGGGAGACCTTGTCCTGAAGCACCAGTTTGATACTCTTCAGTTTCATCTCCAAGTCGTCTATCTGCTGCTGCATGGTGGACATGACGCGCTCATACTGCTCCTGCAACACGCGCACGCGCACACGCACACACACACACACACACTCACGACGCTTACTAGCCTGGGATAGTTAGCATTACTTAGCATTGTTGGCCTTACTTAGCATTTGCAGCAATTCTTACTTTATTATGTAAGAGTAAGAGTAGACCTCAGGGTGTAGGGTGAGCATTATTAGCATCAATTAGCAGTATTAGCATTACCTAGCATTATTAGTATTATTAACAATATTTAGTGTCATTAGCATTACATTATTAAAAAATAACGCACCACTCCGTGGCACGCTATGAGCTTGTAGGTCAGATATTTTTGAAATTTTTTGAATATGGTCCCTCATGGCCGTGTTGTAGTGGGTGTAGTGGGGGGACGCCTCTGAAAGGGGAATTCCCCATTTTATTATTTTTTTTCTGAGAGTGTACAAATGTGAACCAAATGGACCCTAGCGGGTCCATTTGGTTCATTTGTACACTCTCAGAAAAAAGGAAACTCATTAACATGGTGAAACACATCAAGATGTATTTCACCATGCTAATGATTTTTTTCAGACCCAAAAATATTTTAGATGTGAGAAGTGGGGGGACACCATCCCCCCGCGTCCCCCCTCCACTACACCCCTGCTCATGGCGCACCCCAAGCAGCAGCCCAGTCTACCTGCTGCATGCTGAGCTGCGCTCCAGCCTGCTGGCTGTGAGAGCGCAGCGCCTCCTCCGCTCTCCTCCTCCTGCCGCTCTCCTCCTCCAGGCTGGAGCGCAGCAGCTCCACCTGCCCCTGGGGGGCGCTGCCCGCCGCCGCCGCCTCCCGCGCCACAGACAGCTCCCGCAGGTGCTGAGCCTGGACCAGAGCCAGGGCCGTGTCGGCACGCACCGCCTGGCAGAGAGGGGGGGGGAGAAATGTTACCAACTACTTTTAGACCAGGGGTTTTCAACCTTTTTCATCCCAGGGCCCACCATTTATTCAGCATTTGAGCCACGGACCACCATTTGATTACATTTTCACCCTAATGACCAAAACTAAAGATTTCTTTTGGTTTTGTCCACGATTCCAGGCTGTATCTGGGAAACAAAACAGTGTAGACTTCTTAATTAAGTGGTGCTAATTCAGATGAAGAATATTTTAACTCTTCAGAGTGTAAAAATGAAACCAAATGGACCCTTGCGGGTCCATTTGGTTTCATTTTTACATTCTCAAGAGTTACATCTGGTTAACCAACTTTCCATCATTTTTGCCTGGGGACCACCTGGAACCTTCTCAAGAACCACTGGTGGTCCCCGGACCGCCTGTTGAAAACCCCTGTTTTAGATAACAAAAACCTCCGACATTTTAGTATAGTTTAGTTTTAAGGGGCTTACAGACGGCGTGGAATAAATCGCGCATTCTAATTCATTTTCAATGGGGCCGGCGTTTTTTTGCTCAGAAAACGACCAGCGTTCAAGAGAGCGTTTAACGCCGGTCGTTCTTAAAGTCGGCACTGCCGACATTAAGAAAATCGCCTGTCGATAATGCTGGCGTTTATCGTTGCCGTTTGGAAAGCCCTTTAGTCTGCCGCTTATTTTTTCCTGTTTATTTTTTTTGTCAGCATTTAATGCATCTAAAATATATTTCACATAGCATGTTCCTTCATCCTTTTTGATGATTTTGATGATTTGAAAAAAGTAAAAAAACAAAACAAAAACAAAACAAAACACAATTGTAAGAAATACATCCATGAATGTAACATGTTTTGATTGACTGTATGGTTGTATTGGTTCCTACCTGCTCAGGGGTTCTATTGGTTCCTACCTGCTCAGGGGTTCTATTGGTTCCTACCTGCTCAGGGGTTCTATTGGTTCCTACCTGCTCATGGGCCTGGGTCCTGGCTGTCTGCAGCTGGCTGTGTTTGGAGCGTAGAACCTCACACTCCTGTTTCAGTGTGTGGACCTCTTCTAGCTGTACTGAGCACTCCGACAGCTGAGGACGCACGCACACGCACACGCACACACACATACACATACACACACACGCACACACACACAGTTATTAATCTGTGCTGCTTTTGTTGACGAAAATGTCAGCCCAGTTGGTATCGCTGTCGCCTCACAGGTACTGTATAAGGCCTTGGGTTCGATTTCACCCAATAGGTTAGGTTGGCGGTAGAGCATCAAGTACGCATGTTTTCCATAGGTCTCACTGATAGGTCACAAAATCACTCGGTAATCCTGGCCTCTAAACATGGGTTTAAACTTTAGAGAGGGGTACAGTACCCAGTGTTTAAACTTTAGAGAGGGGTACAGTACCCAGTGTTTAAACTTTAGAGAGGGGTACAGTACCCTGTGCTGGAGCTCCCGAGTTTAACTTTACAGAGGGGTACAGTACCCAGTGTTTAAACTTTAGAGAGGGGTACAGTACCCAGTGTTTAAACTTTAGAGAGGGGTACAGTACCCAGTGTTTAAACTTTAGAGAGGGGTACAATAACCTGTGTTTATACTTTAGAGAGGGGTACAGTACCCAGTGTTTAAACTTTAGAGAGGGGTACAGTACCCAGTGTTTATACTTTAGAGAGGGGTACAGTACCCAGTGTTTATACTTTAGAGAGGGGTACAGTACCCAGTGTTTAACCTTTAGAGAGGGGTACAGTACCCAGTGTTTAAACTTTAGAGAGGGGTACAGTACCCAGTGTTTAAACTTTAGAGAGGGGTACAGTACCCAGCGTTTAAACTTTAGAGAGGGGTACAGTACCCAGTGTTTAAACTTTAGAGAGGGGTACAATACCCTGTGCTGGAGCTCCCGAGTTTAACTTTACAGAGGGGTACAGTACCCAGTGTTTAAACTTTAGAGAGGGGTACAGTACCCAGTGTTTAAACTTTAGAGAGGGGTACAGTACCCAGTGTTTAAACTTTAGAGAGGGGTACAATAACCTGTGTTTATACTTTAGAGAGGGGTACAATAACCTGTGTTTATACTTTAGAGAGGGGTACAATAACCTGTGTTTATACTTTAGAGAGGGGTACAATAACCTGTGTTTATACTTTAGAGAGGGGTACAATAACCTGTGTTTATACTTTAGAGAGGGGTACAATAACCTGTGTTTATACTTTAGAGAGGGGTACAATAACCTGTGTTTATACTTTAGAGAGGGGTACAGTACCCTGTGCTGGAGCTCCTGGGTTTGTCTCCTCAGCCGGTGGTTCTCCTCCTGCACAGAGGCCATGAGCGCCTCCTGCTGTTCCCTCTGAGACTGACAGGCCTCCTCCTTCTCCCTGTCCAGCCTCCTAACGCTGGCCTCCAACTCCTCCACCTGCAAGACAGGGCCGGATGTAACGTTTCCCAGTTTGGGGACTTTGCACCACGGGCGCAAAGACCCCCATACCATTTTCAGTTACAGGACTTATATTAGGCAAATAAGCATCAATAATAACATCAGCTGTTGTTTAATTTGCAAGTTGCAAATGAAACAATGCATGCTGCGTACTGTACACGCAGCATGCATAAAGCTAATGGTCTGAGAGTTTTCTGATGAAATGGTGTTGCGTTTAGTGGTGCCACAATTGCAGTTAGTAGCAGTATTTAAAATATTTTTTAATATAAGCTCTTTATTTTGAAATATCTTTGACATGTGGGTTGTTTGCATGCCATCATGTTTGGTGGGGCAGTCAGGGGTACATCCCACTCAGGGACGCTCCCTCCGTGTTCTACTGACCCTCTCCTGGGCTTCCTGCAACTTCCTGTGCTGGGCGACCACTTCCTGGGCGTGGCTGTTCTTGTCTTGACTGACAGCTTGCAGCTGAGAGCGGAGCTGTTGGCTCTGAGCGTCCGTCGCCACTAGAGAGTCCTGGAGGTCCCTCATCTGCAAGGCAAAATGTCTCCTCTGAGATGTTTCTGACAGAACCAGGTGGCAATGGTGTTGAAATGAGCCACTCGGCGTTGCACTTCCTAAACTTCACTCAACTCAAACTGCATTATGTTGTCTCTATAGAGAGTCTGGTCCGCTGTGACGGCTTTAGGAAATATGCATAGTATAGATTGGTAGCTTACTACCTTGTAGTATAGTATGTACATTCTATGATGTCTGCATTACCTCCACATTTCTTTATATATATATATATAGTAAATGGTGTCTGTGTAGCTCAGTCAGTAAAGTGCCAGACTTAGGAACTAAAGGTTGTGGGTTCACTACACTCTGTTAGTCTTCACTCTACACTCACTACAAAATGTTAGTCTTCAAGAACACATGATGTATTTCTTCATTTCGGTCCTCCATGTTTCTATTGCTTATTTGTGCATATTTTTTAGAGGTGGTGGTGGCTCAGGGGTAGAGTCACTGGATGGTAACCGCAAGGATGCCGGTTTGATCGTGGGCTCCCCCAGTATAAATGTGTAAATGTGATGCACAATTTATGTAAAGCGCCTTGGATAAAGGCGCTAGCCCCTTTTTCCAAGATGCTTCACAGAGATTGTGCATCACATTCACCCATTGAAACACACATTCAAGGAAACCATGCAAGGTACCAACCAGCACATGAGGAGCGATGAAGGGGTTCAGTGTCTTGCTCAAGGACTATTTGACAATAACTCTTGGGGAGCCTGGGTTTGAACAGTCTGCTCGCTGTGGCCCTGTGGTACTGTACTAATACAGTACATTACTGTATGTAGTGCATGTGTACAGTAATATAAACGTTACCTTGGCGTTTCTCTCCTCTGCCTCTCTCAACAGTCTCAGCTTATCCTCTTCCAACCACTGATGCTGAAGAGTCAAACTAGTGAGAGACGCTTCCACCTCTGATAACTTCTGGAGCTACATGGAGCACACATACATGCGTGTGCACACACACAAAAAAAGAGGAAAGAATCAAAATGCAAGCAAGATCATGATCTTGTAAGCTAGACACAAGCAGACAAACAAAATTACCATTATATGAGAGAGAGAGAGAGAGAGAGAGAGAGAGAGAGAGAGAGAGAGAGAGAGAGAGAGAGAGAGAGAGAGAGAGAGAGAGAGAGAGAGAGACAGAGAGAGAGAGAGAGAGAGAGAGAGAGAGAGACAGAGAGACAGAGAGAGCTGTGGTTCCTCAACACAAACACAGAAACCTGCTTTAAGACACACACCAACCCTCTGCTCTGTTGTTTTATGTTGTGGGGAATCTAAATTCTCATTATATATTAACATTATTAATTTACAAGAGGTCTACAGCAGGTGTGACCAACTCAGTGGCCTTGTGGTTAGAGTGTCCGCCCTGAGACTGGGAGGTCGGGGTTTGATTCCCGGCCGGGTCATACCAAAGACTAAAAATGGGACCCAAATGCCTCCCTGCTTGGCACTCAGCATCAAGGGTTGGATTGGGGGTAAGTCCCTGCGATATACTAGCGTCATGTCCAGGGGGTGTACTTGTACATCAAGCTGCCTCACGCTACAGAAACAGGAGATAGGCTCCTGACCTATATGGGCCTCAATGGCTCAGCTGGGCCTCCTGACATCATGGCCTGGCAAGGCTACTTACTACTTACTACAGCAGGTGTCTGCAACAGGTGGGGCCACATGTGCCTCTGGAGCCACATGTGGAATTTTACCCCTCCTTAGTTGCTCCCTCGTCAGTGTTACAGTACAATGGAGATTAAACTACAACGTGCATGTTTATTGTCTTTTATTTAACTCATCGTTGCTGTAGCAGGCCAAACATGATGCATACATAGATTGTCACGTTTATTTACAATATTGTAACTCTCAAGAGTTAAAATATTCACCATCCGAATTAAGAAGTCTACATAATTAGAGAAATAGAAGATTATTGTTCATTTTTGATTTATGTTTGCCTGTTTTGGTTCTGAAATCCAGGACAAAACCAAAAGAAATCTTAAGTTTTGGGTTCTGTGGAGTGAAAATGTTATCAAATGGTGGTCCGTGGCTCAAATGCTGAATAAAAAGTGGGCCCTGGTATAAGGTAAAAAGGTTGAAAACCACTACTATACAATAGTAGTGTACTGCAGATATTAATACCTTGTCCTTGGTGGAGGTCAGCTCTCGGTCCAGTAGTTCTCTGTCATGCTGCCATGCTGTCTGTTGCTGCTGTCTCTCTCTCTCCTGATTACTCAATGCCTCCTGCAGCTGTCTCACCTTCACACAGACAGACAGACAGACGATATTGTTTAAATGACCATTAAATGTGACGGGCCTAGATGGAGGCGAGTATTTGATGGCAGTCAACAGACTGTATTTGGGGGGGTATGTTGGGTGTAAGGTGAGTATTTGAGATGTGTTTTGGGTGTAGGGTGAGTATTTGAGATGTGTTTTGGTTGTAGGGTTGAGTATCTGGGATGTACTTTGGGTGTAGGGTGAGTATTTGGGATGTACTTTGGGTGTAGGGTGAGCATTTGGGATGTACTTTGGGTGTAGGGTGAGTATTTGAGGTGTACTTTGGGTGTAGGGTGAGCATTTGGGATGTATTTTGGGTGTAGGGTGAGCATTTGGGATGTACTTTGGGTGTAGGGTATTCGGGGGGTTGTGTGTGCTCCCACCGTGGCCGCTGCCTCCTCCTGCTCCTTGGAGACGGTTCCCAGGCGGTCCCTCAGCATCTGCGCGGCCCCCTGGTCCCCGCGGAGGCGCGAGCTGAGCTCGGCGTTCTCACTGCTCAGCTGGAGGTTCCGAGAGCTCAGCTCCAGAACCTCCTCGCGGTACCTAGAGTTCTGGTGCACACAGATGAAGGGTTCTTTAACTTTTTCCACCTCTAGGTGGTGCTAAGGATAGCTGAGCTCAGGCCAACATTCACTACCATTCTATTAGCAGTCTGAATCCTATCCAAAGACAGCCTAAAGGTAGGGGAAGTGATTTCACTTTTGTCAGATATCACCCCAACAAAAAAAAAAAATCTGTTAAAATGCTCTATTCTAAGGTGTGCAGACCATATAGGGAGTTTCCCCCTCCCCCATGTTAGCAGAGGAGCTAATAAAAGTTCCCCAGGTGGAGGGTGAATTCTCCTCCAATCAGGATCGAGCAGCAGGTTCAAATAGTGTAGCTACTCTTGGGCGCCCCTAGTGCACCGGGCTGGTACTACACGAATTTCAAATCACTTACCCTACCTTTAAGGTGTCTACTTTTAACGGGAAAACAAAATGAGTGGATGATGTGTTTCAGACTTTTTAAAAATAAAATTTGACAAAACAGCCTGTCATGGTAGCTTGTGGTAAATCTGTCAAGGAGCGCCTTTAACTCATGTTAAACACATATTTGGTCTGGATAGACTTTGCAGATTAATCACTACACTATAACAGTGTAACCGTAACCAACCTCTTTGTGAAGTCTCTCTTCCTCCTCTCTGCTCTTCTCATGCTGTCTCTCCAACTCCTCCACTTTCTTCCTGAAAGACAAGAGAAAGAGAGCTATTTAGTGCCGGTTCAGATTACCCTGAGCTTCTATTTTGAAATCCGTCCTGGCACTGATCGTCAGTGTTGCCAACTTGGCGCATTTGTCTCTATATTTAGCTTTTTTTCAGCTCCCCCCAGTGCCAAAATTAGTGAAAAACTCCAGGCGGAAAATCTAGTGCTTTTTTGCTGCTCCAAATGCATTTACGCTAAAGTACCTAATTTTCAAGAATCTACACATTTAGAAAATGTAGAAGAAGCTATTTTGACCAACATTTTGCCAGTTATTTTTCCTAAATTAGTCCGAGACTAAATAAATAGTGGGCCCTGGTATGAAAATGGTTGACAACCACTTTCTCTAGCGCATTCTAGTGCATTTTGGAAGTGCTACTAGTGCATTTCGGATTTTGGGCCGTTGGCAACACTGCTGATTGTGTTCATGGTGTTGTGTTGATGTTTCTTTACTTCCTCTTGTCCAGGTCGTCCTCCAGGGTCCGTAGGTCCTGTTGCAGAACGGTCAGTCTGTCCATCAGAGAGCTGTTCTCCGTCTGCAGCTCCTCCAGCTGGGCCCTGGATGCACGGACGCACGGACGGACACACATTAACGCCTCACGCACGGACAGAACTACCTACCGCACAATCTCTGAATAAATTGTGGAAGTACACCTATGGCATTTCAGCAAACGAAAAATAAATAAATAAATCATAATAGATAATGAATCATAATGTCGAATGAGCTGCAGAAAAGAAAATATAATCCATGTTTATTTATACCGCTGCATGCCTTGTTAATTCAGGAAATGAATCCACTAAGCCTGTGTATCGATTCAACTGGTCGAATTTTACAGTAAAAAAAAAAGATATACTGTATGGACACATTCGGAATTCTTGAAAGACAATGGAATTGAAAGACAACGGAATTAAAAGACAACAGATTCTCAAATCAGCGGAATTCACATTAACCAGGAGCTGACAGGAGACAGGACAAGATGAGACTTTGGGTGACACACAGACACAAAGTTAAAAGTGATGTAAGTGATGTTTATTTTGGTTCAAATGAATGTTATTTGATTATGGCTCCATATTCTTATGGTAATCACAGATTAAAGTGCGTCAATGTTGGTTCAGTAATGGTGGGGGGTGGGGTGGAGGTGGGCGCGTCTCCCAGTGTTTCAGCAACCAGGAAAAAAGCCATTTCATTGGATGAAATTCACAAACTCACCTGGAAAACTATAGATTCTGCTCATTACAGAGGTGCAAGCGAACACAGTGACCGTTTGAACTATCACCTATGGCAGTGATAACCATCTCAATATGGTGCTATTAAACACCATTACTGAGCACCATTACTGAACAATAGAAGTGATTACCATGACAATATAGAGCTTAAAGGAGCACTTAACCACTTATCAACCGTTCATACAGTTGTTCAGAAATGGTTCAGAAACCTGTTCACCAGTGGCATTATGAATGGTTAATACCTTGCTAATAGATGCAGGCTTTTCATTACTGGAAGCCAGCGTTCACTCGACAATACAAATCTCTAATATTATTGTTTTTTGAATCTTATTATTATTGTTTTTTGAATTTCACACCAAATCACGATGGGCATCAATCTACCTTAATCCCTGTGACATCATATATACTTGATTTTTGTCATAGATGCCCCCTGCAAATCTTTGAATGTATTATTTCAGAAGCAAACATTTTTAACTTAAATCTTTGCTTCTGGGGGATCCCTAGAAGAAATGATCTTGTGGTGCTTGGCATGAAACATGTTGAGCATCACTGACACAGGAAGATAGATCTTTTTGGAAATTAAAATATAGTGGCAGAAACTAGAATCTATTGTCAAACTAGAATCTAGTGTCAGAAACTAGAATCTAGCATCAGGAACTAGAATCTAGTGGCATAAACTAGAATATAATGGCATAAACTAGAACCTAGTGGCAGAAACTAGAATGTAGCATCAGAAAGTAGAATCTAGTCACTCAGGGCAATAAATAAATACATAAATAAAGGCTGATGTCACTGGTGAAAGGGTCTCAGGAACTACCACAGCCCTCCTTATCATGATCATTAGTGAGGACCAATAATATGAGGATACGTCGAAAAGTAGTGAAGTGCTTCTTTAAACCATTTTCTGTTTTTTTTTAAACATATAACCTTTTTTTTCTGATAACCGTCAGTCTCACTTACAGCACCTTTGCGGACGGTGATGCAACGTTTTGGATGGCCATGCGTTTAGAGGAATGAATGGATGAATGAATGAATGAATGAGGAGGTTAATGCGTTGTTAATAATGCAGTCCAGGTGAGGCAGCCCAGGGGAACTGCAGTGGCGATGCTTCATTCCGTTAGTTCATTCGTTACCTGCGGACAGACAGGTTGATGATCGGGACGATGATTTCTCTTGCGATTAGTCAAGTCAGTCACTCGACAACGAAAATCCGACAGATGCGGTTGTGCGTCAAAATCGGCGATCGAAATGTGTCTCAAGCAACGTGGCGGCCGATACAGAGGTTATGAGTGAGAGAGGAGGGAGGTCGAGGTTCTGACCTTCGAGTCACAAGTTTTTCGTCGTCGAAAAAACCACAAACCTGTGCGGACTAGATGTGTCCGGGTCCGTGGTGGTGGTGACTTCCAGGGCCATGACCAGCTTCTCCATCTCCATCAGCTGCTCGGCCATCTTGCTCTTCTCCCTCTGAAAGGCCTGGTTGACGCCGCTCAGCTGCGCCCGCGTCTCCAACAGAGCCCGACGGAGCTGCTGGGTGGAGAGGCGGCCTTCGTCGTCGTTGTCGTCTGCAGCATGCGACACGTCCTCCAGCCGAGCCGCCAGCGTCTCCGCCTCACTGTGGTGCTCTTCGTACGAGGCCTTGGCGCGCCGTAACAGGCGGGCGCCATCCGCCAGCTCGGAGCGGAGTCTGTCGATTTCGGCGGCCTGGGCGTTGGTTCGGTTTTGTGCGGAGAGCAGCTCTCTCTCCTGAACTTCTAGCTGGGCGGCCAGCTGCTGGATCTCGGCGTCGTGCACCTCGGACGTCCTCTTGGCCTTCGCCAGGAGCTCGGCCGTTTTGGTGGCCTTGGCGCGAAGGAGGCGCTGCTGGGGGGCTTCCTGCTCTCGAAGCGATCCTCTCTCCTTGGCCTCGAAGTGGGTGATCAGCTGCCGAACCTCCCTGCAGCGTTCGCCGCCGTTGCTTTTGGACACCCTGGACTGAAGGTGGGCGACATTTTTGGAGTTGAGCTGGCTGCGGGCCGAACACAGTTCCCTCTCCGTGCCCGTCAGACGGGTGGTGAGCTGACGCACCTCTGCGCCGAGCCTCTCCGACGAGGCCCTGACCCGCTCCAAGAGGTTGGCACCGCTGCTCACCTCGGCCCGCAGCGACTCCACCTCTGTGGTCTTGGTGTTGAGCTGACCCCGCAGGCTCAGCACCAGGTCGGCCGTCTTGCCCAGCTGGCGACAGAGCTCGCCGAGCTGCCCGCCGAGCACAGAGCTCTCGTCCTGCCGCTCCCGCTCCTGGCTGACCGTCCGGTCGGCTAGCTCGGCGTGCAGCGCGTCCAGCTCGCCCGTCTTGGTGTTGAGCTGCCCGCGCAACTCCAGCACCATGTCGGCCGTCCTGTTGAGGCTGGCACTGAGGTCCCGGATCTGCCCGCGTAGCGCCCCGATCTCCGCCTCCATCTCCGCCACCTGCGCCGCCAGCTGGTCGGCCACGGTGGCGTAGCGGCCGCTCTCCTGCGCCAGCAGCGACGCCTCCTCCCGCTCGCGCTCCAGGGCGGAGCGCAGCCGGCCGGCGTGCGAGCGCTCCTCCGACAGCTCCTGCCGCAGCCCCTCCTCGGCCGCCCTCTGGGCCTCCAGCTGCTCACCGGCGCCGTCCAGCTGCAGCTGCAGGTGGTCCACGGCCATGGCCTGCTCCTTCAGGTCCTGGATAAGCCGGGCGCGGTCCGCCCTCAGCGAGGCCACCTCGGCGGACAGCCGGCCGTCCTTGGCCCATTGGAGCTGGCCCAGCTCCTCGCTCAGCTCTGACGCCCGGCCCAGGAGATCCTGCTCTCTCCCCTGGGCCTCCCGCAGCTCCGCGCCCAGGGAGCTCTTCTCGGCGGCCAGGCGCTCGTTCTGGAGCTCGCGGGACTCCAGCAGGCCCAGGCTCTCCGTCAGCCGGGAGCATGCCTCGCCTAGCCGCGCCTCCAGCTCCAGGCGGCGCGAGCGGGACTCGGCCAGCTCTGCCTGCAGCCCAGCGCACTGCAGCCTGGCCTCCTCCTCCGCCTCCTCGGCGCTCTTCTGCTGTTCCTGCAGCTCCCCCTGCAGCCTGGAGACCTGCTCTCTCAGGTTGCAGCAGTGCTGGCGCTGCTCCTCCGCTAGCCTGCTCCTCTCCAGCTGGTTCTCCTCCTCCAGGAGGTGGAGACGCTCCTCCCAGGTCTGGAGCTGTCGGAGCTCCAGCTCCGAGGTGAGCTCCTCTCTGCATCGCACAGGGAGGTCAGCTCTACTGACCTGAGGTAGAGGTCTAAAACTCCCCCAACCGGACCAGGCCCCACCTTGACATTTTAGGGCCAGGTCCCGGGGCCCTGATCGGTTAGGGCAAAGTTATGGCACAGTAGGCTACCTTTATATGGGTTAGTAACTCTGAGTGTACAATTGTAACCAAATGGACCCATCATCAGAGTTAAATTAACATTGATTTTACAATATAAATCGAGGGTCCCAGTACCCAGAGATAGAAATGCCATTAATGAGCACCCATAGACTCATGCATGTCAAACAGCATTAGTTTTTGCTAGAGGGGTAAAAATCTTCTCTTAATTATCATCATATCTTTTCAAATAGGGGCCCGTGGCCTAATTAGTGGGGGACCACTGAGGACCACTGGAGAAGGTACTGGCACAACTCTCACTGCAGATACAGTACTTCAGTTAAACACATGAGTGTTTAACTGATGTGATGCATCGATGTCTATGTTCTTGGCCAACATTTAACATCCAACAATTTGGCCATTAGCACATAAACGATGTACAACGTAAATATTAGTTGTTTACTTTGTTGTTTTTTTGGCCAAACAATCCAACAAATCATAGTTATTATGTACAATTAAAATATCTAAGGTGAACCAACATGTTGCTGTCGGCTGCAGTAAAAGATCAACACATGGAGAGGACGTCGAGTGAAGGAGGATCTCGTGATCATATTCAGACGGAGGCCATCTTGTCATTCAGAGTTTGGAAGCACTTGTTTCACCTAATCTAAGCATCCATGGAGGAGGACAATAGAATGATGCAGAGCAGTGGTATTCAACAGGGGCTACAGGGCCACTGGGGGGTCCTCCAAATCTTTGTGTGATATACATTACTTACTTATAGGCGATTTGCCTAAGTATATGAAGTATATAAAAAATGTGCCAAACACTTTTTTTTACGGTGGGTGGAATATTGTCCCGGATATAAAACGACTCTGACTATAAGACAACCCCTATTTTTCCCAAGACTCATTTGTATAAAAAAGAACATTGACCATCAAATAGTTTAGCCCCTTAAAATTAAGACGACTCCATTTTTTTTTAAGTTTGTTTCTGCTGGAGAAAAAAAAGCCTATAGCACGAAGACCAATCAAATTACAATGAGGTCATTTGGCAGTAGTTAACACAGACCCGGCGCTCTGCCAGGCCACACCCACCTCACACGCATCACTTCCTGGTCCATCTGCAGCTTAAGCTCCGCCTCCAGCTGGTCCTTCTCTGCACTGAGTCGACGGACCAGGTGGCTGATCTCTCTGGCGTAGTTCTGCTCCAGCTCTGACTGCTCCCTCTGGACTCTGTGGATTACATTACATTACAACAGATTATATTAGATTACATGGCTGTGCTCCTGTGTTTTACGGTTTGAAAATACTGCTGAAAGAGTTGAATCCACTGCTTGTCGACTTGTGCTACTCAAACAGAGACCTGTTCTACCAGCGCCTATGCAGGACCTCTCCTCTGAGCTACTGTTGTGCAGTGTTGGGAATATTACTTTGTTTGTCTAATATATTACTTATTAATCATTACCTCTCTTTTAAAGTAACGTATTTATTACATATTACTGTCTGAGCAAGTGTAATATAGTAATATTACTATTACATATTAGTGGCACTGCAGAAGTTAAACACTTGCAACGAGACAGATTGACAGAAGGTAATATAGAAAGTAGTGCAGTAATGCAGAACGAAAAGCATAATATATTAGATTTTTTGTTAAGTAATTAATATTACAAGTTACTGCATTTTGGTAATTATGTAATAATATTACATTAATAATGTTACCTAGTGCACATGTCCCAACACTGCTGTGTGTGTGTGTGTGTGTGTGTGTGTGTGTGTGTGTGTGTGTGTGTGTGTGTGTGTGTGTGTGTGTGTGTGTGTGTGTGTGTGCGTGCGCATGTGGTCACCTCTTCTCCTGGTCTCTGCTGCTGGGTGGAGGTTGTTGGAGTTGAACCTGCAACCTCTCCACTTCCTTCTTCAGCTCCTCCACCTTGTGCTCCGCCACAGCCTTGTGCTCCTCCAACTCACTGATCTCCATCTAGGGAAAGCAACAAAACAAAACAAAACAAAACAAAAAACACTAATTAATATTACTAAGACGAGGGGTAGTTTTTGATCTTGCTAGTGCAGTGGACCCACAAGTGTCCATTTGGTTTCATGTCTATGCTCTCAAAGACTTACACCTGGTTAACCAGCTTTCCATCTTTTAGACTGGGGACCACCTGGAATCTTCTCAGGGACCACTGGTGGTCCCCGGACCACCCGTTGAAAACCCCTGTGCTAGAGGGCTTTGCAGATGGGGAGTAATATATCGAGCCTTCTAGTTCATTTTCAACAGGACTGGCGTTTTGTGCTCAGAAAATGCTGTGCGATAAAGCAGACGTGTGACGATGAGAGTTATTGCGCGGCGTCCAGTGTTGTTTGTTGTGCGCATGCTTGTTTCGTGCATGTGCCCGTGATTTATTTTAGATCTCAATCCTGAGCTTTTTTCTTCTTCTCGCTACGCAATTCTGCTCTGTCAGCATTGAGTGGCACGGTGGAATCGGCGCGATGATGTGTGCGTTTCAGACTCCCTGTCTGTAAAGCCTTAAAGAGGAAATAAAATTAAATTATTTTCTTTCTTGTGTGTTTTTGTTTCTCCCATGTGTGTTTTCTATCCTCACAAATTATCTGGTTTGAACAATCAGTCGTTCATATCATAAAGGAGCTTTAATGTAAATTGCTCTGAAGAACAGCTTGTTTGATTTTGGCCTCATAATGATGTCATCAATGCACTCTGCTTCATGTAATTTCTCCTCTTTCAGTCTTCAATTCCAAATTTACATTTTTCCACTTTGTTTATAACTTCCACCATTGTTGATTTTCCAAGTTGACATGGAATTTAAACAAGCCTGGTTTTATCTAGCATCAGTATTATAATGACTCTTATAATGACTATAAAATATCCTCCATATCAGCACCCCCACCACCTCAGGACATTGTGGTACTGCAGCTAAACTGTCCTTAAAGAAATGACAAGGACTGGTTATATCAGTGGTATTGAGGCTCAAACTATTAGAAATAAGCTTGAGGGACATATACAATATGATATTACGTATTAAAACTGTAAAGGCCTATTCAGAGATGGATTTTCGGTGCCCAGCGCGACCACCGTTGCCTACAATATGTCGTACCACCGCAACCACCGCTCTTTCCAGCCCTCCTCTCGGATTTTACTAACCACCGCAGCGGTGCTCACTTGGGGTACCGGCTGCTTGTTTTTAACGGCTGGTAAAAAAAAAGAAAACACACAGCACACCACAGCGCGACGGGCTGGAGGAGAAGGAAGGAAGGAGGAAGTCAATGATATGACAATGACATGAATAGAATAGGAAATTAACATACAACCAGCAGATTTTTTTTATAATTGAGGCAGGTAGGAAGTAGAGAGAGAAACAGAGGGGGGAATAAACAACAATGGACGCGTAGTGGGCTATGGGATAGCAGTGCTGAAATTCTGAACTCTGATACGTACAAAATTATTCTACTTGAATAAACTTGTCTGATTCACATTACAACCCTTTAACTGTACCGGGTTTTAAGACCTAAAATGATGACGCAGGAATTATGTTTGTGTAATTGTGGATCCGCAGTACCAACAGCATTAGTAGATGTGGTTCCTACCTTGAAGCTCTGAGAGATGTCCTTACGCTCCACCTCCATGTTCTGCTTCAGTAAGTCCAGCTTACGCTCGTAGAAGTTCACCTGATGGAGAGAAATTAAAGTATATATAAGCAATAAATCTAAGCATTTTAATGGGGCATTTTTTTCTTCTTCATCTTAGAACGTTTCATTATTAGATCACTTCCTGAAATATCTAGTATCTATGGCAACCATAGGAGCCGCAGTGGCCCCACCACTCCTCTCTTTTTCCTTAATCAGAGGCTCTGGGTGATTGGCTAACAAATAGTCCCCCCAGGACTATTTGTTATTTGTTCGCCAATGACAAAGCTTATATGGATTTCTTTGGAGGCCTCATGCAGCCCCTACAGGCATCAAAAAGACAAGATGATCTAAAGGAAGACTTCATGAAAAATATATATAAAAAAAAATGTAATTATTATCTTAACCATAAAATTGCATATAGGAGCTTTAATGCACTCATTACTGCAAACTCTTTTCACTCTGTAACTGTAGACAGCCTGATGAATGTCCACTTGCTTGCTCTTTTTCTCTCTCACACAGACACACCTTGGTCTCCAGCTCTATCTTCAATTCATGGACCTCCTGGGAGTGTTTCTCTTTGAGCTGCTCCATGGCCAGCTCTGTCTCGATGCTCACTGACGGACCAGACAGACTCTCCAAGGACCCCAGACCTGGACAGGAACCACACACACGCACACACACCTCTTGTACCTTTTACCTTTTGTACTTGCCACTAATGCCACTAATTCTGCAGTAAATGTTGACTTTAACATTAATTTACAAACTGTGTGTCTGTAAATTGCAACAATTTCACACATACAAGCTTTGACTGACACTGAGGCACATACGTCAACTCCAACCAACAGATGCGTTAAGAAAAAAACAAACGCTATGCAGTTGCAGCCGTTACCGTTCTTGTCGGCCACCTGTAGTTTCTTCCTGGCAGGAGGAGATGATCTTCTGGATCCTGGATCATCTGGAACGCAGCGAGACATACCGTACGGCTGTTAAACTACAGCCACACAACGCAGTGTAACCTCTACATGTAAAACATGAGACCAAATGTGTCTCTGAGCCACAGGAATAAAATGCAGTGTAACTGCTAGTCCAGCGTAACTTTTTGGTGACTGTAAGACTAAAAAGTAAAAAGAAAAATACTGATTTTAATATTCATTTACTGTCTAAATTAACACAGACGCTCACACAGACAGACACAGACCCAAATGACAACAACAGAATGCAGCAGAGCAACAGAAACCTGCAGAGCAACTTGACATGCGGTGGCAGGTTGTTTAGAAGGCGTGTGTGTGCGTCTGGGAGTGGAGGGTGTGTGTGTGTGTGTCCTCAAGACTATTGTCATTCAAACACCCTGCTTATAGGAGGGGAGCTCAGCACTGTGCTCTGGAGCAAGGCACTCCCCTGGGGCTATATAGGGAATCCCAAAATGACCGAAATCAGTGGTGGTGACTGTATGTAGCCTGACCCAGCCAGGATGCTTCCTCGTGTAGAGGGTATTCAACTTGTGCAGAACGCCCAATGATTGACATTAAACTCACCAACTTCGCAGGTGTGCGGAAAGCTTGAATTATCCGCAACTGCAATGTTTTTGTGCTGAATAAAAATCCACCATAGAAATGTTCTTTCTGCCAAGAAATGCCCTGCATTTGATTATTTAGAGTGCTTAAGTGCTTGTTTTCTAAAAAATGCCACTCGAGTGACTATACTGGCGAATCACAGTGCCATCTTTGTTCAGGACGTCCGGGATACAGAAGCAAAGCAGAGGGTTGTGAAGCTTCCACAATGCTTTGAAAGGAACCTAGCGCAGAAACACTCACCCCAGAGCCGGAAGAGGCATCTACCCAGTGGTGTTTCTAAGCAATTTGGAGCCCCAGGCAAGATTTTCCCTGGAGGCCCCAAGCTCCAGGGAAAATCTCCTGTGAGAAACTAAAGAACATATTATATGTGTTTTGAATCTTCAATTCTAGTTATAGAGGATAAGTAGAATGTATTTATCTAGTGGTCGCCCCGGAGGCGCCCCAGACAACTGCCTAGCCTGCCTAGTGGCAAAAATGCCCCTGCATCTACCCTTAATATTTATGGTTGTACAGTACAGTGCAGTACCTGAGTCTGACTCGGTGGTGAGCGAGGCTCTGTTGGACCAGGACAGAGACACCTTGTGATCTCTGGATCGTTTGCTCTTCCTGGATCCTCCCTGACTCTTCAGCAGCTCCACCTCTGAGCTCAACTCGTCATTCCTGTCCTGCAGTTCCTGTTAAGGGTGCGCGCGCACGAACGCACGCACGCACGCACACGCGCGCGCGCACGCACGCACGCACGCACGCACGCACGCACGCACGCACGCACGCACGCACGCACACACACACACACACACAGAGTAGAGTTATGTTTCACAGAGAGGCACAGTGGCACACATGACCTACTTAGCACCACAGCATTCTGATACTGCAAACACTGACGCTGATATTTATATTTAATATTGTGAGCGACTGGTTACTGGATACCGTTCTAAAAACTACTAAAATCGGCCGATACTGATGTGTGCGCGTGCGGGTAGTAACCTGCATGTGTCTTGTTGTCTATGTCTACAATACACATGGTAGAGCTCTTATTTAGCATAACACAAGTGATATTTATTAGTATGTCAAAATGTTAAGTTACAAATAGGCGAATGTTAGTGTACAAACAAACTCTAATGTGCATTTTCAAAGACTGTCTGAAGACTATGGCGAATTATATCGCTCGCACACACACACACACACACACACACACACACACACACACACAGTTGTGTTTCCTCACCCGACATTGCAGTTCGTATTCCTTGATGATGTCAGAGAATCGCTCCTCCTGACTGGCTACTGATTGGCTCGCATCCAAACTCCCAAACTGCAAGGAAAAAAACAACAACAAAAAACAAGGAAGCAAATACATCAGATACCAACAAACCAGGTTTAGAAACACACACACACACACACACACACACACACACACACACACACACACACACACACACACACACACACACACACACACACACACACACACACACACACACACACACACACACACACACACACACACACACACACACACACACACACACACACACACACACACACACACACCCCTAGATTCTACCGAGCATGTCATTTCAGAAGGAGTTCCTCAAAAGGACCCAAACCACACCTCCAGCAGTGTGTCAGAGTTACAGACCTGTGATGGTGCTATTGGAACCCTTCAAGGACCACTCTGTGAGAACCACTATCCTAGAACCACTGTGGTTCTAGTTCCACTGTTCTACAATGTTCTACATACTGGCCTGGGATCAGATCCAACCTTAATCTACTGTCTGTCTGTCTGTCTGCCTGTCTGTCTGTCTGTCTGTCTGTCTGTCTGCTTGTCTGTCTGTCCAACATCATTTCCCTCTAAGCTGTATAATGGTTGGACCTCTCTTTCTCCCTCGACTGTGTGCTCCCCTTAAAATTCATCTGAGACGATGCGTGCACGCACGCATCGTACGCACACACACACACACACACACACACACACACACACACACACACACACACACACACACACACACACACACACACACACACACACACACACACACACACACTAAATTATTAATCCACGACACTGCAAAGATCAGTGAACAAGATGAGTTACCTCCACACCACGAAATGCATCACTGCCTGTGTGTGTGTGTGTGTGTGTGTGTGTGTGTGTGTGTGTGTGTGTGTGTGTGTGTGTGTGTGTGTGTGTGTGTGTGTGTGTGTGTGTGTGTGTAACCTTGTCGTTCAGCAGTTGACCCAGCTCCTTGTTGAGGCGACTGACTGATGCCTCTGCTTCACACAGCTTCACCTTCACCACAGCCAGCTCCTCCTCCAAAGCCTTGTTCTCCTGCGTGACATGCCCACACACACAAACACACAGTCTTTTAGTAAAGGTAGAAGAGTCTGGGATGTGTGGAGCGTTGTCTAGGTTGTTTTAGAGATGTGAGAAGAGTCTGGGATGTGTGGAGTGTTGTCCAGGGTGTTTTAGAGATGTGAGAAGAGTCTGGGACGTGTGGAACGTTGTCCAGGGTGTTGTACAGAAGGGAGAAGAGTCTGGGATGTCTGGAGCAACATCCAGGCTGTTTTAGAGACGGGGGAGGAGTCTGGGACATGTGGAGTGTTGTCCAGGGTGTTTTAGAGAAGGGAGAACAGTCTGGGACGTGTGGAGTGTTGTCCACGGTGTTTTAGGGAGGGGAGAAGAGCCTGGGATGTGTGGAGCGTTGTCCAGGGTGTTTTAGAGAAGGGAGAACAGTCTGGGACGTGTGGAGCATCGTCCAGCGTGTTGTAGACTAGAGAAGGCTACCATAACAACAGTTACCATAGCTGATGTGATCAATATAAAAATCTATCAGGCATTATAGCTGATAATGCCTGACTGTCAGTTACCTGCGCGGTGTTGTAGATCTCCTCCTGCAGGGTGCTCTCTCTACCTCTGGTCAGGGTCAGCTCCTCTCTCAGCTGGTCTCTCTCTCGCTCCGCCTGGGTTAGCAGCACCTCGCTCTCCTGCTCCGATTGGCTCCTCAGAGCCGTCAGCCTATCACGGAAGTCCTGCTCCAGGTCCCTGCCATCCGACCAACCAATCAGAAGTGAGTTCTTTTAGTTCTATTCGCTGACGCACACAACTTTTTTTAGAAGCGAACGCAAACCGCTTTGTCAATTGTCACCCGGCACACCCGTCTTACTTAATCTCTGAATGGTTAATGGTTTGCATGCTAGTTAGTTCTATAATGACTGACACTCCCGTTGACTCCAATGCTACAGCTGAATAGAGACGGCTATTGGCTGAAAAGCACACCTGACCGCCTAGTAAGGAGGGATTCTGGTTCCAAACAAAGCACTCTAGCCATCCAGCCCTATTGGCAGCAGATTGCACGTTCGCAGTTAAATTGGAGAAATTACAGCGTGTTAGGGCATTTTAACACATTAACAGACCTCTCGTAACTCTAGTGAATAATTATTTGTTATATGACTCACTTTAGTTAATGTATCTTGCAATTAAATAGGCTGTCATGCAGTGGTTACTTATGTGGTTAGGTTACTCTCCCTTATGCTTGTGTTGTCTTACTTGATCTTTGATTGGTTGAGGGTCTCCATGGTAGCGTGCCTGTCGTCCACCTCTCTAACCAGCTGCAGAGCCCGTCTGTCTGCCCAGTCCAGGTCTGTCTTCAACCTGTCTCTCTCTCGGACCGCGTCCTCCGCTACCGTCCTGTATGCGCACACACACATGCATACACGCACACACACATAATGGATAATATCAATGTGTGCTTTTCTTTTTTCTTTCTTTCTTTTCTAATCTCTCTTTTTGCTTTTTGATTTGTATCTTATTTCTCACTCCTGTGTCAGTGATCTAAAGCAGGGGTTTTCACAGGTGATCCCCAGGCTAAATGATGGAAGGATACACTAAAATTAACATCTAAATACTGAATGGAGTCATTTAAAATGTCTGGGGTGTTCACATGAGACTGCTGAGTAGACCATAAAATGACCAAAAGTTTTTTTTTTTGGAATGTGAGATACCCCTTTAAGAATTGCGTGGGACCTGCATTTCCAACTTGCATCGTCCCAAGAAGGCCCCCGTCCAACGGACAAAGCTTAAGTCCCATTTTAAACTAAAATCGTCTTTAGTTAACACTCTCCGTGCCAGCCCTTTTTCATATTTTTGGAGGTAGCCAGTGCCAGTTTTTTTCATCAAAAACTCATATTTCATATTTCGGTCCATGTTTCCCCACGGACAAGTTAGTGGACGGACACACACTTTTGGTTCCGGGTTAGGCCGTCCCTTGTTATGCTCTAGCAATGGTCGCCGCGGTCGCTGCTAGCTGCTGTTAGCATGGGGATCGTATTGAACCGGCGTCGGTAAGTTACGTCACGTACAGTAGCGTTAACGTCAGCGGCATCAGTTGTTACTGTAAATCATAATGATAACGGATGACGTAGATCTATTTCCATGGCATGAAAACTTCTTTAGTTAACTGCCATGTCACTCTGACACAGACAGAACCATAAACAAACCTGATAATGACCATACTGTATATGGGCATTTGATAGGTTGTCCTGGTTACATTAAAGGTAGGGTAAGTGATTTGAAATTCATTGTTTAGTACCAGCCTGGTGCACTGGGGGCGCCCAAGAGTAGCTACACTATGTGAACCTGCTGCTCAATCCTGATTGGAGAATTCACCCTCCACCTGGGGAACTTTTATTAGCTCCTCTGCTAACGTGGGGGAGGGGAAAACTCCATATATGGTCTGCACACCTTATAATAGAGCATTTAAACAGAAAAAAACATTATTTGGGTGATATCTGACAAAAGTGAAATCACTTCCCCTACCTTTAAATCCCTTTTTATACCTCAGTTTAACTGCTGCTAATGCGCTGTGTCACACACTGACCAGCAGATGGAGACATTGTCATGTTAAAATGAGCCTATCATGCAGCAGGACAGAGGTCCTCAGCCAGTGCATGTCCTTGAAAGGACTTCCAAGTGGTCCCAAGCTAAATGATAGACCAACCAAATGAGCCCTTTAGACTAAGATGTGTAGTCAAGCCTTGGTTCCATCATGATTGCTCCGTTTTGTGCATTGGAAATGTCACTTCACAAATCACAAAGTGACCTTTCCAGTGTGTGCAACCAACTGGAACAGGTCCATTTGGTTTCATTTGACAATCCATTTAATCAATTACTTAATTTACAAGAAATCCACATGATTAGAATGTAGAGTATGTGTTACTTTCATCAACATGTGCCTGTTTATCTCTAATCATCTCTGTTTATCACTAATGGTACCAAACATCAGTACAGCATGGCATTGTACTTGTGCACAGAATCATATCCACCGACACAAACAATGGTGGGTCTGAGTCAGAGAAGATAAATGTCATCAAATGGTGGTCCACGGCTCAAATGCTGAATACATAATGGACCATTTATATGGGGGGAAAACACTGATGCAGGCGTATAATACAGGCCAGCTGTTTGTAACTCACTCCATCATGTCCAGCCACAGGGCAACCGATCGATAGCAGATCAATAACAGTTAATGGCTTTGTTCTCTGGGTTAATTACAGTTAGTAGCTCCACCACAGGAAATTACAGCTTCAGCCTGTTTTTGTTGTGGCTTCTACATTTACAAAGCACACATATTTTTTTTTTGATGGATGGAATAATTCATTAGACAGAATGTATAGACACTTTAAAAGGGACAGCAAAAAAGTCTTTTATGCTCTATGACCTATGCAAATAAAGAAATAAAGAGGTGGGGGGTGTGCATAAAAGTTCAGATTTTAAATATAAAGTGCTCTACCATCGTGGCGCTACAAATGGTAGAATTTCGCAGGGTTGGCTATTGGCGCCATCGTTTCTGTTTTGTAAAAGGCGAGAGACAGCAAAATCAATTTGCAACTGTGACATACGTCGCGACGGGTGGTAATACGGCCGTGACCATTGTAGCATTATAGAACATTATTGCTGCGACCGGTGAAAGCGGTCCACCTACTAACTCTAACCCTATCCCTGAACATACCTTCAGTAAAACCTATACCTAAACCTAACCTTAACCTCTGACTGTAAAAAGCTAGAATCTAGTGTCAGACATCCGGTTCTAGCGTCAATAATTAGAATTAGAATGTGTGTGTGTGTGTGTGTGTGTGTGTGTGTGTGTGTGTGTGTGTGTGTGTGTGTGTGTGTGTGGTGTACATACATCAGGTGTGTGATCTCGTTCTTGTAGGTGATCAGCGCAGCTTGGTGGATTCCGTTCCCGCTGACCAGCAGCTCGTTGTCCAGAGCCAACGTCAGGTCAGCCAGACACACGCGCTCCTCTAGGGAGAAGTCCAACGTCTGTAGAGCACACACACACACACCAAACTGCTATTGTCCAATAGACCTTTAGATAACCCCCTCCCCAAAATACTATGGTCCAATCACAGATAGGCATAACATGTGACAGGCAAACCTCTCCACCAATAGCTTTCCTGTTAAAACATTTCCATGATAAAACATTGTTTTAAAAAAATAAATGTGTCACACACACATTTTTCCACTGCATAGCCTTGTTGATGCATTTGGAATAGATTTTGAAGGTCTGGTTCCAAAAATGAACCAGTATTTATTGTGTAAAGTCTGTGATATTTACATTGGAATGAATGAGCCCGGCTGGAAAGTGTCCTAAGGTGGACAAGACGGCGGGGCTTAGCTAAAGGTCCATTGAGCTGGATGGGCGAGAGTGGTTTGTTTGGAACTTTGAATGCCCTGCTTCGGGCGTCATGTGTGCTTTTCAGCCAATAGCTGTCTCTTTTCAGCCGTTACAATGGAGTCAACGTGCACGTGTCACCACTCTCTTGCTAGACTACACTGTCTACTGCACTTTCACTATACTGTCGCCTCGCTACATCACATGATCTGGAGCGACGCCCACCCAGGAAGCCTTGACTCCCACTTTTAGGCTGTCGCTGAAAAGCATTTACTCCAGACCACCACTTTTTTTGCACAGCGCAGATGAAAATGAAAGCATGAGTGTCAAGGCTACCACTGTTCTACATAAGCAGTAGTATAATATATTTCTATAATAACATATTTCTTGTTATTTAACCCTAGAACACTAAACTTATCCATCACTAAACATGGGTATATTTTACCCAATGTAAACTATTTCATAAAAAATATTTCTCATCAGAATGCATGGAAGTACAGCAGTCCACGGCAACTTGGGACACTCATTCTTTCATATTTCATGACTTTTCACAAAAGTACTAGAAAAATATATCATGAGGAGGGCTATCATGGGGGGACAAACTCATAGAAAAATGTCCATATTTTAAAAATAATATGCACATTTTTCTCGGATTTTCATTAGAAAAAACAGGAATAAAGTTAGGAACCTCTCCTTTGGTCCAGACATTCCTAAGACCTGTGAGATTGGTCCAGTGAAGAAAAAAGTAAAATAAAAAAATCCATTGTGAGTGATTTTTTCACTAAACATGGGTAAAATTTACACAAAACCTTCCTGGAGAAAGATGTGTGCAAACCCACATTCTGTGATGTCATTGAGCACCATGAAGCTACTGAAAGACCCACCCACCTCAGACATCAGCAACAATTATATGAAAACTGCAAAAGTACAATCGTCCAGATAAAATTTACCCATGTGTAGTGTTCTAGGGTTAAATTTATGTTTAAACAGCACTGCCTAAATGCACACAAAATAGGAATCACACAACGTCAACTCTAACCGACTCAAAGTGACAGTAACAGGTCAAGACTCGATTGAAGAATTGATGTCCTAAAAACTCTTTGTAATGGTTTCCCTCAGGGTGAAGCTAACCCGTGTCTGATTGACTCGATAGATATTGGTTTCATTATCAATCAAGGTCACTTCAACTGATTCAATCTGATGGGTTTGGGTCAGGCTCAAATGGGCCGCTGCACACTAAGGCAGTGGGTTCCAACCAGTGGTTCAAGGACCACCAGTGGTCCTTGAGAGGATTCCCAGTGGGCTCCAGCTAAATGATGGACAGTTGGTAACCAAATGGACCCTTAAAAATCTCTAACTCTTGAGATCATAAAAGGTAGCCAAATGGACCGTCCCGGGTCCATTTGGTTTGCTTTTACACTCTCAAGAGTTAAATCATATTTAATCATCAGTAATACTTAATTTCCAAGAATCTACACAATTAGAAAAAATGTAGAACGATTCTTATTCTGAACAACGTTTTGCCGGTCATCTCTCCTAAATTGTGGACACAAACTTGAAAATCCTTAGTTAGGGTCCGACTCCGAGAGACTAAATTCAACATCAAATGGTGGTCCGTGGCTACAATGCAGAATAAAATAGTGGGCCCTTGAAAACCATGGCACTAAGGGATCAACTTAGACATGTACTCTTTGGTCTGTGTAAGCTCATATATTTATGTATTTTTTGATTGGGGAGGAGAAGGGGGTTAAAAAATGCACAAAAACAAATGATGTTTCTGTGACGGCCGTCCACAGACTGAGCTCATCACGCCACCCGACACTTAGTGTCTGGTTTCATTGGTTTGTGATTGTTCAGCATTAAATGATGAGACCAAAACATTCCTACTGAACAGCAAAATAACTTTCAGTCTGAGAATGTGTTAAACGTCTCTGGTCTGAAGCCCTTCAACCATTTGCACGCCCATACAGTATGCACAGAGTGGCCTGGGGCGCCATTTGGGGGGGGGGGGGGGGGGGGGGGGGGGGGGGTTACCGGGGCGACCACCAGACATGCTTTAAAAAGGATCCCAGGCTAATAGCCTCATATGGATAAATACATTATACTTGTCCTCTATAACTACATATACATACTATAAAACACATACATAATATAACATAACATACATACAATGTTCTTTAGATCATAATTTCATCCCTTGGGGGAAGCCATTTTACTGTGCCTGTCATAGGTATGAGGTCACAGGAGATTTTCCCTGGAGCAAATGCCCCTGGCAAATGCCACTGAATCAGAGCACTTGTTTGGGCCAGAAAAGCTCCAGACCACAAAAAATATAGTAAATGTAAATGTTAACACTTTCGCCTGTATTTTCCATAAATGCTATCATAAACTCCCATTTAGAAACCTCCAGTGTTTTTCCACTGAGAGCGAAATGGGAAGTAAACAAGGCTACTCCGGGAGTTACGTTGTTTGTCATGCTCTTGTATCGGTTGGTGGAATTTCACCCCACGATGTGGTCAAAAATCTCAATAAGGATCTAAACGGAGGGTGCTTTTCACAAAAGAATGGATTATTTTGAGGGAAACAGCAGGGAAAGTTTTTTGTTTTGAATGGATCCCGATGGAGTGGAAGACGTTATGAGATATGAGACAAAGGAACGCTACAGTATGTGTCTTAAGAACTGGGACACTCCATCAGTGAGTCCGGGTCGCTGGCTGCTCGTTTACATACAGAACTAGGTGCTGCATCTATACACGGTTCCGCCGTCGAGTGGGAGGTGGCGCTAGATAGGACCACACCCCCATGGTTTTACAGCTAAGCGTGTTACAAGTTCAGGTTATTTGACTGTAAATGAGCTCAGAGAAGAAGACAACAACAGCAGCAACAACGAGAGCAAAATTCACAATCCCTTTAAAATGTCCTATTACGATTTAACCTTTTATGGTTCATATTATTTAGAATGGTTTTAAAATGTTCTAGTATGATATAAGCTAAGTACCTTGGGAGAAAAATCACAATAAATCACAATATAAAAATGCAATATATCTAAGAATCACAACATCAATCTAATATCTTAGGTTATAGATATCGTATTTAATCGTCCCACCCTTAAAGGGGAATTCCACACTAAAACACCTTGGTCATCTATCTACCTTGATTCCTGTGACATGATACATAATGCCCTTTTTTGCCATTTTTGCCTGAGGTCCCCCTCCCACCAATGCAGTTTGCATTGCCACAGTTTGTTTTTATTCCAATGTGTTTATTTTATTTTTAACTCCAAACTTATTGTTTTCCACACATCAAATCAAACCATACACTACAAGATAATTGGGTCACTACATGATTTTAAAAACCTCAGGTGGCACCTCAGGTGCGCAACTCATGCGTGAGTATCAGTATACTATTAAAATATTATGTGTGGAAAAAAAAAAGTTTGGAGCTACAAAAATACGGGTGAAATATAGAAAAGGGGACATCTATGACAAAAATCAAGTGCAATGTATATGTTGTCACAGTGATCAAGGTAGATTGATGCCCAATGTGTTTTGGAGTGGAATTCTCCTTTAAAAACCCTTAGTGTACTGAACGCGTTTCGGTGTTCTAAGCATTATGTTTTAACTATTGAAAAATAGCAGATCTACAAGCTCATAGCGCGCCACCGAGTGGCGCGCTATGAGCTTGTATCTCTGCTATTTTTGAAAAATCGTGAAAACGTGGTGCAAATCTTTGAATATTATGTTATTCAGAAACTATAAATCTAGACAGGACACAATGGATTAAAAGAATCCCACCCATCACACCCACACCTACCCTCAGGATGTCCCTGCTGTTCCTGATGCCCTCCTCGGTCCACAGTGTGATGACCCTCTCAGGGCTGGTGCATCCAGAGCCGTCGTCCAGCCGGCTCAGCAGCCTCTGTCCCACCGTGGCCGACAGGAGGGAGGGTGAGGCCGACCGCCCCGCGTCCCCGAAACCACCAACACCGCCGCCGCCGCCGCCACCAGGCTGGGACGCCGAACACAACGCCTCGTCAAAACCCTGGACCAGGAGGAGAGTGGGATTTGACAATTACTGGATTATATAATAATTGTGTGTGCCAGGTGGCTCTTTGAGTTGTGATTCACGTACAACCATCCCTTATTGATTTCCATAGACCCATGGTGGGAGTTCTGCTCTAGTTTTGGTGAAATATGAAGTAGTTCCAGCCATTTTTGGGGGGTCACTGGGGGACACGCAGTGAAAGTAAATTAATAAAAAAAACTAAATTGCTTTATGTTGTTGACCTACAGTATTTCCGAAATATTAGCACATCCTTTGTTCATTTTTGACCCCTCTATCACAGGGAAATACAGTATGTATTTTGTGTCCATATCACTACACCCAAAAAGTAGTTCCATGTGATCGGGGGGTCAAAAATGAACAAAGGAGGTCCTAATACTTTAGAAATAATTCAACAATACAAATTACGTACCTCCCACCAGGGGACTCTGGCAATCAATTAGTACAGTTGAAACCACTATATTAATGGTGAGTATTTCATAAAGCTTATCTTCAAAAAATCTGGACTATTCCTTAAAAAAACAACAACAACCTCCTCCTCCTCCTCTTCCTCCTGATGAGGTTCCAAACGAGGCTCCTTGAAGCTCATCTGAAACTGATCCATGATGTGGAGAAGAAGAAACAAACGATCCAGAACCACCACCCACGGGACACACGTTTGGCCACACAACTCCAACAGTTGAGATCTATTACTAGATCTTTAGGTTTGGTTCCATCGCTGGCCTTGGACCATCTCAGGAATCCCCCAGGAAGAATTCACTGATGTTATGCTCTGGAAAGGGAAGCCCGGTGCTCTCTGGTGGAGCTGTTGCCCCCACGACTCGACTACGGATCAGCGGTTGAAGATGTATGGAGCTATTTTAGACTCAGATAGAAACCAGTCCCACAGTGTGGTGCGAGGCAATAACTTACAGTATATGGTAGTGGAAAATCTACATATCCAATATACACATTCAAAGGCAAAAACTCTGGTAGCTCCTACAATTCCATAATGTACACCCATGGATGAACATCTGTGAGACCGATCCAGCCCAGAGATATCCTTTCTGTCTGTCTGCTCACTGACCTGTCTGTCTGCCGGTAAATGCCACACAACTTGAAAAACAATGTACAATAGAGTCAGGCACACACAGCCTTCTCTCTCTCTCTAACTCTCTAATACACACACACACACACACACACACACACACGCACGCACGCACGCACACACACACACACACAGAAGGTTTTAACTCTAGTCACACTGGTTGAATTCCCACAGACGGAGATTATAAACAGACCAAAGCAGGTGATTTCACACACAGTGTTTTTTCTGTTCGATGTTGTTAATGCTGTTAATCTCACTTAGGCTGCTTTGTACAGATGCCACGTACACACACACACACACACACACACACACACACACACACACACACACACACACACACACACACACACACACACACACACACACACACACACACACACACACACACACACACACACACACACACACACACACACACACACACGAGAACACAAGTGTTCTAGATCTCCACACGCTAGAGATCTAAATATGCCTGACAATAAGTCAAACTGAACTCTGTAACAAGCTGAAACACCAGATTTCTGAGGGGCATGAGCCGCAACTCCCCTGTAACAAAAATGTTCATCTGTGATTTGCTTGTATTAGATGACAATAAACTCACCAACATTGCAGCTGTATGGAGAGCTTGAATTATCCTCTTTCTATCAGCAAAGCAGACAGAATTTATCTGCAGATGACCTTTTTTTCTAAGTGCTGGAGTTTGGAAGCGCTCACTGATCAGCCCTGTGTACCACCTGTTTAGAATTTGCACATAATGCAGGAGGCAGCAGCGCAACCCATTAATACAAACAAGTACTCCCAACACTTAGTACTTATATAAAAAAAAAAGAATCACATGCAGAGAATTTATTGACGGAATCTCATGTCAAGTCTACCATGGATTTTTATCAAACAAATGCTTTGCAGATAGAAGCAATTCTAGTTATGGGGGAGTCGATGGATGGAACTGCAACTCTAGATTCAGCCCAATTCTAAAAGAATTTAGAGTTGCACTTTGGCTAGGTTAGATCAAACACAACATTGTCACCTCAGACAGAAAGTGTCTTCTGTTAGGTAAACTCCTCCTCTGTTTTCTGCTGCTCCAGGTCAACAGGCCACAGCCAGCGATCAGGCCTGACGTGCAATACATTCTGTCTGTGGTTCTCTAGAAAACTCACTGTTTCAATACATTCTGTCTATGGTTCTCTAGAAAACTCACTGTTTCAATACATTCTGTCTGTGGTTCTCTAGAAAACTCACTGTTTCTGTCACCAGCTGTGGCAGTGTCACTAGTGTTTTCTTCCAGTCAGTGTTGCCACATTCTGCAAGCGGTATAAGCACCCCAGGTGGATGAAAACAATGTGCTTTTGGGCTTATTTCAGTTAAGGTTATACAGTTGGTTTGCAAAGCTTTCATTTCATGTCAAGGACCCCTTGAATGTGTATTAGGCCAAAGACCTACAGTAGATCTGAACATATTTTGTACCAGGGACTGCCTGGTAAAATGTACAATATTTTTGAAGTGCGAAAGAATGTCAAGATTTTTATTTTTTAATAGCTGATGTGTATAGCTGCCTGGTGGGGGGGATCCCTGAACCCCAACCATTAGACCACAGACCACCAGAACTCTGAGTGTACAAATGGAAACAAAGGGATACTTAGGGGTCTATCTGTTTCCATGCATGCACTGCAGAGGTACACAGCAACAACATAAGGGTTCATTTGGTTCTAAACAATCCATTATTTATCTGGGGACCCCCTGAAACCCCCTCCACAACCCCACTTTGAGAACTGATGTGTGTAGGGTCACACAAACACTGTAAACATCAGATATTTGAAAAGAACTCACAATAACTCAAGCTCACAAGTAACATGGTTTTACAGCATCAAAAGAATTTTGAACAAAAGTGTTTTTGAAACATTTGAACACCAATCTGGTAATGAGACCCCACCTAGCATAACATAGTTTAGGGAGGAATTAATCACAGAAAAAAAAAGTTGCTTATGATGAGAAGATCTGGCAACACTGATGTGGAGCCACAAGGCCCAGAGCCTTAGAAATAAACCAAGTTGCGCAAACTCTGTTCCCTTCATGGGGCCAGGCCAGCGGTGGCTCCTCTACATAGACCACGTTTACATGCACAAAATGTATTCAGAATGAAGAGCTTCATTCCGAACAGAGATTCACACGACAACTGTTTAAACGTATAAGCATGTATTCCTGTTCCTCAAGTGATCACATACGTATGTGGGGAAGTTGCGTATTTGCCTTTTTCAATGCCTATAACAACAGTGCATTCCTGCATGTGTATAAAATGTCTCCAAACAGCCATCTCGAGGCAAAAAGCACTGCAGTTTATGGGCAGACGTTTAAAATATATATATTTTTTGTGACTCCCATTGGAAATTAATGTAGCTGGACTTTATCATGGCCGATCTGATCAAATCATGGCTGATTCATCAGATTTAATAGTGTGACTGGAGCCGAAAAAATATATACATTTGCCAAGAGCACAAAGCAAGGAATCACAGCCCTGCTTTTAGGCCAGTTTTAGGCCAATCTACTGCCGACCTCACGTCTGGGCAACCCTGTTTTCCTTTCCTTTTCCCCTTTTTAAACTATTTAAAAACAACATTTTCAGTAGTTCAAATGGCCAGTCTACAAGCTCACAACGTGTTAATAGGATGACATGTTGAAATATTCCAAAAAGGTTTTTCAAATTAGTAAAAACGAAATAAGGGATTTGGGATAAGGGGTTTAGCATGTAACGAAAATGGAGCCCCTAGTCTGTCTGTCTGTCACATCCAACACAGAGGCAGCTTGGAGAGACAAAATGAATCATAACAAGTCCAGATAGTCTTAAGACAAACAGCCACAAGGCCACAGTGGAGACATCCAGGCTCCCACATTCAGCCACCAGATATCACAGTGAGTTATACAACCGTCATCAGCACTTTCAGATATAATCCAGCATGTATTTTCTTATGTAACCCCACCCCCTCCCTCCATTTACAGTAATCATGGGGTGTGGGTGTCTGTGTGTGTGTGGGGGCTTTGAACCAAACCTTCCGGCCAAAAAGCATGCTGCTCATCCACAGGCCGGCCGGCGGTGGAGTGACGGTCATTCCTAAAAGGTCAGAATGTTGACCACAACGACCACAGCATCCTGGGACGGGTCGTTTTTCCGCGTTTCCGCGAGCCACGCTGTTGCGCTAAAAGGGTCTCTCGTACAAGCACGGCAGACACAAGTGCTTTTTCTAAGGCCTGGAGGACATGATTCTTGTTTTCACACCTAATGCTTGGGTAGAGTGGATGTGAATGGGCGGAGAGCATTGCATCTTTTTACATTATGTGCTTTACTGTGGTTTGCCTTCACACTGAGCATGTATACAGTATGAATAAAATAGAAGATAATAATAAAAAGACAAGACATGTTATAAGAATGGTTTCAAGTCAAAATCTTCAGTTTCAGGGGCCAGAGAGTTGAAAAAAAATGAATACAGAACATTTCTCTTTGTAAGAGAAGCCGTTCTATATTGCCACCTCTAGGGGGCCTCTTCAACTTTTCAATGCCCCAATATCTGAGGGAACTAATATTATGGAACCACCTGTTTGAAGTGTACCGCTACAGGGTTTCTCTCATCCCTACAACTTATGATAGACCAGTGCTCACTGCTCACTGATCTGGGTGCGAAAAGCAGGGGCGGATGACGGATGTAACATTTCCCAATTGGGGGGCAGGGGAAAATGGTATGGAGGCGACTTCATCGCCTGTCCTGCACCCATACCATTTTCAGTTGCAGGAATTTTATTAGGCAAGTCAAGCATCGATGATATCACATCAGTTGTTGTTGAAGTTGCAACATGTGCACAGCATGCATAAAGCTAAATGTCTGACTCAGAGAGTTTTCTGTTTTGAATGATGAAATGGTGTTGGTTTAGTGGTACAACAACTGTAGTTAGTTGTTACACTATGCTGGGTTAGTAGCATAGTGTTTCAAAACATTTTATTTATCACCACTTTAATTTGAAATATATTTGAAACTTGGGTTGTTTGCATGCCGTCATGTTTGGTGGGGCAGTCAGGGCATTTAGGGGGGCATTGCCCCCCCATGCCAATGCCTAGATCCGTCCCTGTCATAAAGCAATATTAGTTTTGCCCACATCCCACAGGCCACAAGGACAAGTAGACGCACAAGTGATGGGCTTGCCATTAAGAGGGTGTGTGGAGGTTTTCGCCCTATTGTGTAGCCACTGGGCACAATTGCCACATTTGTCATTTCAGGTATGTCATCTAAAAATGTCCCTTGTTTTTCTGCAGGTGTATGGGACCTCACTAGCTGGTCCCGTAGATTGGGGGGGTTGTTTGAAAACCAGAACTGGAGCCTCCTTAAAAAACATTTTCAATGTGTGGTCCGATTGGACAATGTAGAGAAACTTCTTGGCAAAACAAGAAAGTGGCCGCACACACCGGTAGCCAAAGTGCCAATATTTTATTTAGGACACAGCAGGTTTGAGAATCCAATGTTTCGGTGGTGTTAAGCCTTCATCAGGGGGGCCGGATGAAGGCTTAACCGCCGAAACGGCCTGCACCACCAAACAGGATTTTGGTGTGCGTGAGCATTTCTGTACACACCGATTGGACAATGTGCCAGTGTTTGGTGTTTTTTTTTATTTTTATTTTTTATTCCGTGCCACTGAGTGGCGTGCTTTGAGGTCCTAGATCTCAGATTTGTGAGAAATTGTGAAAATGTGGCGCAAATCTTTGAATCATTTTTCAGTTCAGAAAGTGTCAATTAAAGCTCAGAGAGAGTACAAATGCAACTGAGAGTGTCCATTTGAACACTCTCAGAAAAACAGAAGCGTCTATAGAAATCCATTAACATGGTGAAATACATCTTGATGTGTTTTACTATGTTAATGATTTTCCTCAGACCTCCATTTCCAGGAAACACAGAATGGGGAAACAATTGTATCGTGGCCACCGAGCACCTCTAAGGTCTATTAATGATGAAAATGGGTGGAATTCCCCTTTTAATTACCACGGACGGATATGGGCGGATCATCAATATGCGTGGATGGATTTCAGATGAAAAACAAGCTTATTCACTGATCTCATTTAGAAGATTTAGACGCGTGCGTGCCACTGACCTTTTGTAAGGAGGACCGGCGGTGGTCCGAGGGTCTCAGGGGCGTGGAGGAGCAGACGGGGGCGGGGCCCAGGTGATGCTCCGCCCCCCAGACCACCTGCTGGAACTGGGTCAGGGTCACCCTGCCGCCTGCGGCGCCCTCCTGTGACAGCTGCCGGAACAGCACGTCCACATCCTGCACACACACACACACACACACACACACACACACACACACACACACACACACACACACACACACACACACACACACACACACACACACACACACACACACACACACACACACACACACACACACACACACACGTTCATGATGGCGATTCATCAAACATTTAAAGCCATACACATATTCACTTCTGTATAGTCAGAAGCAGATCATAGTGGAGCTAAAAAGGAAAAGAGACATATACAAGGTAGATAGAAAAGGGGGGTGTCATATTTTTACAGAGGCCAGTTTCAAATTGCAGACATCCGTAGGTGTCTTTTGAGAGTCGTAGGGCGTTATGGTGCCTCATCACTACCTATATGTTGTAACTCAAGAACCGTAGTACATATAGACGTGTTCTTGGTATCAAAATGTCCGTAATGCCCAACTTTATAATGTTCAAACCCTAACCCTAACCCTTCAATTAAAATCTTTGCATTTTGAGTTATGAATGAACAAACACATTTTGGACGGATATCTTGGATTTTGAGGACCGCGATCTTGGAATTTTGAATGGCACAAAGTACTTTTGGAAGTAGTGGGGTTAGGAGTGTGTGTGTGATTAACTTGTGAATCAATTGATTCAGACTGAGGAGAGAAAGACATTTAATGTCTTGCTCCCCCCAGACTGTAAAAGTACCTATATGCTGTATGTCAAGAACCATAGGAAATAAAGACATGTACTACTTGATACCAAATTGTCCGTAATGCCCGACTTTATATTAACCTTCAATACATTTATGGGGCGTAAAAATCAATGCATTTCAAGTTCTGAAGGAAAAACACATTTCTGGACAGACATCTTGGATTTGGGGGGCCGCCATCTTGGAATTCAAGATGCCTCGATATCCAAATATTATTAGAACGTCTTTGGCTATACGTGTACCAAATGTTAGGCTTTTGATTCCTATAGTTTCTGGAGCTCCACCTGCGTGTTGAGGAGGTGTTGCAGTCCCAGGTGTTCCCAGACCAGGGCCAGTCCCTCCCTGTCCAGAGCTCCCCCGTCCCCCGGACCTCCACCCATCTGCTCCCACGCCTCCCTCAGCTGCTCCTCCGTCACCTGCTGCTGAGCAGGAGGTGGAGGTGGAGGTGGAGCACCATCTGGATCGGGAGGAGAGGAGAGGAGCACAGAGGAGCCGTTCTGTGGACCTGTCCGCAAAGGAGAGACCAAAGAAATACAGATATGTGTGTATGTTGTTAACACATCGACTATTTGACCATTTTCAACATCATACTATGACATTAATATACCTTAGAGATGCTGTGTGGGCATGATACAGTTCCCCCCATTCTGTGTTTCCTAGAAACAGAGCTCTGAAAAAAAAATCATTAACATGGTGAAACACAACTGGATGACGTCATCAAGTTGTGTTTTTCAATGTTAATGATTTTTCTTTTAGGACCTTTTCTGAGAGTGTACAAATGGAACCAAATGGACCTGCTAGGGTCCATTTGGTTCACATTTGTACACTCAGGAAAACATTGAAAATGGGTGGAATTCCACTTTAACCCATTCAGGTCTGACATTGACTTTTCAAAAGGATCCCAGGCTAATAAGCCTCACAGGAATAAATAATATGTTCTTTTTGTTGAAAAATAGTTCATATTTTTATCCCAAGGGGGTCCTGTCACAGGATATCACTCTGTAGGAGAACTAATGAAATGCAACTACATATTTTGTTCATCCCGTCCTTTATTTAACCAGTGGGGCTCACCATTTACATTACAACGTGTGCATACAATGTTTTACGTTGTAGTGCTGGAATATACTGTATACTACAGTACTCCTGTGTCATCCCTATGACAGGCACCCCCAATATGGACTATTTTTAAACTAAAGAACTCAATCTGTGTTTTAAATGTACCCTTCTAGTTATAAAGGCCACATATAATGTTTTATCCATATGAATCTTATCAGCCCCTGATCCTTAATGTCTTCTAAATCCTGACAATTCTCTGAAAAGCCAGTGGTCCTCAATATTTCATGTCAAGGACACCAAAAATAAAATGTAACTGGCTGCCGAGCCCCATCTGAAAATATGTTGTTCCAGATCTGCTAAAGTACAACGTACAGAATGGGTTTAATCCCTTTCACACGGTTTTAGCATGGACTGCAATCTCCCAAACCACACCAAAGGGTCATCACAGAACTCCTTGCAATTGCTTTGGACCCAGCGAGTTGCATGGTGAGTTGCCACTCGTCAGGCGAGTTGCTTTGCTTTTGACACATTCATTTCACCGTTTTCACAAAAATATATATTTTAATGACATTAGAAGTTTGAGAACACGTTCCTGGTGGTCTGTGTGTAATGTGCAGTGGTGAAAGTGGAAAGAGCACAGGAGCTCCGGTAAGACTTTGCCTGCCAGAGCGCACAGGAGCTATCAAAATGTTAAAATATACACACTTCAGCTTCAATACTATTAGGATTAAAATAATAATAGGTTCTGCTCAAAATCCTTTTGTTTCCAAAAGCAGTCATGTATTCTAAGAGTAAAGCTGTTTAATGTGTGGTTATTTTAAATGTAATTTAAATTGCTTTATGTCGAAAACAGTTATTATGGTATCTTTAGATGAAGACATTGTACATTGCAAGAGACATTTGCAGTGCACTAATGATGTATCATGATGTGATTGTATTATGTTGGTATACAATGCCAAAATACATTTTTATGCATTCTAGGCCTATTGGAGGGTTTGATCTCCCCCAAAAATTTCCGCCACAGGGCCGTCGCGGACACTTATTTCTGAGAGCTCCGGCAAGAACTCCAAACCACTTTCACCACTGGTAATGTGTGGTTTTAGATGTTAGCTGGACTAGATGTCCTGGACTAAAAGTCCCAGAGTTGTTGCTTTCTGAGAGTGTACAAATGTGAACCAAATGGACCCTAGCGGGTCCATTTGGTTCCATTTGTACACTCTCAGAAAAAAGGAAACTCATTAACATGGTGAAACACATCTTGATGATGTCATCAAGATGTATTTCACCATGCTAATGATTTTTTTCAGACCCCAAAATATTTTAGATGTGAGAAGTGGGGGGACGCCGTCCCCCCGCGTCCCCCCTCCACTACACCCCTGGATATAGGCACAGCAAAGGTCGCCGGAATCAGGACCCCGGACAGCAGCCTGAAATCTTAATAGGGACTTTTAGAAAGCACTGTACATGTGGTTTACAGGTGCGCTACACCTCCTTGTGGCTAGGGGGATGACAAGTAGTCTAGAAAGTAGTGTTGACATCAGACACACTGGACTCACTGCTAACATCTAAGAGATATACAGTAAAACCACACACATTACACACATAGAGATCACCAGGAAAGTGCTCTAAATCTTCTAATGTCATTAACATAATAGAGTATATTTTTGCAAAAACGGTGAAATGTCCCTTTAAGCAGTATTACTTGATTTAAAAAAAAATCAGATCTACAAGCTCATAGCAATAGTTGATAACGGTTAAAAGTGGTCAAAGGCTAACATGCAGCATGTTCAAAATAAGTTAAAACATTTCATTTTTCACAGAACAAGGACAGTTCCATACATGGAACCTGACAGGTGCGGTGGTTCTGGATGAAAAATAAGTTACAATTTACAATGTATGGATTTAGTGGATGCTTTTTAATCCAGCACGACTTACATTAAGTATGAACAAAAGAAAAAACAATGGTAATACATGATATACATAGAAAACAGTCATCATGAATCAAATATAAGCTATACACATAACTGTGGGAAATCTATATAATCAAACTATGCGTATATTCATACTACAGTGCTATTTTTACATACAATGAAACTTTCAAATCAAATGTATTTATGGCTATGGCAAGTATTACTGTATGTTTGGGGCGTGTGGAGCCTGGTCCCAGTGTTTTTAGCTTTTAGCTACTTCCAGCCTCAATGTAGCAGAGAAGAGAAGAGAGAGATCTGGATGGTTGAATACCTGGCGAGCTGCAGAATTTTGGATAAGTTGCAGAGGCTTAAGTGTGCATGCCGGTAAGCCAGTAAGGAAGGAGTCACAATAGTGCAGACGTGACAAGCCTGACATGTTTGGGGGA
>CM076974.1:15474467-15489467 GCA_039105355.1 Benthosema pterotum
GATTGGTTGATTGAACGATCAAACATTTTATTAGCAGCTTGGAGCTTGGAGTCTCTAAACGGCTTAGCACCAAATTACATTTCAGAACTGGTAGAGCCCAAAGATGCACCCAGGGCCCTGAGATCGACTGATCAGAAAGTCCTCAAGATCTCTAAATCAAAACTAAAATCTCTGGAAGATAGATGGTTCTCTGTGGTGGCACCCACACTGTGGAGTGAACTTCCACCTCAGGACAGAGCCTTGAAAACCTTGTGTTTAAATCAAGCCTAAGGACGCATTTGGCTGATAGTCGTTTCCTCCTTACTATTGTTATTTGTCTTTTTTTGTCTTGAGCTTTGCTGTGGTTTGTTGTGCTGCCCATGTTGAGGCTTTTTGTGTACAGCACCTTGTTTAACAACCCTGTTTGATTTAAATGTGCTTTATGAATAACACGGATTGGATTGAATTCAAGAACAACTCAAGACTGATAACTGTGAATGGACAAACCAGTAAAGAATACACTTGTTTACATTGATTGATTGCCCACCCCTCTCTCCCTCTCTCCCTCTCTCTGATCCAAAGCCCCTTAGGCAAGTGAGCAGAATGGTTCGCATGAACTATTTAAAATAGTTTACACTGTTGCTTTGTACAAACTAATGACAGCCACAGCACTGAGAAAGAGAGAGACATAGAGAGAGAGACACAAAGGAATTTGGAGGTGTGTGTGTGTGTGTGTGTGTGTGTGTGTGTGTGTGTGTGTGTGTGTGTGTGTGTGTGTGTGTGTGTGTGTGTGTGTGTGTGTGTGTGTGTGTGTGTGTGTGTGTTTGTGTGTGTGTGTGTGTGTGTGTGTGCACATGTGGGGGCCAAGCAGGGCCAGGCAGTGTTACATAAACAGTAAATATTTCATTTGATCACATGAAGAGAAAAGGAAATGAAAGGAGAGAAAGACAGAGAGACAGAAAACTTTGTTTTGTTACAACTTCAACACCAGCTGATGTTATTATTGATGTTTTACTTGCTCAATAAAATAAAAGTCCTGTAACTGAAAATCGCCCCCATACCATTTTCTCCTGCAACCCCCCCCCCCCCCAATTGGGAAATGTTACATCTGCCCCTGACAGGAGATTTTCTTGGTTCATGCTCAACAGACATCATACATACAATAAGACAATACAGTGCAAAACCAGCAGCATAGACATGACATTCTGCTGTTTAAAGTGCTATATGCATTGCATAGTGCTACATACATGCATCATAGTGCTACATACATGCATCATAGTGCTACATACATGCATCATAGTGCTACATACTGTACATGCATCATAGTGCTACATACATGCATCATAGTGCTACATACTGTACATGCATCATAGTGCTACATACATGCATCATAGTGCTACATACATGCATCATAGTGCTACATACATGCATCATAGTGCTACATACTGTACATGCATCATAGTGCTACATACTGTACATGCATCATAGTGCTACATACTGTACATGCATCATAGTGCTACATACATGCATCATAGTGCTACATACATGCATCATAGTGCTACATACATGCATCATAGTGCTACATACTGTACATGCATCATAGTGCTACATACATGCATCATAGTGCTACATACATGCATCATAGTGCTACATACTGTACATGCATCATAGTGCTACATACATGCATCATAGTGCTACATACATGCATCATAGTGCTACATACTGTACATGCATCATAGTGCTACATACATGCATCATAGTGCTACATACTGTACATGCATCATAGTGCTACATACTGTACATGCATCATAGTGCTACATACTGTACATGCATCATAGTGCTACATACTGTACATGCATCATAGTGCTACATACTGTACATGCATCATAGTGCTACATAGATGCATCATTACTGCCGTAACCCTGCGGGTCAGATTCTAATGGCTACAGGGTAAGATTTATCTCTGAAGAGAGAGGTTGAGAGTTTAGTGCTGCAAATGAATATTCTATATCCGTAAGAATATATAAATGTAAAGAATATTCGAATGTCATAAATTAATGTTGAAATTTAAAACAAAGTTAACAAAAATGCTGGGCCACAAGAAACCGGTCCACATGAACTAAACCATTATACATAAATAGATTCTTAATATAATTATGAATCATTAATTTGATCTCAATGTGAAGACTCAGCACATTTCTCAGCACCAACCATGGATAATACAGGACTGGAGCAAGATTTGTTTTTGGGCTTTTATGCCTTTATTGATAGCACAGTATATATTGGTATATATACAGGAAAGGGGGAGAGAGATGGAGGAATGACATGCGACAAAGGCCGCCAGGCTCGGGAATCGAACCCTGGGCACGCCGTCAGGCTGGCTAAGCAGCCGTATTTCATAAGCAAACATTTTTAACTCAAATCCTTGCTTCTGGGGGATGCCTAGAACATGTTTTCAGATGGGGGTCCGCAGCCAGATAATTCTGGTGGTCCTTGGCATGAAATATGTTGAGCATCACTAACGCAGGAACATAGATTTTTCAGGAAAACTAGATTCTAGCTTCAGAAACTACAGTCTAGAAACTAGAAAATAAAGAAATGACATTACTCTGCCAAAACGGCGGGTGGGAGGGGGAACTGGGGTAAAAATAATAAGATCAATTGTTGTTGAAGTTGCAACAGACACGCAGCATGCATAAAGCTAAAGGTTTGACTCGGAGTTTTCTGTTTTCAATGATGAAATGGTGTTGGTTTAGTGGTGAGATGATTGTAGTTAGTTAGTAGCAGTAGTAGTGTTTCAAATACTTTTGTGTCGTTAGACCAATTTGTCGTTAGACCAACCCCTAACTCTGACTCTCATTGGTTAAATACATCTTGGTGCTGAAGTCAATAGAAGGCCAGACCAAGAGTCTGAACCCGGTCGATGGGTCTGAACCAGGCTAGCTTAGACTATCCAATAATGCAAGAGGACATACAGTATGAGTGAAGAGTCTGCTATAGACTGACCAGATGTCCCGATTTGTGCGGGATTGTCCCGCATTTCACTGTCTTTTAAAGCGTCCCGCCGATTGAGACTTTGTCCCGCATTTTGATTGACAAGCTGTAATTTTCATAATTTGCGCAAATTCGCAAAATATTGTGTCAACACTGTCACTGGTCCGCGGCAGCCTGCCTGTGAGCAGCGAAGCCTGTCCAAATGGGAAAGGGGCGGGCCGTGTGTGTGTTTGTGTGAGAGAGACGGTTTTATTTGCTGTCCCTGTTCCCATAGAAGTCTACAGTATGTAGAACAGCCGCCATTGGACTGACCCCATGAAGTGAACGGAGATGGGTAACTCCGTCTGTATTCTCGGTAGAAGCGGCGCGACATTGAGGTGTCCAAGTTTGAATGGCCTGTATAGGGACAAACTGGAGTTTGAATACTCCGTGTTGCGCCTATAGTAATAGTGGGGTTTCGTCTCCATGTTAAATGTGGATGTCATTTACAACTCTTGTAAAAGTTTCACTTTCAGTCCTAATTCGTTGGTGAGGGTCTATAGAACCATTTTGGTTCGAGTGGCCCGCACACAAATTAAATATTTGGCCTGTAGGGGGCGTAACAAGGTGCCAACCCTACCAAAACATGTAAACTGTTGTAACTTTTGATCAAATTGTCCAATCTGTACATATGGGATATCTATGGATTCACAATCAGGAGTAGCATTTGCTACCTAAACCTAATTACACATAAAATATATTTTTTCATCCATTATTGGTGTATATCGACAAAAATAGCAAGCAAAACAAGCTAAAATTAGCTAAAACCGAAGTGAGTTTCCATCTCCATGTTAAATTTAGTTGTCGTTTACAACTTTAAAAGTTTAACTTTCAATACTAAATTCTAGGTGAGGTAACCATTTTGGTTAGAGTGGCCAGCACGCAGATAAAGATTATTGGGGGGGGCTTCCAAAATATGATATAAGACTGTCGTAACTTATCCAATCTGAACATATGACATATTCACATTCAGAAGTAGTATTTAGTCATTTAGACCATATTACCCCAGCCCCCCCCCCCCCCCCCCTCCCCACCCCCTTGTGTGTATCCACAAGAATAGCACGTAGTCCAGCCTCTATGTGCAGTATTTTGATGATAACAGCATGAATTTTGGAACACAGTTGGAGCATGTCATTAGGAGCATTGTTGGCTATGGCACCATCACAGATTTGTCCCTTGGTAATCCTGACAGCTATTTTCTAAAATATTAATTCTAGTAAATAGTCCCACATTGTCAATGATGAGGAATTCACTTACTATTTACATTTGTCCTGTGACCATGTTAGATATTTCTCATAATGGCCACCACCTGCTGATATTTTAACAGTAATTAAAATTCTCTGATCCTGATTCTGGTAACTAATCCTACGTTTTCAAGGACGAGGTCTAAAGGATGACGTGGGGTGAGGGCTTCCAGCCAGAGTTTCTCCTCACTTCTTATGGCCTCAGTGTTCTGGGGCTATGTCAACTATGTCAATGCCATTGTCTTTGGTCCAACCCAGACTTGTGCAGATGGCTGCTGGCTCATCTGGAGGCCCCGGTTTGTGTGATTAGGTGGGGTTGACTGCCGCAATCAGGATTAGGGGCTTGACCCTTTCAAACTGTGGCAGTCTAGCCAAGTGTCTGCATTTGTTTTGGAGGCTATATACAGGAGACAGTTTCTCACCAGCACCAGGTATCATGAGGTGAAGGCTCCTTCAATTGACATTGTTGTCGAGTCTTCATGGGGGCATTATGCATTCCGAACCATCTTCAAGAAGGACATGAGAGTCGAAAAGAATGGTCACCATGGTGCAATATAACTACTTTGAGTATGACTATTTTCCTGTCAACTAGCTTGTGTGTGAAGGTACAGCACTTCAGCAGGGGTTTTCACCAGACAGCTTTTACTGTATGGATCTGGATGGGATCTGGCTAGAAGTACACAGACTGGTGTTGGATCTGGGTGGGGATCTGGCTAGAAGTACACAGACTGGTGTTGGATCTGGGTGGGGATCTGGCTAGATGTACACAGACTGGTGTTGGATCTGGATGGGGATCTGGCTAGAAGTACACAGACTGGTGTTGCATCTGGGTGGGGATCTGGTTAGAAGTACACAGACTGGTGTTGGATCTGGGTGGGGATCTGGCTAGAAGTACACAGACTGGTGTTGGATCTGGATGGGGATCTGGCTAGAAGTACACAGACTGGTGTTGGATCTGGATGGGGATCTGGCTAGAAGTACACAGACTGGTGTTGGATCTGGGTGGGGATCTGGCTAGAAGTATACAGACTGGTGTTGGATCTGGGTGGGGATCTGGCTAGAAGTACACAGACTGGTGTTGGATCTGGGTGGGGATCTGGCTAGAAGTACACAGACTGGTGTTGGATCTGGGTGGGGATCTGGCTAGATGTACACAGACTGGTGTTGGATCTGGATGGGGATCTGGCTAGAAGTACACAGACTGGTGTTGCATCTGGGTGGGGATCTGGTTAGAAGTACACAGACTGGTGTTGGATCTGGGTGGGGATCTGGCTAGAAGTACACAGACTGGTGTTGGATCTGGATGGGGATCTGGCTAGAAGTACACAGACTGGTGTTGGATCTGGATGGGGATCTGGCTAGAAGTACACAGACTGGTGTTGGATCTGGGTGGGGATCTGGCTAGAAGTATACAGACTGGTGTTGGATCTGGGTGGGAATCTGGCTAGAAGTACACAGACTGGTGTTGGATCTGGATGGGGATCTGGCTAGAAGTACACAGACTGGTGTTGGATCTGGATGGGGATCTGGCTAGAAGTACACAGACTGGTGTTGGATCTGGGTGGGGATCTGGCTAGAAGTACACAGACTGGTGTTGGATCTGGATGGGGATCTGGCTAGAAGTACACAGACTGGTGTTGGATCTGGGTGGGGATCTGGCTAGAAGTACACTGGTGTTGGATCTGGATGGGGATCTGGTTAGAAGTACACAGACTGGTGTTCTGACCTCACTGGGTACTGGTCAATCGGGTAGAGCTGGTTTGAGTACTAAGAATATGTCAGCTGATTTCATGGGCTCACTTGATTTTCACATATAGGGTAGAAGACATGGATTTACTGCCTACATCAATACATCAATATTACACATGATTTGACTATTATCTAGCATTTTATTAAAAAAAAATCATAATCCTAGAAATCGTTTTGTCATCAGAATCAAGATTGTATGTTGTATGAGCTGAATTGGTAAAATAACAGCAGATGATGGCCACCATAGCTGTCATCACAGACCCATAGCCAAAACAATTCCTTATGGCAGGCTTTAACTTTGTGCCAAATGTCATGCTTTCATTGAAAAGTGCACAATTTTCACACAGAGGCTGGGCTATAAGTGCCTAACTTTAATCCCCCCAATACTGTATTGTTTCTATTTATTTACAATTCATACCATTACTCATTCATGATAGGTAGGCACTAACTTCATCCTTCTAGGTTCAACAGAATTTAAATTAGGTGCCATTTGAAGTAATTTGATGTACATGGGCGTCCATTTTTTTCCATATCATATTCCAAACATTAATATTTGAAATCCAGTTAATTCCTGGGTTAGTATTGACTAGATATAGCAAAAGAAAACAAAGAAAAAACAGCAATTGTGAGAAAATAAAGACTTTTATGAAAAACAAAAATCCGATTTTGGTCAATTCTGAAATTAGGCAAAAAATGCATATTTTTTTTCATCTACAGATGGGCCACTCGAACTAAAATTGTTCTATAGGTCATCATCTACAAATTAGAAGCGAAAGTCAAACTTTTACAAGAGTTGTAAATGACGGTGTGTCGTGGGACCCCACTATAAACGCCACCACAACACAACAGCACTGTCTCACAACATGTTAGCTGCGTGCGTTGCAATGAATGAATACATGAAAGAAAAGAAACAAGGAGGAGCCGAACGAAACTAAAAACAAAAGTAAATATAGTAATAAGGACTGGGAGACCATGTATTCCTGGGTGAAACCAGTGAATGGACCTTTCGTTACGGCACCCACCCTTCCCTTTCCTCCATCCTTTACTTGACTACCGTTGCTAACTATGACAAGCTTTGGCTGGGAGATAGCCTCCTCCGTTAACCAACGTGTCATCGCACCATTTATGGATGTTTTTATTATAAGTCCCCAGATCAAAAACATCAACAGCCCTATAATGCCATCCTTCATCCTGAATTCCAGTAGTGACATAAAGTGTCCAAAACGGTTGTAGGGGCAGTTATCATTAGCTTTTCAAAGCCAAAGAAAAGACTTTAGCTTAGCCCTGCCGCTACAGTCAGCTGTTCTGTGTTGTGATTTTCTGTGCACCGTCCCATTGCCTAAGGGGGTGGTCCTGACTGGCGATAGGGTGCGAGTGGCTTCTGGTGACGTAGCAACACTCAATGCGCTGTCCCATTGGCCGTGTGCTCGTAACACGAGCCAATGGCTGCAGCTCTCGACGTCCCATAGGCCAGACAGTGTGCCAGAGTGTTGCCATGTCGTATCGAAATGAGCTACTTTGGGCTTGTGTTTCATAGACAAATGTAGGTCCTTTCAACAACAACAACAACAACAAAAACGTATATAGCATAATGTCATAAAGTGCATTATTTGCCATAATGTAATGAACATGAATAAAATCCATATGATTTGATTCATATATCTTAGATTCATCACACAACTGAACTATATAAAGCCTTTTATTGTTTCAATATTTGTTTATATGTTTCAATATATCACCTGCCCCCACTTCCCTGGCAACTGTTGTTAGGGGTCTCCTCCATAAAGGACCGCGCTATCTCGCTGTTTCCAGATGAGTAGTAGCCTAATAGTTGCGATACCATCGATAATATATCAAACAGTTGCCAGGGAAGTGGGGGCAGGTGGGCGGGGTTTACCGACTTGTCACACTTCAGATTATGCGTTTAATGTCATTTCTACGGTGTGAACCTTTTCAGGAGAGTATGTCACAAAACCAAAGGTTATACTTAGAGGTCCTTTTCAGAAGATAGCATAATGTGAAGAATGAAGTTCATAATTTGTCATAATCTGTAGGATAGAGCCATACTCATCAATATTGAAACAATAAAAGGCTTCATATAGTTCAGTTGTGTGATGAATCTAAGATATATGAATCAAATCATATGGATTTTATTCATGTTCATTACATTATGGCAAATAATGCACTTTATGACATTATGCTATATACGTTTTTGTTGTTGTTGTTGTTGAAAGGACCTACATTTGTCTATGAAACACAAGCCCAAAGTAGCTCATTTCGATACGACATGGCAACACTCTGGCACACTGTCTGGCCTATGGGACGTCGAGAGCTGCAGCCATTGGCTCGTGTTACGAGCACACGGCCAATGGGACAGCGCATTGAGTGTTGCTACGTCACCAGAAGCCACTCGCACCCTATCGCCAGTCAGGACCACCCCCTTAGGCAATGGGACGGTGCACAGAAAATCACAACACAGAACAGCTGACTGCAGCGGCAGGGCTAAGCTAAAGTCTTTTCTTTGGCTTTGAAAAGCTAATGATAACTGCCCCTACAACCGTTTTGGACACTTTATGTCACTACTGGAATTCAGGATGAAGGATGGCATTATAGGGCTGTTGATGTTTTTGATCTGGGGACTTATAATAAAAACATCCATAAATGGTGCGATGACACGTTGGTTAACGGAGGAGGCTATCTCCCAGCCAAAGCTTGTCATAGTTAGCAACGGTAGTCAAGTAAAGGATGGAGGAAAGGGAAGGGTGGGTGCCGTAACGAAAGGTCCATTGCGATTCTGACAGAGTTTAGCCTACTGTGATGTCTGCAGTGACAGGGGGGTGAATACAATGTGAGACTCACAAGCAACGTCTTGCTCGACCAAAACAAGATTCGAACACAGACAAGGTAACGGCAGCTGAACTATCTTCTGTTTACCAGTGTTGCCAACTTGACACATTTGTCGCTATATTTAGCTTTTTTTCCAGACCCCCCTAGCGCCAAAATTAGTGAAAGTGCTGGTGAGTTGGTGTGAAATTGGTTGACAGGCGCCAGAGATAAAACCCTTGTTTTTCACCATTTTTCCTCCTATGATAGAGTCCTCCTTCCTTCCTAGAAAGGACCATTGGCAACCAAATGGACCCTTGTATATCTGTAACTCTTTGAGAGCATTTAAAAATGAAACCAGAATGGACCCATAAGGGTCCATTTGGTTTGTGATGGACAAAACCTAAAAGTGCATAGCCTGTTCATGCTGCTATGACAGACATTTACAATTTGATGGCTCCAATGCTAACCAAACTTTTATTTATGTTTCTGGATTTATTTATTTCATTCATTGTGTTCCTCCACAATTTCAGACTTGCAGTAGTTGTCTTTGTTAGGAGGAAGATACATTGATTAATATGTCTTTATTCGTTTGTTATTGGTTGCTTTGGCCCTGGTTCAGTTATATTGTCCAGGTGTATAGTTTGTAGGTAAATGTCCACTAAATGGTTAATTTAAAAACATTTCTGTTAAGTGCCTCTTATTAGTGGATGAAACAGATGGCAAACTATAGTGGTGGTATGTGAAGGGAAGAGTAGAAACACCTAAATTGGGTACTATTTATTCATTTGTGCGACAGTCCGACACGACCCCGCATGTGTCCCACATTGTCCCACACAAACACACTGTTTGTCCCACATCTGGTGAGTTGGGATCTGGTCACCCTAGTCTGCTATAAGCACAACACAAGATATATATATATATATATATATATATATATATATATATATATATATATATATATATATATATATATATATATATATATATATATATATATATATATATATATATAGATCATTGGAATCAGTATTGGTAACTGATTTCAATGCCTAACACAGGCATTGTGGTATTGGAATCCGATCGGTTAGGAAAACTAGAATCAAGAAACTAGAAAATAAAGAAATGACATTACTCTGCCAAAACGGCGAGTGATGGAGGGGGAACTGGGGTAAAAATAATAAGATCAATTGTTGTTGAAGTTGCAACAGACACGCAGCATGCATAAAGCTAAAGGTTTGACTCAGAGTTTTCTGTTTTCAATGATGAAATGGTGTTGGTTTAGTGGTGAGATGATTGTAGTTAGTTAGTAGCAGTAGTAGTGTTTCAAATATTTTTAAATATAAGCACTGAAACATCTTTGGTTGTTTTGCATGCCATCATATTTTGTGGGGCAGTCTGGGCATTTAGAGGGGCATTGGCCCCCCATGCCCATGCCTAGATCCGCCCCTGGTTTTCTGGCTGCTATGAGGTCAATAACAGGTCCAGTTGTAACAGACGTTAGTTCGCAGCAGTACTTCAAGTAGTACTAGACATGTAGGGCATGTACACGTCCTACATGTGTGCAAGGCACAGGTTGGCACCAAGTCCACAGTTATTATTACTTTGATGATGATGATGATGATGGCCTGGAGTGAGTGTTTCTGTGGCATTTGGACTGATGATAACCCTGGAATGGAATGCACTGAGTCGGCACTATACAACACACCAATATCACACCACAATATACTGGAGATACAGAGACTACTACACACAGCAGCTGGGATACATCTCTACAGAGAGAGAGAAAGAGTGTGTGTGTGTGTGTGTGAGAGAGAGAGAGAGAGAGAGAGAGAGAGAGAGAGAGAGAGAGAGAGAGAGAGAGAGAGAGAGAGAGAGAGAGAGAGAGAAAGAGAGAAAGAGAAAGAGAATGAAAAAAAAAAACGAGAGAGCGAGAGATAGAGAGAGTGGAAGAGGTTTTGAGAAAATGAAAATCTAAGTATTTACAACGAGAAAGAAAGAAAGAAAGAAAGAAAGAAAGAAAGAAAGAAAGAAAGAAAGAAAGAAAGAAAGAAAGAAAGAAAGAAAGAAAGAAAGAAAGAAAGAAAGAAAGAAAGAAAGAAAGAAAGAAAGAAAAGGGTTGAACATCTTTGATTCAATGCCAAAACTAACCACCAGTAGAGTGCAGGGTGTGTGTGTGTGTGTGTGTGTGTGTGTGTGTGTGTGTGTGTGTGTGTGTGTGTGTGTGTGTGTGTGTGTGTGTGTGTGTGTGTGTGTGTGTGTGTGACTGTGCATGTGCATGTGCGTGTGAGCATGCATGCATGCATGCATGCGTGCGTGCATGCAGTACAGCTGCCAGTAGCACATTCCACACAATCCCACTTCCTGAATGAAGGTCCAGTACGCGGGGCTTACCCTCCTCCTCCCTAAAGCTCACTGGCTCAGGTATGAACCCAAAACTGCCTCCAGCAACACACCAAGACTATTTAAACTCTGAGAACCTGCACGGAAAAAACGTCTCCATCTATGACCATCTTGGTCATATCTGCATGACGAATATCCCAGTCTAACCAGTCAGACACGGGTAAGGGGTTGACGCTATGGTGTTATGCCAGTCTTGATAATGATTAGTGGCTTACTTTAAAACAGCTTCCTGGTCTGCCATTCCAATATTTGCCTGACAAAGACCTTAGGGTCGAAACGTTGCAGTGCAGTTGTTGCCTGAACTAAATAAAAGTGTGTTTTGGAGCATATAAACAGTGTGCGGGCGTTCTTCTCCGACTAAGTTTGATGCCTTGTTACCCAGCACCTGGCCTGAATGTAGGCGTGAGATGTGCACACAATCCGTTTGCCTTTGAATATGCCAGTCTAACCAGTGATCAGACACAGGGGTAAGGGGTTGACACTATGGTGAATATACCAGTCTAACCAGTGATCAGACACAGGGGTAAGGGGTTGACACTATGGTGAATATACCAGTCTAACCAGTGATCAGACAGAGGGGTAAGAGGTTGACACTATGGTGAATATTGAACCGTCGGTAGAGTCAGTCCTTGTCTCTCTAGGCTAAAATGCTTTCAGGTTAGCTCAGACTTAGCAAGAACATCACTCGAGTTCAGCTTCCTGAAGCTTGAGTCTGAATCTGTCCGCTATCTGTGAGATTTCAAGGGGGAGGAGTTTGGTCCATATCAAACAAATCAGAGGTTGTTGTCAATCATCTTGCTAACCGGCTAGCCTGTTTGCCAACCACATAAAGACAGCCAGAAACTATTTGTCATAGGTTAGGTTTAATGGACAGACTGATATAGACTCACCGCAGTTGCAGCCACCATGTTTGTTGTAGAGTGAGGGGGCTGCTGGCCAATCAGCTGCATCTGCTCGGATTTGTCGTTAGACCAACCCCTAACTCCGACTCTCATTGGTTAAATACATCTTGGTGCTGAAGTCAATAGAAGGCCAGACCAAGAGTCTGAACCAGGTCGATGGGTCTGAACCAGGCTAGCTTAGACTATCCAAAAATGCAAGAGGACATACAGTATGAGTGAAGAGTCTGCTATAAGCACAACACAAGATATATATATCATCGGAATCCGTATTGGTATCTGATTTCAATGCCTAACACAGGCATTGTGGTATCGGAATCCGATCGGTTAGGAAAACCATACTCAAGGCCAAACCAACGTGTACAACCCCCCCCCCCGCCCCAGCAAAAAACAGCCAAAAACACAGACACTGTACAGTTAAACCTACGCAGCATCCAGCCAGCCCAGAACACACGGCTGAGTTTCCATCTGCTTTTCAGAGGAATTTCAAGCAGCATTTCTAAAGGTTGTGGAAATAAAAATGCTGGTCAGCTACGCTTCCAATTCCAGCAGCTGAGCGTATGCTTCATACTCACAAGCAGTGCTTCCCCAAACCTTTCAGGTCCAGAGCCAAACTAGTGCAACTATAGCAGATCAACCCACTCCAAGAGGTAACATGAGACACGCCTGGCCAGATTACAGCTGGCCAAATTACTGTAAATGGTCTTCAAGCTGTACTACTTGACCAAAATGCTTATTAAAATGCTTACAGTAAGTCCGTCTACAGAAGTATACATTTCTGTAGGCTCTAGATCATTAGAGGTACATCAGGGGTTTTCAACCGTTGGTCCAGGGACCGCCAGTGGCCCTTGAGAGGATTCCAGGTAAACAAATGGACCCTTATGAATCTGTAACTCTTGAGAGCATTAAAATGAAACCAAATGGACCATTTGGTTTCATTTTACCGCTCTCAAGAGTTGAATTATATTTAAACATCTGAATTACCTTCTCAAGAATCTACACAATTAGAAAATGTAGATTTTTTATTTTTTTAACCAAATGTTTTGCCAGTTATCTCCTAAATTGTAGACAAAAACTACATAAATGCTAAATAAAAACTATAGGACCCTGATATGAAAATGGTTGAAAACCACTGGGCTATATGCATATACGTTGTCTCTCTCTCTCTCTCTACATATACATATATATATATATATATATATATATATATATATATATATATATATATATATATATACTGCTGAAAGGCTCATGGTTGGTTCATGATCTCATATCGTCTTGCCAATATAGTAAACATTATCATGGATTGTTAGTACTCCCGAATTGAAATAATCTAAAATCAACGTTAATTTAACTCTGCTCTGAGAGTGTACAAATGGTACCAAATGGACCATTTGGGCAGAGGCGAATGTAACATTTCCCAATTGGGGGGCAGGAGAAATGGTATCGGGGTGGCTTCATTGCCCATGTCGCTTCGCGCCACCGGCAATGAAATTGCACCCATACCATTTTGGGTTACAGGACTTTTATTACGCAAGTAAGCATAAATAATAACATCAGTTGTTGTTGAAGTTGCAACAGACACACAGCATGCATAAAGCTAAAGGTCTGACTCAGAGAGTTCTGTTTTCAATGATGAAATTCTGTTGTTTTAGTGGTGCTACAACTGTAGTTAGTTAGTAGCAGTAGTGGTGTTTCAAATCATTTGAATGAAATCATTGGGTTGTTTTGCATGCCATTGCGTTTGGTGGGGCAGTCAGTGCATTTAGGGGGGCATTGCCCCCCATGCCCATGCCTAGATCCGCCCTGCATTTGGGGGGACGTCCTGGAACTTTGGGGGCCCCCTGTATTATGATTAACACAGTGATTCACTCGACTGTCACATCATTTCATAAGTGTGATTGTCCATAATGGTTATTCTGTGTGGCCCGGTCACAAACACTAGGCTGATCTGAAAGACCAGCGGAAAACACACATCTTAGAAATGCCACAAAATTAAGACGTCATCGTAGGACGGCCGCTGGCCTAGTGGTCCAGAGACGCATGCCACATACTGTCCAGGCTTTTGCCTGACAGTGTGTCGTGTGTTCGAGTCCTGTTCGTGGCAACCTTTTCTGCATGTCCTCTCTCCTTCCTGTTCATATTCACTCACTTAAAGGGGTACTTCACCCAAAAAAAAAACTTTTGGTCATTTTATGGTCTACTCAGCCTCATGTGAACACACCAGACAGTTTATAAGTTACTCCTTTCAGTATTTAGATATTTGATGTTCATTAGTCTGCCAGACCCAAACCCATTATAACTTAAAACTCCATTTTAACCATGACAGATTATTCGAAAACAACCCATCTTTTTTCTGGTGACTTATATTGTCCTCCTAATACGTGAGAGGGCTGTGGAATTTCATTTACAGTTTTCATTTATTTTTAAAATATTGTTTTATTCATTTGGGTGGGCATTCCCAAATATGGAGGGGGCTACATTTTACAAAACAATATTTTAAAAATAAATAAAAACTGTAAATGAAATTCCACAGCCCTCTCACGTATTAGGAGGACAATATCAGTCACCAGAAAAAAGATTGGTTGTTTTCGAATAATCTGTCATGGTTAAAATGGAGTTTTAAGTTATAATGGGTTTGGGTCTGGCAGACTAATGAACATCAAATATCTAAATACTGAAAGGAGTAACTTATAAACTGTCTGGTGTGTTCACATGAGGCTGAGTAGACCATAAAATGACCAAAAGGTTTTTTTTGGGTGAAGTACCCCTTTAATAAAAGGCAAAAAGGCACAAAAAACAAATCTTTCGAATTATACTTTTTTGCGCCGCCCCTGCAAAACGCTGCGACACGTACTGCGTCGCAACAC
>CM076974.1:15494467-15594467 GCA_039105355.1 Benthosema pterotum
ACACACACAGCCCACACACACACACACACACACACACACACACACACACACACACCCACACACACACACACACACACACACACACACACACCCACAGCCCTCTCTCACCTCAACGCTCTCCAGAGAGGTGGATCGTCTGATCTTGGCCCGCCGTACACCGGGCGGCGACGCCGACAAGTCGCCGGGCTCCGCCCCGTACAGCGGCGAGTCCTCGGAGACCCCGGGGCGATCGGGGCGAGACCTCCGGCCGTAGCGCTTGGCCCCGTTCACAAACTTTGGTTTCTCCTCCTCTGTGACCACTGAGGAAGGAGAGAGAGAGAGAGAGAGAGAGAGAGAGAGAGAGAGAGAGAGAGAGAGAGAGAGAGAGAGTCAGAGCAGGGGCGTTTCGCCATCAGGCAGACTAGGCAGTTGCCTGGGGCGCCATGAGGGGGGGGGGGGGGGGGGGGGGGGCTTGCACCGGGGTGACCACCAGACCTGCTTTAAAAGGATCCCTACCTAATTTAGTGCTACATTCATGCATTTGTGATGCCTCTTTCATATGGAACTATGCTTTTTGTGTCAAAATCACTACGCCCCAAGTTGAACATTAGCACTAAAATGTAATTATGCCAGTTTTGTGGATCATTTACTTTTAATGCATGGCTCCAATGACCCCAACAAAATGACCAAGTTGTATGAAATACTTCCCATTTATATAGTGGTGTCTACTGTATTAATTGATGTTCAGAGTCCCATGGTGGAGTTCTGCTCTGGTTCTCACATTTTCAAAAATATCAGCCTACAAGCTCACTCCGTGGCACATAATGCTAATGCTAAGTAACGTTAAAAATGCTAAATATGCTAAGTAATGCTAATTATGCTAATAACACTTAAAACATCTAACTGCATATGACCCGCATCACACCGCGCTCCAACATGCCGATGTTCTATTTCCAGGCGTTGCCACATGGCGAAAGTGTTATCATAAAGTGTTATTTTTTTTCACTACAACTGTACAAAGCTGGTAGCCACGGCAACACCACGGCGCTATGCTACACATCCAGCGTGTGTAGGGCTTAAAACACTTTGGCCGTGCCAGCAGCACCTGGAAGTAGAACATTGACGTATCGAAGGAACGCCATGCAACGCATGGACGATTGGTCAGACAACGCATGTCCATTGGAAATAAAAGGAAGAGGCTGTCAGGGGTTGACACTAAGGTCTCGGAGGCACTTGCCCATCGGGCAAGTGCAAGTCAGGTTCTACTTGCCCTCAGCTCATGGTCACTTGCCCCCCAAAAATATATTGTAAATTTTGCAGATGTAACTCTTGAGAACGTAAAAATGAAACCAAATGGACCCTTGCGGGTCCATTTGGTTTCATTTTTACACTCTCAAGAGTTAAAATTCATCATCTTAATTAGCCCAGGTCTACACAACTAGAGAATGTAGAAGACTAGGTCATTTTGATATGTATGTTAATTGTTAATTTTCCTGTTTTGTTTCCCAAATCCAGCCTGGAATTGTGGATAGCTAGAAAGCAGGGAAAGACACAGAGGCAGAGTGCAATGACTGCCTTCAAGACAAATTTATCTTGTGTTGTGTTATAGTGCACTAAGTTGCACACTTGCCCGATCGGGCAACCAGGTAGCAGTCTTCACTTGCCCCACCATTTTTTTTTTACTTGCCCCGGGCAAGCGGGCAAGTGTTAGTGTCAAGCCCTGGCTGTTTTGACGTGTGTGTGTGTGTGTGTGTGTGTGTGTGTGTGTGTGTGTGTGTGTGTGTGTGTGTGTGTGTGCGTGTGTGTGTGTGTAGGGCTTAACGGTCCCAGAGCAGTGCAGTCTGAGCGCTCAGAGATGCTCTACCCCTCCCTCCCTCCCTCTCTCTCTCTCTAGTTTCACTGTGAATGTGAAGGGATGTAATTCCCAGACGCCATCCTATTTCCAGTGACAAGACCTCGCTGTAGCAGCAGCAGCTATAGGCATTCTTCACTGACAGACTTTTGGCTAACCTCTAATTTACCATGACGCTAGATGATGATTTCTAGCTCACGCATCAGGCACACACGCACACGCACACACACGATAATGGTGACTGTGCTGGTTTTGTGCGCTCACTCCCTCACTGCCCTACATTTACCCGGGGCTGTCTGTTTGCAATTGTGGTCAGATGGTAGTCTCCTCTAGAAACACAACCAGAACCACTCCTTTATTTGGCTCCGTGAAGAGTGAGTAGGATTGTGAGGAAGACAAGCCTGACTGACTGACTGACTGACTGACTGGACTGACTGATGGACTGACTGACTGACTGGGTTCCACTACATGCTGTAAAAGCAGCCTGATCTCACAATGTATATAGCATAAATTAACTGACTTGACATTGGCTGTTTGTGGCTGGTTGAGTTGTTTTTTTATAATATTTACTATTCTGTAGCTATCGCACAGTACGGTTGTGACCGTTATGCAAAACCATTGCCACGTATTCCGTCACGGAAGTTGAACAGTAACATGAATTTGACCCTTGGCCAAAACAGTTGATTTCGCCCCTTGCAGCATGGTTCATTGCTGTAGACCTGGTTGCTTATTTCTCTGACCAGGCACCAGGTAGCTGCTCTCTGTAATGTAATGTAATGTAATCCTACCAGGCTCCAGATAGCTACTCTCTGTAATGTAATGTAATATAATGTAATGTAATCCTACCAGGCTCCAGATAGCTGCTCTCCTCCTCTGATGTACTGAAGTCCAGGGAGCGCGACAGCACAGCCACAAAGCCCTCTTTGAACTCCTCAAAATTCACCTGAGAAACACACAAAACAGACCAGAACACACGTATGTTTAGTAAGATATGGTAGAGTCAAACCTTTGGTTGCTTTGAATGGAAGTGTGAGAGTCTTGAACTCTGTGCGTCCAGTGTTATACGCTATACGTTAAACACAACAGAAGCACATGTAGCCTATTGCTAATAAGCCTGAAAGTTTTTGTTTGTTTTTGACAACAGCTGATTGGCTGTGGCTCATTAGCTAGGCTACAGTACACGTTCCACACATCATGTGTATTAACAGGTTAGAGACACAACAACACAACACAGGTCTTTGTAGCATTATGTCAGTAAACAGCCATGTGCCTCATTAAGCCATATACTGAACATACTGTAAGGCACCCTATGGCCCTTGATAACCCTGGGTCACAGAAGTACTTTAGTGTAGTTTAGTTTTTCTATTGAAAATCCAAAGCGGAAACATTCCTTGCATTCCCTCCACTGCGTGGAATCACAGGGCAGGGGGTATTTACAGTATCTGGCAGTGAATGGACCCTGTAACAATTTATCGTTAATGAAATAAAAAGTGGTCATGATGACCTTTGGACGAGCAGAACATGTGACCTGTCTGAGACCATAGTGTCAAGACAACCCTCTGGATATTGTTAGTTAACTCATTAACTGCCAGAGTTAATATATGATCTAATCTACACAGCAACTGTGCTTCATTTCAAGTGTTTTTACGAACCGGGAAAGAAACATGCTCACACGGATCAAAAACGAGTATCAAGACATAGATAAAAGAGAGGGTATCGGGGCACTTGAAGTTGAAAAATACGTTATTTATTTAGTTATTTAACTAGCATAGCATGTCCTACCCTAGCATAGTGCCGTGGTCCCAGCAGTGTGTACAGTATTGCTAGCTAACTAGCGTAGAGTGTCCAACCCTAACGTAGTGCCGTCTATGATAAAGAAAGAGGATGAAGCACGGGGCCGTGGTGCAGGCTGGTGTGGGAGGTTTGCATATGCGCAATGTATACAGGAACTGCAATGATGAAATGTACCAGCAGAGGGCTGGTACAAATCCCATAACTTGTGATGTAAATAATAGATCCCGAGTAGTTCTGAATTAAACGGCAACACTCTTCCCTCTTCAAACATTATATCATCCACAGCACTTGAATAAACAGTATTGTTTCTTGCTTTGTCATTTCCAAAAAAATGCAAGTTGAACACATGTACTGCAATCAAAGCAAGTATCGAGAATATGGAAAATCTACAAAAGAAAAATATACAAAACATTTCCATGTAATAAATGTATTTGCCCTGGTCTTACAGTTTGTTATAAACAGCATTTTTTCAATAGCAGTAGCAGTAGCAAAATTGACATAATATTTAAAATAAAGACAGAAGCATTGTATTATTCTCTTTTTTATATTATTGTATTATTTCAGTCAGCAACTCTAGCTCCTCTGCTGGTACATTCCATCATTGCAGTTCCTCTTTACACTGAGCTCTTTCTTTATCATAGAGTGCTGTGGTCCCAGCAGTGTGTACACTATTGCTAGCTAACTAGCGTAGCGTGTCCTACCCTGGCGTAGTGCCGTGGTCCCAACAGTGTGTACAGTATTGCTAGCTAACTAGCGTAGCGTGTCCTACCCTGGCGTAGTGCCGTGGTCCCAGCAGTGTGTACAGTATTGCTAGCTAACTAGCGTAGCGTGTCCTACCCTAGCATAGTGTCGTGGTCCCAGCAGTGTGTCCAGCAGGAGGGGCAGGTGTGCGTCCAGGTGTAGTTTCTGGCAGAGCACCGTCAGCTCCTCTTTGTCCAGGAAGCCGGTGGCCGTGGTGTCACAGCTGTCGAACTCCGCCTTCAGCTGTGCTACGTAGCGGCTCTGCTCCTCCTCCGCCTCCTCCGCCTCCTCCATCGCTCCACCCAGGCTCTGCCCACAACCTGAACGCCACCAACAAACTCCATTAGTATGGTCGCTAAGGAGTGACATGCTGTTGTTGTCGGATGGAGATTTTACATTTTTGGGGATTTTTTTAAGTGAATCTGCAAGTGAATTCCTTGCAGTTGGAATTGCACCACAACCACAGAAATGCGTACTTGTGCAAGCAGAACGCACAGATAACTAGAAAGGTGGAAAAGTAATATCTACTCTACTGTACTGTATGTATGGTATGCATATGTATTGTATAAGGCAGTGGTTTTCAACCTTTTTGATAGCAGGGTCCACTATTTATTCAGCCTTTGAGCCATGGACAACCATTTGGGGACATTTTTAGCCCCACAGACCCCAAAACTAAAGATTTCTTTTGCTTTTGTCCACAATACCAGGATTGGATTTGGGAAACAAAACAGTCAAACATACATATCAGAATGACCATTAATCTTCTACATTCTCTAGTTGTGTAGACTTGGGTTAATTCAGATGATGAATATTTTAACTCTTGAGAGTCTAAACCAACTTTCCATCCTTTAGCCTGGGGACCACCTGGAACCCTCTCCCCCCGGACCACTGGTTGAAAAAAACACATAAGGTTTTGGCATAAGGTTTTGTCCACAATTCCATGCTGTATTGATGTTGATACCATTAGGAGAAACAACAGATAATGCTTCCACATTCCCTAATTGTGTAGACTTATGTAGATGTAATTTAACTCTTAATAAAATAAAGTAAAATAAAATAAATGTTGGGTTTCAGTTTAAGAGTTAAAGATCTATCTCTTGGTTACCAACTTTAAAACATCTACAGTGGCATGGGGACCACCTGGTACCCCCTCAAGGACCACTGGTGGTCCCCGGACCACTGGTAGAGGACCACTGCTGTAGCCTGTAGGCTATCTGGCTGTGAGGAGTAAGTGTGTGTGAGGAAGTGACAGATTGAGTTGAGACTCATCCAACCATTAGCTTACTGACCCACAGAACAGTAGACTCCGTGCCAGAGAAAAATATAATAATAAGAACCATCACAAGCCAAAATAATCATATTTGACCAGCACTTGGTAGGATTTTTGAGGCATTACATTTAGATTGATTCAAATATGAATATTACATAATAATATTATTATGGGGAGGAATTAAACATTCTTAAATTGTTGCTTCATAATGTGGGGACCTATACAAAAATAATTAAAAAAAATAAGGCAAAATGTAGGTCCTCCCTTCTCTTCAGTCTCTCTAACTGTCCTCCTCACTAAATAAGATATGAATAAGAATAAATGGAATTACAATCAAATGATTATGATAAAAAAGTAAATTCATGTCCAGATCAACACTAGTCTTTGGTGTACTCGATTCTGAGAGCACAAAAAGGTTTGGTGACTTGAATTTTAACAGGTAGGGAACAATTTCATTTGTACAAAATAATCCAGGAGGGGCGAAATCCATTTGCGACTGCAGCAGGCATCGCGGCAGGTATAAATCTGTCGGTGAACTATGTTTTACAAACTGCAGTTCATACAGTTTCATAACTGTATGGCCATTATAACGGTCAGGGGTTAAAGTTATGTTTAGGCATAGGTTTTACTGAGGTTATTATATGTTAAGGGTTAGGGGTTAGTTTTACTTGTAAAACTGCCATGACGGGACCGTTATCAAACTGTCACGACGGTCACTAAAAACTGCCGCAGGAGGTGGCCAAAACGGTCGACAGTTTCATAGGTTTTACTGAGGTTATGTTTAGGGTTACAGAATAATTGTTATTTGGACCAATGTCTTGCCAGTTATCTCTCCTAATTTGTAGACAAAAAAAAAAAAAAAAAACTCCTTGCTTTTGGGTCCGAGAGATTAAACTCAACATCAAAGGTGGTCCATGGCTAAAATGATGAATAAATAGTGGGCCCTGGTACGAAAAATGTTGAAAACCACTGGTTTAGATCTTTAACTTTTGAGAGTGTAAAATGGCCTGCATGGGTCAATTTGGTTTCCTTTTATACTCTGAAGAGTTGCATTACTGTTAAACATCTGCATTGTTTAATCTACAAGAAATCTACACAATTATACAATGTAGTAAATGTTTTATTAAGATCATTTTCCTGTCACTTAACGGTATCATCATCAATGCGGCATGGAATTTTGGACAACATTCCACAGTGACAACATATACTTGGGTCTTGTGTCTGAGAGACTACAAATAGGCTCAGAAATACTTGTTTGAGGTGAGGTTATCTCTACATTGTAGTTTTTTAAGGGTTCGAAAACTACAACATTACATCAGTTACAGCTTTAAGAACATCGCGGCAAGAACAGTGGCCTAAACTCCTTTCGCTGTTTTAGGTGTTAAAGTGTTCACCTTACACAGTGATAACCCTATCACTTCACCCCGGAGTATGAGCATTAGGCCTCATCAAATGAGGCTCAAATGGTGAAAAAAGTGAAACCTTGACGTTAATCAGGTTTAAAACCACTGGACTATGCAGTAGATCGGACTGAATTGGGTTTAAAACCACTGGTCTATGCAGCAATTGAAGTGAATCAGGTTTAAAACCACTGGTCTACGCAGTAGACCTGTTTTAAGCGATGTTTGTCTTATTAGTCAGGGATCCTTTTAATATACTATAATATTGTATAAGTCCCTTGCATTGCAGTACCACAATGTCCTGAGGTGCTGGGGCGCTGGTATGGAGATATTTTACAGTAGAGTCATTATAATACTGATGCTAGATAAAACCAAGCTAGTTTAAATTTCATGCCAACTTGGAAAATCACCAACGGTTGACATTATAAAGTATAAACACAGTCTGGAACTGAAGACTGAAGGAGAGGAGGAATTATACAAAGCAGGGTGTACTGATGACATCATTATGAGGCCAAAATAAAACGAGCTGTTCAGGAGAGCAGATTACATCAAAGCTCCTCTATGAAATGAAAGACTGATTATTCAAACTAGATCAGTTGTGGGAACAGAAAACACATGAGAGCACCAAAAACACAAAACAAATTTAAAAAGTGTGAATTCCATGACCTTCTATTTAAATCACATTCCTAAACCTCACTCAGACTACATGAAACCAGTCCCACTCCAATCTGGCTAGGAAATGAGATTGTTTTGGGCTGAAGAGACTGACTGTACAGAAGAAACTATTCTTACTAGTGTTCTCCTCTCCACTGACTGATGTGCTACAGTCTGACTACTTTAAACTTAAGTTGTATGAAATACTTAGCCATTAATACAGTGGTGTCAACTGTGTTAATTGATTGCCAGAGTCCACAAAACTAACGTCATTTGTATTGTAGAATTATTTCTGAAATATCAGGACCCCTCTATCACCGAAAAAACTTTTTGGGCGTAGTGATATGCATGGACACAAAATGAAATGGAACACCGCAAGGGTCCATTTTACGCTCTCAAGACCTAATAAAAGATCTCCAACTCTCCATCATTTACCCTAGCAGCGGGGAGGCTGGAACAACCTGCAGGTGGTCCCCGGACCCCACTGGTTGAAAACCACTGTCATGATAAGCATATGTATCTACCAGCAGAACATTCAGAACACACTCACATTAATAGTTATAGTTAGGCTACATGTAATAGGTGTACACCTATATCTGCTGCTACGTTCTATTTATTTACGAGCATGCTGCTGCTGGTATGCACACACACACACACACACACACACACACACACACACACACACACACACACACACACACTGTGTGTGTGGTGTCGCTTCACCATGGGAACGGCGAGGCGCCACAGAGAGAGAGAGAGAGAGAGAGAGAGAGAGAGAGAGAGAGAGAGAGAGAGAGAGAGAGAGAGAGAGAGAGAGAGAGAGAGAGAGAGAGAGAGAGAGAGAGAGAGAGAGAGAGAGAGAGAGAGAAACAAAAGGTTTTGAGACGAAAGTCGAAGTGTTAAAAACAACAGGGCGATGAGCTAAACGAAACACTGTAACAAAAGTCACTAAAGTCAGTCTAAAGTCAGTACGGAGTAGCAAGCCTTACAGACGATGTATAAACAATATAGCGGTTCTACGGCGGACAGGCACACGGAAACACGGAGAGACACCACGTATCATGAAGTGTGTCCGTTGTCTCTCCATCAAATGAAAAGCAGGCAGAACTGAAGTGAACTGAAGTGAAACGTGATCTGATGTGTTTCATATGTCTGTCTGTCTGTCTCTCTCACCGGGGTCGGTGGGTCGCCGCTCCGTCAGCGTTCTTCTGGTCCTCCCGTTAAGACAGACGGTCACGGTTCCTCCATGAATGTTACTACGATGTTTCCTCCGGGCAGCCTCGAACAGAAACGGGACGGGACTAGACGGCTCTGTGCTTCCCTCTCTGCCTCCTCTCAGGGTCTCTGCTGCTGGCGGTGCTCTAGTCTGTTGTTGCTCCGTCGGAGGAGCCAACCACCGGCTGCGTGTGTGCATGTATGGAGGAGGAGGAGAAACAAACCACCGAATGGACTTAATCGATCCAATAGAAGATTACTCTACATGTCAGCCACACGGTGGCGCCGGCGGACAGCGCGTGGTGGACAGACATGGCAATGCCCCTCAAAATGCCCTGACTGCCGCACCAAACATGGTGGCTGCAAAACAACCCACCTTTGAAAGACATTTCAGATTAAATTATTTCTATTTAAAATTATTTGAAACACTACTACTACTAGCCTACTACTAACTAACTACAGTTGTGGCACCACTAAACCAGCACCATTTCATTATTGAAAAAAACATATATGTTTTGAAATGATGAAATGGTGCTGGAGACTTGTATTATTTGTATTGTTATAATTTTAAATATAAGTACTTTAATTTGAAATGTCTTTCAAAGGTGGGTTGTGCCATGATGCCCTACCAAAAATCAAACGAGTATCTCCAGTAGGTTGCTTATTAAGCCGAGTTCCTCGACCAGGCATGATGGCTGCCTGCCGACTGACTTGATAAGCGTCCTTAGTCACACCCCCCAACTGCATTGCGAGCACGTCATTTTGGTCAATATACCCGCTCTAGCCCTAAACATACTGCAATCACAAGCATGTCGCCACCCCGACACAGGGCTTAAAACAAGGCAGCCAAGCGACCACTGATTGAGGATTCCCAGGTTTTCGTCTTGTCAGTCGGCTCCCAGACAACATGCCTGGTTAAGGAACTCAGCTTAATCAGCAGCACGCTGGGAATTATCGCTTGATAACGGTCAAAGCGGGTGGTTTTGGATGGCCCAGAATGCCCAACAGTCCCATATGGGTTAAAAAAATCTATGCAAACTCATGAAAGTCCTTACATACAGAGAACTGTGGTGGCCAATCAGGACAGATTATTCAAATCTCTTTGCATACTGTGTCCTGATTGTTTACCCCAATTTTCTGAAGTAGGAAATGAAGTACAATTGAGCTATTCCAGAGCCATCTGCTGACAGATTTTTTTTCTTCGAGCAGCTGATTTGGTCTGGCTTTAGCCAGGCTAGCCACTTACAGGCTAGTACTCCGAGGGCCACCGATTGTTGAGCGGCCGCGCACCGATCACTTAACTTGCTCCACTCACGCAAGTAAAAATGGAGTTGTATTATAGTTAGGGAATATAGGCTACGATTTTCGTTACCGCTATACCCCTTATCCCTTAACTTCTTTGCCTTTTTAAACTATTAAAAAAAACATTTCTCAGTAGTTCAAATGGCCAGTCTACTAGCTCACAACGTGTTAATAGATTGACATTTTGAAATAGTCCAAAAAAGTTTTTCAAAATAGTGAAAATGAAATAAGGGATATGGCATAAGGGGTTTAGCATGTAACGAAAATCTCACCCATAGGCTACGATTTGACATTCAATGTTCTTCACAAATGAATCTTGAAAAATGGAGGTTGTCTTATAACCAGAATCGTCTTAGAGGGGCGGAGATATCACACTTCTGCAAGTGTAATATCTCGCCCATGCATTACCAATAAAAAAGAAATTCCCCTGTTTCTGGCTGACGAGCTCTGAGCACTGACAAGCTCGGTAAGACATCTCAAAGACCTCTGAAGACATCTCCAAGAGGTATAGAAGACGCCTCCAGAGGTCTCGTAGATGTCTCAGAGCTTTGGAAGACTTCTCAAAGAGGTCTGGAAGACGCCACAAGAGGTCTGGAAGACGTGTCAAAGAGCTCTGGGAGATGTCTCAAAGAGGTCTGGAAGACGTCTCAAAGACCTCTGGGAGACGTCTCAAAGAGCTCTGGAAATTGTAAGGGTATAGCTAGGAGTATAGTTACCTGAAGAGCAATATCAGAAAATCACTATCAGCTGTAAACGACAGAAACAGACAAAAAGCAGCATCCTGGACTGAGCACAAATTACAGTCATAGTAGAGTCACCATTATCATGCAACTGAAATCAATTACGTGTCAACACAGTATAATGAGTACAATAATCACAGCAGTGTTCATTAAGAATATAATAAACCTATTAACATAATAAAACATAATAAACCATGAAGAAAATAGTATAAGCAATAGCAATAACAATCCAATATTGACGAGGAATAGAATAGCTATAGCAAAACAATACAATAATAAAGACTAGAAAAACCAATAAGAACAACACAATACATTGAATGAAAAGGATCAGGATGTACACAGTTTTGTCAACAAGAGATCCTTTCTGCTGTCTGTTTCTGCCAAACAAAGATATAAGAGAGAGAAGAATAAACGAAGATATAAAAGTAAATAAAAATAGGAGGAAGTATTAAACAAGTCGACCCCTTCTCCCCTTCCTCCCTGCAATAGTAATTAATATTATTGTGGCTTTATAATTGTTGATAAGTAACTAAGTAAAATAATACAATCTAAAATATACTGTATATGCTAATAAAAATGAATAAAGTGGATAAAAACGTGATAAATGAAGGTGAACTACAGATGTATTTCTGAAGCTTATGGAAACAGAGTCGTGTTAGAAACATTCATTTAAAAGCTTATTTTAAAAGCAACGGATATCGGATAAAATTATTAGCGGCATTTCAACGAATCTAAACAAATGCCTCTGGTTTAAACAATCTAAAACTCTGCTGACTACAAATGCTTTAAATGTCTAATGGCCCAAAGGCTAGGTTAACAGTAGACATGATAAATAAGAGACAAGAGAAAAAAGTACAACCTATAGAATAAAGACTAAAATACATAAAAATACGTACTATAACCTACTTTTGTACGTTTTGACAATAGACAATATATACAAAAAACAAACTACTATATCACTTACAGAGTTTGTGAGTTTGGAGGCTGTCCAAGTGTTCAATGCATGCATTCGCAGTTGGGAGAATGAAAATGGCTGTATAAATTAAGAGGAATCCATTGGCTCAGGTTTTATAACCGTGTGCACATTTCCACCAAGCAAGGTAGACTATACTGCATATACACTGCATTATTATCGTCTCGTAGCTATGTGCATCTCCTCCGCCCATCGCATATACGTCCTCGGGGTGGAGGAGACTTTAGGCCCTCTTGCCACTGTTGGCTATCCACTGTAACTGAACAACAAAGCACAAAAGAAATATTCAGGTATTTGTATGCAGTCATCTAGGATCTTAAGTGTTGTGTAGTTTCCATGTTTCTGAGTCTGTGTCTCTTGTGTGGGTAGAGCCTTTAGGATCCGGTCCAGAAGTTTGGAGTAAGTAGCTTCATAGCATCTGGTTGTATGGTTGTGCCAGCATTCCATCTTTCTGATCTTGAAGGCACAATGCTGAGGATCTCTCTGATCTTCATCTCATCTCGTAGAAACCATATCCTCATCTCTGGATATGAGCTGCTCTTGCTCAAAGTTGTTTTTGGGTCTCACTTTGGCCCCAGCTGCCTTCTAAAAAATGATTTCATGTTCTGTGCAAGTCTGTGTATAGTCAGTGTATATCTCTGTATTTGCATCACTCTGAAGATCCCTCCTTTATTTACTTTTACTTTCTTCATTCCATATTATTATTGTATTATTATATTATAATATTATTATAATTTATATATTATTGTTAATGTCATTATCATTATTCTTTATTAATCTATTCATCTTTCAATTGAATTCCACCCATGGGATCAATATTGATAATACAACCTATTATAATTACATTATTATTATTAATTACAATTTATGATGTATTTTTTAAATATTAGATTCTAAGATATTATGGTCAATGAATTCATGAAACAAGGTGCAATAACAGAGCAGGATTTTGGAACCATTGCATTGACTGCACCAATAAACGGGAACATTTGAGATTTGTTTTGTTGAAAAGCTTTGATGCTCAAACTAGCAGGGGATTTCAATCAAAGTCCTCTTCCTCTTCTCCCTCTTCTCCTTCTTCCTCAGGAGAAGCGTCTTGGTATTGTTGGAACTCGGACACCAGGTCGTTCATGTTGCTCTCTGCCTCGGTGAACTCCATCTCGTCCATGCCCTCTCCTGTGTACCAGTGAAGGTAGGCCTTACGGCGGAACATGGCCGTGAACTGATCAGACAGGCGTTTGAAGACCTCCTGGATGGCCGTGCTGTTGCCAATGAAGGTGGAAGACATCTTGAGGCCACGGGGCGGGATGTCGCAGACAGCCGTCTTGGCGTTGTTCGGGATCCACTCCACGAAGTAGCTGCTGTTCTTGTTCTGCACTTTGGTCATCTCGGACTCCACCTCCTTCATGGACATGCGTCCGCGGAACATGGTAGCAACGGTCAGGTACTTTCCGTGGCGAGGATCACAGGCGGCCATCATGTTCTTGGCGTCAAACATCTGTTGGATCAGCTGTGGGACGGTGAGCTGCACGTACTGCTGGCTGCCTCGGCTGGTGAGCGGAGCGAATCCAAGTAGGAAGAAATGCAACCTGGGGAAAGGAATCATGTTCACAGCCAGCTTCCTGAGATCAGCGTTGAGCTGTCCAGGGAAACGCAGGCAGGTGGTCACTCCGCTCATGGTGGCAGAGACCAGGTGGTTGAGGTCTCCGTAGGTGGGAGTGGTGAGCTTGAGGGTTCGGAAGCAGATGTCATACAGGGCTTCATTGTCAATGCAGTACGTCTCGTCTGTATTCTCTACCAGCTGGTGGACAGAGAGTGTTGCATTGTAAGGCTCTACCACCACGTCTGACACCTTAGGAGAAGGCACAATGCTGAAAGTGTTCATGATCCTGTCTGGGTATTCCTCTCGGATCTTGCTGATCAGCAGAGTACCCATCCCTGACCCGGTTCCACCTCCCAGGGAGTGGGTGAGCTGAAAACCCTGGAGGCAGTCACAGTTCTCCGCCTCCTTCCTCAACACATCCAGGACAGAATCCACCAGCTCTGCTCCCTCCGTGTAGTGACCCTTAGCCCAGTTGTTACCGGCACCGGTCTGGCCAAAGACAAAGTTGTCTGGTCTGAAGATCTGACCAAAAGGACTAGACCTCACGGTGTCCATGGTGCCTGGTTCCAAGTCCAAGAGCACGGCCCGAGGGACGTACTTGCCACTTGTTGCATGGTTGTAGTAAACATTGATTCTCTCCAGCTGTAGATCGCTGTCTCCGTTGTATGTTCCGGTGGGGTCCACCCCATGTTCGTCACTTATGACCTCCCAAAACTTGGCGCCAATTTGATTGCCACATTGGCCCGACTGCATACTCACAATTTCCCTCATTGTCCTAGAATTCAAAAACCTATGACTCTATTATCTATTTTATCTATTATCTATTATATTACACTATATCTATCTAAGCTAAATATTAAAATAAACAATACACTAGACTAACTATGAAGGAACTCTCACACTACAGCCCCTTAAATATAGTAACTAATTTGACGTAATCAAAAACATAAACATAAAAACAGCTTCAAGCAGCGATAAGGTGGCACCAAGCCCATAAAGTGTTAACATAATAAAGAAAAAGCTATGCACAATAAGCCATAAAAACACAGAGCTTGGAGTTGACGTCATTATTTTTTGTTGACACTGATAGCCTCAAGGGGTCTGTCGGTTCGCTTCCGCAACTGTAGCATGCATTAGCATGTCTAGTCTTCTACAAGGGGGATCTGAAGTGTGCTACTTGGACACAAGCCGGCGAGTGATCACACCGGCTGGGTCGACCCTGAGGGAGGGTGTCTAAAGATTAAAGACCCGAAACACCCAGTGAACTCACTCTTCTTCACTGACGGCGTGTACAAACATCACTGTAAGGCGTATTAATGTTTCTTTTGATAGATAGATAGATGTTCATGTTTGGGTATGCAAACCCAAGGGGTGAAGGTCAGAGTAGTCCCTACGCTGCAGGGTTTAGGCAACAGAAACCAATCACTCAAAGATGTCAACTGTCGTCACTCGTTATGTTTATTTTGTGGGTGTGTGACGTCATACCAGAACATGGACGGCAATATAAGGTGTCGCAGCCTCAGCATTGCGTTATATTTCTTTAACCTTAGTTTACAATAGTCAAGTCACGGTATCAAACACAGTAAGAGACTGCGAGAGACATACCAGGAGACAGAATGAGGGAAATTGTGAGTATGCAGGCGGGCCAATGCGGCAATCAAATCGGTGCAAAGTTTTGGGAAGTCATAAGTGACGAACATGGGGTGGACCCCACCGGAACATATAACGGAGACAGCGACCTACAGCTGGAAAGAATCAATGTTTACTACAACCATGCAACAAGTGGTAAGTACGTCCCTCGGGCCGTGCTCTTGGACTTGGAACCAGGCACCATGGACACCGTGAGGTCTAGTCCTTTCGGTCAGATTTTCAGACCAGACAACTTTGTCTTTGGCCAGACTGGCGCCGGTAACAACTGGTCTAAAGGTCACTACACGGAGGGAGCGGAGCTGGTGGACTCTGTCCTGGATGTGTTGAGGAAGGAGGCAGAGAACTGTGACTGCCTCCAGGGTTTCCAGATGACGCACTCCCTGGGAGGTGGAACCGGGTCAGGGATGGGTACTCTCCTGATCAGTAAGATCCGAGAGGAGTACCCGGACAGGATCATGAACACTTTCAGTGTTATCCCTTCGCCTAAGGTGTCGGACGTGGTGGTAGAGCCTTACAATGCCACGCTCTCTGTCCATCAGCTGGTAGAGAACACTGATGAGACATATTGCATTGACAACGAAGCCCTGTACGACATCTGCTTCCGAACCCTCAAGCTCACCACTCCCACCTACGGAGACCTCAACCACCTGGTCTCTGCCACCATGAGCGGAGTGACCACCTGCCTGCGTTTCCCTGGACAGCTCAACGCCGATCTTAGAAAGCTGGCCGTGAACATGATTCCTTTCCCCAGGTTGCATTTCTTCCTACTTGGATTCGCTCCACTCACCAGCCGAGGCAGCCAGCAGTACGTGCAGCTGACCGTTCCACAGCTGGTCCAGCAGATGTTTGACGCCAAGAACATGATGGCCGCCTGTGATCCACGGCATGGAAAGTACCTGACCGTTGCCACCATGTTCCGCGGACGCATGTCCATGAAGGAGGTGGAGTCGGAAATTACCAAAGTGCAGAACAAGAACAGCAGCTACTTTGTGGAGTGGATCCCCAACAACGCCAAGACGGCCGTCTGCGACATCCCGCCCCGCGGCCTCAAGATGTCCTCCACCTTCATCGGCAACAGCACGGCCATCCAGGAGATCTTTAAACGTCTGTCGGATCAGTTCACGGCCATGTTCCGCCGCAAGGCCTACCTTCACTGGTACACGGGAGAGGGCATGGACGAGATGGAGTTCACAGAGGCCGAGAGCAACATGAATGACCTGGTGTCCGAGTTCCAACAATACCAAGATGCATCCCCTGAGGACGAAGGAGAAGGTGAGGGAGGAGAAGAGGACTTTGAGTGAAAACCCGGTGTTTAATTTGAGCAATTAAAGTGATTACGAAAAGTCTTGCAATGTTCTAGGTGATTGGTGTAGTTGATGGTTCCAAAACCCTGCACCCTTTATGGATTAGTGCACCACAAAATAAATACATAATAGGCACATTAGAGTATGCAACATAATAGTAACGATGATAATGATTAAAACAATAAAGTCACGATAATATAACAATATAAGTAGTGTTAATCATCATGAAGGAGGAAAAGGTGACAAATGAGGTTAGATCTGAGGTTAGACACCAAAGAAGAGGGATGAGAGACAGCTACAGACAGGACAGCAAATACTGGGAATATGAATAGTTACAAAATCATCCGGGATCATGGAGCATCTGACCGCGAGTTTTACGGACAAAGAAAACATTGAGATGAAGACAAAGGCAACTTGGGGGCAAGGACAGTTCTAATTTTCGGAAGAGACGTTGCTCCGCCAGCAGGATGAGGAGATGAAGTTTAGAGAGAAGACGGAAGTCAGATAGAAGACTGAGGTCTGACACAACATCTAACCAGATGATGCTCCAACTCGCCTGAAACTTAGCAGAGACTGCAGAAAACGATGCACAGATCGACTACATCAGTTGTTCAGAAATGTTTCTATCTTGTTTCAAAGAACCTCATAACCCTGGACTAAGACTGTAGAAATAAGAACATCACACGAAATCCCAAGGAATTGTATTTTCATTTCAAAGTATTTTAATGACAATTTACTATAATTACTACTACTGTTATTGTTAAATTAAATTATTATTACCCATATTAATACAGTATATTTGGGAGGACAACATGACAATAATAATGCTAAAATAATGAGAAATTACATGTTGGATAATAGCATAAATCAACATAACTGCAAAGATAAGATAATAAATAAAGAGACTTCAGTGATTACTATAGCAGAAATAGGTTATGTTAGTGTCAGGAATATATTAGGGTTGTATACAGCTGAACGATAATCGTCTATTCGTGGTTATCTTTAGTTATCGTCTGATATTGTTCTTTGTCGCTGATCTTTAGTTACCGTCTGATAACGTTCTTTGTCGCTGATCTTTAGTTATCGTCTCATATCGTTCTTCGTCGCTGATCTTTAGTTATCGTCTGATGTCGTTCTTCGTTGTTCATCTTTAATCGTCTGATCGTTCTTCGTCATTGATCTTTATCGTCTGATATCGTTCGTTGATCTTTAATTATCGTCTCATATCGTTCTTCGTTGTTGGTCTTTAGTTATCGTCCAATATCGTTCTTCATCGTTGATCTTTAGCTATCGTCTGATAGCGTTCTTCGTTGCTTATCTTTAGTGTTATCGCCTGATGTCGTTCTTTGTCGCTGTTCTTTAGCTACTGTTTGATACTGTTCTTCATCGTTTTAATTATCACGTTGTGTACTCAGCCATAGCCTGCAGTACGTTACTACTTTACTTGCCTCTCGATCTGTACCCTTCTGTGCTGTCTCCAGTGACTGGATGTCCTCCTGTGCAGTGCTGGCCAGCCCCGCCCTCCAGACACAACACAAACAGTCTGGGACTCCGTCTCTGCCTGCTCCGAATAGTGCGAATAGTGCGATTTCAAAAGTGCTCTATGGATTATGCACTTTTGTTTTTAGATAACAGCATTAAGCAGTAGCAGTATAGCAAGGGGCTGTACATTGTATTTTAATTATTACTTTCACATTCGCATGTCTAGATGTAGAGGAATTATTTCTGGAGGGTTTCAACTTATTGTTGACAAACTCTCCACCACCCATTGCTATTGAAACAGGGTTGTGAATTGTTAAGGTTTTCACCTGATTCCTTTAACACTCGATCTTGTCAGAATGGGCGCTGCTAGACGCCATTTCAGTTGTTAGATGCTGTTTTCATTGTGTGCTACTCTTCATGGATACCAAGCTGCAGTTATTGTGCTGATCTATGCTGGTGACACTGTGTCGATCTCAGACAATTTGTGGCACTGCATGACGCTGTGATGATGCTTGTACCTCCACTTTGTGCTCTGACTGTACCCATCGGTAGGTGAACTAACTGTGGTTCAGTCTCACTGCTATGGTTACCCTAACACACAGGCCAGGGAGGACAGCTAGTACAGTACAGTCCAATACAGTGCAGTAAAGCACAGCACCACCCATTTCAGACAGGTCTGATTTTTAAGCTTTTTTATTTCATTTTTTTATTGCATTTTTATTTTCATGTTAATGTTTGTGTATATTTTATGTATAATGTATTTTAAATGTATTTTTTATTTGTATTTTGTATTGTTATCATTTTCAAAGGAGAACATAACAATACTAACTGATGATGAATCTGAAATAATAAGCCCCAAGAAAGGAACATCGACATAATAATAATCATTCATAATGCTCCAAGTGATTACCTGTAGCAAGTGATTACCTGTTTGCAATAATTACAGTATAGCATATTCAAATAACTCAGTACATAGTACCACATGCCAATACACATATTTTTTGTTATTAGATGAACTACTGTATATTTATTAGTCATGAAAGACCAGAAATTGGTGTTTCTGTGCTAGTGTTTGGCTCTGGCCATTGTTCTTTTTTCCTTTTTTGTTTCTTTTGTTTTTTGTTATGTTTTTCATTTCTTTAAATTATATTTTCTTTCTGTGCCATTGTTAAATCGAACACAGGGAGCTAAGCTCAGGAATCCTACCATATTCATGTGCACAAGGCAAGAGTATCTGTATGATGCCCTACATGTTAATATGCTGCAAAATCAAACATCAAACAAAACCTAAGTGATGTGACATTAGAACGTTAACAGTTTATTTTAAGATAAGCTAGCCCGATCGTATGCCCATCTTTTTGGGTTTGTGTAAACACAAATTAACAATCAAAAAATAGGTGAGGACAGAACAGTGAGGACACAAATTGTGATTGGCCGGGATGAGATGATGTATGCTTATGTATGGTGATAAGAGTGCCCCTCACTTCACGCAGGTGTGATTTTTTTGTTCAAATAAGTTTCACACTATTGATTATATTGTTTTTATTGTAAGTGTTTTATCAATACAATATATAATGGAAACTCAGTAAGCTACAGAGTTCAATATAAGTTTTTATTTTGTTTTTTTTTTCTTCCACAACACACAGCCACAGCATACCAACGATAACAATTGGCCTAATAAAGCTGAGATAATAAGAAAATTAAAATCCCCATGAGGAATTACTATACCTGTAATAGAAAGCAATCAGACATAATAATAAGCTAATAATGTGATTATTATAAAAAAAGAAACAGCCCCCATAGCTATAGGCTACCAGCGATGCAATGAGGCATATATATCCAGTGACACCTCGTATTACATGTACAATTATCTTTTTGAGCAACACATATAGCTTTTTTTTATTTTTCTATTTTTTTATTGGATCCTTTTTATTTTCAAGTGTAGTTGTAGCAACACATGCAGCAGAGCCGAGTTGGCTTTGTCTCAATAGTCTTTTATTTTTTGTTTGTTTGTTTGTTTGTTTCTATCCTATGTTTTCCTTTTCCAACCTCCATGATGGCTCCAGTGGCTGCCAGGAGTGGCTGTCCACAGTCCACCTCATAGACATAGAGGGACCAATTTTGATTGTAATTTTTAAATATCATGTCTTAAGTCACCTCCAACTTATAGGCAGGGATAAAACCATGAAAACCAGAATAAAGGGTGTACCAAACTTTTCTCAGTTGTTCCTAACATGATTTTTCACGTAGAATCCAATTCTGCTTGATACATTTTTGTATCACGCATAGTTAATTAGATAATTAGCATAATCAATCAAATATGCAAATTATCTCATTAATTATGCGACTTACAAAAATGTACTTTGCAGAAACGGATTCTACGGGACAAAATACATAGGGATCAACTGAGAAAAGTTTGGTAAAGCCATTTATGAATTTATTATAGATTTTTTCCAGTTATTTGCGCCCTTGTGTGAAGTAAATTGACATATGTGATAAAATAACAGGGAAAATCCTCTAACTATTAGATACTATTCTATTTACCAAACTTTTCTCAGTTGATATTTATGTATTTTTTCCTGTAGAATCCATTTCTGCAATGTACATTTTTGTATTGTGCATAATTAATGAGATAATTACCATATTTGACACAGTGGTGGAAATACTGTAAGAGAAAAACCTAACAAATATGCAAATTATCTCATTAATTATGTGACTTACAAAAATGTACTTTGCAGAAACGAATTCTACGGGACAAAATACATAAGGATCAACTGAGAAAAGTTTGGTAAAGCCTTTTATGAATTTATTATAGATTTTCTCCAGTTATTTGCGCCCTTGTGTCAGGATAAAATAACAGGGAAAACCCTCTAACTATTCGATAATATTCTATTTACCAAACTTTTCTCAGTTGATACTTATGTATTTTTTCCTGTAGAATCCATTTCTGCAATGTACAGTTTTGTATTGTGCATAATTAATGAGATAATTACCATATTATGGTATTATAGTATGCTACATTACACTACAGTGCAGTCTAGTACAATACAGCATGATACAGTACAGTTAGGCCCGATGCAGTACAGTACAGTACAGTACAGTACAGTACAGTAAGGTACAGCAGGGTACAGTACAGTAAGGCCTGATGCAGTGTAGTATAGTACAGTACAGTAAGGTACAGTAGGGTACAGTACAGTACAGTAAGGCCTGATGTAGTGTAGTACAGTACAGTAAGGTACAGTACAGTACAGTACAGTACAGTACAGTACAGTAAGGCCTGATGTAGTGTAGTACAGTACAGTACAGTACAGTACAGTACAGTACAGTACAGTACAGTACAGTACAGTACAGTAAGGTACAGTAGGGTACAGTACAGTACAGTAAGGCCTGATGTAGTGTAGTATAGTACAGTAAGGTACAGTACAGTACAGTAAGGCCTGATGTAGTGTAGTATAGTACAGTAAGGTACAGTACAGTACAGTACAGTACAGTACAGTAAGGCCTGATCTAGTGTAGTATAGTACAGTAAGGTACAGTACAGTACAGTAAGGCCTGATGTAGTGTAGTATAGTACAGTAAGGTACAGTACAGTACAGTACAGTACAGTACAGTAAGGCCTGATGTAGTGTAGTATAGTACAGTAAGGTACAGTACAGTACAGTACAGTACAGTACAGTAAGGCCTGATGTAGTGTAGTACAGTACAGTACAGTAAGGCCAGGTGCAGTACAGTACAGTACAATATGGCATAGTGCTGTACTGTAATACACCTTACTGTACTGTACTGTACCGTACTGTACTGTACCTTGCTGTACTATACTACACTACATCAGGCCTTACTGTACTGTACTGTACTGTACCTTACTGTACTATACTACACTACATCAGGCCTTACTGTACTGTACTGTACCTTACTGTACTATACTACACTACATCAGGCCTTACTGTACTGTACCCTACTGTACCTTACTGTACTGTACTTACTGTACTGTACTACACTACATCAGGCCTTACTGTACTGCACTGTACTATACTGCACTGCGACAGGCCTTACTGTACTGTACCCTGCTGTACCTTACTGTACTGCACTGTACTATACTACACTGCAACAGGCCTTACTGTACTGTACCCTGCTGTACTGTACTGTACTGTACTGTACTGTACTGTACTGTACTGTACTGTACTGTACTGTACTGTACTGTACTGCACTGCATCGGGCCTAACTGTACTGTATCATGCTGTATTGTACTAGACTGCACTGTAGTGTAATGTAGCATACTTTACTGTAGAATATTGTACTATATAGTACGTTGTATATACACACCATACTGTACGTACAGTACAGTACCGTACACTGACCACTTGGATGGCGTGCCGCTAGAGTGAGACTGGCCGAAGGCCGTTCGAATTCTAGTCACAATTCCAGTGAATGTCTGAATTCTGCTACAAACAAGTCATCTTCCATTGTCAGGATTCAGTATCTTAATGCCTCAAATTACTGTCTATGCAGTCAAATTGCACAGAAGTAGTGACGGCCTTCTACAGCTTGTACACTTGATCCCTCTGTGATTGCTCCTGCTTCTATCCTCCAGTTTCTGACACCCATTTCCCCATATATTTGTTAGGTTTTTCTCTTACAGTATTTCCACCACTGTGTCAAACATGGTAATTATCTCATTAATTATGCACAATACAAAAATGTACATTGCAGAAATGGATTCTACAGGACAAAATACATAGATATCAACTGAGAAAAGTTTGTAAAAAGCCTTTTATCGAATAGTTAGAGGGTTTTCCCTGTTATTTTATCCCATATGTCAATTTACTTGACACAAGGGCGCAAATAACTGGAAAGAAATCTATAATAAATTCATAAAAGGCTTTACCAAACTTTTCTCAGTTGATCCTTATGTATTTTGTCCCATAGAATTCGTTTCTGCAAAGTACATTTTTGTAAGTCGCATAATTAATGAGATAATTTGCATATTTGTTAGGTTTTTCTCTTACAGTATTTCCACCACTGTGTCAAATATGGTAATTATCTCATTAATTATGCACAATACAAAAATGTACATTGCAGAAATGGATTCTACAGGAAAAAATACATAAATATCAACTGAGAAAAGTTTGGTAAATAGAATAGTATCGAATAGTTAGAGGATTTTCCCTGTTATTTTATCCCATATGTCAATTTACTTCACACAAGGGCGCAAATAACTGGAAAAAATCTATAATAAATTCATAAATGGCTTTACCAAACTTTTCTCAGTTGATCCCTATGTATTTTGTCCCGTAGAATCCGTTTCTGCAAAGTACATTTTTGTAAGTCGCATAATTAATGAGATAATTTGCATATTTGATTAATTATGCTAATTATCTCATTAACTATGCGTGATACAAAAATGTATCAAGCAGAATTGGATTCTACGTGAAAAATCATGTTAGGAACAACTGAGAAAAGTTTGGTACACCCTTTATTCTGGTTTTCATGGTTTTCTCCCCTCCTACTTACTTAAGACCATCAAAGACCATCTAGGAGACTGTTTGCCTGTCATCAACTAGATCAGCACGCGGTAGAGTGCAAACGCAAGTAGGCCATGGCTTACTTGAGCAAGCGAGTGGAGCGAGCATCTTCCTGCGAGGTAAGGTCTCGCAGGTGTAACCTGTAGCAGTGCCATAGCAGTGTTTCATGAAACAAAAAATAATTATTTTTTCACACTTTAGGACCACATTTGTGGTCATTATAAGGGCATGCCAAAGAAAAGGGAAAATGTTCATTTTTGTAACGGCACAGGTCTCCACCAGCTCAAGTCACCAGTATGGTGATGTAACAGTTGCACAGACAGACGTAGGGATCGACAGGGGTTGAAACATCTGAAAACATCCTGCGTGATGACATGTACAGGACCACATCAATAAAAGCCATTAGAAATTGAGCTGACCTCTCCAAACACAGCTGGATTAAATAAGTCAGTTTTTAATCTCATGTTTAAACTTGAGCCTCACACTAAAATATGTATCTGAAACAAGGTTATATGTCGTAATATATAATGTGATTTCACTGTTTTGAGTGGTCAAAGAATCCACCACTATTAGTTGCTATTAGTTGAGAAAGGTATCACTGAAACCTTATACCTACCTGGGTCCGTCCTCTCCACATTATAAGCACAATCTTTAGCCGTGTTCTTCTTGGATTTGAAACTCAGATTGGTAGGGGACATTATTAAATAAACAATGAAATAAAATGCTAAAGCCGTTTTATATGTCATTACAGTATAGATCATTCAATGTGATATTTTACAATGCATATCGTATACAAGATCAGACAGTGGCCTTGTGGTTAGGGTGTCTGGGAAGCCAGTCATACCAAAGACTAATAAAAATGGGAACTAATGCCTCCCTGCTTGGCACTCAGCATCAAAGGGATGGATTCAAATGATTCCCGAGCGTGGCGCACCACTCCAAGAGGTGGGTAAAAAAATGCGAAAACGAATTTCCTACGACTTTGTGTGTATGTGTACATGGTTATGTCTTGCTGCATATTCTGGGAGAACAAAAAAGTGACAGCAGGTTGCTTTGCTCTCTTGCTGTTTACGTGTGTACTCACCCCTACAATCCAGACACTATCCCATGTTGCTATAGCAGGGATGTCAAACTCGAATACAAAGCATGGCCATTGGCCAAAACAAAGGAATTGCTAAGTTGAAAAAGCCACTGGACTGTTGTGGTTCAACACACCAGTTTACGAGGATGTCCCAGGCAAACAGCAAGAAAGTTATTTTAAATCAATGTCCCTTACAGTGACTGGGTTCAAATTCAATCATCCCATTATATGGTAGAAATAATTCACATAGCAGTAATATGGTTGAAACGAATTGTAAACAAACATTCCAAGTGACATGTGTATATAGCTCAGCATAAGCCGTCCCTCGCACTATGCTATCCGATTGCCTGAAGGGATGCATGCTCTGATTGGTTCAGAAACCCTCTGTGCCGGGTATCGGGTGGGATAAAAAACCCACCATTTCCAGTTCACTGGACCTTTAATAGTAATAAGTAAAACAATGAGTTGCATTCTTATCATGGTGTGTACAAAATATACCAGAGGGCCGAAGATAATGTACTATAACCTACTATACTAAGTATAGGTCAGGAGTGGCTTATCGTCAGTATCATCCGGTAACATGTGGATCTGTCCCTGTTACGATGTGCTATAGATCCCTGGGAGATAGTTCTCTAGGGTTCTCTTTGGTGAAAATGCTACACCTACCATTGGCCAGGGATCGAACCTATGACCTTGTGGTCCAATGGCATGAGCTCTACCGACTGAGCCTCCTGGACACAAGGTTTTTGACATTGCTACTGCTACTATACTATTGCTATTCTCCATGCAGATTTCTCATGTCATATTTCAGCAGTGGTAGCGGGCCATTGCTGAAATGACATTAACCAAATAAATAAAAATATATGTAACTAGATCCACATGAGCGGAACAGGCTAATACTAATGACATTAGCTATAAAGGCCTTTTACTTGGCGTCACATTACGTCAGTACGTCATCACCTAAACCGGGCAATCAGGGTACACCGAGGGACCAAGCACCACGTACCGATCGCTTTACTTGCGCCCGCTCTGCTCACGCAAGTAAGGAAATAACTAAAAGTTACAAGCAAATTAACTAAAATTAAACATTAATGATTTCTAATCTAACAAATGTGTAAAGAGGAAAGTGAAGGTAACCTACAGCTGCACACTACAGTGCCCAGATAGAGGCTTTCTAATCTAACAAATGTGTAAAGAGGAAAGTGAAGGTAACCTACAGCTGCACACTACAGTGCCCAGATAGAGGCTTTCTAATCGAACAAATGTGTAAAGAGGAAAGTGAAAGTGACCTACAGCTGCACACTACAGTGCCCAGATAGAGGCTGCCCAAGCAACAAGTCAAAACAGTTAATACAACTTGGTTTTAAAAGCAGCGGAGATCTGTGCTAATTCTAAAATCAGGCAATGAAGTCTACAACCGCGAGTGAACATTGAAGTAAAATAGCAACATCTATGGACCCTTGACATCGATGGACATTGTAAAGTAAAGGAATAACAATGACGGTGCCTTGAGTGAAGAAACCTAAAATAAAGCAATAACATCCAAGTCTTGAGTGAAAATTCTAAAATAAAGCAATAACAGACGTAAAATAAGGCAATAAATCTACGATGCCTGAGCAAACGTTGATAATGCACAGCCCCTTGAAGAAACACTTCTAAAGTAGAGCAATAAAATTGACAATGCATAGAGAGAAATCGTAGCTGTACCTTGAGCGAAATACTAAATACTAAGCATTTACTACTGTTTCTAAACTAAGTGAAAACTCTAAAATAAAGTAATACAAATGACACCCAAGTGAACATTGCAAAGCAAAGGAATAAAATCTATGATTGATTGCGTGAAATCCTAAAATAAGGCATAACATCAGATGTTATGCCTTATTTTAGAAATTCAAATTCTGACCCCCAAAGTGATAAATAAATGTCCGGTCGATTTTAAAACGGTTGATCGAGCGAAAAATCTAAAATAAAGCTACATCTATACTGTCCCTATAATGTCTAAAGTTCCTAAATCTATGCATTTTGTTCATAAAAATGCAATCACTCTGAAGTTAGGTGGCATCGTATCATGTCTCTGCTCACGCATGAAAGGAATTAACTAAAAGTTACAAGCAAATTAACTAAAATTAAACATTTCTAATCTAGCAAATGTGTAAAGAGGAAAGTGAAAGTGACCTACAGCTGCACACTACAGTGCCCAGCTAGAGACTGCCCAAGCCAGCTAGAGACTGCCCAAGCCAACAAGAAATACAAGTTCAAACAAGTAAAAACACAGTTAATACAAGTTGGTTTTAAAAGCAGCGACCGGCAGAGATCTGTGCTGTGCGGAGCACACCGTTGTAGTTAGCAGTAACAACAAAATGGCTCAATCTGGGTCTTATCAAAATAAAATAACAAGATCTGCTGACGTGACCTTGTGCACGATTCTAAATTCTAAAATCAGGCAATGAAATCTACAACCGCGAGTGAACGTTGAAGTGAACGTTGAAGTAAAATAGCAACAATTGAATTAACATTGTAAAGTAAAGCAATAACAATGACGGTGCCTTGAGTGAAGAAACCTAAAATAAAGCAATAACATCCAAGTCTTGAGGGAAAATTCTAAAATAAAGCATACCAATGTAAAATAAGGCAATATAATCTTCGATGCCTGAGCGAACGTTGATAACATACAGCCGCTTGAAGGAACATTTCTAAAGTAGAGCAATAAAATTGACGACACGTAGAGAGAGAAATCATAAAATCAGTATCTACTAGCTGTACCTTGAGCGAAATACTAAATCAACAACATTTACTACTGTTTCTAAACTAAGTGAAAACTCTAAATTAAAGTAATACAATCCATGATATTTTAGATGAGAATTCTAAAATAAGGCATAACATCTGACCCCCAAAGTGAACATTATAAAATAAAGTCGATTTTAAAACAATAATTCTACAGTCGATCGAGCGAAAAATCTAAAATAAAGCTACATCTATACTGTCCCTATACGATCTTGAGTCCCTAAATCGTTCATTTTGTTCATAAAAACGCAATCACTTTGAAGTTAGGTGGCATCGCAGCAGGTTCTTACTGGCACGATTGATGCTCTATATTGTATATTACCTACTACGAGTATCATATGGAATAAATCTAATACTTGGCTGTAATCTAAGACGAAAATATCCTTCATATAGTCGCAGTTACGATCCTAAACCTAAATAATCCATGAATTTGAACGTACTGTTTCAGTCAGGACACACTTCATTCCACCATGGCTGAAAGGAAGTATGCCCGGGAAATGGACTCTCCGTTTCCTGTAGCGATAACTGCATCGGTCACACCATCTCGGTGGTAGGGAGTGTTTTATAGTGTGTTATGGTTACGAGGGTGTTGGCTGGTAGATTAGGGCGCAACGGGTTGGAAGATCTAGGAAGGGGATGGAATATATATAGGACGCGCGGTAGGTCATCTGGACAGGAGAAAAGTTGAAGTCATATTAGGGTGAGTGTGTATGTATTGATCATATTTTTCGTATTTAATTGGAAGTTGGGAGAACTTTGTTCATTAACTCTTTCCATTTTCACAGCTGCCGCATCATCACCATCTCTTGATCCATTGCTGTAGAAATATGCCAACTAAATTGCAACCTGCTTATCACTCAACTTCAATCGCTGCTTTATGGTCTTTTGCTTGATCGAGTCATAATGTTACTCACCTATAATTGTCTTGCTAGCTGTTGTCGTCAATATCACAAGATTGCGCCCATAAACATCCATTCAATCTGTTCCCTTCAATCGCATCACATGCATCTCCTATCTCTTGTCCCAGGTGGCATTTTTGGTCAGAACAACATATATTCCATGGCTCAGAGCAGTCACCATGGAGGCTGCCATCTTACTACAGGTGACTAAGCATTGTCCAACACACTAACATGATCACTTCCAGTGACTATTCAAAATAAGAGCTGTTCGTCCTTGGCAATCCAAACATCCACGGTTTGCCCATTCTCTAGTCTTCATCATCTCATCTTGTAAGCTCTTCTAACTTTTTCCCTCAGTGTTCAGCATATATGTAAAGCCTTTGTTATGGATTTGGTCTGTCTGTCTCTCTCTCTTTGATCACAAGCTATTTTGTTTTCCCTTTAATATAATTTAAATGGTATTATGATTATTTGTTATATTATACAATATTAGATTATTAGTATTGGCATTATTTTATTTTATTATTGAATTTAAGATTTAACAGTTGGTTAGTTAGAACTAGAAATTTGTTGTCACATCACAGGTTTAGGGGTTTACACCCGTCGAAATGTTTATATATACAAGTTTCTGTCATGTTCTATTATGTATGCATTGATTAATTGATGGTGATTAGTTAACCTTTATAAGACTGTAAGCTGTAGGTTTTTGAAACTGGAACATCACCAGACTTTTGACTTGCCGTTCAAGTGAAAGCAGGATTTGGTTCAGTCGTATTCCTCCTCTTCCTCACCCTCTCCCTCGTCCTCAGGAGAAGCATCTTGGTATTGTTGGAACTCGGACACCAGGTCGTTCATGTTGCTCTCGGCCTCTGTAAACTCCATCTCGTCCATGCCCTCTCCCGTGTACCAGTGAAGGTAGGCCTTGCGGCGGAACATGGATGTGAACTGCTCCGACAGGCGTTTGAAGACCTCCTGGATGGCTGTGCTATTGCCGATGAAGGTGGAGGATATCTTGAGGCCACGGGGCGGGATGTCGCAGACAGCCGTCTTGGCGTTGTTCGGGATCCACTCCACGAAGTAGCTGCTGTTCTTGTTCTGCACTTTGGTCATCTCGGACTCCACCTCCTTCATGGACATGCGTCCGCGGAACATGGTAGCAACGGTCAGGTACTTTCCGTGGCGAGGATCACAGGCGGCCATCATGTTCTTGGCATCAAACATCTGTTGGATCAGCTGTGGGACGGTGAGCTGCACGTACTGCTGGCTGCCTCGGCTGGTGAGCGGAGCGAATCCAAGTAGGAAGAAATGCAACCTGGGGAAAGGAATCATGTTCACAGCCAGCTTCCTAAGATCGGCATTGAGCTGTCCAGGGAAACGCAGGCAGGTGGTCACTCCGCTCATGGTGGCAGAGACCAGGTGGTTGAGGTCTCCGTAGGTGGGAGTGGTGAGCTTGAGGGTTCGGAAGCAGATGTCGTACAGGGCTTCGTTGTCGATGCAGAATGTCTCGTCTGTGTTCTCTACCAGTTGGTGGACAGAGAGGGTTGCGTTGTAAGGCTCAATCACCACGTCTGACACCTTAGGAGAAGGCACAATGCTGAAAGTGTTCATGATCCTGTCTGGGTATTCCTCTCGGATTTTGCTGATCAGCAGAGTACCCATCCCTGACCCGGTTCCACCTCCCAGGGAATGGGTGAGCTGGAAACCCTGGAGGCAGTCACAGTTCTCTGCCTCCTTCCTCAACACATCCAGGACGGAATCCACAAGCTCTGCTCCCTCTGTGTAGTGACCCTTAGCCCAGTTATTACCGGCACCGGTCTGGCCAAAGACAAAGTTGTCTGGTCTGAAGATCTGACCAAATGGACTAGACCTCACCGAATCCATGGTCCCTGGTTCCAAGTCTACCAATACTGACCGAGGAACATACTTTCCACTTGTTGCATGGGTGTAATAGACATTGATTCTCTCCAGCTGTAGATCACTGTCTCCGTTGTATGTTCCGGTGGGGTCCACCCCATGTTCGTCACTTATGACCTCCCAAAACTTGGCTCCAATTTGATTGCCGCACTGGCCAGCTTGCATACTCACAATTTCCCTCATTGTCTCGGGAGTCTAAAACAGAACGATCAAATATGAACAGTACTAAATATCTAACGCGTATGAGACTCTAATGAAAATTTCGTCTCTCGATCCTAAAACTAATATTCTAGTGGGTGTTTTGAAGGCAAGCATGTTATATACCATGCACTGGTCTGACGACACCCACAGGACAAACATTAAGCTGGAACTGTTTGACTAAGTAAGGAAAGGACCCATACGTCAATGCCAAATCCAGCTCTCAGATGCAATTAGGCTCAGACAGATATGCTGGTTACTTGGACCTCTGTGGTCCGGTCCCTAATTGGCTATTGATGGTGTTAGTGAAAGGCGGTGCAAATTTGTGACGGGGTGCTGTGTGGGGTGAGGCAATGTTTTAGCCAATCACAGCACAGCAGTCTCCAGTAGATTCATAATAAGCCAATAGAGACGGAGTGGAGGTGAGCTGTTTTTAAACAAATCTGTTTGCACAGTGTTCACACTACACCCTTCATGCATCACATACTTCACATTTACTACAGAGTGCACGTTTCCGTATGTGCTCTACATCCTCTTCTTCTTTGGGGTTAATGGCGGGTTGCAACCAATAGCTTTAAGGTGTATACCGCCACCTACTGTACCGGAGTATGTAGTGTGACTCGTACAATGCCTAATTCCTCACACTGTGGGTTTTACCGTTATTTTACCCAGGGCAAAACAACAGTAAACTAGATCTTCTCGAACAAGCCAGTATCCTTCAGATACTCAATCATCGCTTTCTGTATATTCTGGACCCCATCTCCTGCTGTTCCCAGGACCTCTCTTAGGCTCCACTGGTATGTGCTCTAGTTGGGAATTATACCAGTCCAACAGGCCGCAAAGCAACTTAACCTTGTCCCAGACTAACATTATTAGCTTCAACACCCATCTTTCATTTAAAAAAAACACTAGATCAATTAACATAAAAAGCTAGAAAACCACTCTGACAATGATCCCTTCCTCAATGCTCCTCTAAGGAGGCAAATAGTCATCAATGGCAGTGGATGTATGAAATGATCATTAACCACTACAAACTTCAGAAAGGGACAACACGACTCTTCATCGTGGTTAGCGAGACCAAACACTTTAGAAATTCATTTCTCAAGTTAAGAACCATAGAAATGATCCCTAAAAGTATAGTCTTAATGAGAGAAAGGGCTGGAGAGAGGCGTGCTTAATGTGCATGTCACTATTGATGGTTGGCATGACTAAAATATCCCTTGATATATGGCATGTAGGGATCGGACAGTCACAATGCGCAATGCTTGGCTTCCCCCAAAAACAATCATCATTTAACATAAAGCTAGAGAACCACTCTGACAATGCTCCCTTCCTCAATGCTCCACTAAGAAGCAAAGAACGGTCATCAATGGCAGTGGTGGATGTATGAAACAAATCATTATACACTGCCCGCTTCGCGCTCAGAAAGGAACATCACGACTCTTCATCGTGGTTAGCGAGACCAAACACTTTAGAAACTCATTTCTCAAGTTAAGAACTATAGAAATGATCCCTGAAAGTATAGTCTTAATGAGAGAAAGGGCTGGAGAGAGGACTGCTTCAGGTGGATGTCACTATCATTGATGGTTGGCATGACTAATACGCCAAAATGTCACCTGGATGCACATTCTTTTTCAATTATATTCTATAATGAACTGGGCAGTCAATTTTCGCAATCCTTTTTTGCCTCCGACCACGTGGGATATATATTTCACGCCCTGAATCACCACCTTAAACTATTTTCCCTTGGTCTACTCAGACTCATGTGAACTTGATTCAGTGATTAGATATTTGATATTAATTTGCTTTTTATGAGTCAAAACTTCAAAAAATATATGATATTGATTGACATACATTGAATACATGAAGCTATCATGGTTAAAATGGACCTTTAATTTATGATGGGTGTATAGCAAGGGGGCGGGGCAGCTGAAATGGACATCAAATATGGAAATACTGAAACAAGTAACTTGCAAACTGTCTTGGGTGTTAATATGAAATATCCCTCGATATATGGCATGTAGGGATTGGACAGTCACAGTGCGCAACGTTTGGATTCCCCCAAAAACAGATCTCACAGAAAGAGAGTTCAAAATTTTCATTTAACATAAAGCTAGAGAACCACTCTGACAATGCTCCCTTCCTCAATGCTCCACTAAGAAGCAAAGAACGGTCATCAATGGCAGTGGATGTATGAAACAAATCATTATCCACTGCCCGCTTCGCGCTCAGAAAGGAACATCACGACTCTTCATCGTGGTTAGCGAGACCAAACACTTTAGAAACTCATTTCTCAAGTTAAGAACTATAGAAATGATCCCTGAAAGTATAGTCTTAATGAGAGAAAGGGCTGGAGAGAGGACTGCTTCAGGTGGATGTCACTATCATTGATGGTTGGCATGACTAATACGCCAAAATGTCACCTGGATGCACATTCTTTTTCAATTATATTCTATAATGAACTGGGCAGTCAATTTTCGCAATCCTTTTTTGCCTCCGACCACGTGGGATATATATTTCACGCCCTGAATCACCACCTTAAACTATTTTCCCTTGGTCTACTCAGACTCATGTGAACTTGATTCAGTGATTAGATATTTGATATTAATTTGCTTTTTATGAGTCAAAACTTCAAAAAATATATGATATTGATTGACATACATTGAATACATGAAGCTATCATGGTTAAAATGGACCTTTAATTTATGATGGGTGTATAGCAAGGGGGCGGGGCAGCTGAAATGGACATCAAATATGGAAATACTGAAACAAGTAACTTGCAAACTGTCTTGGGTGTTCACATGAAATATCCCTCGATATATGGCATGTAGGGATTGGACAGTCACAGTGCGCAACGTTTGGATTCCCCCAAAAACAGATCTCACAGAAAGAGAGTTCAAAATTTTCATTTAACATAAAGCTAGAGAACCACTCTGACAATGCTCCCTTCCTCAATGCTCCACTAAGAAGCAAAGAACGGTCATCAATGGCAGTGGATGTATGAAACAAATCATTATACACTGCCCGCTTCGCGCTCAGAAAGGAACATCACGACTCTTCATCGTGGTTAGCGAGACCAAACACTTTAGAAACACACTTCTCAAGTTAAGAACTATAGAAATGATCCCTGAAAGTATAGTCTTAATGAGAGGAAGGGCTGGAGAGAGTAGTCATTCATGAGGATGTTGTTCTCATTGACGGTTGGCATGACTAATACACCAAAATGTCCCCTATACGCGCTATGGTTTAAAACGGTCCATTCTATTACAGAAAACACATTGAATGTGATCGTATTGACTAAGAAAGGCTTTTAAAGTTAATCATTTTGTGTTAAAATGTAAAACTCAAATTCTACCCATAATTCATTGCGTGCGAGCAATGATGACGCAGAACTATACTTCTGTAAGACCTTTAGAGTATAGACAGTTACGCAAACTCCGTTCCCTTTCCTCCGCTTCAACTCCAATGGAGGTGAGAATGGCTAGGCAGAAGTGCATTGGACATCGTTTTGTATTATTACAACATAAGCACCACAAAGGGTTGTCAATGTATACTTTTGAAACAGTTGTCATTGAAAACCATGTATTTCCTACAGTGTGTCCCTATTCAGTATATGAACAGCAACTCGCTCAAGTGTTCGGTTTCTGACCCTCAATGTCGCAACTCTGACGCTGGACTAGATGGCTCTGATAAGACCCCGCCCTCTTTTGGGACCACGGATAGCTCTTATTGGTGGACACAACTGCGCGTTTACATAATGGTGGGAGATGGCTGTAGAGTGGTTGCGCTGCTGCGACAACATTGCAGTTCTACAAGCTCACGAGGCGGCGCCATAGCGCGCTGCAAGCTCGCTGTCAGCTTGAAGATCAACCGTTTCGACTTTCGTTTTATTTGTGCGCAACCATGTAACCAAGCAGAGCAGAGGTTGAACTCAAGCTCCAGCGAGAGGCAGCGGAGCAACACTGTAGCGAGATTTACAAATAACGGACTGACTGATCCTGATCTAGTGGACACGTTGTAGCTGTCATCTGTTCAGCGGTGAGTTTTCTATGATTGATTTTGTCACGGTTTTGTCATATTTGTCATACACATGAGTTTCAGTCTACCGTCTACAGTCTTCACACTGTTTTCGATATCTGGTTCCGCACCTTTAGACAGCAGGATACTGCCATTACTAGATTTACTTCCCAATTTATTGACCCTACGGAAGGATAGTGACTTCTTTCAAATGTGAAAAAGTTCTGCAGTTGACTTGTTTACTGTTATGTTCTGCTATTTAAGCATTAAGCAATGATTATAAGTGACTTACAGTTTAGAATCCATTTAGAATCCACATGCAAACTAGAAAAAGTGCCCTTCCGGGCACGGGTCTCCACCAGATCAGACTGTGGACTCCTGGTGGCGCTATATGCAAAGGGTGCCATTTCTTGGCGTGGCTTTAGCCAGGCTACAAAAATCCATCTGTTGGTGGCGCTACAACATTAGGATGGAATATGAAATTTTGGACATTGAATAACTGCCTCAGGGTGGCGCTATAACAGGCCGTTCAAGAAAATTTGGGGCAGAAGTTCATCGTTGGCATCCAGGGATTGTGTGTGCAAAGTTTTTGCATCGACCAGATTAACGGTGCCGGAGATTAGCTGGTAACAGACGATGGACGGACGTATGAAGTGCAAAACAAACTCCCCACCAACAAGCAAGATATGTAGATAGATCTGTCTAAAATAACGTGGTGGTGATATAAAGCAATGGTTTTCAAGCAGTGGTCCTTGAGTGGTTAATTCCAGCCCAGGCGGTCCCCAGTTAAATAATGAGTTGGTAACCAAAGGAACCCATAGATAACACTCAAGTGTAAACTTCAAAATGAAACTGACCCTTCTTAGTCCATCTTACACTAGCAAAAGTTACATGTATCCTATAATAAATAATTGTCATTATGATCTGCATTTGCATGATATACCGAAATAATCCCGTCAGCTGAGCAGTCCCCTTGTGATGTTGCCCTTGTTCCAGAAATGTATTCCCAATTCATTTTCCTCAAACTTTTTGAAATTGATAAAGACGATTATGCCGCGGACAAAGCCAACTCAGGTCTCACCAAATCATGACACACACAATGTTTTGGGACAATCAAATAATTTTCTTTACATATAAAATACCTAATCGTGCACTTTGACGTCCTCTTACATTTGGGCAAGAAGCCTCTAGAACAGTGGCTTTCAACCATTGGTCCAGGGACCACAAGTGGTCCTTGAGACGGTTCCTGGTGGTCCCCAACTAAATGATGGAAAAGTTGTTTAACCAGATGTAACTCTTTGAGAGCGTAAAAATTAAACCAGGTGGACAAGTGTGGGTTCATTTTGTTTTATGTTTACAGAGTTCAAATATTCATCATGTCTTTCATGCTGCTGTAAGTCTGAATGTCCAAGACAAATTTCTCTCACGAGACGAAATAAAGTAACCTTGAACCTTGAACCTTGATCATTTGAATTAGTCAAGTCTACACAACTAGAGCATTTAGATTAATGGTAATTATGATCTGTATATGTTTGACTTCTTTGTTTCTGAAATCCAGCCTGGTATCATGTGGACAAAAACAAAATAAATCTTTAGTTTTGGGTCGAGGGGGGCAAAAGGCTCAAATACTGTATATAAATAGTGGGCCCTGGGATCAAAATGGTTGAAAACAACTGCTATAGAAACACCTGGGTGTCATGCCAGGTCACGCTGCTGATGACACTTATCAACATGGACCCTTTCATGGGTGGCAGGTGAACCAAACCACCCCGGAAGTTCCATCTGAATGGAGCCGGCTGGAGCAGCTCCTCGACAAACATTATTGAGGAACAAGTGCGTCCTTTGTCAGATTACATGAATCAGTTCAGGAATGACGTCAGTTCCCTTACCTTCTTTCTCATATACCAGTGGTTTTCGACCTTTATGATTCCAGGGCCCACTATTTATTCAGCCTTTGAGCCACGGACCACCATTTAATGATATTTTTGCCTACACCCTTCTGCTCTGATGCTGCAGCTGTTTCCCTGCAGACAGACAGTTGCTTCGTCCTGCAGTGCAGACGGTCCACAACTTTGTTGTTGTCAACAAATCATGAAAACAAAACGTCCGTCAGGCGGGGCTAATGTGTGAAGGGGGGGGGGGGGCAGCGTTTTAGCCAATCACAGCACAGCAGTCTCCAGCAGTTTCATAATGAGCCAATAGAGTGGAGGTGAGATGAAGTCAGATTCTGTTTTTAAACAAATCTGTTCACAAACACAGTGTTTGTACTCACTAAAGTTGCCTCTATTACCTTTAAGCCCCTGGTAAAAAGTGGGCAAAACATTTTTGCATGGAGTCAAATCAGTATTTGGCTAAGTATGAATTAATATACCTTAGATGTTGTGTAGACACTGACTAGAATGGAACAGAACCGTTATTAACATCATTAACACTGACTCTGTCTGACCAGAATGGAAGAAAGGTTCAAGGTAGAGTCCTTCACGGGTCCATTTTCAAGGAACCGACTCGATTCAGACCCGGACGTAATCGGAGCCGCTCCGATTTGGGCCCGCTGCTATAATTAACATGACAGCTCCGGACCGTTGAAAGCCCGGGACGATTTAAACCCGCTCCGAGACGGGCCCGGTGCTAATATTGAAATTATGGCTCCGGACCGTTGAAAGCCCGAGGCGATTCAAACCCGCTCCGAGACGAGCCCGGTGCTATTGTTGAAATTATGGGTCCGAACCGTAAATGTCCGAGCACCCGAAATGTCCGAACGCTTTAATGAGTTCTACTAGTATATTATGAATAAGACGGTCGCTTACTGTTAGTAGTCCACTGTTGGGTGGTGCTGCAGTGCCACTGGATGGTCAATAGCCTACATTGAACACCATGCATGTTGAACACGGACTTGTGAGTCCAACTGTTCACAGCGTATACATAGAAAATAAATCCACGTCTTCTTTAGATGTTGAATCCCAGTAGTAGCTGTACTTTTCTTCTTAGCCATTATTCCACCATTGTGTGTAAATAAAAATAATAATCCATAGTCAACTATTATAACTGCCGTCTCGTGATGGTACGTCACACAATTCATATCTCCGTTGTGGAAGAGTGATTTCTTTTTTGTTCTTGTGGTCTCTGTTGCACCAGCAGCAGACCATTGTCTTTATTGCTTATCTTAATAATTATTATTATCACGATAGTTAAGTTGTGTGGTGTTGTTGTTGTTGTGATGATGATGACGCAGTAACTTCCTGCTATGCTAAAGTCACGTGACTCAATGCTCGCCTCTCACTGGCCGGAGGAGAACAAGGGTGGGATGACAAGGGTGATTGACAGCTGTGGCGGCCAATCACCGGGTTTTGGGTGTAACCCGAGGTCCGAGACGCCCCGGAACCGGCCTGATTGTACCCGGGACATGCAGGGGACATGCGGGAACCGGCCTGAACGAACCCGCGACATCGCGGAACCGGCCCGTTTGTGCCCGGATGTCATTTCTTGTAAACGGAACCGGCCACGGGCCGGGTCGGTGCTCGGGTTTTACCGGGTCTCGGGTTAACCCGAAGTACTCTAGTTCAAGGTTCAAGGTTAGCTTTATTAGTCTCCCGTGGGAGAGATTTGTCTTGGGGTCAGAGACCAGAGCTGCATACAGTTACAAACAGACAGATAACAGTAGACATAGGACAATACAGTTACACACATAGACCGCGGTAGGGCTAAATGCTCTCGCCATTGAGGAGCTTAATAGAGAGAGCGTCTATACCTGTTATACTTTATCAACGGTGGAGCTCTATATCTCCTGCCTGTTCGCATTTTCACATACTCAAAGTTGAGAACATGTAATGGGTCGGAGACAATGCTTTGAGCCTGTCTAAGTACAGCTTGATCAAAGATGGCTTTTGGGGTGATCGGGGGGCTAGACAAGCCCATGATCTTTCCAGCCATCGTAATAGAGCTGCGCAGTGACGTCACTGCCCCTGTTCCGGAAGTCTTTTCCCAATTCATTTTTCTCATAGACTTTTCGAAAATAATTTATATCAAGATGATTACGCTGCGGACAAAGCCAACTCGAGTCGTGACGAATCATGATGACACACACAAACTTTTGGGACAATAAAATAATTTCTAAGATGAAAAACGAAACAAAAAGTCTTGTATCATGCCGTTTTCTACTTCTTCCCAATTATATATTATATGACGATATTGTGTTTGTTGTCATGATTTGTCACGACCTGAGTTGGCTTTGGCCGTGGCGTAATCGTCTTGATATAAATTATTTTCGAAAAGTCTATGAGAAAAATGAATGGGGAAAAGACTTCCGGAACAGGGGCGGTGACGTCACTGCGCAGCTCTATAAGTCTCTCAATCTGAGATTTATGTTTGACAGTTAGGTTACCAAACCAGTTAGCTATCCCATATCTCAGGATTGACTCTATGCTTGCCCTGTAAAAGATCAACATAATATTCAAACTGACTCCAAACAATCTGAGTCTACGAAGAAAGTGTAAGCGCTGATGTATCTTAGCGCAACAAGAAGTAACATGCGTCCGCCAGCTCATGTCCTCGTCAATATGCACACCAAGGTATTTATAAGAGGGGACCTGTTTGATGTTGTTGTTATTGACGCTCAATACAGTGTGATCGCCGATGGACCTGGGGTCAATGACAACCTCCTCCGTTTTCTTTGTATTAATCATCGTGTAATTCCGATCACACCAGTCAACAACTTCACTCACTCCAGCTGTATGGCTGAACAGGCTAGAGTTGCTTGATCACATACTGGTTCGGACAAGAGCTCACACAGTCGTTTGTGTACAAAAAAAAGCCTTCATTAGTTTCATCAGAAGTTTGGAAGGGGCCCAGAAGTAGAAAGATTTTAAACTATGTCCGTATGTAGGCTATTGAGCTATTTCTGGTTGCAACCCAATGCCAAGATAAATACCTCAAAATGAACCATGTAACTGATGCTGCTGGGCTAGTTTAGGCCAGGATTACACAACTTTCAGCTGCATCAGTATAGGATGTTTTGTTTCATGTTTTTGCAGGCAGTTCATAGCCTGTGTTTATGTCTCATATCGTCAGGACAGTTGTTGGATCAAGACCATCGTCAATGTATTTCCTCCATTCTTTTGTCTCACACATACACAGTAACGCTCTCAAATGTTTAATTTGCAGGAACCAGCTTAATCCTACAACCAAGTAGACCCTTGTGAGGTTTCATTTTGTCATACATTTTAGTACAGGAAATCTATCCCCAAACAAATTGCAATACAAACTCGTTCAACATTTCATAAATATGTTAGTTATATCAAAAGCTTTCTTGTCTAAGTTTCACACAAAATGTTCAATATTGTTCACTGTCAAACATAAACTATTTTGGATGCAGTCCAGTACTTGAGCAAAAAAAAGTCCTTTGCCTGTTTTCATTGCAGCTCCTGAGGGACCAGCCGGGCGGACAGACAGACAGACAGACAGACAGACAGACAGACAGACAGACAGACAGACAGACAGACAGACAGACAGACAGACAGACAGACAGACGGAGGGATGGGTGCTGCCCAGGGCTCTGTGCTGGACAGTGGGACGGACAGCGTCCATGTGGTGGTGGTAGGCGGCGGGTTCGGAGGGATCGCCGCCGGCCAGGAGCTGAAGTCGCGCCACGTCCCGTTCACCCTGGTGGACCAGCGTGATGCCTTCCACCACAACGTGGCGGCGCTGCGCGCCTCCGTGCAGCGCGGTGCGTACACACGCTAACTATACACACATTTTCTTCTGCTCCTGTAACGCGACCTACAAGCTCACAGCACGCCTCTCGGTGGGACTTGTTGGTCTGATATTTTTGCAAAATCGCGAAAATGTGGCGCAAATATTTGAATATCTTTGAATATAAATCGTATAAATATAAATCTTTGAATCTCGGAAGCAAACATTTTTAAACTCAAATCTTTGCTTCTGGAGAAAAGCTCTAGCACAACATGTTTTCAGATGGGAGTCCGCAGCCAAATATAGATAATCCGCAGCCAAATACAGATAATGCCGGGGGTCCTTGGCATGAAGTATGTGTCTAAAACTTCATATTACACAGATCAAGACCCCCAGGAAAGTGTTTTGGTTGCCTTTGGACTGTATCGTAGACTGTCTTTGTCATGTTCTCATGGTGTTTACTGCCTTCACTGTGCTTTGATCCCCTACACACACACACACACACACACACACACACACACACACACACACACACACACACACACACACACACAGGATTCGCACGGCAGACCTTCATTCCGTACAAAGAGACGTTTGGGAACAGTTTTGTTCAGGGCAGAGTGGAGCGAATCGACACGGAGAGGCAGAGAATCGTTCTAGCAGGAGGACAGGTAAATCTTTGCTTCTGGGGAAATCTCTAGAACGTTCATGTTTTCAGATGAGGGGTCCGCAGCCAAATATAGAGAATACTGGGGGTCCTTGGCACTAAACATGTTGAGGATTACTGACAAAGGAACATAGATTACAGAAAAAATTGAATCTAGGATCAGAAAATAGAATCTAGCGGTAGAAATAGAATCTAGAACTATATCTTGCTCATATTGCTGGCAGTGTGCATGGATACAACACACATTGGAATTATTAAGTTGGAGAAAATGATTCCCAGACTTAGGTTTCTAAACTTGTATGGGGAGGTTTATGTTTGAGCTAAACCACATAAATGTGTAAAATTCTGAGTTCAAATCATTATTCAAATCATTGGAGGAGCTTATTGGCATGAGAAAACTTAGCAAACAAACATAAAAACGTATGTGTATTTTCTTAAGCAAATATACTAGGTTCACCCGTTCACTAGGTGTGAACAGGTTAAGTCTAGGGTGACAGGTGTCCGGTGTGTGCACAATGAAACAATGTTCACGTCTCCCATCTGTGGTGTTTTAATGTTTGTCTAATACACACCTTCCTGGTTCTGGTTTTCCACACAGATTTAAAACAACACATCACTCAGTGAAGCACACACACAGTGTGGCTTTCCCAATTTGGCACGCACACACACACAAACACACAAACACACAAGCACACACAGTTGGGAAGTTCTCTTTCTCAACTGCGTTTGTACAGTACAGTGTTTCCCAACGCTGTGCGCACAAACACACACACACACACACACACACACACACACACACACACACACACACACACACACACACACACACACACACACACACACACACACACACACACACACTCTCCTTTGGTGTCTTCTTTTACTGTGACAACAGAGACCACACAATGATCCAACTTTACTGTCAGCTTTCGCTGAAATTAGTTTTGCGTCCGTGACGTCAGTGTTCAAGACACAGACAATGCATGAATGCATTACAACATGGTAGACACAATACAGGACAAGACTCACATCAACAGTCAGAGAAATGACAAATGAGCGTTAACAATTTTGGTTAAAATAAAAGCAAAACGGACTGACGTACAAAAGTGTTGTTTTGCAAAGCATTTGCCCCTCTCTGCCAGCAGTGGGAGACAACAACACGCAGAACCTATAGACAGTGGTTCTACTGAAATATTGTACTTACAGTAGGTACAACACTGTTTGAGGTATTTGAACTTAACTTTGATATTTTCAATCTCTAGTGGTTTTACCTTTACTCCACTGCAGTATATTTTTAAACTTTAGTTACTTATTAGATTGTGATTAATATTACAAAACATACATTAATAACTTCAGCCCTTTGTATCTTTAGGCTTTTGGATCTGCTGTTTTTAAAATATTGTTATACATTGTATAACTTGAAATAGAACATTGTGCATAATGACTACTTTTTTGGTACCCTGTACTTTTATATTATTATTAAAGAATGAGTACTTTTTTCTGTCCCTGCAACTGAATAGAATTCCACCTTGTGTTTTTGTCCTTCCCAACAGGAGATCCATTTCACTCATCTCATCCTGTGTACTGGCACTGATGGACCTTTCCCTGGGAAGTACAACACCATGGCCTCCTATAACACTGCCATCCACAAGTACCAGGAGCTTGTCAACCAGGTACCCTACACTACAGTACACTACAGTACAGCCTCACCACAATTTGCAACTCTACATTTTTATAAGGGGATGAATCTAGAATTGCAGTACCATCCACTGACTTCCTAAAAGTGAAAATGTATCATCTGCGATCTGCTTGTATTAAACATTTTCAAACTCACCAACATTGCAGCTGTAAGGAAAGGGAATTATCCTCTTTCTATCTGCAAAGCATTTGTTGATTTGACTTGAAAAAAAATCCACCATAGACATGTTATGGACTACTTTCTGTCAATGTAAATTCTCTGCAGGTGATACTTTTGATAGGTGCTGGAATTTGGAAGCGCTCATCATTAGTCACTGAACAGCCCTGTGTACCACCTGTTTAGAATTTGCACATAATGCAGAAGGCAGCAGCGCGACCCATTAATACAAACGAGTGCCTCTCAAGTCCAGCACTTTTATTTATTGACAGAAATTAGCTCATAGCAGTCTATTTATCAAACAAACACTTTGTACATAGAAAGAGGATAATTCAAGCTTTCCCTACAGCTACAATATTAGTGAATTTAATGTTGTTTAATGCAAGTCAATGGAGGGTATTCCAACTCCTCTACATTCATCCCATTATAACAAGGCACACAAACTACAGTCAGATCAAGCACACCACAAGTTACAACAACAAATGTACATGTTTAATTACCTACTTGTTGTGAGTGTTGCCTTATAGTTTGGTCTTTTTATGTAAGCGGGATCAACTTGCTTCATGATTCTGTTTGTGGTGTTGTTAACTAAACCAAACGGATTACCAAAGCTATGTTAGAAAACTAACAGCGTAAATGAGTTGTTTGTGGCAGACAAGCGGGCTGGCTGGGCCATCTTTGCAATATGTCTCAAATGTACACACAATGCATATAATCAAAACAGCAGCACGTAGTCTTCTACTTCTTCTTCATGTTGTTTTACAGTGGTTTGCATCCATCTTTTGCTGCACTACCGCCACCTCCAGATCCGGAGTGACGATCAGACAAGCGTCTTTGTGCTAAACTTTTTACAATGTTATCAGTGACCACCCACATTAATCCTTGGGATGGGAGGATTCACTTACCTCACAAAACAATACAATATCGATATTTAGGAATCTGAATTGATTTATATTGTGATTCTTAATTATGCTGTGATTTAATTCAATATATCGCATTTTTGTCGCAAATAACTGTGCTTTTATTAATTAGACTAGAACATTTTAAAGCTGAATTCCACCCATCTTCAAGATTCTTTTCTGAGGGCGTACAAATGGAAAGAAATTCTAAACAATATGGACCATGACAAGTTCAATCAACTAGAACATTTTAAAGCAATTCAACAGATTTACGATATCTGGTTTCATGTCTAGTATAGTGGATGGTGGTGATTGTTGTGCTGGTGTGTTTGCACGTTCCAGATCCAGGCAGCAGACACAGTGCTGGTGGTTGGAGGAGGATCTACTGGCGTGGAGATGGCTGCTGAGGTCAAGACAGAATACCCAGAGAAGAAGGTTAGGGTATAATACTATAATTAGGGTTGTCCCGATGCCAGTTTTTTCATGTCCGAATTTCTGTGTTAGCCAATGCCGTTATCAAATACCGATACCAGAGAAGAATATGTACAAAAGAAAAAAAGATCTTTTATGAACTCCACCAACTGGGAATAGCAGAGTCCTTACTGGAATGTGCACTTGGGCAAATACAAAGCAAGCTCCACATGGCCCAACATTTCATTTAACTACTATAGTGTCAACCCCTTACCCGTTTGGAAATCAGGTTTGGAAATAATAGTGTGTGTGTGTGTGTGTGTGTGTGTGTGTGTGTGTGTGTGTGTGTGTGTGTGTGTGTGTGTGTGTGTGTGTGTGTGTGTGTGTGTGTGTGTGTGTGTGTGTGTGTGTGTGTGTGTGTGTGTGTGTGTGTGTCAGGTGATCCTGGTCCACTCTCGCCTAGGTCTGTGCGACACGGAGCTTCTGCCGAGCGTGAGGCGACAAGCCAAAGAAGTTCTGCTGGAGAAAGGAGTCAAAGTCATTCTGGGTAAATCACACAGCCGCCATGTCCTACAATGAACCAATAGGGGAAGGGGCAGGGGTGGACTGGGAGCTCAAAACGTACCGGGCAATTTTGTCTCAGAGCGGCCCTCAGAGCGGCCCTCTGAATCTTTGTGGGGGCTCCGGGGCCTGAGCCCCCATGAGAATTTAAGACATAAGGGGCTCTGGGGCTCGGGCTAACTAAAATTAGTTAGTTAGTTTTAGTTAACTATAAAAACCCTGCAATAGGCAGTCTCATTTGAAGAGGACAGAGGGCCGCCAGCACTGATTCGTGGGCCGGTTTTGTGCAGATTTTTTTTTTTAAATTAAAACACGACATTAACGGCCCCCGGGGGGTCGGCCCACCGGGAAAATGCCCTGTATGCCAGACTGTCAGTCCACCCCTGGGAAGGGGACTGATGTCATGTGATTATTTCTTTGACCCTGCAAAAAACCCTCAGACGTTATGTCTCAGAGAATGTGATTTTTGTCAGAATCGCAGCAGGTTGTGGAATATTTGGGTGGTCCCGTTTTCATTTTGCACCACACTGTGCGGTTGTTGCAATCACCCGCACTTCAATACTTTACCATACACTGCACTATGACAAAATAAACTCAGAAATGAAGCAAGCTGCTTTCACACCATGAAGCAACAGTAGATCCAAAGAACCTTGAAATGCCCCTTAGCTGCATGTGTGTCTCAAACATTACAACAACATAACTGTATATCAGGTGACGGCAGCCTTGTCTTGTTGTATAGGTCAGTCAGAGGCTGACCAGCCTGGGTCAGTAGTAATGCTATGGTCTCTTTGGGTCAGTATTAATGCTATGGTCTCTTTGGGTCAGTATTAATGCTATGGTCTCTTTGGGTCAGTAGTAATGCTATGGTCTCTTTGGGTCAGTAGTAATGCTATGGTCTCTTTGGGTCAGTAGTAATGCTATGGTCTCTTTGGGTCAGTAGTAATGCTATGGTCTCTTTGGGTCAGTAGTAATGCTATAGTCTCTTTGGGTCAGTAGTAATCCTGTGGTCTCTTTGGGTCAGTAGTAATGCTATGGTCTCTTTGGGTCAGTAGTAATGCTATAGTCTCTTTGGGTCAGTATTAATGCTATGGTCTCTTTGGGTCAGTAGTAATGCTATGGTCTCTTTGGGTCAGTAGTAATCCTGTGGTCTCTTTGGGTCAGTAGTAATGCTCTGCTCTCTTCATGTCAGGTCAGAAGGTTTCCAACCTGGATGAACTGGAGCTCAACGTGACCCGTAAGGACATGTCAGTGACCACGGACACGGGGTCCCAGCTGAAGGCTGACCTGGTGATCTGCTGTACGGGTCAGAAGATCAACTCCGCGGCCTACGCCTCCAGCCTGCGTAAGAAACACTCAGCTCTGTTCCATAGCTATAATTTCACGCTCTCAAGAGTTAAAGGTAATAGAGGCAAAAGAGACCCAAAGATTTTTTCACCTGTCACGGGATGGTGAGCAGCCAATCAGAATCAAGTATTGGGACTAGCAGTTTTATAACAGTCAAGGCATGGCCTATGCAGTGGAAAAATGTGGGACATTTATTTACAATGTTTTAGTATATAGAAAAGTTATTTGTGGAGAGGTTTGTCTATCACATGTTATGCTTAGCTGTGATTGGACCATAGCTGTATGGAGAGGAGCTTACTTACAGGTCTATTGTGGACAAAATGTTATCCAGGCAGCAATGACAATATAGTTTTGTTTTCCAAATCCAGCCTGGAATTGTGGATAAAGGCAAAAGAAATCTTTAGTTTTGGGGCTGAAATGTCCTCAAATGGTGGTCCATGGCTCAAATGCTGATTAAATAGCGGGCCCAAAAACCAACTGAGCTAAAATAATGAAACATAATCATTGAGATTAAATGTTCTACCAAGTAAAGGGAGGTTGTTTTACTGCCGGATGTATGGTGTATTGTGGTGTGGTTTGGTGTGGTTTTGGCGTGGTTGCAGCGCCCAGCTGCCTGACAGAGAGCGGAGAGCTGAAGGTGGACCAGCACCTCCTGGTGGACGGGTTCAGTAACGTGTACGCGGTGGGCGACTGCGCTCACCTCAACGAACCCAAGCTGGCGTACCACGCCGGGCTGCACGCCAGCGTGGCTGTCGCCAACATCACCAACAGCGTGGCAGGCAAGGCCCTGACCACCTACAACACAGGTAGAGACTAGAGTTTTCAACGAACCTGGAACTAAAAGCCCAACCATATAAAACCCTACCTGCCTCAGCCCTAAACCGAGCCCTTTTTACCATCATGTTAGGCCCAAAAACCCGAAAAAGCCTGACAGAATGAAAAGAGAGACAAAAAAAGAGACCCACTAATACGATAATTGCACGTGCTGTGTTTCAGCTGTGTGTGCATGAGAGAGAAAGAGAGAGAGTTATAATTGCGAAATAATGGATTTTCTAACTCACGTTCAACTCGCTGGTTGTAATTGTTCCATTTCCACCATCCAGGGGCAAGTAAATAAGTTAGTCCCTTTAATTCCTCTGAAGTGACAGCCTTATATCCAGTTGTTGATCGATTAGGCATCAACATCATGATTCCTAATGCACATTTTAAAATGTCACATGCCTGTATAACTCAACCAATAATAACAAACATGAGAGCATTACACATAACGTTTACACATGCAAAGAATAGCATTTCCCCTGTACACCAACCCAGTTGGCAATAGCAAGCACCACACAACATAATTTACATATAACATTTACATATAAAAATAAACAAACAAGTAGTAAGGAATAATTGAAAGTCTGTTTATGTTGTTGTGGTTTCCTACCAGGCAGCGTGACCATGCTGCTGGCCATGGGACGGGACGACGGCGTGGGACAGTTCGCTGGCGTGAAGCTGCCCCGCTGTCTGGTGACCCTGGGCAAGAGCAGAGACCTGATGGTCTGGAAGAGCTGGCGGGACATGGGGCAGACATCTCCCTGAACGAAGCCCTACCAGGGAGACGGGGAGGATAGACCAGGCCACCAGGGGGCTCCAGACCCTGCCCTTTCACCCGTCTGTAAAACTACTGCCTACAGTCTGCCTAATGGCAAAAACTCCAGGCACCATGAGGGGAGTGGAGGGGAGGGGGACCAGACATGCTTTAAAAGGATCCCAGGCTAATAAGCCTGATATGGATACATTATACTTAACTAGAATTGAACATTTAAAACACATATAATACGTTTTTTAGTTTAAAAATAGTTTATATTTTTACCCCTGGGGCGCACCATTTTACTGTGCCTATCATAGTATGAGGCTCCAGGGAAAATCTTGCCTGGGGCTCCAATTTGCTTAGAAACGCCATTGTCACAATGCAGCTTTTTACTATGGTGAAAGAAATGCACATGCCATTCCTTTCTATGTCGAAAAGGCAGCAGTTCAGGAGAATAGCTTTTTTTTGCATTGAACAAATCTGTTTACAAAATCCATGTCTGAAAAATGTTGATCTACAAGCTGTCTCCTGTAGTTTACTGAGACGCTACACTGTCTCTGCATTCTATGTACCTATAGTTTACTGAGACACTAGAACACTGTCTCTCTGCATTCTATGATCCTATAGTTTACTGAGACACTAGAACACTGTCTCTCTGCATTCTATGATCCTATAGTTTACTGAGACACTACACTGTCTCTCTGCATTCTATGATCCTATAGTTTACTAAGACACTAGTACACTGTCTCTCTGTATTCTATAATCCTAGAGTTTACTAAGACACTAGTACACTGTCTCTCTGCATTCTATAATCCTATAGTTTACTGAGACACTAGTACACTTTCTCTCTGCATTCTATGATCCTGTAGTTTACTGAGACACTACACTGTCTCTCTGTATTCTATGATCCTATATTTTACTGAGACACTAGTACAATGTCTCTGTATTCTAACAGTATATACATTTAACTTGCATCCTATAAGTCACTGGATGAAGAGCATTAAGCTATAAATGCCTGTGAACTGCTTGTGCTTGGGTCTTTTTTTTTTTTAGCAAGAACCCAATGCTACCATGTCAGTGGCAGTGGTACAACAGTACATTTTGAGGTACAATCTGTTCTTCGTGTATAAGGTTCATCTTGGATAGCGTCATTCTGTGTTCTGTAGAGAAGCAAATATGTCCTGTGATTATGTGAAATCAGTTACATCTCATAATGTCCATTTCTGGAGGGAAAATGCATTGTAATCGTGGATGGATTAGTACCTTTTCACCATCGATCGATGCTTTGTGAGTGAAAACCACAGGGCTGATCGGTTTGTTTTTATTACAGCTCTTATATGACGTGATCTAAGATTTACATAATGTGATTTCCAATAGAACTTTAAAACCAAGCTGGCGCCTCCTTCGTGGCACCTAGGGTGCCTGGACCCACGTCCAGGGGTTGTCTCAGTATACTGTGAGAATATTATCACTTAGCGCACTTTACTTGGTACGTTTTTTTTTTTGTTGTTTTTATTTCTACAGTACACTTTCCGTCCCGGCACCAAATATAGCAGATCTACCAGCTCAACGCATCAAAGATTTTTGGTGAATGTTTGTTTGAAGTGATCAAACCAGAGCCTAAAGTTCTCCGTTTGGGGGCGGATTTCATGTTAACGTGTTGGTTAATTTAACGACTGAATCAGTTAAAATGAGCAAAAATCATTTTCAGTCTTGGAGTTTGGGGGGTTTTAAGCACTGGGTTAAACACAGAGTACAAGTTATATTTTCAAGCAATCCTAGTAATGGAAAGGGATAAACCGCTCCAGTTTTTCCCTCTTCATTGGAATGAGGTGCATATTTGCATACTGTTACAGACAATACATGCTCTATAAAGTAATGTGCTTCAAGACTGCTGCTGTTGTAGAAGAAAAGCAAAAAAAAAAAAAAAGTTTGAACACCTTCACCAGCTGGGGGCACTATTGCATCAGGTTACAACACTCCAACTCTCACATTCTAAGTAATTTCCTCAAAGTGCCTTATCATTTGAATGATTTGTGTTATTATTTTGCTAGTAATGTCACCAACAGCTCAACAAACATATTCCTTTGTAAATGTAAACCAACCAGCTGGGAACTGTCCCGGACACATTTGTACGATTTTGGTTTCCTACATTTTGTTTTAAACGTTTAAAAACTTTTTCAAAGGCGGTTTGTTAAGGCCTCAGTCCTCTGAGACACAGACATTAGTGAAGTTACGATGTGAAGTCAGCATTTAAGATTGGAGTACACGTTTTTTTTTGTGGTGAAAAACAAAGCTCAAGCAAACTCATTTAAAAATTTACAACTTTAATATACATTATATACATTAAAAAAAACATTCTATACATTTTGTTTGTGTTGTCATTCATAACATTTAGTTACATTCCAGCACAGTGTTCAGATGCTGACTGCAGTTTTTTTTTTTTTTTTTTTCTTCACGGTTTTATACAACATCTCATCTGCAGTGTGTGAAATCAAAACAGTCTTCATTATCTTGCCATCGTAAAGCTTCGTTTCGGCTCATCATGAGCGAAACTCAGCTTTTCATTCTACTGTACATTGGACTTACAAGATTCTGACCAGTGTGATCTCACAAATTAATGCTTGTTCATGGCGGTTTTGTTAAAGGAAACCTGGAGTTTGAAGCAGTGCTCTCAAAAGCAGATCACCTTCAAACATGACCTGGTGATCAGTTTAACATCAGCACCGCAGCATCAGGAGGACATTCTTACTGAGAAATACGTCAAGCATTATTACATTCAGGTCATTTTGTCAACATACAGTAAGTTAAGATGTAAAAAAAAAAAAGAGAACACAAGACTTCAAACATCTTCATCTGAAAGATGAAGATTTGAAAGAAAAAAAAAAACATTTTACAATGAGGTAGAGAGCAAACAAACAATATTGTCATCAGCAAACACTTATGAATAAATATACTGTTCAGTAAAACAGTGGAACACTAAAGCCACAGAGTTATTACAAATAAATCAATAAATAATGTAAAAAAAAAAAACTAAAAAATACTAAATTATGGGGAAAAAAAGAAAATAAACGGCCATTTCGACTTTTCCGGCTACTTTTCCCAGTTGCCATCATGCCGTCAATTAACAGAATAAATATGGCTTGCCGTCGACATTAATATCTGCTTACATACATACATGTACATGAACTGCATTAATACCACAGTGACTTCAAAACATTAATACACATAATGTCAGCTCTTCTCGCAGATAGTATAAACTAAAGAATTAGTGTCTAAAGTGGGTCCTGCCCAGAATGGGGGTCATATGCAGTACTGGAGGAACCAGTTCCACCAGTACAAAGAACCAGCGGTGGTGTCATTCAACACTCAGCGCAGAACAACGTAGGGGTGGGTCTGGTGGGGGTCTGGGCGACGTGGCAACGTCATACAGTTGCCAAACAAGTCAACTAAACTGGTAAAGCCGGTTTGGGTTGGCCAAGGTGAGGCCAGGCTGGCCTCACGTTACGTCTGCCTGTCGGAATGTTGTCCTCAAGTTTCTCATCGGCTTGGGAAGTGTGTGTGTGTGTGTGTGTCACCTCCATGGAATGTTTATGCAATTCCATTGAGGTGTCACCACCGGAAAAAAACAAAAACAAACCAACCTACCTTGTGAATGTTGCTACCATTGTAGATTGGTGATTTTAAAAAAGTGGTCAAGTACGTTTGAGATAAATCATGAGCCGATGAAGTATTAAGAGCTTGGAACACACAGGTTATTTTACCTCTTCCCCCTTAAATAATGTCCCGTCTTAGACATGCAACGGATTTCACCCGAGTGTGTCACAATTTAAAGCCCAAAGAATGAAATGATGCAGTGCGTTGACCGCTTGGGCAAATGACCGGCCAACTACTGGACATCACAACCACGAGGTCAATCAGTTTGAGAAGGACACAGGGTGGAAAGTGAACCCCTTGAGCCATAAAGTGATTAACCTATGTAGTTCCAACTTGGATTAAGTGATTTAAAGTGATTAAAGTGTCAATAAGACGGAATGAGCAAAACAAATATACGGTAAATGAATGGTTTGTTCGGAGACCTCCGTGTTCGTGATCACTCTTGATTTTCAGCCGGTGGCAGAGCCACATGCATGCAACCAAACACTGGGGGGAGGCGCAAGTCATGGTCTTTGTGGAGCACCCCCCTCGATTAAGTATGGCTCTTGGTTCTCTGAGAACTATAATTATAATACAAGAATAACGCGAGTAAGTTTAAATTAACAGCTTCCACTTGTAATTTTGTCAAGTTTTTTAGCGAGCTCGTTTTTAAAAGCTCTGCACATTTTTTTGTTCCACTCATCTACAGTACGACGCAGGGTGACCGTGTAGACGTACCGTCCGAGAAGTGTTTTACTCCGCCTTTGTGGCCTTGCGTTCGCTGCGGCGGGGGTCCTTGGCCTCTCCGCCGCCGCCCCCCTTGACCAGATATGCCTGGTAGAAGAAGTGCGAGAACAGCAGCAGGTAGCTGAAGTACATCAGGGACCCCCACAGCACGTTGTCAGGCGTTGAGGGGCAGTCGCCATTGGCGCCGTTCATCCAGCGCCAGACCAGCGCCGCCACCGTCACCCCCATGGCCATCTGGGCGATCTGCGCCGCCGTGATGAGCGCCGCCAGCGGCCGCGGCACGCGGCAGCCGGCAGCGCGCGCCGCGTAGTAGCTGTACATGAGAGCGTGAACGCAGTAGTTCATGGTCATGAACCAGCCGCCCCCGGCCACCTGGTCCTTGTAGGAGTACCAGGAGTAGAGCAGCACAGTGACATGGTGGTACCAGTGGAGGAAGATCAGCCGCTGCTTGCGGAGCACGATGAACGCCGTGTCGCCTGAGGAGGAGGAAACAGATGGAGGGACGGTTAGAGGACCTTCCGTGGGGTTCTGTGCACACACATGCCGTTTTGGAGAACAACATATCGGGCCTGATTATTCCCTACTGGCCTGATTATCAGACTAGAGTTCAGCTTCCTGAAGCTTGAGTCTGAAATTCTCCGCTGTCTGTGAGATTTCAAGGGGGAGGGGCTTGGTTCATACCAAACAAACCAGATGTTGTTGTCCATCATGTTGCTAATGGGCTAGGCAGATTGCCAACCACTCAAACACAGCCAACGAGCGCTACTAGCATGTGAACAAAAAGCAGTAAAATACTGTATGTAAATTATGTTTATGCAACCCAACGCTTTTTAAGAAACTATTTATCATAGGTGGGTTTAATGGACAGATTGAGACGGCTGCGATTCACCGCAGTTGCAGCCGCCATGTTTGTTGTTTGACAGTGTAACTAGTGACGGGGCTGCTGGCCAAGCTGTGCATGTTCGGATTCGTCGTTAGATGAATTAGATGATACTCAGGGTTCATTCATACACGCATTCTCTGTGCAGTCAGTCGGTGTTTCCATGCATTCCCCAATGGAAGTCACATGGTTTGACCAACCCTGTTGATTGACGGAGCCGATCACACAAGAGTGTTTGATCAAACCGTGTGACCTCCATTGGAAAAGCATTGGGGTGAAGCCATGAAACACAGACTGCACACAGAAATGTCTGTCTGAAATGTTGCATATGAAGACCTAACATGGTGAAACACAACTTGATGTCATCAAGTTGTGTTTTACCATGTTAATGATTTTTTTCAGACCTCCATTTCTAAGAAACACAGAATGGGGGCAACCTTTGATCATGTGTGCACAACACCTCTAGGTATATTAATGACAGAAAACTGTTGAAAATGGGAGGAATTCCCCTTAAAGTAAAAAAAAATGCTCCACACACTGCATCCATGAAAAGTGTGAGCGTGTATATGTGCAGGTTAACATTTAAGAATATTAATATGATATATTTTCTAAAGAAAGGGTTTTGGACCTAGGTTTCCACAGCGTCAATGTGTCAACTCACCTAGCTCAGGAGCTTTGCTCAGGACGAAGGCGTAGGCCCAGAACTTGCTGACCGGTCCGCTGTAGAAGCTCTGGTCACAGATGGACGCCCGGAAACCACTGGTGGACAGCATGTAGGCCATGTAGCGACCAGTCCGCACCGCCCCAATGATACTGTGGACATAAAAGAAAAAAAAAACACACCATGATGATACTGGACTCAAAAACAATGCACCGAAACTCAGTACACTGCACCAGGGTTTTTCAACAGGTGGTCCGGGGACCACCAGTGGTCCCTGACTGAGAGGATTCCAGGTGGTCCCCAGCTAAATGGGAAGTTGGTTAACCAGATGTAACTCTTTGAGAGCGTAAGCATCGTGGCTCAAATGCTGAATAAATAGTGGGCCCTGGTATGAAAAAGGTTGACTACCACTGCACTGGACAATCACAATGCAACACTAATGTAGGTAGGCTACTGGCAACTACACCAATCTTAAAAATCACAGCAGCAGGTGCAGATGGACAGCATGTGTGTAATGCATGTTTCTTTCAAACCAAAAAGTCTCAGGTTCAATTCCAGTGGCCTGCCCTGAAGTTGTCACCCTTCACATCACATTGGAATCATATCCGCCTCTACCCTTTGCATTACACATGTTAGCTAAGGTTGGTGTTTATTGCACTTAGTTTGTTCACTTTAGATGTATATCTGTAGCACGTTGACACCAGGAAACACACAAGAGCAGAACTCCTCAGTCACACCCTGCATTGTTTTATGAGTCATTGTCGTGTGTGTCACACTCAAGGTTGTATAACTGTTAAACTAAAAGAACTAGCAATGTAATGAGGATGAATTCCAATCATTCTGGATTCTTGCATTTTCCCCCCTCTGTCTCTCTCTGTCGCTACTGCAATCAATGGAGCTCAGCTGTCGGCAGGAGAGGACAACTGTCCTGTCCTTCTACACACAAAGTGTGAAATAATCTTGTATTTCTTCTTCTTTTAAAGAGGATTAATGGACATGGTCCATCTATGGGCTCCCTTGGCACAAAATCTTTCCAAAATATATAGCTCAATAATTAATTCTCCTTGGACAGGAAACTGTTTGTGAACCACTGGTTTTGGTTTTTACGTGGGAAAAGTGTACCCCACCCCAACATACCCACAACAAACAGGAATAGATCCTGGCTCTGCGCTGACTCAACAAACTGAACTCTGCACACAAGGTGTAACTTTAGCCTTCCTATCGCTCTAAGTCGATCAAATTGTGATTATCAAACAATAGCAATTATCATGTAAAAAGTCCGAGTCATCAAGAGGACAGAGCTCACGTCTACAGAGTCTTGGCAACGTCTTCTGTGTTGATAATGAGTGTATTGTTACCCCAGGAGAAGAATGACAGGGAAGGTGACAGCGCCTCAAACACAGTAGGCTAACACACAAGCTGATGAGCTGAGCTTACAGGAACAATGGAAGCACCACGTTTAGGTACACAAGCAGGGGCGTTTTTGCCATTAGGCAGACTAGGCAGTTGCCTGGTGCGCCATGAAGAGGGGGGGGGGGGGGGCATTATACTTGTCCTCTAACTAGAATTGAACAATTAAAAATACCTATAATATGTTCTTTAGTTGAAAAATAGTCCCTATTTTTAGCCCTTGGGGCGCACCATTTTGCTGTGCCTGTCATACCGGTAGGTATGAGGTCAAAGGAGATTTTCCCTGGAGCCCACCCTTACCAAATGGACCCGTAAGGGTCCATTTGGTATACATCCATGTAGTCAGGCATACTACAATGCTTCATACAGTCATAAAAACAGGGTCAACAAGATGCTCAGTTTTTAGTCTTTATACCAACTGATTGCACCACACATCGTTTACACACAAATATCCCTCAGGGGGTCACACCAAACATTAGAATAACGCACACACACACGCACGCACACGCACACGCACACACACACACACACACACATTCTATAAGAGCACATACCAGTAATATTCATAGTTACTGGTGTGTGATTATTCATGTGGAGTGGAATTAACAGAAAGGACAATTTACTAATTCACTTAAGTGCGGCATGTGCCGTGTCCACACATTAATCCTAAACTATAGCTATCGATGTCTGCAGAAAGGCTGCAGACATCGCCGATGCACTGACCTTAATGTTTTGTTTTTCGTGTGCAATATTACGTGACAAAAGTTAAGGCCGACATAATGACATGCAGGCTCCAGCATGGCAACCTAACAATAAACATGATGGACTGGCGGTCCTGGCACACCTGTTATTATTGAGCCTGGCAACAACATGAATCAAATTACATCATGCGAATTGTCACAAGACAGTTGAACAATGACTCCATTGTTTTATGCAAAGCTAATAAATAAAGAATCACAATGTGATGAAATAAAAGTGTCATCATTCAACTCCATTATAAAACTGTGCAGAAATTCCAGACTTTTCAAAGACACTGGAGGCCCAAATAGGGCGGTTAGTTGTCACATTTTACTTTTTACGTTTTACTCACATAATTGCAATTAATGATTTCATGATTTGCAGTCTATTTCCACTACTTTCAGCATGGAAATATTAATATTCAAAAATGACTGTGATTATCTCAAATAATTTGCGATTAGACAATGTATGTACTAATTGTGACTACCGGCTGAGCCCCGACAAGAAGGGAATCTACAAGTTAATGCTTTAAAAAAAACAGACATACGGCATGCTGCTTTGCACATCATGAACTATTTTTTGACATTAAAAAATAAATTCAAGTTTTTTTTTTTTTTTTTTTTTTTTTTAAACACAAATCTCCAGATGGAATGAGAGTATAAACAGGGCCGGATCTAGGCATGGGCATGGGGGGGGGGCTATGTCCCCCTAAATACTCTGACTGACCCACCACACATGATATATCACAGCATTTCAAATTAAAGTGGCTTATATTTAAAATGATTTACACTACTACTAACCAACTACAGTTATCTCACCACTAAACCAACAGCATTTCATCATTCAAAACAGAGAACACTCTGAGTCACTGAGTTTAAATAGGATCTCTCACCTGAACACAGCCAGACTGAGGGACCAGAGGATCAGGGGGATCCGGAGGTTTAATTTGGGTCTCTCTCTCATGAAGTGTCGTCCCCCAAAGACCAGCACCACGTACAGAGCGCAGAACACGAACGACTGCCTCCTGGAAAAACACAGGAAATAAAATGCATAAACTTTATGAGTACCGGCAGTACAAAAACAACACAGAACCAGGGCTGTCTGTCACCAGATCATTACTCATTGGATTCATTGTCACTCACTCACATAATTGAAATTAACGATTTCATTGTCACCCTCTGTTCCTACTAGACCAGTGGGTCTCAATAGACCTTTAGGTAACCCCCTCCCCAAACTACTATGGTCCAATCACAAGCTAAGCATAACAGGTTTTAGACAAACCTCTCCACCAATAGCTTCCACTGCATGCATGCCTTGTTGGTGGACTTGGAAGAGATTTTGAAGGTCTGGTTCCTAAAATGAACCAGTATTTATTGTGTAAAGTCCATGATATTTACATTGGAATGAATGAGCCCGGCTGGAAAGTGTCCTAGGGTGGACATGCTTAAAAAGAGGAACATCTGGTCACCCTAATGGTACTAGGCTCATTTCCTAGTGGTCACACAAATAATTGTGCTGAACTATTTAGTTGTGCTCTGAACATTACAGTAGAACGTACATACAGCATCATGTTTTTCTTCTCTCTCTTAGCACAGGTACAAAGCAGAAATAATAATTTTATATGTAAAAAAAAAAAAAAAAGTCACAAAAATCCTGTGTATGTAGATCAACTATTTCTGCCGTTTAAAACAGAAAGGTTGAATTATTTTCAACATGGAAAATGATTATTGTGATTAGGTAACAAATTGTCCTCCATATATAGACAGTAGCAGGTTAAAAATAGCAGTGCACCTTCTTCTTCGCATGCAGTCGGAGCTTAAAATAAAAGCTATGGATTAAAAACGGGATTAGCTCATTCTTTCCACTGACTCATCATACAGGTTACACAGGACTGATTTGTACAGGACATAAAGCCAGATTAACCAATTTTAGAGGACTTGATTCTACAAAATGTCAATTAGTGTCTATGTATGTCCTGAGCCAGTGTTTGAGGAGCCTAGTGTTGCCTACAACAGGTATACAGAATTTGAATATCTTATTCTTCCCCAGGGCTTAAATTCAATTCCCATTCTGGGATCTGACAAATGTAACCAAATGGACCTGTGGGATATATACTGTACTTTGTAAAGTGTGTATGACTCAACATACAGTTAGTTGGCTTGCATCACATCCACTAATTAGATAAGTATTAGTTTCAGCTAGCGACTGACTCACTGCAGCTCATTTGCATACATACATACCAGAGCACTGTATTCTGCCCAAATCTACATTCTGAGTCTGTAACTAACCCAAAGGAACCAAATGGACCCCTGAATTTAAAAGCATTTTACTATGCCACTAACATGGTGAATGGTCACATCTTGATCATCACCAAATTGCCAATGCCATTGATACATAGCATCCCCTAGAACAGTGGTTTTCAACCATTTTGATACCAGGGCCCACTATTTACCCAACATTTGAGCCACGGACCACCATTTGAGGACATTTTCACCCCACAGACCCAAAACGAAAGATCTCTTTTGGTTGTCCGCAATACCAGGCTGGAAACAAAACAGTCAAACAGTAGGCTACAGATATAGATACACAATACAGATCATAAATGACCATTAATATTCTACATAGTTGTGTAGACTTGGGGCCAATTCAAATGATGAATATTTTAACTCTTGAGAGTGTAAAAATGAAACCAAATGATATGGAAAGTTACATCTGGTTAACTAACTGTCCATCATTTAGGCTGGGGATCACCTGGAAGTGTAATGGACCACTGGTGGTCCCTGGACCACTGCGTGAAAACCACTGCCCTAGATTCATACTAGCTCTGGTCCAGAGCTCCACTGCAAACTCGGAAGCAGTGGAGCTCTGGACCGGAGCTAGAGATTCATCCCATTATAAAAACGAGTTGCATTCTGCCATCCACCCCAGGGGTTGACACTTAGGTCTTCGAGGCACTTGCCCATCGGGCAAGTGCAAGTCAGGTTCTACTTGCCCTCAGGTCATGGTCACTTGCGCCCCCCCCCCCCCCCAAAAAAAAATATATATTGTAAATTTTACATTTAAGTTTACTTCCTACTTGGGTGCTTTAAACCAGGGGTTTTCAACAGGTGGTCCGAGGACCACCAGTGGTCCCTGAGAGGGTTCCAGGTGGTCCCCATCTAAGTTGGTTAACCAGATGTAACTCTTGAGAACGTAAAAATGAAACCAAATGGACCCTTGCGGGTCCATTTGGTTTCATTTTTACACTCTCAAGAGTTAAAAAACATCATCTTAATTAGCCCAGGTCTACACAACTAGAGAATGTAGAAGATTAATGGTCATTTTGATCTGTATGTTAATTTGCCTGTTTTGTTTCCGAAATCCAGCCTGGAATTGTGGATATCTAGAAAGCAGGGAAAGACACAGAGGCAGAGTGCAATGACTGCCTTCAAGACAAATTTATCTTGTGTTGTGTTATTGCGCACTAAGTTGCACACTTGCCCGATCGGGCAACCAGGTAGCAGTCTTCACTTGCCCCACCATTTTTTTTAGCCTACTTGCCCCGGGCAAGCGGGCAAGTGTTAGTGTCAAGCCCTCATTGCAGAATATAGTTCCAGTTTGACTCACCAGTTGTTCTGCATCCACTCCACCGCTCCTCTCTCATCGAAGCGGCGCTCGAAGCTGAACTCTGACAGAGGCAGAGGAGGATCCCAGCTCTCGTTCATCTTTTATTATTTAGTACAAAAATATAACTAATAATAAAAATCTCAACTAAACTCCACAAACACACACAGCTAGTTAGCCGTTGTGTAAATAAAAATAATGTGAGTAGAAAGCAGCCTTGTAGCAGATCCAGGCAGGTGTGTGTGTGTGTGTATGTGTGTGTGTGTCAGCTGAATGTCCACACCTGTTATCTCACACACGTTAAATCCTATTACCCTGGGAGGGCGTGGCCACGCCTTCCTCCATGCTGATTGGACGAGAGGGCCTCCCTTCGAGCCACACACCCGCACACGCCCCGCAGTGACGCAATGCTGACTGATACTGATACTGATGATGACTATCCGCCCTGGAATGTTATTTTCCTTCAAAACTCGATGTCCCTTAAAGGGTTAGTCCACCCATTTTCAACATTCTAATATTTCATTAGTATACCCTAGAGGTGCTGGGTGTACGTGATTTGATTAAAAAAAAAAAGAAAAAAGTTCCCCAATTCCCCCATGTTCTGTGAAATATTAAAGCTCATATTATGGTCCCCACTAAGCACTGCTTTTATAGTATGATGAGAAAGTAAATCAATTGAGTTGGTAAAGAAAGGAGTTACATTCATGTCTTGGTGTGACCATGCAGTTCCAATTGGCCACAGGTAAATCATTCACTGGCCTGATTTGGCCGGCAGGCCTTGAGTTTGACATGCATTACAGTATCCCTATGTTTAGCTGCCACGTAAGAACTTAAAAGGAAAATAAGTATTATTTTTTCATATTATTTCATTTTATGTCAAGGAGCCACAGGGCCAAAGAAATGAAAAGTTAGGCCTACATGATCCCTAAATGTAAAATAAGTGCACAGCTGTAGCCTACTGTTTACCTGCAGTAGCCTACAGTGCTGTTTTTACTGTTGCTGCAATTGTGTGAATCAATAGCCAGAGCTACTGCATAGGTTATTTGGCATAAAGTTATACTGTGTGTATGTAGGCCCATTTGTTCTTTGCACAGCCCAATAAAGTAGCCTAAAATGTGTTAAATGTAATTGTCTTACCACCACCCCCCCCCCACACACACACACCCACACACACTCTCCCCGAGAGACTCCAAAAAGTCCAGATGGGACCCTACCCAACGCTCCCCAGTCCAACCGCACCCCAAAACCAGCAGTGGGGGGTATGCACTGTATGCATACCCAGCACTGTACAACCCCGAAACCGCAGATACACTGAACAGCCCTGCCCCCCACCGCAAAAACCTCTACAACCCACCCCCTAAACCTCTCCAACCTACCCCCTCTAACTGTTTTGAGAATAAGGAATAGAATAAGGTCCCTAGACTTTTTGTTGCGTTTCTGAAAATTGAACTGTACTGTGCACTTTTAGAGAATTGTTATTCAAAAATGTATCGAATAAGCCAAATCAAACTTCCAGTAACAGGAGATATGCACACAGGTGGCTTCTCAGTGTTCCATGCCTTAACTGTTACTGTACCTGTTCCTGTACAGCTGGATGATGAATATTTTAACTCTTGAGAGTGTAAAATGAAACCAAGTGGATCCGCAGGGGTCCACTTGGTTTCATTTTTACGCTCTCAAAGAGTTACAGATGGTTAACCAACTTTCCATCATTTAGCCTGGAGACCACCTGGAATCCTCTCAGGGACCACCTGTTGAAAGCCTCTGCCATAGACGGATCTAGAAAATATGGGCCCCTGGGCCGCTGTCAGCCAAAGGGCTCTCCCTCTACACCGGAGCTTTTTTCTTCCCATCGTGGTAGTGTCTGCAATCAATCAGCTTTATTGTCACTTCCACAATATACACTAAGGCATACAGGGGACCAAAATACCATTGTCCACAACTCATGGTTTTAAAACAAAGCAATAAAAAAGCAACAGTTGCAGGAAAAAAGTGCTGATGCATTCAAAGTGCAAAGTCAATATTTGGCAAGCATTCAGTGTCCTGGGGGAAGATACTGTTGGACAGGCTGGCTGTCCAAGATGGTGAGAAGGGTGGAAGAGATCAACCATGGTGTTCATGGTCTTCCTGACACATCGGTCCGTGTACATGTCCGATAGGGGAGGGGGGGGGGGACAGATGACCTTCTCTGCTGTTCTCACTATCTTCTGTAAGGATGTTTCTGGGCTTTCTTGGTGAGAGCTGAGGCGTTAGTGGACCACTTCAGGTCGTCAGCAATATGCACCCCCAGGAACTTTGTGCAGCCCCATTGATGGTAAGTGGGGTTTGCACACTAGGGCCTCTAATGATCATCTCCTTGGTCTCATGTCCACGTTTAAGGACAGGTTGTTTTTGATGCACCACATGGCCAATTAATCCGCTACTGTTTGTCATCGCCGTTCGTGATTAGACCCACCACTGTCGTATCATCAGCAAATTTGATGATGTGGTTGGAGCTGGAAGTGGACAAAGCAGACAGCCCTGGGGGGAACCGGTAGGCCTACTCAGTATGACCACAGTCAGTCAGAATAGGTGCTGGAACCATGCCCTGCACCTATTCTGACTGACTGTGGCCTACAAGTGAGAAAGTCCAGAATCCAGTTGCAGAGAGGTGTGCACACTGCACACACACATATAACGATATAATGACATCTGCAGGATTTACATCAAGGGATTGCTTAAAAATACTAAACAGACAAAATAACGAAGCCAAATAAATGCAAACTGTGTAAACACTTGCAGTAATGTACTGTATCATGATGGTTTTGGACTTCTGGGGTTATTTTATTGACACAAAATGCATACGCCCATTGTTAATAACAGTGACAAGGACCTTGTGCACCACTGTTATTCACTGTTACACCCTTTAGGGCCTCTTTGTCGCCATGCCCGCACTCAAGCTCATGGGCCCCGCCCGAGCTCAGGGGCCCCTGGGCCTGGGCCCAACTGTCACTGTCTCTCTGTCTGCATGGTGCAGAATGATGTCCCCGCAGTGAACTATACGGTAAATGTCAACCCGCAACTCTGCTGTATCTCTTTGTTGCATGCTTTCTTAGGATCATTCACATGCTTGTCATACTGCATTGCATCATGACGTGGTCACACTGAAAGCACATTACATCATCATGATCAGACAAGTCACGCAAACATAATTGCCACCTAGATCTTCAAAACACATTGCGTCATGGTCACACTCACAAGTCTCTCAGACAACAAAACCTAGGAATGTCCAAAAATGCATACAAAGAGGAAATGTGTGTGACATCATCATCATAGATGGAAGTTATAAATTATGTAAACACCAAAAACTACTCTCTGGTCTTGACTTTTTTCCCTTTTACTTAAGTTGTGTAAACCTCTTGCAATCAATATATTGGTGTCAACTGTAGAAGGGGTGTCCCCCTTCTGTCCCTGCAAGTCATCTACAACACACGGGTGACCCGCAGGGCGCTACAGATCACAGGCGACACCACCCACCCTACGCACGGCTTCTTCAACCTCCTCCCATCAGGGAAGAGATTGAGGAGCCTCCGGGCAAGGACCAGCAGGTTGAACGATAGCTTCGTTCACCAAGCCGTCAGGATGCTGAACTCCCTCCCACTCCCTCGCACCGCGCACGCCACTGTGCACGCTCCCACCCCGCACCCCCCCATGCTGCCACTCCTCCCCCCTCCCACGGTGGGGGTGCACGCGCACACACGCACACGCTGAACTCCCTACACACACATGCACACGGACGCTGAACTTTCAACCACCTACTGCCCCTTACACATGCACACACACTCACGCACATGCACGCACTCACACATGGTCAAACACACATACAACTGAAGGACTGGATCGAACTGCTGCCATCCTATCCTATCCTATCTTGCACATGTATACCTCACCTCATAGGAAGCTATATGCTATGTACTGTAGTCTCGTATATAGCTTTAGATTTTTTTTTAGTTGTAGTATACTGTAGTTTCTAGTAGTAGTTTCTAGTAGTTGTATATGTCCTGTCTATAGTCTGTTAGCTTCACACTACTGCCACTTTATCACACCTGGTTAGCCAAGCACCTTCACCTTAAGTTAGGTGTACTGTTCGCACCTTACTGGTCTGCTGCACTATTGTTTGTCTCGTCTATTGTCTCGACCTTGTCTTTTGCACTGTCTATTGTCTTGACTATTGTCTATTGCACTGTCTTGTCTATTGCACTGTCTATTGTCTTGACTTTGTCTATTGCACTGTCTTGTCTATTGCACTGTGGAGAATGGAAACGCTATTTCATCCCTGTATATGTCCTGACATACACTGGAGTGACAAATAAAAACCTTGAACCTTGAACCTTGATTGCCAGATGTTGTGGTGGGAGTTCTGCTCTGGGTTTTTTGGGCCACACATGCATTAAAAGCAACAAAACCCATTTGTTGACCTATTATTTCTAAAATCTTAGCACAGGATTCGTCAACTGCGTGGGGGGGGGGGGGGGGGGCAGTGTTCGTTCAAACAGTTGAACGAACACTGCTCTAATATTTTAGAAATAGGTCATGGTCATGTAATAATACTATTAACCAGTCAGTTTTTGCTTCTACAGTTACAGTTGTAGTTTTGTGGAATCATTTACCTTTAATAAGTGACCTCCACAAAAATGACCAGAACTTCATTTCACCAAAACCAGAGCAGAACTTCCACTACGGACAATCGATTAATACAGTTGACACAACTATTTCCTGTACAACGTAAGTTGAACTCTTGTAAGTTGAATCTCTTTAAACTCACTTCTCCACTATCTTTGCCACTCAATATTCCATGCATTCCACTGTGTGTATGACCTCTATACAAATCACGGACCAGAAACCAGAACATTCTGCATAATGAACACATGCATGTTTAGCTCTAGTTTAGTCAGTTTCCATCACTGCTGATGATGCTGACCCTCCCAGGGAGGTCTGGGAAGGGTCAGCTCCCAGCTCATTACACTGACAATAAGCTAGAAACTGCATCAAGCAGCTGAAACTATAGCAGTCTGAAAGAACACCAAACTATAGTAGTCTGAAAGAACACTTTGGCTGCCAAACTATGATTGACAATTTATAAGATCACCATTCATCTCATTCATTTTTTTTTTATTTTTTAACAAATTTTGTTTTTATATGCTACACAAGTGCAAATCTGACAAAGCGACTTTCTGGGGATGAATATAGTGTAATATTAGAAAAATAAAGACATAAGACAAACACACAAGACTGAGTTAAACTTTGATTTTTTTATTATTCAAAAAATATAAAAGACAAAAAATATAAAGACAGTCAGAACTATACTTAAAATAACAAAAATCCCAAAAAATAAATAACAATAAGAAAATGTGTTATGAAAACACCTGGTTTACTGCAATAAATAACAGGGTGATACAGAAATCACTAAATTCTCAATTATCATATAAATAAATTATCAATTACCACTTTGTAGATTCTGATCATGATTACAAAATATTCCAATTAAGCATTGTTTCATATTTTGGAGTTGGTATATAGATGCGAGGCAATGTGAGCATGTAAACTAGCCTTTAAAAAAGGTTTGACAATGATTTGTAAAATGTGAGCAGACCTACTTTAGCTGTGGTAGCCTAGGACTGAAGTTGTGAAGACAGACTAATATGTTATTGCTGCTTTTGCAGCTGGTACATGTTAACAGCCAGCGAGGTAGTGGTAGATGTTAACAGCCGGTGCAGTGGGGTAGTGGTAGATGTTAACAGCCAGTGCAGTGGGGTAGTGGTAGATGTTAACAGCCGGTGCAGTGGAGTAGTGGTAGATGTTACCAGCCGGTGCAGTGGGGTAGTGGTAGATGTTACCAGCCGGTGCAGTGGGGTAGTGGTAGATGTTAACAGCCAGTGCAGTGGGGTAGTGGTAGATGTTAACAGCCAGTGCAGTGGGGTAGTGGTAGATGTTAACAGCCAGTGCAGGCAGCAAAGGAGCAGATCTCACACACATCCATGGGGACCATCACTGTAAGAATGATTAAAAAATACTCAAATTACAAAGTTCAAAACCTTAACTATTCGAATACTTTTGTACCGTTTTAGTAGTAGTACTAGTAGTAGTAGAATATCTGACCTAGGTTGTCCAGAGCCATGGCAGCTCCTTTCTGCTGGCAGAGAGGCAGGAAGTCCAGTGGGAGTTCAGGGTCCTGGCAGACCCACAATGCACTGGGGCTCTGCAGCCGGGGGCTTCGCTGCTCCGCTGCCGCGCTATTGGTCAATGCCTGGAGCTTCCTGACCGACTCCACCGAGAATGAAAACTCACCCTCCTGGGAGAGAGAGAGAGAGAGAGAGAGAGAGAGAGAGAGAGAGAGAGAGAGAGAGAGAGAGAGAGAGAGGTACAAAGTCAGTGAACACAGTCTCCAAAGGTCTCCACAGGCAGACAAAGGTGTTCAACAAAGTACTCAGCCGTTCCTCCTACTCAAAAACTGTATTACTCCACTACAAGGGAATGTATTGAATCAAATTGAATGTAATTGCCACTTACTTGGACCTGGACAGCGTCAGAAGAAGTGAAGGTGAAAGCCAGGAACAGGACAGTGATGGCAGACAGCATGCTGGTCTTCATGGTGTTTGGGGTTATTTTTCCTTTCTGGTTGCTAGTGTAGATCAGTAGGTATAGTGTCTGGTCAGCTCAGTCGTTGTGGTTCAGTAGGTTGGTATACCTTAGTATAGCATCCAGTCAGTCAGCTCAGTCGTTCTGTCCTCCCAACTGCCAGAACAGTCCTTTTTAAAGGTGTCTGGCTGCCCACGCGGGGCAGGGCATGGCAGCGGCCTGGACGTCAGGTGGTTAATGAGTAGTATTTTTTACTGCGTCACTAAAGACCATATACAGTATGAATTTAGGAAGTGGATTCCATCGTGTGGATTTTCTTATCCATTTCTATAGTGAGATCCTTGTTTTAGTTTATTGTCGGAATCATCCTGTAACACACAGGTGTCAACCAACAGAGCTACCCGGCCAATAAAAATGAGCTGCAAGTGATGATGGCCACAAGTATCTGGCAAATTGACTGGACTGGAAAGTATAAAGTCACCATTAAAACATGCTGTGCTTCCTGAAAATTCAATATCTGATGCATGGGCATCAGCGGTACTGTACAACGCAACTGTCTGACCGACTGGACACCAGATCAGACACCTGCTTTTTGACCGCGGGGTTTGCACTTACCAGCCAGTAAAACAATACAGTCAAATAACATTTGTAAGCACAGTACACCTGGAAGCTCAAGGAGAAACAGGAAAATCAAATAGCGACCAATAAAAAACATATGTAAAATACTAAGCAACAATACCACTAAACTATAGTTTAAAACCAGAGGAACAACATTTTCTATACGTCAAAGCAGGAGCAGTGTTTGGAAAGTGTGCCCATATGACAATCCATGTAAAACTCAATATAGGTTAAACACAGAAGCCAGTTTGAGACTAGTTTGTAGTTCATTCCAAGACCAGAGCCAAAACACATGACATGCAAGGCCTTTATTTTGCCAGACTCAGATTTCACTGTGTTGTGAGTACCGTATTTTATGGACTATAAGGCACACTTTAATTTTCTAAAAAAAAAAAAAACATAAAAAAGACAGTATGCCATATAATCCAGAGCGCATTATTATATATGAATCATTTGACTGCAGTAGGTTCTATTCTATGCTGTCTGCAGTAGCTTCCTTTCGATGCGCATTATAATCCGGTGCACCTTATATATGAAAACAGTTACATAATACTACATTGTAAAATAGAGCTGATCATGATTACAAAATATTCCAATTAAGCATTGTTTTATAATTTGTACTTGGTATATCAGACATTTTGAGCATGTAAACTAGCCTTTAGGTTTGACAATGATTTGTAAAATGAAAACAGTTCTAAAATAGGCCATTCATTGAAGCTGCGCCTTACCCGGAAAATGCCTAATGAGATGCTTAGCACAGCTATCTCAGCTATCTCATCTCATTAGACAAGTTATAATTTAGTCATTTCAGCCAGTCTCATCCAGAGCAACTTAAAATAAACAAGAACAACAAAAGGTAAAAAATCAAATACATAGAAGCATAAAAGCTCATACATAAGCTAAAAACCTAACATCTGTCTAACTCTAGAATAGATCTGTACAATGATGGAACTCGTGTAGATCTGTACAATGATGGAACTAGTGTGCAATTATGTATCTAAATTACATAATTTAGACCATGGATACTTCTGTAAGGCCATCGGAAGAGGTGAGTTTTCAGACTGGGAGTGAATCTACTGCTGGGATTGCAAAGGTAATTGCAGTAGGATATGAGTAACTGTCTGTGAAAAATGAAGTGCTTTGGTCCTTGGGGTTACTGTTTAACTTGCTGCATCTATCTCTCCCTCTCTCTCTCTCGCACACACACACACACACACACACACACACACACACACACACACACACACACACACACACACACACACACACACACACACACACACACACACACACGCGCGCGCGCGCGCACAGACACGTCAGATCATAAACCACAGTTTATGTATATAAATGTAAACTTGTTGTTCATTGTCTGACAGGCAGTGCGTTAAACAGTGGTAAATGTGTCATCATGACAAATAAAATAAAGTTCATGATGTCAGTCAAGTGACAATTTAAGGCCCTTTAAGATCTATCTGTAAAGATCATTACTGCATCAGACGTAATCAACAAACTACTTTATTGTAAGAACTGGTCAAACATTGGCCAAATTGTGAAGAGGCCGAAAATTAACTAATTGTTGTGAGCACCCATTTTCAAAATGTTTATTATCTGTACTAATGAGTCCAACTAAATGTTACTCCTACAATTGAATTCTAAATAATTAAATGCATTCATGTATTTCAGAACGAGTCTTGGAAACAGTGAAATGTGGACAATACAGGCTGTCAAATGTATTAAAAAAAACTGAAACATATCATCAATTCAATTATCTTTTTTCCCTTTTTATGCTTCAGTTTGGCTCAGTATTTGTCCTGATAAACTATTCACACATTCACTGTTGTAGTCGGAATGGTATGCACTCACTCACAGAGTTTGGATGAACTGAGGAAGTAGATTTCCAGTTTATTTCTAGTGAGATCTCTGACCATAGAAAATATTTGAGTGAATTCATTTACTGCATGTAATACGTCACTTTTGTATGAGATTTCATGTGTACACTCTTTTTATTGGCCTAAAATATTGTCAATATACATTCATAAAATCTATTTCCTGACTGTATGTAGCAATTATTTGTTTATAGTGGTTTCTTTTGACCCCCAGCAGCATGTGACATATCAAACTATAGTTGGGTTTTCATGATTCTGAATCCTTTCCAAGCATCAGTTTCCAGAGTTGAGACTTAACACGCTTACAAGAAACACCTTTACATAAGGGAATACTTTTTGCAGTAACCTTGTAAAGTAATTACATTTTCCCATTCAGCAACAGCTTTACAGTGAATGTGTTTTCTAGGGTGTACATGATCAACATAGGGAATAGGGATAGGGCATCTGTACATGGGCAGGGCATCAGTGTTATATCCATATCATTGGAATGGATATTGTTTGTGATTTTTGTTAATGGATTGATTTTTTTTTAATGGATTGCATTTTTATAGCGCTTTTCCAAGTGCTCAAAGTGCTTTAAAATGGTCCATTCATTCATACACTGGGAAGTAGAGCGGGGAACAGTCAACGCTCAGCGTCCTAAACTTCCCACATTCACACACCAATGGTGGCCAGCTCACACCAACCAACTCATTGGAGGCAATTTAGGGTTCAGTGTCTTGCCCAAGGACACTTCGACTTGCTCTACCTCCTGAGCCACAGATAATGCGATAATGCGCTATTGACATTTTTAATAGAATTTTTATCCCACAATTTTGTTACCCATTTTCTCAACTCAACACACCCTCCACCATTTTTTCTTTTTTTTTTTTTTTTTTATCGTTTATTAGGGGTTTTTTTTGCTTTTTTTTTTCTTGCTCTGGTTCTTGTTTTTGGTTTGCTTTTTGTTTTTCTTGTTTCACATTATTTCTTATTCTGTATTTCTCAAGTTATGTCTGCAATTGTCAACTTAAAAATTAATAAACAGAACATTAAAAAAAAAAAAAAAAACACACCCTCCACCAACCTGGGGAGGCAGCAGACTTACTTCATGCTTCCTTCAATGCATGAGGATTCCAAGGTGTCTTTTCAAATGGCAGGGGGGAGTTTCCCTGGTTGAACGTAGCGTGTAGAAGGGACACGTTATTCCAACCACAGCTGGCCAGGAGGAGGCAGTCTAGAGCTCAGATTACTGCATGTTTTTGTGAGGGTAACCTGTGTCCCCTGTGTCCCCCAGGGGACACAGGGAGAACATGCTAAACTCCACACAGAAAGGCCCTTTTAACAACCACACCTCGGGCATGGGCGCTGATGACGCGAAGGAGGAGACACACCTACACGCCAGCACCTTCTAGCTGTGAGGCGACAGCACTAAATGCACCAAATTATCTTTTCTTTTTTTTGTAAAGTAAAGTAGGCTTAGTTACTTTAAGAATTTAGTAATGAGTAAAGTAATGTTACCTTTTCAGAGAAAAAGAATTCCAGTCCACATCGTAGCCAAAACTATGTGGTAACTCTGCATCAAGGAAGGCACGAACACAGTCTTTACCTTTTGATATTTCAGATTTTGCAGAACAAACATTTCACAAGCATGTGGCATCCAATATGGCTACAATCAACTAACACTCCTGACAGAGGGGAGGTGAACTTTCTTAACCTGTGAAGAGAAACCTAGAGAAACCTTGCAACAGCTCCATCTCCTGACATGACTTAACATAACAGCTATGACAAGAACATTAGACCCCAACCATAAAGACTACAACTTTATAACTCCTTCCTTACTTTTTAAAAGTAACTTCCCCAACATCAGTTTCACACAAAACACAGCAAAAAACAGCCACAGAAATAACAAATGTGATGAGGCCAGCTTATTTTTATGTTTTTTTTTTTTTTTTTTTTAACATCTGGTCAGCAATTGGTTTCATGAATGTAGTCCAATAAAAAAATACTATATACCAAATTTCCCACCGGACACATCAGCTGCCAGACTATGATTGACAATTCATAAGGTCACCATTCATATCATTCATTTTGTTTTTAAAAGTTTTTTTTTTATGCTACACATTAGTAGTCTACTTTACTCCAAGTGCAAATCTGACAAAGAAACATTCTATGGATGATTACTACTAGTGTAATATTAGAAAAATAAATACACACAATACACACACAAGATTGAGTTAAACTTTGCTTTTTATTATTAAAAAAATATAAAAGACAAAAACATGTACATATATTAGTCAGAAATGTAACTTTAAATAACAAAATTTCCAAATATAAATAACAATGAGCTGAAAATGTGTTGTGAAAATACATTCCTAGTTTGCTGCAATAAATAAGAGTTTGTACAGAAATCACTTATATAAATTAATCAACTATCACTTTGTAGATTTTGATCATGATTATAAAATATTCCAATTAAGCATAGTTTTACATTTTGGAGTTGTTACATAGAAGCGATGACACTGTCAGCATGTAAACTAGCCTTCAAAAAGCTTTGACAATGATGAAATCTGAGTAGACCTACTTTAGCTGTGGTAGCCTAGGACTTCTGGACTAAGTTGTGAAGACAGACGTTTTTTAATTGTAACAGTATTTCTACAATATGTTATTGCTGCTTCTACAGAGGGTTGGTACATGTTAACTGCCAGTGCAGTGGGGTAGTGGTAGATGTTAACAGCCGGTGCAGTGGGGTAGTGGTAGATGTTAACAGCCAGTGCAGTGGGGTAGTGGTAGATGTTAACAGCCGGTGCAGTGGGGTAGTGGTAGATGTTAACAGCCGGTGCAGTGGGGTAGTGGTAGATGTTAACAGCCAGTGCAGGCAGCAAAGGAGCAGATCTCACACACATCCATGGGGACCATCACTGTAAGAATGATAAAGGAAAACACTCAAATTAGACACAGTTCGAAACGTTCACTAAATAGCTGCTCTTTTTATCAATTAGACTTAGAGTAGTACTAGTAGTAGTAGAATATCTGACCTAGGTTGTCCAGAGCCATGGCAGCTCCTTTCTGCTGGCAGAGAGGCAGGAAGTCCAGTGGGAGTTCAGGGTCCTGGCAGACCCACAATGCACTGGGGCTCTGCAGCCGGGGGCTTCGCTGCTCCGCTGCCGCGCTATTGGTCAATGCCTGGAGCTTCCTGACCGACTCCACCGAGAATGAAAACTCACCCTCCTGGGGAGAGAGAGAGAGAGAGAGAGAGAGAGAGAGAGAGAGAGAGAGAGAGAGAGAGAGAGAGAGAGAGAGAGAGAGGTACAAAGTCAGTGAACACAGTCTCCAAAGGTCTCCACAGGCAGACAAGTGTTCAACAAAGTAGTCAGCCGTTTCTCCTATACTCAAATACTGTATTACTCCACTACAAGGGAATGTATGTATTTAATCAAATTGAATCACTTACTTGGACCTGGACAGCGTCAGAAGCGAATGTGAAAGCCAGGAACAGGACAGTGATGGCAGATAGCATGCTGGTCTTCATGGTGTTTGGGGTTATTGTTGCTTTCTGGTTGCTGGTGTAGATCAGCAGTAGTCAGTCAGCTCAGTCGCTCTGTCCTCCCAACTGCCAGAACAGTCCTTTTTAAAGGCGCCTGGCTGCCCACGCGGGGCAGGGCAGTGGCCTGGACGTCAGGTGGTTAATGAATAGTAGTTTTTACTGCGTCGCTAAAGACCATATACAGTATGAATTTAGGAAGTGGTGCTTGAGATTAGAGGGGGGGGTGAAAATGGTATGGGGGGCACCACACCTACCATCAGCTACCAGTACTTCCCTGACGACTGCTACTCATACAGAGTTGGTGGTGCCCGTGGTGGGATCGAACCCACGATCTTGTGATCCCTACCGACTGAGCTACCAACATTAAAAAGAAGCTGCAAGTGATGAAGGACACAAATGTTTGGCAAACAATAAAACATTAGTTTCCTGAAATAAAGTGGCCGATGAAAAAACAAATGTAAAATAATAAATTAAGATACAACATTTTCTGTATGTCAAAGCAGGAGTAGTCTTTAGGAAGTGTGCCATATGACAATCACTATAGGTTAAGATTACAGTAGATCATTCCAAGTCCGGGACCCAAACACACTAGGCCTTGATTTGTATCACTTGCGTGAGAGGAGCGGGCACAAGTTAAGCGATCGGTGCACGGTGGTGCATGGCGCGTGGTCCTCGTCCCTCCGGGCACTCCGATTGGCTGGTTGGGGGGGTGATGTAATTCGTAATTGTGAGGTAAGAGACTTTAATAAGAGTATTAGCCCGCTCCGCTCGTGCACAAGTATGCCACGGCCTACTTGTGCGCAACACGCAAGTATGCACTCTGTGGAGTGCTAATCTAGTTTTACTGGGTTGTGAGTATGTATGATCATGTAGCAAAGCCAAGAATTTGATCTAATCTCATTTTTTGCAATGAGTGTTACAGTGTGTCTATTGATGTGCTATCTACATTGCATAATTCATTCAGCCTTTGGAAGGATGCTGTAATAAGGTCATCAAGGCTTGTGCAAGTGCTGTGGTACTACTGGCTAAGGTGGAGTTTTCAGACGGCGTGCAAGATTGGGAGTGAATCTTGCATTAGGGTATGAGTAACTGTCTGTGAGCAACGAATTGCTCTGGCCCTTGTCCCATTCGGGGTTACTGTTTAACGTGCTGTGGATCTAGGCATGGGCATGGGGGGGCAACTAAATGACTAGTGTGCCCCAAAAACATGTAAAACAACCCAAGGTATTTCAAATTAAAGTGCTTATATTTAAAGGTAGGGGAAGTGATTTCACTTTTGTCAGATATCACCCAAAAAATATTTTTTTTCTGTTAAAATGCTCTATTATAAGGTGTGGAAACCACATATGGAGTTTCCCCCTCCCCCACGTTAGCAGAGGAGCTAATAAAAGTTCCCCAGGTCACCACAATTCTCCTCCAATCAGGAGAGAGCAGCAGGTTCACATAGTGTAGCTACTTTTGGGGGCCCCTAGTGCACCAGGCTGGTACTACACCATGAATTTCAAATCACTTCCCCTACCTTAAACACTACTGCTAACTAAACTACAGCTGTGGCACCAATAAACCAACAGCATTTCATCACTGACACACACACACACACACGCACGCGCGCGCACACACGCACACGCACACGCACACGCACACGCACACGCACACGCACACACACACACACACACACACACACGCACACACACACGCACACACACAGAGAGGGAGAGGGAAGGAGTCACAAGGTGCATGATGTCAGATCATAAACTACAGTTTATGTAGTGTATATAAATGTAAACTTGTTGTTCAGTGTCTGACAGCCAGTACGTTAGACAGTAGTAAACGTGTCATCATGGCATGATTTTATGGGCAGGATGACAAATGAGAAGATGACAGTATGGCGACAACATAAGGCCTTTTATGATTGTTTATAAAAATGAATAAAAAGAAAAACATATAAAGACCATTACTGCAAGACGTGATCAACAAAGTATTCTATGAGAACTTCTCAAACATTGGCTAAATTCAGTAAATTACAAGAACATAAGAAGAAAATTGTACAAAAACATAAGATCTACACTCAAAGAGATGATTCACAGGACCCTTAAAGGAGGATTCCACATCAAAACAGATTGGGCATCAATCAACCTTGATTTTGACATCGTGACATGATACATAATGTCCTTGATTTTTGTCACAGATGCCCCATTTTCTACATTTCACCATGAGGTCCCCCTCCTTCCAATGCAGTTTGGAGGAGAGGAGGAGGAATAGATTACCTCTGGGATAACATGTAAAGGTTGCCCCAGAGTGATGTAAAACTAAAAAAAATACAAAAGAGAGTCACAAAAATACCCACATTAGACTAAAGACAACCTGTGCCAATGCAAACTGCATTGGAGGGAGGGGGGGCTCATGGTGAAATGTAAAAAAAAGGGGTATCTGTGACAAAAATCAAGGACATTATGTATCATGTCACAGGAATCAAGGTAGATTGGTGTGCTTTGGTGTGGAATTCTCCTTTAAGTTCAAACATGATTCTTTTGGGGGATCCCCAGGAATAAAAGGAGCATGCAGGAGCGGGGGTGACGTCGATCCATAGATGATAATGATCATTTTCAGGCAGTCATGCTGCCAACCAAAAAGACAGCAGGCATTTGTTGTAGTTCATCTTTCAGTGAGCCAACAACAGTTTTGAGTTCTGTCAACAACTATACTAATTACTAAACAAAAACAGAGGAAAAGAGGAGCGGGACAGGGTCAGGAGTAATTTCTAGTGGGAGCAGGACATGATCAGGAGTCATTCTACAGGATTGGGACAGGACAGGGAGTGTGATGGGACAGGAGCAGAAATCCACTCCCGTGTTAGCCTCTACTATACAGTATGAGGCTGGCCTCGCAGTACAGCAACATACGCCACTTTGGGGTACTCTGCTTTAATATTTCTTCATGACTTTTCATAAAAAACTAAAAAGAGAATTCAGTCGGCCCCTACGGCCTTTTCTGCACATCTTATTACTTTCATCCATCAACACAGACAGAGGAACAAACAAAACAAGAGGAACAGAGGGACAAAAACAAGTATAACTAACCATTTTGTGATATGGTTAAGAAATGTTTTGTTTTGGATCACTTTGTTTCATTTCTCCCGAAATGTTTGTGGGTTATTAGTTTCAGAATGAACAACATCAGCCCATCCTCCACTGACAAAGACCAGGCGTGGTTTTAGTACTGAACTGCTGTCAGCAGCAGCAGGTCAGATACATAGAATATTAAAGGTCACTGAAGAAGGTGTGTTTCGATTGCAGATCGCACACTTCGACAGAGTGACAGGCGTGATCGTGGACGGGGCCATAAAATGGCCGGATGATGAGGTCAAAGTAGGATTTATAGATCCATAGATATCCTCTTTAGTGACGCCGTAAACTCACTACTCATTAACCACCTGACGTCCAGGCCGCTGCCCTGCCCCGCGTGGGCAGCCAGGTGCCTTTAAAAAGGACCGTTCTGGCTGTTAGGAGGACAGAACGACTGAGCTGACTGACTGGACGCTGCCTTTCAATCAACCTATTGATCTACACCAGCAACCAACAAGCAACAATAACCCCAAACACCATGAAGACCAGCATGCTGTCTGCCATCACTGTCCTGTTCCTGGCTTTCACATTCGCTTCTGACGCTGTCCAGGTCCAAGTAAGTCACAATTACACTCAATTTGTAAAGTCCAAATACCATCTCTAGGATGTCAGCCTAATGTACTACCCTATTTCAAATTTAACTGTCCTGACATAAGTAGACCTACACATGCAGAGCAACATTCTCTTGTAGTCCCTTGTCGAACACTTGTTATCTGCCTGTGGAGGCATTTGAGACTGTGTTCACTGACTTTGTACCCCCCCTCTCTCTCTCTCTCTCTCTCTCTCTCTCTCTCTCTCTCTACCCCTCTCTCTCTCTCTCTCTCTCTCCCCAGGAGGGTGAGTTTTCATTCTCGGTGGAGTCGGTCAGGAAGCTCCAGGCATTGACCAATAGCGCGGCAGCGGAGCAGCGAAGCCCCCGGCTGCAGAGCCCCAGTGCATTGTGGGTCTGCCAGGACCCTGAACTCCCACTGGACTTCCTGCCTCTCTGCCAGCAGAAAGGAGCTGCCATGGCTCTGGACAACCTAGGTCAGATATTCTACTACTACTAGTACTACTCTAAGTCTAATTGAAAAAAAAAAGAGCAGCTATTTAGTGAACGTTTCAAACTGTGTCTAATTTGAGTGTTTTTCTTCATCATTCTTACAGTGATGGTCCCCATGGATGTGTGTGAGATCTGCTCCTTTGCTGCCTGCACTGGCTGTTAACATCTACCACTACCCCACTGCACTGGCTGTTAACATCTACCACTACCCCACTGCACTGGCTGTTAACATCTACCACTACCCCACTGCACTGGCTGTTAACATCTACCACTACCCCACTGCACTGGCTGTTAACATCTACCACTACCCCACTGCACTGGCTGTTAACATCTACCACTACCCCACTGCACTGGCTGTTAACATCTACCACTACCCCACTGCACTGGCTCGTAACATCTAGCATTAGTGGTGAAAGATGTACTTGGATATTGTTACAAGAAAAAAGTCTTCAAAACGTCAAGTCTAAAAGCCTCTGCCCTAAGTTACCAAAGTAAGATTTGTAAGTTTGCAAAACTTTGCCAGACTTATTTAAAGGAAAGGCCGATGTACATGTTCAATGTTTTGCGTTCTACCTGCAAAGTAATACGTGCATCAAGTAAAAGGTAAAATATTTGTTTCTGAGATATAGAGTGAATAAGTGTTGAAATAATGATGAGTAAAAGTGCCTCAAAATATAGGCATACAAAACACAAGTACAGTATGGTTACTTACTATCACTGCCCAGAGGAAAGACATTAGAAGAACTTGTTGGTTTTCAATGGTTAAATATTAGACGATTGAGTTAATCTCTGTTTCCGGAAAGTATACATCTACATTCTAAGACATTCTAAGAGTTTTCTGTACAAACTGTTACTTATTGCAGCAAACTACTAGGCATCTATTTTCAGATCATGTTTTCAGCTGTATAATTTATATTTGGAAATTATTTTGTATTTTAAGTTATATTTCTGACTGCCTTACTCATCTGTACACATTCTTTTCTTTTGTATTTTTGAATAATAAAAAAGCAAAGTTTACCTCTGTTTTGTGCATGTATACATCCCAACAAAGTCTATTTCTTTTCCTTCCATTGTGTTAATATTTATTCCTGGAACGTTGCTTATTTCACATTTGCAATTAAGGTAAATGTGTAGTCTAGACTAAAAATACTTAAGGGAAAAACACCCATTTTCAAGATTTTGAAACAAATGGAACCAAATGAACCCTAACGAGCATTTGGCTCCATTTGTACACTCTCAAAAATAGGTCATGGTGAAGCACAACTTGATGAAGCCTAGATTAGATTAGATTTACAACGTATGACTAAGAAAGCATACAAGCAATAAAAAATATTTTAATTAGCCTGTGACCGAAAACAGAAACTGGAAGTCACCTTGTGACTCAAGCTAGTGGTAATATCAGATCTATAAGCTCACAGGGCTCTGGCTCGACCTGCTTTGTGAGCTTGTAGATCAGCTGTTATCAGTGCTAGTAGGATCAGAAATCATAGCAATGAAAAACAAAATGTAGGAAAGAAATGGACCAAATAAAATTGTGTACCGCGGCCCTCGAATGGGTCCCAAACCCCCCATGTTTGGAAATAACTAACGCTCTACTCCAGGGGTTTTCAACGTCCCTGAGAGTATTCAAGGTGCTCCACAGGATGAATGATGGAAAGTTGGTGTAAGTTACTAGATGTAACTAGATGTAACTCTTTGAGAGTGTAAACATGAAACCAAATGAATCCTTGCAGGTTTCATGTTTACACTCTCAAGAGTTAAAATACAGTATTCATCATGTGAATTAGACCAAGTCCTACATAACTAGAGAATGTAGAAGATTAGTGGTCATTTTGATCTGTATGATTGACTGTTTTCCAGTCTGGAATTGTGGACAAAAACAAAATAAATCTTTAGTTTTGGGTCTTAGTCTGTGGGGCTAAAATGTCATCAAATGGTGGTCCGTGGCACAAATTAAAAAAAAATAGTGGGCCATGGTATGAACAAGGTTGAAAAACACTGCTCTACTCTATGTGACCTCTGTCTGTCTGTCTGCCTGTTGTTAATGACCTCGGATGGTGGTCAATTTGACCCCTGGCTGTGGGGTCATCATTCACCCATCCATGACACGGCCAGGAAGTTTAGAGGTTCAATGTTGACCCTGTCTGTCTGGACACACTGCTAACATGGAGTCTGCCTGTCTGAGACAAAGGAACACAGTAGCTGGACTGGGGGGTGAATTAGAGGTGATGAGACGATGCCATGTACCTTGAGCTTGTCTCAGAGAGGCGCACGGGTGCGTCCGCACACCAGGGACGGAACTATAGGCATGGGCATAGTGGGGCAATGCCCCCGTAAATGCCCTGACTGCCCCACCAAACACAACAGTTGTGTTTGGTGGGGCACAACGGCAAAACAACCTAAGATATTGCAAATTAAAGTGCTTAGTAACGATGTAGTGGCACCACTAAACCAACATCATTTCATCATTCAAAACAGAAAACTTTGAGTCAGACTTTTAGCTTGATGCATGCTGCATGTCTGTTGTAACTTCAACAACTGATGTTATTGATTTATACTTGCCAAGTCATGCAAACAAAATGGTCTGGTGCAACTTCATCGATGAAGGCAATGAAGCCCACATACCATTTTCTTATGCCACCCCCCAATTGGGAAATGTTACATCCGCCCCTGGCGCACGGACACACGCACGCACACGCACACACACACACACACACACACACACACACACACACACGCTCCTGTGTTGACCCTGTGGGAGAAGCCACACAGACTAGATGATTAATAGTGATGAAATGTTGGAGTTTGGTTTTGATGTGAACGTATCATATGTTATGCCAACAGCTGCAGGACGGAGCAATTCATCATTACTAAAGCATTAAGCCACAAGGGGGAGAAGGTCTACCATGGATTTTATCCTGGGGATGCATAGAGGCAAATCCACACTGCGACCTGGCGTGGCTTATTGCTTTTCTAAAACTTGTTACAATTATGGCAACATAAACCAATTGAAATAATCCAACAGCCGCAAAGTAGTTCCCAGCTGCCGTTCATTTCTATACAAGTTGCTCATTGGCGTTTTGAAGCAACCGGAAGACCGCCAGAAGTACCGCCTACTTCCGCATTTTCTCACTTCCGCCCATCAAATTTTGGTGGGCGGAAGTGGCGAATTTTGGTGGGTGGAAATGCGGAAGTGTTTTCTCCATGAACGAGTGAACAATGTTCAGCTCCAGGAGCACGGGGTTTCCTAGGCATGAATCCACGAGCTGCCTGCAGTTCACAGAACAACCACTAGGGCTGACCGCTTTAACATTGGAGAGGCGCTCTGAGGATGCGCTCCTGACCAACCTGCTGTAGAAACAACACACCTGCCACAAGATTCCATAACAACAACAAAGCCGGTTCCAGTGTTGCCAACTGCCAAAATCCAAAATGCACTAGTGGCACTTCCAAAAATGCACTAGAATGTGCTAGATGCCTGCCTGGAAGGGAATTGGGCTGATTCACATGATGAATATTTTAACTGTTGAGAGCGTAAAGAAAAAAACAACAAAAAAAACAAAAAAACGCTCTCAAAGAGTTACATCTGGTTAACCAACTGTCCATCATTTAGCCTGGGGACAACTGGTTGAAAACCACCGCCAACCACCGCCAAAACCACCGCACTTATCAATCAATTTCGCTGCAACCCAACAGCCGAAAAGGATATCCCACCGGGGGGGAGGGGGGGGTATAATCATTTTACAATATTTCCGCAGTTCTAAAACAGTAGCAAAATACCAAAACAATAATAGAAACTAAGAGAAGAAAATCATAGTTACATCATTTATTGAGTAGGCACTTTCCATTCACACAAATAAAACAACAGTGGAAAAAAAGCAAATAATTAATCACATATTATATCCATCTACTCTTTGATTTTTACAGAAAGAAAAAACAAAATGCATTTCAGGCAGCATACAGAACACCTACTGGTTGCTATGGTTATGAGTGTAAACAGCATTACATTGTCTTGAAGTCAGTGGTGTTTCTAAGCAATTTGGTGTCCCAGGCAAGATTTTTTCCTGCAGCCCCCCTTACCAAATGGACCAGTAAGGGAAAATCTCCTGTGACGTCATAAATTATGAACTATTTTTTTTAAACTAAAGAACATATTATATGTGTTTTAAATGTTCAATTCTAGTTATAGGAGGACAAGTATAATGTATTTATCCATATGAGGCTTATTAGCCTGGGATCCTTTTAAAGCATGTCTGGTGGTCGCCCGGGTGTCCCCCCATCCATCATGGCCCCCAGGCAACTGCCTAGTATGCCTAATGGCAAAAACGCCCCTGCAGCCAGGGGTACCCCAAGGCGTTCCAGATGCTTCCTTATGTTGCGTCCAACACAGACAGATGCAAAGACGGATGGGAGTAGGATTTGGAACAGCGACACACATTTGTGTATTTACATTTGCATCGTCACGTTATTGATTTCCAATGACAACAAATGGCTGACTGCATCTTTGCATGTACCCCGTGCGAACGACACATTACCGGTCTAGACTTTGACTCCGAATGTACAAATGGGAATCAAATGGACCCTTACAGGTTTGTTACTCTGTGAGTGTAAAAACAGAACTAAACCAGAAGGGTCTATCACCTGAAAACCTGCATACTGTAGTTCGGTTTCAAATTTGCCACAGACGTGATTCCATGTTTTTCTATTAGAGGGACAATAAAGGTAGAATGAAGTGTTGGAGATGTTTTAGTAGTTTAACTGCATATAAAACTACAGCATGTAGTTTTAGAGAGCAGGAGGTGGAGCTACACGGTATCCGTGTATTGAGTTTCTACTTCAACACAGCATGTGTTTCACTCACATTAACAACAACAGAGGTAGCCTAGCAGGCTACTTTTACATATCTATAAACGCTGTTGACAGCTTGTAGATCTGCTATTCTTTAACCCCCCCGGAATAATGGTGTTCAAGAACTATATTGATTGACCAACAAAACCACAAACTACATCAGCAAATCTGCAGCTTGTGCACAAGCAGGCCATGGACTACTTGCATGAGCGGAGCGGGCTAATGCTGATGATGACATTAGCTATCAAGGGCTTACATCATCAACTAAACCGGCCAATCAGAGTACTTCGAGGGACAGTCGACCACCGACAGACGACAACTGCGCTGAACTTGCAGCCCTGTCTGCTCACACAAGTGACAAAAATAAATCCCATTTATTTCCACTACTACTATAAAAAAAAAATACGACTCCAGTCATTATACTCCATGCAGTTAGCATCAGGGATAGTCAACTGCATTCAACTCTGGTTTTCAACTATTGGTTGAAAAATGGACCATTATTAGAATTCTTTAACTTTTGCCAAGTGTAAAATGAGACCAAATGGACCCATAAAGGGTCCATTTGGTTTTATTTTGTGCTCCCAAGAGTTAAATCATTGTTAAACATGCACATTACTTAATTTAGAAGAACTCTACACAATTCAGGAATGAATTGTGAGGTAAATCCTATCCAAGAACAACTACGCCATTCTTTAGTTTGGGGCTAAATGCCATCAAATGGAGCACTCTGGCTCACATGCTGAAAAAAATAATGGACTTGCAAGATTTAAGATAATAAAAGTTTAAGGAACTGACAGAATTATGGTCTTCAATGTAAAGTTGGAACTTGTAATCCCAATATTGTGATCCTAAATGTGTGTTGTCTCTACATGGTGTTTAATGATAACAAGGTCTGGAACATCAACACCCACGGCGACAAATATTCTCACCATATCAAACAGTATTTGGTACAAAACAAACAAACAAAAAACATACATTAATCCTATCCATAATGTACGTGGCCCAGTGCTACCAGTCCGTAGAGGAAAACATTATGGCAACAGTGAGTGAGAGAAAGAGTGAGAGACAGTGTGTGTGTGTGTGTGTGTGTGTGTGTGTGTGTGTGTGTGTGTGTGTGTGTGTGTGTGTGTGTGTGTGTGTGTGTGTGTGTGTGTGTGTGTGTGTGTGTGTGTGTGTGTGTGTGTGTGTGTGTGTAGTAGAGTCTGCACATGTAGGAATACTTTGCCCTGGCTTTTATTTTCCCATCAACTATTACTGTAATTCTTACTTTGGTCAAAGTATTTCTTTATTTCAGCTTTGCTAGAACCATGGCCAGATCTAGAGGGGGGCAGGGCCCATCCAATCAAAGGTAATATCAGTGGTTTTCAACCAGTGGTCCTTGAGAGAGTTCCAGGTGGTCCTCAGCTAATGGTGGAAAGTTGGTTAACCAGATGTAACTCTCATTTTACACTCTCAAGAGTTAAAATTCATAATCTGAATTAGCCCAGGTTTACACAACTAGAGAATGTAGAAGATTAATGGTCATTTTGATCTGTATCATTGACTGTTTTATTTCCCAAATCCAGCCTGGTATTATGGAGTCTGTGGGGATAATATGTCCTCAAATGGTGGTCCATGGCACAAATGCCGAATAAATAGTGAGCCCTGGTGTCAAAAGGTTTGAAAACCACTGCTTTAAATGAAAAAAAAAAAAAAAAAACGTTGGAGTTGCCCACCCTGCCATTCTTCCAGCCCACCCTAGTAGGGCTGGCTAAATCCGGCCCTGGCTAGAACTCCAGTTGTAGTTTAAGGGAATGAAATACGGAGGAGGATGAAAGGCAGAATGTCAAGAAGAAGGAGTGGACAGGAGGAAGATGGAGGTCTGCTCCACCCTCTGGCAGAAGGAGGAGGTTTACGTTCTCTAGGAGGTGGAGGTCTTGTCGCTGAAGTAGGCCTGCTCCACCCGCTTGCAGAAGGACACCAGGTTGGTGTAGGTCTTGATGCGCTCGGCCAGCTCCGTGCTGGTCAGAGGCGTGGTCAGGATGGTGAAGAGATGGCCGAAGACCAGCGCGTCTAGCTCTGTGGGCCTGAGGAGAGAGAGAGAAGGTGCCGCTGCTAGTCAGTTGGTCCACGCTGGTCTGGCGTACATTAGGGCATTACAGGGGAACTCCACCCTTTTTCAACATTTTATGATATCATTAATATACCTTAGAGATGTTGTGTCGACATGATAAAAAGTTCCCCCCATTCTGTGTTTCCTAGAATTGGAGGTCTGAAAAAAATTAACATGGTCAAACACAACTTGATGACATCATCAATTTGTGTTTCACCATGTTAATGATTTTTCTCAGAGGACCTTTTACCCCGAGAGTGTACAAATGGAACCAAATGGAGCTGCTAGGTTCCATTTGGTTCACATTTGTACGCTCTCTGGAAAATGTTGAAAATGGGTGGAATTTCCGTTTAACCAAAAGATTGATATGTTGATGCATCGATTTGCATAACACGAGTCAAAAAGTTGTTTTTTTCTTTCCTCCGAGGGAAGTGTGTGGCATGTGTGTACTTAAACTGTAATATTAGTTATTATCACTGCGTGCCAATATTTTTTTGTTTTCATATTAAGCTCCTTGCCATAGATGCATAGCCCCTGTCTTTTGTATGACCTCTGAATGTGAACTAAAGTATATCTCAGCCTCAAGTAGTTTCCAGCTAAATAAAGTCGTTCCCAGTTAAAGAAAGCAGTTCCCATCCTCAAGAAAGTAGTTCCCGGCTAAATAAAGTATTTCCCGTTCAACCAGCCGTAGAAACAAAACATCTGTGGCGAGATTCCATAACAAAACAAAAGCGGTTCCGGGTGGTGGAGTGGTACTACTGGTAGAATCTGGATGGAGTCTCACTGGGCTTTTACAACCTTCTTAGTATTTAAAACGTATTTTTCATGTTACTATGTGTTTGAGACAAAGCAACAAACAAGACCAGGAGGAAAATCTGATTTTTAAATAATGGCAGGAACATGGAACATTCCAGATGTTTTAAGGAACACCAACGTACTGTTTGTTGAAGAAGTAGTGTTGTGTCCCCAGTCGCTGAGACAGAGCCTGGCAGCACTGACTCACATCTTCATAGACCTACCACACACACATGCACGCAAATACACACGCACACGCACACACACACACACACACACACACACACACACACACACACACACACACACACACACACACACACACACACACACACACACACACACACACAGGGTTTATATTACGATATTGGACATGTGAGGACAGCAACCTTACGACTGCTATTTAAATTAAATAAAAGAAAAGAAAACAAAACATGGCAATATATCACAAGCTCTAAATAATGAAACTGTGCATATACAGTATACTACATAGAGCTACTGTATGTCTACATAAAATGCTATGCAAGTTAAGTTACATAAGTCGAGCCTTTGCATGTAAGGTCCCCATTCTAGGGCAAGTGCTGCTGGCTAAGAGAGTCTGAAGAGGTGCGTTTTCAGACTGCTGCGAGTCTGCAGTTCAACTGCAATTTACCTTTGGCAAATCCAACCAGTGGCGCCCCCTGCAGGTGTCGAGCGGGTGCGCACTCCGACAATAAATACTGTTTTCTATTCTAGTGAATGGAGGATCGAGGGTTCACTCTCGTGCATTATTTTAGCATGTTTTCATTGTTTTTGCAGAAAAGCCTTATTTATATGGATACTAGAGCTGTGATGGAAGAGGCTATCTGTGTGTTTGTGATTATTGGTCCTATTTTTGTACTAAATTTTCCACTAGGAGTTTTTCACTAATTTTGGCGTTGGCAACACTGCGAGTAGCTACTGTAGGCCTACCTAGTGGAAGAGTTGCGACATTGTGGGGTCTGAAACTGAGTGCTTGAGCTGCACTGTTCATGCAGCTTGAATAGGGACAAATTATTTGGAAGTACGTTATTTTCAAGGAGGGCAGCGCAAATAAGAGCTATTTAAGTGAACAGTGTCTAGAGTCTGTGGCAGTTACTAGCTTGCTAATCAAGTTACCACTATATTGTGTCTGGCCTATACATTAACCATACCGGCTAGTAAAAACACAACATGGTCATCGTAATATAACATTAGCTAAAGTACTGTCTAGTCGGCCGGGTGACGATATATCTGGTGGCGAAACATTATAACAGCCCCCCCATGCTAGCCCTAGGCTATCACTCAGCCAGAACTACAGGCTGCGTCTACTCACTGGACAAATTTGCCAAAGGTCAATTTACAATTTAGGTATTTAGCACTAGCAGACACTCTTACTCCAGAGCAACTTGCATTAAGTAAAACATTGCAATACATCACATGCATACAGATTAGTTGAAATGACAATTTAAGCAATGTAAGCACTAAAACATGGTAATACATTAAACATCCTAGTATATACAGTAGGTCACTGCTATCTAAAGGCTCAATCATACTCCGCGGTGAAGTGAGTTTACGTGAAGGGTATTAACCGCAGTGTAGTTTTCATGGCTTCACCTTGGAGTATGTATGATCCAGGGTGAAGCCTTAATAAAACCACCCTGCGGTGAAAACTCTTCACCTAAACGGACTTCACCCTGGAGTATGTTTGAGCCTTAATTCTACTGAGGTGGCAGCAGACTTAAGACTCAAACATACTCCAGGGTGAAGTGAGTTTAGGTGAAGGCTTTTCACTGTGGTGTAGTTTTTTTTATGGCTTCTCCTTGGAGTATGTATGAGCCAGGGTGAACTAAACTGTGGTGAAAACCCTTCACTTAAACGTGCTTTACCCTGGAGTATGCTTGAGCCTTTAGGGGTCTTGTTTTCTCCAGCCAATGACGTTCATACCTGCTCCAGGGCCTGGTTGCACCCAGCCAATAACATTCATACCTGCTCCAGGGCCTGGTTGCACCCAGCCAATAACATTCATACCTGCTCCAGGGCCTTGTTGCACCCAGCCAATAACATTCATACCTGGTCCAGGGTCTTGTTCCCCCAGCCAATGGCGTTCATCTTCTTGCGAGTCTCCCACTGCTTCTGATAGGCCAGGATGTGGTTGAGAGGCCATGAATAGGGACTGCTGTACCGCGGACGAGAGATCTGGAGGAAATGACACAGCACTGAGTCTCAGGGCCGGATCTAGAGGGGGGCAGGGGTGGGCGGAGGCCACCCAAACGTGCATCCCGCCCACCCACAGAAAGGTAATATCAGTGGTTTTCAACCAGAGGTCTGGGGACCATCAGTGGTCCTTGAGAGAGTTCCAGGTGGTCCACAGCTAAATGGTGGAAAGTTGGTTAACCAGATGTAACTCTTTGAGAGCGTAAAAATGAAAGTTTTACGCTCTCAAGAGTTAAAATATTCATCAACTTAATTGGCCCAAGTCTGCACAACTAGAGAATGTAGAAGATTGCTGGTCATTCTGATCAGTATGTTTGAGTGTTTTGTCTCCCAAATCCAGCTTGGAATTGTGGATAAGAGCAAAATAAATCTTTAGTTTTGGGTCCGTGGAGCTAAAATGTCATCAAATTGTGGTCCGTGGCTCAAATGCCGAATAAATAGTGGTCCCTGGTGTCGAAAAGCTTGAAAACTTTTTTCATAACTTTGGGAGTTTCCCACCCTGCCATTCTTACATCCCACTGTGTGCCTAGCGAACGGAGCAGTATGGTGGGCGGAAACAGCCGTCACTCCCTTTGGGGATTTTATGGTGACCAGATGCCCCTCTTTGTGTGGGACAGTCCTTCGTTTCTAAGACGTTTTAGGTGTCCCACAAATTGAGATCCTGTCTGTCCGTCTATCCTACATTGTAACCGACAGACAAAGTTCAAATACACGAATATGTGGCTTTCTGTTGTCTCCTTTCCTGCTATATAGATGTGTTTTTAAGTCTACTAAAAATAACCTGAGAAGTATTTCCACACCAAAACGTATCAAAAATAGTTAATCAGAAAGCTCAAAATGCGTTGCACTGTGATGCACTTTGAGCTTGCCTTGTAGATCAACTATTTTTGCTATTTTTGAATTGAAATCCTGAATTGTTTTGTTGAATATGACATCAAGATGTTGAAAATTTGCTGTTTTGTCCTGTACCGTTTTCCCACTTTACAGGACACTCTAGTGGAGTTCCGTGTTTAATTTTGATTATTATGTTTTTCCTGTCTGAAGTGAGGGGATTTGTGTAAAAAAAAAAGAATTCAATTCAGTGACACTTGCAGAACTCAAACTTCACTTCCTGTCTCATTCCTGACCAATAATATGCCAATAATATTGGTGAAGCACAAGCTCTTGTGAAATATTGCTTAATTCAGAAAAACATGGTAATAAAAAACTGTCTAACATTGCACACACACACACACACACACACACACACACACACACACACACACACACACACACACACACACACACACACACACACACACACACACACACACACACACACACACACACACACACACACACACACACACACACACACACACACACACACACACGCATCTATATGAAATCCATAAAAGGACTCTTTGTAGACAGACAGGCAGACAGACCTCAGTAGCTGTAGCTTCATCACACCATTGGATGTACAACTGTATAGAGAAACAATAAGATTACATTAGAGACCATAGACCAATATAACCAAATAACCAGTAAATGACTCATAACGCAATTGCCAAAAAGAAATGTTTATACATATTTTTCTTATATAAACTAAATCTACAATTTACTATTTAGTCCAGAGACTGAATCCAGAGTGACTTACATTAGGTAAAACATTCACTATACCATATAGAATAGTTGAAATTACAATTTTATCAGGATTTACAATACACTTTACAATTTACAGTGTAAGCACTAAAACATGGTAATACATTAGACATCCTATATAAGTCACTGCTATCTCAGTCTAATGAGGTGCTATCTAAACTACACATTGTAGGGTCGGTATGTAATACTAGTGCTATGGGCTGAGATGGAGTCTGAAGAAGTGTGTTTTCAGACTGCGGCGGAAGACAGAGAGTGAGTCTGTGGTTCTGATTGCATTGGGAAGTGAATTCCATAGTTTTGGAGCCAGGAGGGAAATGAGTTTGGGGCGAGTGGAGTGTTGACAAAAGATAAGGCATGCACATCCAATGTCTGGCCCAGGTGCAGGACAAAAGTGTTCATAGAAAAGAAATAAGGTCCGCAACACTGGATTAGAGACTCAGCTCCTATGCTTTATTCAACGTTTCGATCGTTTGTGATCTTCTTCAGGACGGGTGGAGTGGAGTGTTGGCCAGGCGTGCACGGGTGGGCTTGTAGGGAGCTATGAAACTAGCAAGATATTGTGGTGACAATCTATCTATTTTTTTTTCCATAATTTTTCACAAAATACAGATGTGTGTGGTTTTGGGTGCAGTGTGTGTGGTCATACAATGTGGCCTAGATTTTCATCACCGCTAAACCCCTAAATCCCTTAACTTCTTTGGCTTTTAAAACTAGCAAAAAAAAAAAAACATTTTTCAATAGTTAAAAAGGCCAGTCTACAAGCTCACAACGTGTCAATAGATTGGCACGTTGAACTATTTCAAAAGGTTTATCAAAATAGTAAAAAAAAGGATAAGGGGTTTAGCGTGTAGCGAAAATGGAGCCTGTGTGTGTGTGTGTGTGTGTGTGTGTGTGTACCTCAGCAGTAAGCAGCATGTTGTTGACCAGCTCCATGTAGGCTTTCATCTCTGCTCTCTGAACATCATCTAAACCATCTGACAGAGAATGACCCTGAATGTGCACGCACGCACACACACGCACGCACGCACGCGCACGCGCACACGCACACACACACACGCACACACACACACACACACACACACACACACACACACACACACACACACACACACACACACACACACACACACACACACACACACACACACACACACACACACACACACACACACACACACAAATAAATAAATTAACCTGCTTATAATAACAAACATACTGGGCCCGATTTTGGTTACATTAGCCCTTATACGCAATTAACGCACTTAGCATTGGGGAAGAGGCGTTCCCACACTAAAGTTGATAATTTCGTAACCATGCCATCTCCCTTAAACACCTCCTATACCCGTTAAATTATGCATAGGTGTGGTTTGGGCGTTTTTAGCTTTCATCCAATCCGTGTTGGTCTTGCCATTCCCTTTAATTCATCCCTTATCTATTTCCCTTATCCCTACTGCTAAGCCTGACCCTCCTAAGCACGCAGCCTGGCTGCGCTTAGGACAGACACATGCATGAGTAGCCTATTCTCAAAGATTATAGCTCTCATTTTCAAACAATTATAGCTCGGTCAATTCTCAATCATTTCTTACCATTCAACATGTTATGTTGAAAAAACATGTTCCATGTTTTTTTTGCTGTATGTGGCATGCATTTATCCCAAGTCTGCGAAATGTTATAAAGTAAATTCCAAAAAAAGTCGGGAATTCGCGGCAAAAAAGACGTTTTTTTGATCATTCATTTCTCGGTGGACCGTTTCCTCCGAATTCCCGACACTTACATTTTGCTAGATCCTGCATCGTAGAGAAGACCTACCCACATATTCTATACAGCAGGGGTGCCCAACCTTTTTTGACCCAAGATCTACTCTTCAGCAGCCAACCCCTCCGGGATCTACCAGTCCAATATCAACATTTCAAACCACACGCATTGTTGCCAGCCTGCAGTAACTTCACAACAACACAACACTACTTTGTTTTACCACTTTACTTTATGTCCATATAAGCATAAAGTACAACAGACTTGTCATAAATAGGCCTACAACAGTACAACATAAGTACAACAGACTTGGTCAAACACTGCTATTGCAAATGCAAACATAATAAGAACAGTCCAGAATATTCCATTATAAGTTGCAGAACAGTCCATTACACGTTGCAGAACAATACTGTTGGCATAATTCACAGACAGCAGACAACAATCCTCCAAATGAGACAGACAGACACACACACACACACACACACACACACACACACACACACACACACACACGCACGCACACGCACACGAAAATCACTCTTTTCTTTTCCACCCCATTTCCCCCCCCCCCCACATCTCCCGAGATCTACTCGTGATCAGGCCGAGATCTACTGGTAGATCCCGATCTACTGGTTGGGCTCCCCTGCTATACAGCATCTGAGAGAGGAGGTTTTTCCCGTCACGCTGCATTTTGAAATGTAAAAAATGGTCCAGAATTGACCGAGAAATGAATGATCAAAAAAAAGCATTGCGTCACAAGTTAATTAATGTATTTAATTATATTATATATACTGTACATTACCTAAACACAAAAAAGTGACCGACAGCAGGCAATCTACAGCTGTTTATAGGACAATCCATAAATAAGGAGATGAATTGAACTGGCGCCTTTCCACGTGGAGTCGTGGACATCTCCAAAGGCGCACAGACGCCCGCACCATGCGCACGTGGCTCTGCCTTCTCGTATCGGTTAAGGGGTGCTCTCAGATGGCGTTATCTAGTTCCCAAATCTATTTGATGAAATTAGCAACTTAAGGGACTGCGCAACAAACACGCCCATGACCACACCTCCAGTCACAAATAACGGTGTCGGCATAAAGAATAGTGGCTAAGGGAAGAGAAAAGGTGACCAAAATAGCAATAAGGGAATTCGCTGCGGGTATCGGGTAACGTTAGGGACAACGGGTGGAACGAAAATCGCGCCAACTGTGTTCCTGCCCAACTCTCTAGATGTTTAGCAGCATCTTATCACAGCTCAGGTCTGGTCTTCCTGACACTCACAGGTATAGACTAAGGGCCCGATTTTCGTAACATGCCTTGTACCTGACGCTGCCCGCAGTATTTGCGACTGGAGGTGTGGTCATAGGTGTGTTTGTAGGTGTGTTAGTCCCTTAAGTTTCTAATTTCGTCAAATAGATTTGGGAAATAGAAACGGGATTTCAAAGCACCCACTAAGCTATAGGAGAAGGCAGAGCCACGTGCGTCTGTGCACTTTAGAGATGTCCAAGTGGAACAGCTGCTGCATCAGTGAAGTACTTCATCTCCTCATTTATTGATTGTCCTATAAACTGCTGTAGATTGCCTGCTGTCGGTCACTTCCTTGTGTTTAGCCTCTCATGGCTGATATTATATAGTTAAAGACATTAATTAACTTGTGACGAATTCCCGACTGTTACGTTTCACTTGATCCCGTTTCTTAGAGAAGACCTACCCGCATAATCTATATAGCAAATGATAGATTGATGTTTGCCTGTCACACAGCAGTTTGAAATGCAAAAAATGGTCCAGAATTGACAGAGATATGATTGATCAGACAGATATAGATATTGATTGACAAGAATTCCCTGATTTTTTTTGCAAATTCCTTTATAACGTTTTGTAGACTTGGGACAAATGCACGCCACATAGAGCAAAAAAATGAGGTTTGGTGATCATATAGCATGTTGAAATCTATATGCTATAATCGTTTGAAAATACAAGCTATAATCGTTTGAAAAGTATAGCATAAGGGGAATAGATATGGAATGAATTAAAGGCAATGGCAAGACCAACAAGGATTGGATGAAAGGTAAAAAGGTCCAAACCATACCTATGCATAATGTAACTGGTCTAGGAGGTGTTTAAGGGAAATAGGAACGTAACGAAAATAGCAAAATAGCAAAGCGTGGGAATGCCTCTTCCCAAATGCTAGATGCTCTAATTCCGTAAAAAGGGAGATGAGACGAAAATGGAGCCCTAAAAGTGTGTTCAGACTTGGATCGTTAGAGAGGCGCAAAGTGCTCCATTGTCATATGTTGTAACAACACTGGTCTCTAGTGTGTGTGTGTGTGTGTGTGTGTGTGCGCGCGCGCGCGCACAGACGCACACGCGTTACCTTTGCCTTGGTGAACTGAACTATCGGCCCCAATTCAGACACCACCTGGTTCCCCACGTGGACAAATGGAACCTTGCCTACAGACAGACAGACAGACAGAAAATGTCATGTAAAATAAAATAGCATTTCAGTTACAAACAGCAATGAATTTAGTAGGGGTGATTACAGCTCAGCAGATCGTCTCAGCTGATCCGTGCGTGGGTCAGCGGTTCGAATCGCAGCTCCTCCTCCATGTCAAAGTGTCCTTGAGCAAGACACTGAACCCCCAAATTGCTCCTGATGTGATGGTTGGTGGTACCTTGCATGGTTTCTTCCACAATCAGTGTATGAATGTGCGTGGGAATGGCTGAACGTAACACACTATGCAAAGCCTCGCATGGGTAATATCTATGTAATATGCTACTCTACCTAAATATGCCTCATTGCTTATTACAAATGAGCTTGCTGTTGCACAATGTAAAAATAGAACAGATTTACAAGCCATTAACAGATAACAGAGATGTGCAGTACTTTGTAGATCCTAATCCATCACAGCATTCTGCACACATGACCTACACAATAAGTTGTCTCTAAACACATTGTGTTGTTGTTCCTTTGCAGGTGGGAGGGGGAACTGGGGAAGTAATCAATTAATACATAGCATAATTCTCTTTGTTTCAAGTAATAATTAAAGGTAGGGGAAGTGATTTCACTTTTGTCAGATATCACCCCAAAAAAAAAAAAATCTGTTAAAATGCTCTATTATAAGGTGTGGAAACCACATATGGAGTTTCCCCCTCCCCACGTTAGCAGAGGAGCTAATAAAAGTTCCCCAGGTCACCACCAATTCTCCTCCAATCAGGAGAGAGCAGCAGGTTCACATAGTGTAGCTACTTTTGGGGGCCCCTAGTGCACCAGGCTGGTACTACACCATGAATTTCAAATCACTTCCCCTACCTTTAAGATGTAAATTATTATTACTTTTTCTAAGGGGTCATGAGTAAAGTAAAGCTGAGACATGTACTCAGTGTGTAGTTTAAACTACCCACCAGATAGACATGTACTCAGCATTGGCCTTGCAGTGTGTAGTTCAACAAATAAAGGTTTATTATAATATAATTTAATAATGTTTATTATAATATTATTATTAGTTTAAACTACTCACCAGATGGAGACATGTACTCAGTGTGTACTCTTTTACAGATTAGCATAAAAGCTAGGCCTACTCCCATTAGGCTCAATAGTAACAAAATAATTTATAGAAAACCCTCTTTTGTGAGTTTGTGCAAATGAATGATAACCAAAGACAGCTTAAGGTGTCTACTTTAATGGGAAAAATTAAATGAGTATTTCTATAAAATACATTTGACAAAACAGCCTGTATTTTCACTTTTTCTTCACTGTTTCTAGGGCTCATTCAGCGATAAATGCAGTCATCAATTATAGTTGTGTTAAGTGTGTATGAGGTATTTTCTGGGTTTTGTAGTGCAATCACCTTTTACAGGACATCATGAGGTGGTGTGCAGTGAGTTAATGAGCTTGTTAACAAAACAAAGCCATTTTACTTTTTGCCATTGTCTTCTGGCCTGCGCACCTGTGAAGACGCCTTAACCTAGGTGTGTGAAAGCAAGTCTCTACAACAAAACAAAGCCTAAAACGACTTGTGGAGCGATAAGCAGACAACCGAATAATCAATCACTCCAAAAGTTGTGGTGAATCTGTTAAGGAGTTAAAGGACTCACCAGATGGAGACATGTACTCAGCGTTGGCCTTGCAGGTCACCTGCACCGGCAGAGAACACATCCTCAGGTAGGCCTGCAGAGGGCAGCAGACAGCAGGAGCATTACGGCAATGAATTGTGAAACAACAAACGACATTCGTGAAAACTTCAGCAGCATCAAAAATAATAAAGTATAAAATAACATCAGAGCCAAAGGAAAGACAACAAAAAACGACAGACCTGTTGTTGAATCAGGCAACAACATGTGCATACATGTGGTGTGCGGGGGTTTTAAACGTTATGTTATGGTTTAGCTATTGAGAAATATTATCTACAAACAAATAGTGTGCCACAGAGAGTCTGAATGGGCTAAGAGTCAAAGGATTGCAAAAATCACGTGAGAAAGGTTTGGTAAAAAGCCTTTTATCGAATAGTTATACCGTTTTCCCTGTTATTTTAGACCATGTGTCAAATAATTTGACAAGGGCACAAAAAACAGGAAAAAAAATACAATAGATTCATAAAAGGCTATATCAAACTTTTTGTATTTTTTTCTCGCATTATTAATAATTTTATTATCTCAAATATGCTAATTATCTCATCAAGTATGCAAGATTTAAAATGTACATCTCTGCAGAGAATGTGCATCTCTAAAGAGATTCTACAGAGAAAATACATAAGAATCAATTTAGAAATGTTTGGTACACATGTTTGGTACACCCTTTTATCACGTTCTTAGGTGTTTTTCCCTGTCTAGAGGGCTCTAATCTATCTGATTAGAGCATGTGAGGATGCACAGGACTGTGGGCTTTCAGCATGTCTGTGATGTATCTCCTGGGGATATCTCACACACACACACACACACACACACACACACACACACACACACACACACACACACACACACACACACACACACACACACACACACACACACACACACACACACACACACACACACACACACACACACACACACACACACACACACACACACACACACACACACACACACACACACTTGAATACATTAAAACATTAGCCTGGGTCCCATTCCGATTTATCTGTTCCGTGCATTGGGAACGTCACTTCGCAAACCCTCAGTCTGGCCAGGAGCCCATCCCACACAGGTAGGCGGGGCATATGATGGTTGAAATGCAGCCGAGGATTCTGTGGTCTGTGGTGCGGGTTGAGGAAGAACACCAGTTTGACGTTATAGAGCTGAGCAGTCCCGCCCCTTTCATGACGTTGCCCGTGTTCCAGAAATGGATTTCCTCATAGACTTGATTATGATTATGCCGCGAGGACAAAGCAAACTCGGGTTGTTACAAATCATGACAACCACCACAATATTACCATGCAATGTTTAATTAGGAGGAAGTAAAAAACAGCAGGATACAACACACTTTTTGTTTCATTTTCCTTCCTAAAAATTATTTCATTGTCCCAAAACATTGTGTGTTGTCAAGATAATAAACACTAACAGCCCAGCTTTAATGATTATAATAAATCCCTTTATTTTAGATTGTGTTGTAGTACTACTAGTAGGCCTACAGCCTAATAACATTAAAGAGACTAGCTTCCACTGTGCAATATTTTAAAACAGGTGTTGCACACATCTCTTATTTGTGCCGCCATTGTTGAAAACAATGTATTTCAAACTCCAGTTTGTCCCTCTTTCAGGCTGCAACAGCCCTCCCGAGTGCTCAGTTTTCTGACCCCTAAATGTCAAAACATTTCGGCTGGTCCAAGTAATATTTGGGCCGAGCCTTCATGTATGGTAAGAAACAAGGAAGACGAACAACAAATCTAATCTGTTTGGTGTGTGGATCCAGATTTACTTAAACCCATGTGATGGTGCATGGACCTATGATGAACCCTAACCTGACACAATAGTGATCACGTTGGTTCCCAGGATGCTCTTAGTCAGGATGTGGTGGTCCCTGAGTCAAAATCAATTGAATAACAGTGCTGTGTAGTATATGACTGTTATTATTGAAAACAAACAAACAGACCCACACACACACTCACACAACTAGATCTCACCTGAACAGCGAGTGATGAAGCACAGTCCGACAGCAATATCTGATCTTCTAAAGAGAAAAACAAACACATGTGTAAAAAGAAAAATAATATATATATATATTTGCCACACACGCACACGTACGCAATGCCACGCATGCATGCCCACACCCACCCAAACACACACACCTCACCTTTAAGTGGTTGGTACAGAGTGGCATTTTCAGGCCATGGCTCTACCGCTGAAAATAAACAAATGCATGAAAATCAATATTTGATTAAATGTAGGGATGCAGTGAATATTCATCTGCAGAAAACATTTGACAGAAAATGGCTAAAAATAATCGTTTCATGGACACATAATAGTAATGGTAATAGTTGTCAATCATTTACATGATTATGTGATTTATTGTGACACAACAGCAACTTCAAATCCTACCATGACAGCAATGGAAAAAACAATATATAATATTAATCCTGCTTTGGCCAATAACTTTTTGCTGCATCCCTAATTAAATGTTTTAAAATAAAAATGAAATAAAACAAAACACACGTGTTTGTAAGCTTGTAGATGTGTTATTTCTCAAGATTATGACAAACATAAGCTTTAATCTCAAATGAAAGTAATTATAGGTTGTGCAGTAATTAAAGGGGGGATTTTACCCATTTTCAACATTTTTATATACATTTGTGAATCAAATGAACCCTAGTGGGTCCATATAGTACCATTTGTTCACTCTCAGGGTAAAAAAAAGCTGTTTTTTGATTTTTTTTTCCAGACCTCCATTACTAGGAAACACAGTATGGGGGAACTTTTTTATCATGTCAACACAGCATCTATAAGATATTTTAATGGAATAGTAAAATGTTGAAAATTTGTGGAATAATTGGAATTCTAAATTGTTTTATAATCGTGACAGGAAGTAACAGATGATCAAACTATTTCATTGAATGGATCAACAATCAATCAATTCTCCACACAGCTATTGGACCTTAATATTACAAGATGTCTAACATGCTGGTGAAACTAGACATCATATCCTAAATATTCATTTATTTCCAGGCATTTTGAATGACCTGAGTAAGTGGTCCGGGGACCACCAGTCGTCCCTGAGATGATTCCAGGTGGTCCCCAGCTTAATGATGGACTGTTGGTAACCAAATGGACCCTTATAGTTCGTAAAATGGTACCAAATGGACCCTTAGGGGTCCAACCTCTCAAGAGTTAAATCATATTTAAACATCTGAATTTCTTAATTTTCAAGAATCTACACCATTAGAACCTGTACAAGAATTGTTATTTTGACCAACATTTTGCCAGTTTATCCCTCCTAAATTGTGGAAACAAACTTAGAAAATCCTTAGTTTTGGGTCAGAGAGACTACACTCAACATCAAATGGTGGTCCTTCGTGGCTAAAATGATGAATAGTGGGCCCTGGTATGAAAAAGGTTGAAAACCACTGACCTGAGTAACATTCTCTGTCATTATGAAACAGTGTGGGGATGCTAACTAACTGTCAAAGGAAATAAAAGATAAAACCGTTAAAACAAAGTCCTCACCTGCCATCTGCGACACGAAGGCTTCTGCTGCCAGAGACATATCTGATAGGTTGATTATTATTATTGTTATGGATTAATTCACTGTTAAATGAGATATGTTTTCATAAAAGTGTGTGAATGCAATGCAAGGTTAAAGACAACAATCACTGGGCGGTGCGGCGCGCTATTTGCTCCGTGTGGAGTCACAGCAGTTAGGAGAGAATGGTTCCGCTTCAGAAGGGCCGTCCTCAGTCTCATGACGTGACTCATTGGCGGTCAGTGACGGATTTGTAGCCATCTACTGTATGATTTAGCCAGGCCTACTAGCCTAGGGTGGGCTGGAAGAATGGCATGGTGGACAACTCCAACGTTTTTGACACCAGGGCCCACTATTTATTTGGCATTCGAGCCACGGACCACCATTTGATGACATTTTCGCACCACAGACCCCCAAACGAAAGATTTATTTGGGTTTTGTCCACAATACCAGGCTGGATTGGGTAAACAAAACAGTCAAACATACAGATCAAAATGACCATTAATATTCTATCTACATGCTCTAGTTGTGTAGACTTGGACTAATTTACAGGATGAATATTTTAACTCTTGAGAGGGTAAAAAAAAGAATCATTTTTACGCTCTCAAAGAGTTACGCCTGGTTAACCAACTTTCCACCATTTAGCTGGGGACCACCGGAACTCTCTCAAGGACCACTTGTGGTCCCCAGACCACTGGTTGAAAACCACTGATATTAGGCTACCTTTCATTGGGTGGACAGGATGCAAGTTCGGGTGGGCTCTGCCCAGCCCTGCCCCCCTCTAGATCCGGCCCTGGGTGAGAGGATAATGTTTCTGCTTATAAGGGATATTTCATTTAACATGTTTGTCGGCGTAGTTTTAACGTCTAAACACTCAGGTTTTTGTGTTTTCACCCAAGACGGTTGTATAGAGATATTTTACGTTTGATCAAACCATTGTAACTTCAAACTCCATTTTAGTCATGGTAGATTCATCATACTACATGTGAGCCATTCCACGAAACCAGTAGGCTACAATTTGGCCTTACAAACAAGATTTTCACAAATAATTGTTTTCTGTCTTTAACAGAGTTGAGCTGTTATGCTTTATGACAACATGTGAGAGTATACATTACTCAACATTGGAAAATAAGGATGAAATGTTCTCTTTCTGTAGCATGTTGTCCAGAAGAGTTGTATAATGCCACTTCCTGATGGTGATGATGTCACTAATGCCTCTGACACAGACACATTTTTTGTTTCTTTTGCAGTTTCTGTTGCAGTGATCATTGGCTGTCCTACAGACATCATCGAATTCAGCCAGGGGCCATTGCAGGCCTGTGAGGGAAAGGAGGGGTACAATTTACAATTTAGGCATTTAGCAGACACTCTTAATACAGAACGATTTATAGTAGCCTACATTAATTAAAATCATGCAATACATCATATGCATACTGATTTGTTGGCATTACAGTTTACAATTTAAGCAGACTTTACAATACACTTTACAATATTCAATAAGCACTAAAACATGGTAATACATTAAGTCACTGCCTGATGAGGTGCTATATCTAAACCTAGGAGGATACTGCAAGTACTTGGTATATGTGTAATACAAGTGCCAGGAGAGAGGCTGAGCGGAGGGTTGGCCAGGGTAACCGCAGCTGGTGCTGTCTGTGGTAGGCTATGTCTCCGTGGCCTGCTGGAAGAGGTGGGATTCACGGCGCTGTGCCTTCACAGCGAGGAGCCAGGCAGCTAGCATGGTTGCTTCTGACCTGACCAATGACCATTGACTGTGGCCTCACCCAGGACCAGATGTAACATTTCCCAACTGGGGGGACAGGCAAAAATGGCATCACCCGTGGCGCGAAGCGTCACGGGCAATGAAGCTGCCCTCATGCCATTTTGCCATTTTCTGCTGCCCTCATGCCATTCTGCTGCCTTCATGCAATTTTCATTTAAATTCTTTAGTTCTGTGACCAACAATATCTTGTACAGGACTTATATTAGGCAAATAAGCATCAATATAACATCAGCTCAGAGAGTTTTCTGTTTTCAATGATGATATGCTGTTGGTTTAGTGGTGAGACAACTGTAGTAGTAAGTGTTTTAAATCATTTTAAATATACTCTAAGCACCTCTTATATCTTTGAAATTTGGCATATCTTTGAAATTTGGGTTGTTTGCATTGGTGGGGCAGTCAGAGTATTTAGGGGGGCATTGTGTTTAATGCCCTGATATAGTTGGCTTTCTTTCTTTTCCTGCAATAAATATTTTTAAAATAACGTGAGAAACATGCCCTATAGGGCCCTATATGCTACTTAGTTATTTTAAAATAAAATGTGAGATGCCAGAAGTGACAGGCCTACAGTTTTATATGGCCTGACGACATTTAATAACAACATAACAAACCACCCATTACACGTGCACAGCCATAACCTGTCTTATAGTTATATACTGGATCCGATTTGTATATTTTGTGGAAAGAATTCTCAGTGTATATAGTTATATAGTATCTCAGTCATATAGTTTTAGCCATCATTGCTTCACTTCCATGTTCGCTTTTATGTAGTTTTCGTCTGTGAAAGAAGAGAGTAGATAGGCATTTTCTTTCAATGTTTTTTTTAGAATATACAAAATGAATCCTATGTAGTAGGAATGAACCTTCCCATCTTTGACTGCCTGTCGGTGCAGAAAGAACTGTTGAACCTTGAACTGGAGGAAACCTCAGGCTGAACCAGGCTCTGTGGTCAGAGGTCATCTGCCTTGACCCTAGAGAGAGAGAGAGAGAGAGAGAGAGAGAGAGAGAGAGAGAGAGAGAGAGAGAGAGAGAGAGAGAGAGAGAGAAAGAGAGAGAGAGACTCACAGACAGAGTCAGATTTCATGAAATCTTATTATTAATTGTTGGGGCTTTTTTATGCCTTTATTGATATAGGCAGTGTTGTAGTGGTACTTTTAGAAGTGGGGGGACGCCTCTGAAAGGGGAATTCCACCCATTTGATTTTTTTTTTCTGAGAGTGTACAAATGTGAACCAAATGGACCCTAGCGGGTCCATTTGGTTCCATTTGTACACTCTCAGAAAAAAGGAAACTCATTAACATGGTGAAACACATCTTGATGATGTCATCAAGATGTATT
>CM076974.1:15599467-15601967 GCA_039105355.1 Benthosema pterotum
AAAAATATTCCTCTCCCCTCAACTGAGAGAGCTGTCTGTATCGCTGTGCATTCTTGGAGGTGTAGGATAACAGCACTGTTGCATTCTGGGAGCTGTAGGCTATAACGGCACTGTTGCATTCTGGGAGCTGTAGGCTATAACGGCACTGCTGCATCCTGGGAGTTGTAGGTTATAACAGCACTGCTGCATTCTGGGAGCTATAGGCTGTTTCACCCCCATGTTATTGCCAAGGCCTTTTCAGAGCAGACCTTACTTTGAAGACACTAAACATACGATATAGACGGTAAAGAGAAGAACCAACTAAAAACAAAACAAAACAAAACAAAACAAAACAAAACAAAACAAAACAAAACAAAACAAAACAAAACAAAACAAAACAAAACAAAACAAAACAAAACAAAAAACATGGACTCTTACATTCGATACCGTGACATTCGATAACGTCTATATGTTTCGAGAAAAATATGTCGTCCTACCATCAGCTTCATATTGATATAAAGTAAAACCGACTGACTTTTTTTAACCTATTCGGTAAAAAATATTTAAAAAAATGCTGTAAGTGATCCAAGGGATTTAGCACCCTCTAGAGGCAATGACGTGCGAACGCATTGTGACAGGGACACAGAACTACTAAACCCATAATGCATTGGTGTTATTCGGTGCCGACACACAGAGAGGGCCTACCACTGGGGATAAGTGCCCGACGCTTATTAAAACTGTTCTTTATTGTTTCTTGTTGTTGTTGTTGTTGTTGCTGTTGTTGTTGCTGTTGTTGTTGTTGTTGTTGTTGCTGTCGGTGGTCTTCTTGTTCTTGTTGCGTCCCTTGGTGTTGGGCAGCTTGTTGTCTTTCTTCCAGCGCATGCGGCGGTTCTGGAACCAGACCTTGACCTGCCGCTCCGACAGGCACAACACGTGGGCCACCTCCAGGCGGCGCCGGCGGGTCAGGTAGCGTGAGAAGTGGAACTCCTTCTCCAGCTCCAGGACCTGCTGCCGGGTGTAGGCCGTGCGGAGGCGCTTGGGCTCCGGGCCGGCGTGGTTGGGGTTCACTGGATCAACAAACAACAACAATAATGATATTAACTGTTTTTTATGCTTTATTAGCATAATCAGCATTATTTAGCAGTATTAGCATTACTTAGCATTATTAGGATTATTAAGAGCTTGTAGGTCTGATATTTTTGAAAATGTGGCACAAATCTTTGGATTATTTTTCAGCTCAGAATGGGTTAAGGGGAGATCCACCATGATTTTTTCTTTATTAATTGTTTGTTGGTTTGTTTGTTTGTTTATTCATATATTTGTTTTTAAAGATTTGAATAGCCCTCCTGTCTCCTTTAACTTTTCCTCCACCCACCCATCACTTTAAGTCATTGGTATGCATGGATCAGTCCCCACCTCCTCCCCCATGGTTCAAAGCCACTGAGGTGGGCGGGGTTAAGTGGACATTTAGGGTACTGCAGCTGAAATGGCTTGCAAATAGCATCCTGGGGAGTAAATGAATGATCTGAGTGTTTGTTTGGGCCTTATCGGTCTTCCATGCACATCATCATTGATGGGATATCCAAGCAATTAGAACTGGAAGCTTACTATTCCTGAAAAGCTGCAATGCAGAAATGGAAGCTATTGTGTAAGACACAGAATGAGTAGAAATAAAATTGGTATTTTATCATGTACATTAGTAAGGACCTTATATATTTTTTAAAGGTGGTGAAGTGGTCCTTTAAAGGACAACATTTCTATAATGCATGCAATTTTAAATTCATGAGCCCCTTTATAGGAAATACTAAAACTGTGCGGTCCTTATAGGCTCCTCACTGCCTGGATTCTGGAACTGTTGTGTGGAGATTTATTTCCAAATGGGCAGCTACAAGAAGATTAAAACAGGACAAATAGTGGCTTCTGAGTGGTGGGGTGAAGTAAAATTAAATTCAAGCTGAGTGAGTGACAGACCATGTCACTAGGGATTGTCTTTTTAAAAACAATTTTACTTGAGTGGAATGCCCTGACCCCTTCCCTCAAAAAATTAGATCACTGGCATCTTTTAAAACAACAGATCAAAAGGAGAGAAATTTATACATTTTAAATATAATTGTATTGTGGGATTATATTAGAAACAAATAGAAACATTTTTATTGTAATATCCTTTTAGACCAAGGGCTCCATTTTCGTCACACGCTAAACCCCTTATCCCAAACCCTGTATCTGTTTTTACTATTTTGAAAAAACAAAAACAAAACAAACAAACAAAAAAAATGGAATAGTTCAACGTGCCAATCTATTGACACATTGTGAGCTTGCAGACAGAATGTTTTTTTAAACAGTTTAAAAAGGCAAAGAAGTTAAGGGATACGAAAGGGTGACGAAAATCTAGGCCCAAGTGTTTTGACTGTATTGCTATTTTTCATTTCAGTCTAATAACTAATCAATCAAACTCAGATTGATATTGAATTCTACTCAAAAAGCGCTTGCTTTAGAGTGTTTGTAGTCACAGGGTGAAGGG
>CM076974.1:15606967-15674467 GCA_039105355.1 Benthosema pterotum
TCATTTACCGTAAGTCTGTGTAGAAGGATCGTTAACCAATAATATCAATATACTGGAATCAAAATCTCATCTAACATCAAACAAAATATATACTATTTGGTACTATAGTATTTGGAGGTTAAAGTTAAAAAAAGATGGGCCTTGATATGAAAATGGTTGAAAATGAAAACCACTGGTAGTGGACATGCAGGCTGGGGACAGAGGGAATTTCCAGATGACCAGTGCTTTGGTCAACCATGTCTGTAACAGTTGTGGGAGGATAAACTTTATTTACTTGGGTAGAAATGACAAAAAAATGGCAAAATTCCATTTCACGATTATTTTTGTGAAATATTTTGAAAATAACAGATAAGCTGTGCAATTCCAGATCGCTTGGTGTAGCCAGGTATGGTGTAAGTCCTCTCATTGGCTGCATGGCAGCAAATCAGGTTTGGGGCCCTGCTCATTGGTTGCATGGCAGCAAATCAGGTCTGGGGCCTTGGGTAGGCCGAAAGCCTATACCACCAGCCCTGGGCCTGAGCTTACCAAATAATTACCAGAATAATTAAAACCTGCAAGTCAAAAGGTTCAGAAATCACCTGACCCCCCAATTAAAAATGTTACTGCACTCCCCTGCTTTGTTCATCATGATTTGAAGCTCTTGATGACTGGTTTTAATTATTCTGGATAACTATTTGGTAGGCCCAGGCCCAGGCCTGGTGGTATAGGCTTTCGGGCCTACATCAAGGGCCCAGACCTGATTTGCTGCCATGCAACCAATGAGCACGGCCCCAAACCTGATTTGCTGCCATGCAGCCAATGAGAGGACTTACACCATACCTGGCTACACCAAGCGATCTGGAATTGCACCCAATCTCAGCATTGTCAGCTTGAATTTTGCAAATCGTCTATTGGTCCAAATAGGTGAAGTATAATAACTTCACCTGCATATGTGTGGGGGAAAAATCACACTTGTGTGAAGTGAGGGGCACTGTTATTATTATTTAAAACATTTAAGGTTCATACGCTTGAGGGTCCCTGCACTGTAGTGCAGGCTCATGCCACATCGCATTAAAAAAAAAAACAAAAAAAAAAACATCACATTTGCTTGAAAATAATTAAAAGTAGACACTCCCCTAAACAAACATTAGGAGTCCATATTTGGCCATGTGACGGAACTTCAAAAGCGCTATGCCAACCCTCAGAAAACAAAGCAGGTCTTTAGTCCAATAGGCAGCTCCAATCCCGATCGTGCAGAACGCTCAGCCCGATCCATGGATCCATGGTCAATGTCCATTTTTTACAATTTCTCATGATTTAGAACATGCACAATACAGCATCGTTGCAAAGTTGACACCTATAGCTTAATTGAACCTGCGGTGCAGTAAAAAAAATCATATATCATATTCATTTAAAGATACTTCATATTAGTTGTTTAGTTGTTCTACAACATACAGCTTTGGCCCAAGCCTTCACTGTTTGGAATACCGAGTCTTCTGGTATTTGTACAATGTGTTCCTCTGACACGAGTAGAAACATATATAAAGCAGTAGATTATGTTATGTGCTACTTAGTGGTGTGCTATGAGCTTGTAGATCTGATACTTTTCAATAGGTCTGACATGGTGAAAACGTGTCTCAAATCTTTGAATATTCTGTCACGGCAAACATTTTTAACTCAAATGTTTCGCTTCTGACGCTGTCCCTGGAACTCCATATTCTCAGACGGGGGTATAGGCATGGGTTTGTGAAGTTGGAGGCCATCATTAGCCTGTGTGTGGCTATAGGGGGATACATGCAAAAATAAAATAAAATATCATCCCTGTGATGTGGCCCCTTACTGGTTGTGGCCCTATAAGCAACGGCTTATATCGCTTATGCCTAGAACCGGCCCTGAGTACAGTACCCATTCATCTGCTGCAAGTTCCACTACTTGCAGATGAATGGAGCTCGTCATGTGATCTCCACAGGGGATCCCTGATGGGGTCAAAGATGTATGCGATCCAACCCGATACAGAGAACTACTACTAGGCAGCTACTGTTACTCCTGTAAACCCCCCCTCGCTCCACTCCCATACCTCCTAACAGGCATATGGAGGAGCCCTGCTTGCCTCCTGGAGCACAGCCAGCCGCCTCGTTCATCACTGTTTTATCAGGGACGTTGTTTGACAGCCAGGGATTTGGCAGAACACCATAAAGCTACAATTTCATGAGTCATTTGTGCCGACAACAGTCCATAACAAATAAGCTCTTTAAAGATCAATAAACGGGTAATAAATGGGCCATCTCTGTTCTCTGGCTGAAGACTGGACAAATCTTTTCTTTGTGGTTTTTACTTACACATAGGCCCCATATCGCTGACATCTCCCGATACTGTATCTCTATCAGAAAAGTATCGGCCATTAGGTTGTCATATCTGTTCATATCGGTGTCGGCTAATATTGTATTGCTATCTTAAAAGTATTGGTATCGACTCTTATTTGTCATATATCGTGTCATCAGCAAATATGCCAATCTAACACTATGACAGGTACATAAAATGTTGGAGCATGTGTGAGTTTGCCTTCAAGCTGCCCAAAATGCAAGTGCGCAATTGGGAGAGCATTCTGTTACTAGCAAAACACGAGATACAGTATAGATATAGCTATAAACACAAAATGAAGCGATTGTAGCGCTGGCGATTGTAGCGCTGGCATCGGTATTCGGAAATTGTGGTATCAGGATTGGATATCAAAAATTAGTATTGGGACATTCCATAAGCACTGACTTGAGCACTTTGATGTACGTCGATGCTGCACTACATCAACGTTGATGTAGTGTATAGCATTGTTTCTTCTTGTGTGAATTTCACTTATGGACCTATAACTTAACTTACAAAAAAGGTCAATAAACTTGCCTCTTAGCTCATGCATGACATCACATTTAGTGCCCCAAACAAACCAAGTCCAGAGGTTGGCTGCCATATGATGTCATTTCAAAAGTCAGATGTTGGGGCATCTAGCAGCACACGATAATAATCATAACTTGCTAAAAGTTACATTGTTGCATATATGCGATTTCCTGAATGTTTTTGAATGCAATAAATGCTTTGACAATAAAAGTTCACTTGTAAATGTAATGAGTGCCGATGAACTTACTTAATAGTACAAACTGTACTAAGTCCAAGCACTGATTGCAAAGTTGAACCGCTGAACGTCAACTGAGCCATAATAATGCCTCAGCGCTGCCTGGTCTAGTTGAATGAAACCTTGCACCTGGTGCTGCTATGGGGCTGCAGGAATCTGGATCTGCAGCAGGGGCTGCAGTTGTCTGGGGCACCATGGGGGGGGGGGGGTTCTCCTCCTCCATAACTAGAATCAAACATTTAAAACACATATAATATAATATGTTCTTTAGGTTAAAATAGTTCATAATTTTATCCCTTGGGGAGAAGTGTGAATGTAATGCACATCTAAGTGCAGAGTTTACCATTAACTCGATCCGTAGCGTTCTGGTTCCGTTCTGTAGCACATCAGGGGTTTCGTCGAGAGATGACTAGTCATCACCCATAGACTCCCTTAGAACCCAATCTGTGACTGAGGTTACAGCACCACACACATTCGGTTCTACAGGGTAGATATGGACGACTACAACTCCCATGGTTCCACAGGGCAGATATTGATGACTGCAACTCCCATGGTTCCACAGGGCAGATATTGATGACTGCAACTCCCATGGTTCCACAGGGTAGATATTGATGACTGCAACTCCCATGGATCCACAGGGTAGATATTGATGACTGCAACTCCCATGGTTCCACAGATTGCGCTGGAATGCAAAGGTGAAGACCAGAGTTGTAGTGGGACTTTTACAAGTGGGGGAGGTTTACAAGTGGGGGAGGGCGCCCCCCCGGGGAGGGCGCCCCCCCCCCCCCCCCCCATAAGACACGTGCGTGTCTTCTCGTAAAGACCATCCACGTGGTGTCAGGTACACTGACTGAACTGCACTTAACATGGGGCAAAGCAGTGGTTTTCAATATTTTTTATATCAATGGCCAATATTTATTCAGCATTTGAGCCACACGGACCACCATTTGATGAAATTAAGCCTATAAAAAAAAACAAGGCTATTATAATACATTTTGTTGACATTGCGATTTGGTCCACAATTGCATGTTGTGTTGATGTTTGTTAGAGATGTCCGATATTTTTTTTTAACCGATATCCGTTGTCCCGATATTGTCAACTCTTAATTTCCGATACCGATACAGATATACAGTATGCAGGCTTTTGTGGTGGACAAAAATAAATAATGGGAGCATTCCGTGATTTAGGTGATTTGGAAAACCACCCACCAAACCACTGCACCACCAATCATAATTGGAGTAAGGTCCCCCATATATTTGTCTCCAATTGTGTGGCTCTGTACATATCTGTAAATGTGGTTTTACCAATATATTTGCCCATCATCCCTAATGTTTGTACCATATAGTATGTAGGACTAGCATTGATTCAAGGTGGATTGCTACATAACAACATTTTCGCTGAATTTACCACTGAGTGGATTAAAATACTTGTTATGGAAGAATACCTAAGTGCCAAAGAGGTCAGTCCGTTTCTCGCCCCATGGGTTGGCATCACACAGACAATTGACATCCAAAAACGGATTACAAAATCTTTATACAGTATATATTTAACATTGTCAATGTAGCGAGACGCCCAAAAGTGGAGTGGAGTTTCCGCCATGGCACTTGTGAAGGACGAGCGTCATGTGACCCATGGCTAACAGAGCAGAGCCATGTTGGCGGCCATGTTTGAAGTGCAAGTTGTTGGAGAGGTTTAAACTGTATTGGAGCCTATTAGTGTTTGCAGGGAGTCAAATGGAGGGTGAAATGACTTTGGCTAAACAGTGCATGATGGAATCGTTCATATTTTCCCCTGCAAGAAAGATTAATGTAACTTTTGGCCTTTGTTAGTTAAGCATGATTCACTTCTGTGGCTTCAGGGGCTGGATGGGAAGTTGGGGAACCGCACAATTCCCACCCCACAGGCTCCACCCAGAGTGAGTGTTGAACTGAAGCCCTGCTGGTATTGTTGAGTGTGACTGAAGAACAATCTAAAGGGCTTTTGAATGAAAGTATTATATAAATGTGCCGTTTTATCACTTGTCTTTGAATAAGGTCAACACATAATGGCAGAAGTACAAATCTGTAAGTTAACTATTAAGTAGCCTCGACACCCAAGATTTCAGATTTCAGATACTAGACTTTCGACGCCATTACGACAGAGGTTGCAGCCACCTGCTACACAGATCGCTCAAAGTTTTGAGGTATTTGATCGTTGACCAAGGGCTCTGTCCTACCCACAAACAAACAAACACACACCACACAAACAGTAAGAATAGTTTGTGACCGCTGCGTATCCGTCGCGACATGGCCAACGTTTGCGACGGGTGGTAAAACGGTTTCAACCGTTATGAATCTGTCTCGACCGGTGAACCGTCGTGATCGTTTTGCCAAAACGGTCGGTCGCGACCATTCCCTACTAAACCTAACCTCTAGTCTAAACCTATACATAACCTCTGTAAAACCTATGCCTAAACCTAACCTTAACCCTCTGGCGACCATTATAAAACGGCCGCTGTGTTTCGACCGCTGTGCGAAACTGTCCCGACTGTTATGGCGTGGTTGCAAAATATGTCACAAAAGTTGAAAAATAAATGAATCTGTTGCAACCGTTTTGGCCATCTCAACAAGCAATACGACTTTGCTGAGTGTATATGCTCGCCAGAATAGAGAATCTATTCATGCCGTGTACGTTGCACATTAACATGGATTTGAATGTTGCACCTCAAGGTTTTTTGGGAACGGAAAAAAAATCTCTTTTTTTTTTTTCCTTTCTTTTTTCTTCTCTCCCTGAACGTACAGCGGAGGGGCTGACAGACGGACTGACTGGCTGCTCCATCATGTTGTGGGTTCTGGTGGTCTGGCCTCCACACAGGCAGAGCCCCGGGTGCCAACGGAACCTCCACGGGTCCATTTGGTCCCGTTTCTCAACACCGTCAGGGTGGGATTAAGGCTGAGGTTCCTTCCAGTGTGTTGGCTCTGGCTTCTATTGGTGGGGTTCCCTACATACCAACGACTCCTGTGTAATCAGCACTGCAGGGAAAACTACTCTTTTTGTTTTACTTAGTAAGTATCAATACAGATGTAGAAATACTTTAGAATACCAGAATTCAATCTGGACTTGAGGAAAAAAGTACAATAGAGGCTTCAAAATGTACTTAAAATAGAGCAAAGGTAAAAGTGCACATTACGCAGAAGGTCTCATTTCAAGTTATCCAAATGTATAATAATCTTTTTAAAATAGACGATCTGCAACCTCTCAATGGGGCACATCGCAATGCATTGTGAGCTTGTAGATTGGTTATGATGATTGGCTACAATACTGTATAGTTGCTGTTTGTTTTGTAATAATAATCCATATCTAATTTGCAAAGTATGTAACTACAGATCTCAGATAAATACGGTGGCGTAAAGGTAAAAAGCAAAAAAGCAAATACAAGTAAAGTAGCCTGCAAATACATCAAAGTTGCACTTTCAGTATAATAGTACTTAAGTAAATGTACTTTGTTTTACTTTGAAGTGGTGCCTGTAATGGACCCTGTACCCTCAGGGGCGAGAGAGAGTCATTTATAGTGTGGACTGAACAACCTCATTGTTAACTTTAAATGTAACCAAATGGACCCCGTAGGGCCTAATGCCTGATTAATATATACACACTACACAGCACTACTGCATGGTGGAAAGTCATTGGTTATACATTTTGCTCTGGATCAGGACTATGCCCTACTTAAAGATCACTTTGTGAGCTAACTAAAAGTAGCTCACAAAGTGAGCACACACACCATTTTCATTGAAATCCACCCCAAACTACCACATTGAAAATCTATGTATTAACATGAAATTCTTTGAAAAATGTTTTAATTTCGTTTGTTTTGGTGCTCCCATGTGTGTGTTTTCTATCCCCACAAATGATCTAGTTTGAGTCAGTCTTTTATCTCATAGAGGAGATTTAATGTAAATTGCTCTCAGGAACAGTTCGTTTGATTTTGTCCTCATAATGTTCAATGAATAACCAATGCACCCTGCTTTGTATAATTCCTCCTCTCATACAGTCTTCAGGTCCAGATTTGCATTTCCACTTTATAATGTCCACCATTGTTGATTTTACAAGTTGACATGGAATTTAAACAAGACTGGTTTTATCTAGCATCAGTATTATAATGACCCTACTGTAAAATATCCTCCATATCAGTGCCTCCACCACCTCAGGACATTGTGGTACTGCAGTTGAACTGTCCATAAAGAATGACAAGGACTGGTTATATCAGTGGTGTGTGAGGCTCAAACTATTAGAAAAAAGCTTGGGGGACAATATGATATGATATTAAGTATAAAAGACAATTTTATGAATCCATGTCATCTGCACTTTAACACAAAATCTAACTTCTTTTTTAATATATTTTCTTTAGTTCTGTGAACCACAAGATTTACTGTATACCAGGAGTTATATTAGGCAAGTAAAGCATCAATAATAACATCAATTGTTGTTGAAGTTGCAACAGACAATAAAGTGATCTGACTCGGAGAGTGGTGCGACAACTGTAGTTAGTTAGTAGCAGTAGTAGTGTTTCAAATCATTTTAAATATACTTTAAGCACTTCAATTTGAAATATCTTTGAAATTTTGGTTGTTTGCATGAGATCATGTTTGGTGGGCAGTCAGGGCATTTAGGGTGCCCCCAATGACTAGATCTCAACGGGCCTGAAAATTAAGGCCCGGCCCTACCCGGCCCTAACAGTTCAGGCCCTAGGCCCTACCCGGCCCTACTAAATGGAATAGATTTTAGGCCCTACCCGGCCCTAAACTGTCGGGTTTGGGCAAAATTTGAGAATTCGCCACAGATTAAAAATGAAATGGCAATCAGCACCATCTTCATAATAGGTAAATACAGAAAATAACTATTATTCTTACTATATTAAAATAATTCAATATATATTATTTTTTCATGGGGCCCGAGGCCCTACCCGGCCCTATTGATTAGGATAGATTTTCGGCCCTACCCGGCCCTAAATGTCGGGTCGGGCCTGTTCGGGTTCGGTCCCGGTCGGGTTCGGGCAGAGTTTGAGAACTCTAGGGTGCCCCCAATGCCTAGATCTGGCCCTGAGAAGTATTATAGGGGATGTCAGGAGTTCAGACATCACCGGTATTCACCAAAAAAAGTGTTTTCTTTTTTCTTTTCCTTCTAAAGGTGGTAAATGGTGAATTGTGCATTTATATATTGCTTGTATCCAAAGCAGGATTTGTGCATTCCATTCAAAACCCAATCACACACACACACACACACACACATTCACACACCGACAATAAAGAAAACCATGCAAGGCACCATCCAGCACATCAGTATATAGGAATTTGGGGTTCAAGTAAGTGTCTTGCTCAAGGACACTTCGACATTAACTCTGAGAGAGCGCACCGTCCGGCCAAGTTTGAGTAGTATACCTTTTTCAGAAAATTAAGCTTTTGAGAGAGGAGAGAAAAACAAGGGGGGGTCCTCCTGGCACACTAATTGAGAAGTATCTTCGGACACATGGAGCATAGGTTTTGCATAAAAGGCTGGAGCCATTCGGGTCCATCTGTCTCTTTGAGTTATGTATACAAATGGTTAAATTGACACCGTTTCACAGACATGTTTTCCAAAGTGGGTATTTGGATTAAATAACCATAACAGGCGAGCGGCGATGTGAATTCTTCTGGTAAATAATATCCATGCTGCACGTTGGTTCTGTTTGGATCTCATTTTCTAATCTAAACCAGCCTGGAAGGCGATGCTTTCCATCCCTATATCAATACAGGTTTTCATGGGAGTTCCAGCTATGGGGCTGCATGGGCCATATGCTTAGAAATATACTGGTCCTTCCCAAAGTAGGGGTCCGACGACCATAGCTCAGTGGTTCTTAACCATTTTCACACCAGGTGGCCCACTATTTATTATGCATTTTAGCCACGGATCACCATTGGATGTTGAGTTTAGTCTCTCGGACCCAAAACTAAGGATTGTCAAGTTTTTGTCCACAATTTAGGAGAGATAACTGGCAAAACGTTGGTCAAAATAAAAATTCTTCTACCTTTTCTAATTGTGTAGATTCTTGAAAATTACTGTAAGTATTTCAGATGTTTAAATATAATTTGACTTTTGAGAGCGTGAAATGGTTTAATTTCATTTTACCCCCCCAAGAGTTACAGACAAGGGTCCATTTGGTTACCAACTGTCCATCATTGTCCATCAGCTGGAGACCACCTGGAATCCTCTCGGGGACCACTGGTGATTCCCGTTCAAATCTATATATTAAATATGAAATGGAAATTGGTGAGAATCACTTCCAGAGCGATAAAGATCTTCATGTGGTATATTGGCATACATTTTCAAATGGGCGACTGTAGGCTAAATGAGTGTAATTTTGGGGGTCCTTGACATGAAACGTTTTGGGAACCACTATATACAATGTCTCCACGACAATGCCTTTTCAGAAAATGATACAGTGAGTGCACAATATATGACACCTTATTTAGAATGGTGGTTTTGTTTGCCAAAAATAACAAGCATTGTGGTCTAAATGGTCTGTTGTTTTAATATGTTTTTGATTAGTTTTCATTACATTGTAGGTGGTCAAAAGAATTTGGAAAATAACCACACAAACTGCATTAAAAATAATAGTGATCATATCATGGATTATGATACATGCTTGAAAAAAATAATTGTGATATTTTCCCAGTCAGACAAAGGCAGGCTTTACAATATGTGATCTCTCTCTGTCCTATAGTTTGACAGATATCCTTTTTAGACAGTTATACAACTACCTGATAATTTGATACAGTGGTTTTCAACCAGTGTTCCGGGGACCACCAATCGTCCCTGAGGGGTTCTCAGGTGGTCCCCCAGCTAAACGATAAAAAAAAATCAAATGGACCTTTAACTCTTTACGCTCTCGAGTAAACTTACCTATACTTAATTTAGATGAAAAATTGAGAGTTTTGGCTCTGAGAGGCTAAAACTGATGACATGGTGGCCTACGGCAAAAAACGTTTGAAAACTTTGATGGCCATTTGACAGAGAAAATATTGTATATTTAATTTGACTGGCGGTGCAAGATGACATTCTTTTATTTCAATATAATATATATTTGAAGATCTCCAACTTTGCAGAGTAATGTCTTATATGCTGTTTGCATGTCATCAAAGCTATAGAACGAGGATCCTTTTCAGCATAAAATAAATTGATGCAAATCTATTCACCTCAAAGCCATTAATTCACTTGGCCTTTGAATGAAAAGGACTTTGACCTAAAAAAGAGAAACTTTCATTTTTCACATTTCCACCGCTCCACCCAAAAGCCTCTCCACGCAGATAGATGGAGGTTTGAAAACATTTTAAAGTCATTATCCCTGAAAAGAAGGAATCCTTCATCATAGCTGTGAACTTTCTTTGCATCTCTCTCTCTCTCTCTCTCTCTCTCTCTCTCTCTCTCTCTCTCTCTCTCTCTCTCTCTCTGTAAAGGAGCATTCTTGCCTTTTAAGAATGTAGCCTAGCTGCCGTTTGGAGGGTCGCCAGCGGGTCAATCACAATCATTGACCGCTGCTTCACCGCTAGTGTCCATCAGTCCTGCGCTGGACAGCACTGCACAGCGCAGGAGGCTGGGGTTGCCATGTCCGCTTATTAGAAGCGACCATTGGGCTTGTTTCTTTTCAGTAAATACAACGCGTGTGAATAAATTGTTGTTTTGGGGGTAGGGTTGTTTCCTAAAGTTGTTTAAAAATATATATTTTTCTGTATTTCATTTGCAAGAAAATGTCTGAATAAGGTAGCCTGCAGCTGATCAAAAGCTTGGAACACAAAAAACAAAACAGTCGAGGATTGAGTGCTCACTGCTCAGGGCAGCAGAGATTATTGTTTCATAATCTTTTGTGACTGCACCAAAACCTCACTTATTCTATTGGCCGTTGAGCTATGTTTTTTCTTATTATATTCTATTTTAAGTCAAGGTCCCCAAAAATGCATTGTCTGCGGTTGGCGAACCTCCATCTGCAAACAGTTAGTTAGTTCTGATTTTTAATTCAACCTATTAGTCTGTCCATGTCAGGAAGACTGACTAGTGTTATCTAGCTGCATTGATGTAAGATTGAACTTGTCACGGTCTACATTTTTTAGAATTGTTTTAAAATGTTCTAGTATAATATAGGCTAAACAAAGTAAACTGGGAGATAAATTGCAATATATTGAAAGATCGAGCTGCAATATATTTAAGCATGGCAATATGAATCGATTTAGCACCCTATGGTAGGCCTATATATATCGTATCAAATCTAGAGGAAGGGGATCGTCCCACTGCTAACTCGCAAATGGCAGTTGTGCACAAGCTCAAATTCACAACGTGAATTTGCTTTACTGTTTGTCTCTCGCAAGACCTGGCAACACTGCTCTGGTCACGGGGCCCATCCTGCCCCAAGATCCTGCCCCGGCCCCGGCCAGGCTAGGCCAAGCCGCCCCGCGCATGCAGCCTGGTGGTGTGTTTTTGGGGACCAAACAGAGTTCACTCGTGGGCCTACAGAGGAGTCATGCATGCGGCAGCCGCGAGCTATTGTTGTACCGCTGTGTGTGTGTGTGTGTGTGTGTGTGTGTGTGTGTGTGTGTGTGTGTGTGTGTGTGTGTGTGTGTGTGTGTGTGTGTGTGTGTGTGTGTGTGTGTGTGTGTGTGTGTGTGTGTGTGTCCAGTCAGCCGTGTGCCCCCCCCCCCCCCCCACACACACACACACATGCAGCACAGATCCAAGCGTGCTTTAGAGGTTAAAAAAATTAAGCATTAGGCCTACCCTGTTCTACAACGCTGCGATAGCTCTGTTTACAAAATGCTGTAGCCTCTCCAACTGTATATAGGCCTACTTAAGCCATTTTAACTGATTTTATTGTAGGACACTATTTGTGCTTTTAATTCTAATGTAAATGTTTGTTTTCTGAAATGAAAAGTCAGATTTTACTGAACAAGCAATTCAATGGTGCCTCTTAATGGTAGCAACGCTGCCCCGTTGAGTGCTTTAGCTCTACGGTTTTAGTCTGAACTTCTGAAGGCTGTATTTTGTCACTCGACGAAAAATATAAACAGCATTATGGAGGGAGTTATAATGCAGAAGTTCGTGTTAAGCTATAAATTAATATAAAATAAAAAGTAGGCCTATTATCTGTTTAGCCCGTTGGGCTGCCAGGGTTAAGCAAACCGTATAATGATGCTAATATTCCGCATTCAGAGCTGTAATGATGTTAATATATGAAGCCATTCAGAGTGCTGGCCTTTCTTCTTCTCTTTGGGTCATTTCACTTTTTCATGTTAGACAGTTTGACCGGCGCGTCACCTCGCGGAACCCCTCCGCCCCCGACCCTCTGCCGGGTCAAAGCCGAGCTGAGGAGCTCCCTAACCCGGGTTGGACATTAACTAACCCCGGCTGACCCCCTGACTCCCTGCAGCCTACCGCGGCGGAGCCGTTTATGATGCTGTCAACTGGCCTGCATGGCATGTTGACTGTACATTATGATCACCAACACAACACAACAACACATGATCACCAGTATTATGACAAACAATCATGTTATGTTATGTTATAGGCCCTATGTAGGTTTATTTCGCGAAGAAAGAAAGAAAGAAAGAAAGAAAGAAAGAAAGAAAGAAAGAAAGAAAGAAAGAAAGAAAGAAAGAAAGAAAGAAAGAAAGAAAGAAAGAAAGAAAGAAAGTCGCACTCCATGTTGAGATGTAAAAATAAAGTTAAGCAATCAATGGAAAGAAAATTCATAACAGATTATTACTTTTTAATTATTTCAGCTGTCAATAGTCACAGCGAAAAGTGTAGATCACAAAAATATTTAGTCTAAATAGGTAATAATAATACTAATCTAAAGTCAACAAATACACATTCATGGTTCTATTTCACTTTGCTTTCTTATATGTATATTGCCAATGTGTCTTCTTTATTTACATATATGAATCCCCCCCCACGAAAAGATCAGACAAAAATAAATACATAAATAAATAAATGTTCATAAGTCTATAGTTGACAAGTGATGCAAATAATATATAGATTGACTTTTTCATTATACACAAAGTTGCGCAAAAATGAATAAATGCATTTAAACCAGAGTTTTCCTTACTCTAATTCCTATATTACACTTTATGCTACATTATATTATATATTAGAATGAACAAATTACGAGAACTAATATTGCATATAATAAATCTTAAATAACGATGACCATTTGTGTGTGTATAAAAGTAAGTTATAAAACGAATTTGATTTGATGCGATACTGGTAAATGATACCTATAATGAGACTAAATATAACTATTACTTTAAAAAAGCCATGGATAATGTATATAAACTATAGATTCAGACTAATATGATCATTATGCTCATGCGTCACTGATTAATAATGTGTTATTCATAAAATGCACAATTTATTTTTAAATGATCGAAACCTGGGATTAAAGTAGAAATAAAATAGGCCTATAATACACATGATTTTAGGAGAATGTTTTTCCTGTGCTTTAAAAATCAATTGAGGTACTAAAGACTACTATATATATATTATAAATAAATATATATATTATAAATTTGTTGTATTTAATATGAATAAATACTATTTTATTTGTCAATATTCTAAACCGGCTATGTGGAAGTCACGCACTGCACTTGCGTGCGCCTGACACACACACACACACACACACACACACACACACACACACACACACACACACACACACACACACACACACACACACACACACACACACCTCTACAAGAAAAAGATTGCATCTTGCACAGCAGGGCATGGGTCTATATAGGCCTGTATACTTTGTGTTATAGTTTAGGTATAATGCCCAGTTGTACGTCTTAATTTCAAACGGTCAGAATGAAAATATTTAACATGTAAACTCACTTGTCCATCGGTCCATCCTGTACAGTGTCCCAGGGTTACAAAATCATGCATAATCCACAAAGACAGAGGCAGACAGAGCTGAAAGTATACAGGACACAACTTTGTTTATTCCATCTTCCATCTGGAGACTGACTGACTGACAGTGTGTGTGAGTGTGTGTGTCACACACACTCACGTTTGTGTGTGTGTGTGAGTTATATTTTGCAGCTTGTCAACGGGTGGCTATAAAAGTCACTTTATTACCGTCACGTGTTCTTTTTTTTCCCGCGGCTCCCACGCGGTTTCATAAATTACATCCGCGAGAGACTTTTGTCCACTTAATGACGACACCGTAATTTAAATAATGAATGTAAATAAACACACAGCCCCTTCCATATTTTACTTTTTTTGTTGTTGAATGAAACGTTTTTTTGTACTTGTAAATGCTCAATGGTACATATATAGTTCTTTTAATTCATGTCGGCCTATTTATTTTATTTTTATATATAGGCGTTTGGGGCAGCCTGAATTCATAATAGGCCTATAATTGCGCATTTTGGACGACATTTTGGACATATATCTGCGTCGTGTGTGTGTGTGTGTGTGTGTGTGTGTGTGTGTGTGTGTGTGTGTGTGTGTGTGTGTGTGTGTGTGTGTGTGTGTGTGTGATTGTGTGTGTGTGTGTGTGTGTGTGTGTGTGTGTGTGTGTGTGTGTGTGTGTGTGTGTGTGTGTGTGTGTGTGTGTGTGTGTGTGTGTGTGTGTGTGTGTGTGTGTGTGTAACTCAAGTTCAGTTCTGGAACATTTTAATGTTCAGGTCATTTATTGTTTCAGGTCATTTTAGTGTTTCTGCGTATCATGTAAGTACTGCTGTGTATTCTATACGCTTTCCATTTACGCACGTGACGCATGGCTGTTTGTGTGCGTCTCTGTCGGAGAGCAGGAAACACACGGAACCGTTTGGTTTGGCGGGTTGGAATGCTGCCATGGCGGGCATTTGTTTCCTGACTTGATTTCCGTAAATGAGAGAGAGAGAGAGAGAGAGAGAGAGAGAGAGAGAGAGAGAGAGAGAGAGAGAGAGAGAGAGAGAGAGAGAGAGAGAGAGAGAGAGAGAGAGGGGGGGGGGGGGAGCAATAAAACCATAAATAATCCCTAGTGTGAAAACGCAGGCGCACGCACACACGCGCACACGCACGCATACGCGGGCAAACTGGACCCTTGTCTATCGAGGTTGCTTTGACAGCTCAGCGGCTGGTGAGAACATTATGAGGTGCCGGACAGACAGACAGACAGACAGACAGACAGACAGACAGACAGACAGACAGACAGACAGACAGACAGACAGACAGACGGCCTGTGCTTTGTGCTCCGCACGCGCGTGTGTGTATGTGTGCGCTCGTGTGCGCCATTGGAGAGCACTATGTCGTCACCACTCACCATAACGGCACAAACTGAAACAATTATTGCCTTACAGCTCCGATTCCTGTATTATAGCGCCTTCTAGTGTTACATTGGCGCCAGTGTTGTAAGTCTGGGATATTCAGCAACACAAGGAAAGGGCCACTTACTCCAGAGGACCACTATAGTTCCACACTCACTCCAGAGGACCACTATAGTTCCACACTCACTCCAGAGGACCACTATAGTTCCACACTCACTCCAGAGGACCACTATAGTTCCACACTCACTCCAGAGGACCACTATAGTTCCACACTCACTCCAGAGGACCACTATAGTTCCACACTCACTCCAGAGAACCACTATAGTTCCACACTCACTCCAGAGGACCACTATAGTTCCACACTCACTCCAGAGGACCACTATAGTTCCAAACTCATTCCAGAGGACCACTATAGTTCCACACTCACTCCAGAGAACCACTATAGTTCCACACTCACTCCAGAGGACCACTATAGTTCCACACTCACTCCAGAGAACCACTATAGTTCCACACTCACTCCAGAGGACCACTATAGTTCCTCACTCACTCCAGAGGACCGCTATAGTTCCACACTCACTCCTCATTCTACATTGCTCCACATTACTGTCACACAAAACTTAATAATAATCTCTAATGACATTAAAGTAGCCATAATTGCTGATAGTTGTTTTTGAGGGGACAGGATTATAAAGACAAATGTGAGGATGAAGTCTGTGATTGATTGTGTCTGATAAGAGCGCCGCTCACTTCACACAGGTGTGATTTTTACTGTTTTTATACTGACTTAAATATAAATACATTGAACTTAAATAGAACTACATTGGACATAAAAATAAATCCATTCCAGGAATTAACTACTAATGAAATTATTAAATTGACCAATAATATATCCGCATTCTGAAGGTGCCACTTTATTGACTGATTGAGTTTGCCACTAATAATTAATTCCCAGTCTTTGGCTCCATCTAGTGGTAAAAGCGCCACATTGCCAGAAGGTTGTTTGCATCAAAGTGGAGCTATCTATTTTCAATTCAAAGAAGTTTATTTAAACAAAAGTTCACATTGCCAAAGCAAATGTCACAAATAGAATATGATAAAATGGTGATTAAGTATATTATTAGAGAGGGTACAGAGTTTTGTAAGAGTCATGCCACAATGCATTGTTTTATACATGTTATAACATGGCAAAGAGGACCCCCCCCCTTTTTTTTTTTTTTTTTTTTTTTTTTACAAATGATCTATTCAGTCTGAGAGTCTTAGGGTTACCTTGACATGTCCACGTTTGAGAACAACACCAACTACAGGGAGTTTCTTTCTTTCTTTTGTATAAAAACAATAGCTATTTTGGAAAAATATCAGATATACAAGTTCACAACAACAAATTGTATAAGCATTACTGTCAAGAAAAGCTACTAGCTCGTTTATTTACATAGTTGCTTATTTCTCTCACACAATATGGCACAGTGTACTCACTGTGGTGTTGCCAAGTTGTGTGAGAGAAATATGTAATCTATCAAATCTATGAAAGTGGCCACCCCTAATACCGGTATTTATACTGTTTGCTGTTGGCAAAGTCTCTGTCTCTCCTATTGCCCTTGCCTATAGTAGGCCTACTTGCCCCACGTCAGGGATCGGCGCTAGAAGCAAAAATGTTTACACATATTAGGGGCAAAGTAAGGCAACGTCATAAAATGGGGTGTGACTGGTCCAGTATGGACTGTTCCTTTCCCATCTTCCCATCTCTTTCAACTATCCTTGGCCATGCACACCCCCAGCCTAGTCTAGACTCTGCATCGCCATCTTCTGGCTACTATAAGTAGTAGCATAATTCACAGCCAACAATAATGTTGCAAATGAAACCAACTTTTAACGTAGGGCATTCAGAGAATAAATTACTCAAACATATAGTTCTCACCTGCGTCCTGCGCGCGCGCACACACACATAGAACAAAGGTGAAAGAAGCTCTGACCGTGTCCTGTGTTGATCAGCAGGGAATGAAGGGAGTCTGACACTGATTGATTGGTCGCTCAGGTCAGGTGTATCTAATCGTGATGATACACCTGACCTGATCAGCCTCTGAGCAACAAGAACATCAGAGCTAATTTATTTCTGTGAGACTGAAACACCAAGTAACTGCGATATGTGCTTGCTTTGCAATGAACATAACTTATCATATTTCCGTTTGCCTTTTAGGGTTTCATGCTGGTAATTTATTTAGCCTATAGCCCACTTAGATTGAAAATGTCCACAGATGTAGTCGTACACATTAACCATTCTTTATAATGGGTGCGATTCATAGATATGTTTAATATATCTATGGTGCGATTACTCTGAACAAACCTGTGTGGTGACGTCATCTCCCCCGCCTCAGCACCAGGTGATGACGTCATGTCTTCTCCATGGCCCTCTATGGAAAAGTGGTTTAAATATTGATTATCGATCGAATGGATTTAATTATTTTCATAAGCCTATATCCTTTTCATATGCCTATTTTTTGTTACAGCATCAATATAGGATACTTTACTCAATGTAAAATAATGTAGGCCTAATACAATATCCTACGTCACGATATAATAGTACAGCAATGCATGGCAAGGGGTAGGCTACTCTTCTTCAATATGGCATATTTCTTTTCACAAAAAATAAAAAATATAAATCAATAATCTATCAAATGGGGGCAATATCGCCGGTGAAAAACGTCCTTTGAAAATATATAATATATAATCCGTCCGTGTGAAAATCACCTGTATGGTCAGTGCTCTAAGGATAAGGACAGGCCCTAAGATGAAGTTAAATGCATCGTGTTTAAAATATTTAAAGACAAGAGAGAGATAGCCAAATCACCAAAAGGTATACAATTTGCTGTACAAATGAATACAAATCTGTTTATCTGTCCGTCCGTCTCTCTCTCCCTCCTCCCTCCCTCCCCCCTCTCTCTCTCTGCCGCATTGCGGCAGGTTGTAAATACTCGGCGTGCCAACAGAGAGGGCCCGAGGCTGCTGTGGTGAGGAGGTGAAATACTGTCTTTGTTTCCGCCGAGAGAGAGAGAGAGAGAGAGAGAGAGAGAGAGAGAGAAGAGAGAGAGAGAGAGAGAGAGAGAGAGAGAGAGAGAGAGAGAGAGAGAGAGAGGAATATAAAATAGAGGAGTAGAACTAGACTCTCTTTGTGCCTCTTATTTCTTTGTCTGCCTCGCAGCTCGTAAAAAGCAAAAAAGAAAAAACTCAGTGGGAACGAAAACATAAAAAAGGCAAAGGAGAGAAGAAGAGAAAAGATTGTGTCTTAATTCTCTCCCCCGTCCATCTGTCCATCCATAAAAAGCAGAGCGAGTTGTGGATGAAAATACTCGTAAAGGAAAACCCCCAAACAGCTTCCAAAAAAAAAAAAAAAAAAAAAAAAAAAAAAATGAAAAGGAGAAAGTGGATGGATGGATGGATGGATGGATGGATGGATGGATGGATGGATGGATGGACGGACGGATGGACGGACGGATGGATGGATGGCATCTTCAAGTCATGTGTACAACAATTAAAAACCGATTGCGAATGGAAATAAACCCAAGGCTATATGACGAATTCGAATAGCATTCTGGCGTTTCATAGGCTATCCACACTTCCCCCAAGAGCGGATTTCTAGTTAATTAAATAAGGTGTTCCCTGTTGCAAACCAGTGTAATGCGGTGTGTAAAAGTAACCATTCTGCAGACTATTAACGAATAAATACTTTTACCAACCAATCAATTTAAAAAGGCAATTCCACGCATTTTATTTTGTTTTTATTTTTTTTCCAGAGAGTGAACCAAATGGAACCAAATGGAACCCCGAGAGTGTACAAATGGAACCAAATTCGCAGGGAAAAAAGCTCCTGGAATAATTAACATGGTGAAACACAATGATGTCATCAAGATGTGTCCAAGTCTATGCTATTTACACGCACATCGACAGTGGGTGCAGGGCCAATGTGGCAATCATTGTAGTCGAGTAGGGCCCGCACACCAGTCTTATGGCAAAGGATTTACTTTATTGAAAAAAATGGACAACGTTTCGATCTCAGTAGATCTTCATCAGGTCCGTACATCCAGATGTGTTTCACCAATGTTTTTTTTCAGACCTCCATTTTTAAGAAACAGAATTGGGGGGAATTTATTTTAATAATTAACAATTAATTTAATAATTAACATGGTGAAACACAATGATGTCATCAAGATGTGTTTCACCAATGTTTTTTTCAGACCTCCATTTCTAAGAAACAGAATTGGGGGGATTTAAAAAAAAAATCATGTCCACACAACTATTAATGACAGTAAAATGTTGAAAATTGGTGGAATAATTCCTCTACAGGGAATATACAGGTTTTCACAGCTTACTTGGCTCAGTAAGCTTAATAAGCAATAATAGCACAATTATCTATTCTCTCCCCCTCTCTCCCTCATTGGTTTGAGCCACAGCCACAGGCCACCATTTGATGACATTTCGCCTCAGACACACGCAAATAAAGAACAATTTGTTATTGCTGAATAAGATTTTTTTCTCCTAATATGTACGATCAGCAGAGAATGCAGGAAAACGTTCATTAAAATAACAATTATTGTAGCCTACTTGATCTAATTGTATAGTCGACACTTGTAAATTAACGCACATATGACTATTCTATTTTGTTGCCAGTAAAATTATAATCAATAAATCATATCTGCATGTTTAACATTTTCATTGCATTTCAAGTCCGTTATGGACTTACAAGTTTTTTCGCACGACAACATAACATATTATTATTTAGAACTTTAACACCTTAAACATGGAATACATGGATTAAACATGAATGGACATGGGAATGGAAACCCCCCACCCCCTTTTATTTCTTTCTTTCTGTATTGCTGTATTCATTCATTCATTCATTCATTCATTCATTCATTCATTCATTCATTCATTCATTCATTTGACCTGAACAAATAAATGCATAAAAATAGTTTTTTTCCATTCTAGTGTCTCAGCGACTCACTCACTCACTCACTCACTCACTCACTCACTCACTCACTCACTCACTCACTCACTCACTCACTCACTCACTCACTCACTCACTCACTCACTCACTCACTCTCATTCATTCCCTCGTTCGTTCGTCCGTCCGTCCGTCCATCCATCCATCCATCCATCCATCCATCCATCCATCCATCCATCCATCCATCCATCCATCCATCCATCCATCCATCCATCCATCCATCCATCCATCCATCCATATACTCATCATGTTCATATGCCAATCATACATCTATACCTACAACATCCACATCCCTATATGCAAGTAGTGCACACTTGCTTATGTACATTACATTATTGGTGAAACTATGCATCGATCCTTTGTTCCATTTACACAATGGTGGGCAATTAAGCTCACCAGGATTTTTACGGTATTAAATGTATGAGCCGATTTATTTCCTTAGACGAAATCAATTAATGGAAATGTAGCAACATAAGAGCAGCAACGGCAATTCTCACCTGGAATCCCCCAGTCGGAAAACGACAGCTATATGTAGAGAGAGAGAGAGAGAGAGAGAGAGAGAGAGAGAGAGAGAGAGAGAGAGAGAGAGAGAGAGAGAGAGAGAGAGAGAGAGAGAGAGAGAGAGAGAGAGAGAGAGAGAGAGAGAGAGAGAGAGAGAGAGAGAGAGAGAGATGGTTTTGCAAAACGACATATATTACATTTTTTGATAAATAGCATATTGGCCTATCAACGAAGGGAAGTGACTATAGACTACATTGCATGCATTGTGCGTCCTTGGGCTTGCATTCTACTGTAGCAGCCTATTTTTGTATGCAATATGGCCTAATAAAAAGAACACAAACCTTATATTTCCAGATGGGGGTCCGAGAGCAAAGACGTCGTCAATGTGAGGGTCCTCGACGTGAAAGTGTTTGAAAAGCACATCTAGACTATTGCTGTTTGTTCATATCTCAGGGTGAATGCATTGCGCTGCTGGGTGGCTGCGCTGCGTGTCTGCGGCGCGCGGCGCGCCGCGCCGGGCACGGATGGGCTGACCGTTACGCACCGCACATATGACCGTTGGCGGCCAATGGAGAGAGGGACTGGCTCGTAAAAAGAGAGAGAGAGGGGATAGAATATAACCATAAATCCGCATTCTGTCCATTGCTCTTCCCCTGTACACTATAAGCATGCCATTTTGGTTCCTTCTCTCCATATAGCAAAGGACTCATTATGCATTATATAATATTAGACCTACTGATATACACAACGTATATTGTGACTCTCTCTCTCTCTCTCTCTCTCTCTCTCTCTCTCTCTCTCTCTCTCTCTCTCTCTCTCTCTCTCTCTCTCTCTCTCTCTTTCTTTCTCTCTCGGGTTTGTAGTTTGGCTCATTTATCTAATTATGTATTAAATTACTAGTTATTACTAAATTCGGATTTGTATCTGTTTATTTATTTATGTATACATTTATACATTTATTGGTTGATTTATTTAAAGAGATGAATTCAATTACAAAGTGGATGCATTTTGAGAATAAAGAACATCATGGACATTTCATGATATATAGTAGCCTACACACTATAGAGGTGCGCAGTGACGTCACCGCCCCTGTTCCACTAGTGGATTCCCCATTCATTTTTCTCATAGACTTTTCGAAAATAATTTATATCAAGACGATTACGCCGCGGACAAAGCCAACTCGAGTCATGACGAATCATGATGACACACACAAACTTTTGGGACAATAAAATAATTTCTAAGATGAAAAACGAAACAAAAAGTCTTGTATCAAGCCGTTTTCTACTTCTTCCTAATTATATATTATATGACGATATTGTGTTTGTTGTCATGATTTGTCACGACCCGAGTTGGCTTTGGCCGCGGCGCAATCGTGTTTTTATTAACCATTTTCGAAAAGTCTATGAGGAAAATGAATGAGGAATCCATTAGTGGAACAGGGCTGGTGGCATCACTGCGCATCTCTATAGGCCGACATCATCATTACCTATTTCTAACAGGGCAGCACAACATAGCACAACGTCGCCCTCTGGCGGACATACGTCGCAACTACATCACTGGTGGCCGTGGGACATCACAGTGAACAAATAGCACATCCCTGTTGCAGTGATGATGGAAGCAAGAAGTGGTCACACAGCAGCACCCACAGTAAAAGTGTGAACTGCCTATAAGTATCTGGGAGTACTAATTGATCAAGATATGAGCTGGCACACACATGTTGAATCATGCTGTTCGAAAATACACCAGAGGTTACACTTTCTTCGCAGACTGAGGCTGTTTGGTGTTAGTGTGAACATTATGCTAATTTTTATAGGGCTAGCATAGAATCTATACTGAGATATGGTATCTCGAGTTGGTATGGAAATCTGACTGTGAAATACAAAGCTCAAATAGAAAGAATTGTAAAAACGGCTGGGAAGATCATGGGCCTATCTTCTCCCCCTGTGTCCCTCCAAGCCATTTTTGAGCAGACGGTAATAAGGCAAGCTAAGAATGTAACCTCTGACCCCTCACATGTTCTTTACTCAGAATATGAACTAATGAGATCAGGTAGAAGGTATAGGACACCACAGTGCAGACACAACCGTTTTAAACATTCATTTGTACCTCTTTCTATAAAACTGTTAAATAGGTAGTCATTTCCCTTACATAGGGGTAAGCACTTAGGGTGTATATGTTATGTGTTCTTGTGTTGTCTGCTGGTTTGTTTTTGTCTATTGTATGTATATGTATGCAGCTGTGGTCCTGTCTCCAAGACAAATTTCTCCCTCGGGAGACAAATAAAACTTGAACTGTGAACTGCAATGTACACTGTTAAAGTACAGGTCCCATAATAGTTTTCTTGTTTTAGACCCTAAAGCAGCATTCACAGCCACAGGCACGTGCACACATATAGACATCAAAGGGGGCTTCAGCCCCTGCCATTTTACCTGCATGTCTGTAAACTTAGTGCCCTCTCCAGAATGCAGCCCACTGCTATATAAGGTTATACCGTTTCATCTACGGAGGTTAAGGTCATGTTTAGGTTTAGGCATAGATTGTTCAGGGATTGTGTGGTATTGCCACCATTATTCAACATCATCATTGTTATTGTAGCATGGCTACAGTATATACCTGCAAGGAGCAAGTCAAACACATTAACCATGTTCTATACAGTATACTGGACAATGTAACTGGACATTATCCAGTCTCAAATCCAAATTAGGGGGGGAAGAAATCCTCCTGGATGATCACAATCCAAATTACAAATTCATTACATTATATAAAATATAGCGAAACTAGATCAGCACTGGTAGAGTGCAAACTTCTCTCCGAGGAGGTCATGGCCTACTCGTGCGTGAGCCGAGCACCGAACACCATGCACTGATTGCCTTGTGCCCGCTCTGCTCATGCAAGGAATTACACAAAAACAAAATACCAAGGCCAAGGCTCACCAATATACTGTGGGTGGGTGGCTGGTTTAATCTAGCCGCTATCTGCAACATAGACCACCCCGTTTTTAAAAAAACTCTCTACATGAATCTAGAGTTGCAATACCCTTCATTTACTTTAATGAAAATGGAGGGTATGGCAACAGATTCATCTCATTATAAAAAAATCTAGAGTTTGACGAAAAACTCATGTGTTTTCTATCCCCACACAAAATATCTAGTTTGAACAATCAGTCTTTCATATAGGAGAGTAATGTAAATTGCTGCTTGTTTGATTTCGGCCTCATAATGATGTCATCAGTGCACCCTGCTTTGTATAACTCCTCCCTCCTCCAGTCTTCAGTTCCAAATGTATATTTCCACTGTGTTTATAGTGTCCACAATTGTAAATTTTCCAAGTTGACATGGACTTGTTTTGGCTAGCATCACTATTATAATGGGTGCAATTCTCAATCGCTGTGGTGTAGCCAGCTATGGCTTAAGTCTTCTCCTTGGCTGCATGGCAGCAAATCAGACCTTTTGAATTGCAGGTTTGAATTATTCTGGGTAATTATTTGGTAAGCCCAGGCCCAGGGCTGGTGGTATAGGCTTTCGGCCTATACCACAAGGCCCCAGACCTGATTTGCTGCCATGCCAATGAGAAGACTTAAGCCATAGTTGGCTACACCACAGCGATTGAGAATTGCACCCAATGACTCTAAAATAAATTATCCTCCATCACCACCTCAGGACATTGTGGTACTGCAGGGTACTGTGGCTAACTGTCCATAGAGAAATAAGAAAGGACTGGTTATATCAGTGGTGATTAAGGCTCAAACTATTAGAAATAAGCTTGAGGCCTATACACTGTAGTACAATATTATATTAAGTATATTATTATTATAGGAATCTGTGTTATTTGTTTGTTTTAACTCGGTAAACACAAGGCTTATACAATCACGCCATATATCCCCGTTAAATCAAAACGAATCATCAAAGCATTGGGCTGTACAGCCAACCCATGACCACCAGGTCCCCAACAAAGACTCAAATCAGGCTTTTGGACAAACATGAGGCCACCAAACGGTCGCCCCTTTTATTCGCTAGCGAAGCAATGAAACAGAAAATGCAATGTGTATATAGCCTATACTTTTGTATAGTTATAGGTTTACTGGTTGTTTCTTGGTTGTACACAACAGCAGTGTTTGGGCCTGTCTGTCTGTCTGGTGGAGCCACATGACCGCACTCTGCGTTTTCACACAGGAAGCGACATGCCATAAAGCCATAAGAGGCTATATGACTGTCTGGACTAAATGACTTTATGGTGTGTGTGTGTGTGTGTGTGTGTGTGTGTGTGTGTGTGTGTGTGTGTGTGTGTGTGTGTGTGTGTGTGTGTGTGTGTGTGTGTGTGTGTGTGTGTGAGAGAGAGAGAGAGAGAGAGAGAGAGAGAGAGAGAGAGAGAGAGAGAGAGAGAGAGAGAGAGAGAGAGAGAGAGAGAGAGAGAGACTTGAATAGGATGAAAGTCACGTTTATTCACCAACTGCATGCATTTGGTTTATGACCCTGCACTCTAGGGCGCACGCATGCACGCGCGCGCGCACACACACACACACACACACACGCACGCACGCACGCACGCACGCACGCACGCACGCACGCACGCACGCACGCACGCACACACACACACACACACACACACACACACACACACACACACACACACACACACACACACACACACGAATCATTTAATTCTTAAAAAAAATAATCCTGAGTTGTAACTCAGAGAGTGGACCAAATTAACCCTGCATTATGCAAATGAACACGGGGGAACAACAACCTTGTAGACATTTTGAATTTTAAGTTTAATTCCATTAAAAAACAAACACAACAAACTGAACAACAAACACGCCATGGCTTGCACAGGGTAATTATTTATAGTTGAAATAAAGTGGATAAAAACCTGCTGTTAAACACGCTTCAAACTCCTGAGTGTATAGGGAATACACTCTGAGGGTGTGTGGACGATCCTCAGAGGGTTTTATTTAAATTACGAGTGTGTTTATGTATTTTTAATATATGTTAATTTAAAATCCACCGTATACTCCTATACAATGTACATCTTTAATTCAAGACACGATTTTTAAGCTCCGTATGGGCTATTTTACACTGTCAGAGTGTAAATTACACTCAAGGATTTCTATAATCTTTAGGCTAACATAGCCGAGTTTTTTCCTCATTGAGAGAATGCATGGTGTGCTTTATTTTAGCGACAGATCAACGTTGAGAATAATAATAATAATAATAATAATATATTTTTATGTTTCAAATTAACTGACATTCATTTGAAAGATGCAATTTTAATTAATTACATTAATTAGTTTGTGTTCCAGAATGAAAGCAGGTTTTAACAGCAACAATTTAGACACACTGTCCGACAATAAACAGAACAACAACAACAATAATCACCCAACCCGCAGCAAACAGCAGTAATTAGGCTATACGGCAATAATATTAATAACAACAATGCTATAATAGAAGGAACGTCCCGTGCAAAATCACAAAACACCGTCCAATGACTGCAGCTGACGCTCCTGAAGTGTCTTCACTTTCAACGTGTCCACAATATTACTGGGGCATCATGAAACCATGGCTCGTCTATGCTAAATGTTGATGCGGCTGCCATTGGCTCCAACCAGTTCAACATCAGCAATGATCAACCGCAACCGATTGCGCAATTTCAATTTCGTCCGATATCAAATCGTTGCCACTTCGCTAATAATTATGTATTCATATAGGCCTACATATAGGCGTGCACTCGCCTATTAGTTTGCAGTTCACTGCACAATGCCTCGTGCTAACGAGCCCATCGCCAGTCCGACCGAACATTCGGCACAAAAACACAATAACGAGAAACTACATGTAGCCTAATAAGAGATACAGTGCAATTAAATGCATTATGAGATTGTGAGATTGTATAGGCAGGCCTCTTATCGGTTATTTTCCGCGGATATTTTTTGGTGGATCGACCTACAGTCAGTCAGTCAAGGCGGCCAGTTGACGTCCCTTGTTGTCGGCCTCTCTCCCCAAATGCTGCGACGTTGTAACAATAAACCGCCAGCAACAGTATAACCTCTAGATCAGTGTTTTCAAACTTTTTCATACCAGCGCCCAAATTTATTCAGCATTTTAGCCACGGACCACCTTTAATGTTGAGTTGACTCTCGGACCCCAAACCAAGAACATTTTTTTCTACAATTTAGGAGAGAGAACTGGCAAAACGTTGGTCAAAATTGTATTATATAGTGTGCATATTCTTGAAAATGACGTAATTCAGATGTTTAAATATAATTTAACGATTGGGAGCGTAAAATTAACCCATTTGCTTTCATTTTGCTCTAAATATAAGTGTGTACATGCAGTGTACTGTATATCTAGTGACATATGGCCAATTGTCAACAACAAATTAGACAAATTGTCAAATAGGCCTATGCCTATTTCGTATAAGAAGAGCAAAGAGACAAACATTGTTAAAGTATCAGGTCCTCACCATCAGGTCTTGCAGACAGAGCTGGTTGTGACTCTGGGCTTACTTCGACATTTATGGAACCGAATCAGTCTAACCTTTTTGCAAGCCTTTTGTTCACCCTGCACTGCAGTGTCGATAATTCTCTCATTATGTAATCCTCTGGTCTCTTCACTCCTCCAGTCAACCTGGGAAGAGCAACAGACTGACCTCATGCATGGCCTTCCTTATAGGACGATGACAATCTTTTCACTTGCAGGAGGAGACATATATCACGTTGTAGTGTATTTATTCACGGACTACGCGCCTTACTGCCATATAAAACGTCCTGTAACTCTATAGTCCAAGAGAGATATGTCTCGGTATATATTACAGTCCATAACATAATGTGTCATCCTCTTCGTCGTCATCATCGTCACTCACATCACATGACGGTTCTCCGGTCTCGACCCATGAGTTTCTTCATCTTCATGCGTCTGTTCTGGAACCAGATCTTGACTTGCCTCTCGGTGAGCCTCAGGCCGGCGGCCACCTCCACCCTGCGGTCTCTGCTCAGGTACATGTTGTACAGGAACTCCTTCTCCAGCTCCAGGGTCTGGTGCTTGCTGTAGGGGCAGCGCTTCTTGCGCGTGGAGCGGGCCGTGATCCAGCTGGCGGCCGGGCTGGGGCTGCTGGTGGCTGGGGGAACACACACAGGATAGACCGGGGGTGGGAAAGCACTCCTGGCTGTAGGCCTATCTATCTATCTATCTATCTATCTATCTATCTATCTATCTATCTATCTATCTATCTATCTATCTATCTATCTATCTATCTATCTATCTATCTATCTGTCTGTCTGTCTGTCTGTCTGTCTGTCTGTCTGTCTGTCTGTCTGTCTGTCTGTCTGTCTGTCTGTCTGTCTGTCTGTCTGTCTGTCTGTCTGTCTGTCTGTCTGTCTGTCTGTCTGTCTGTCTGTCTGTCTGTCTGTCTGTCTGTCTGTCTGTCTGTCTGTCTGTCTGTCTGTCTGTCTGTCTGTCTTCTCCTCAATGAAGAAATAGTTACAAGTCAAAGTCCAGAATTCCAAATGTATGCAATTAAGTAGCCTACTGGAAATTTGGCCAAAAGTGAAAGTAGCCTTTACTAGAAAGTCCTGTTTCACTATTTCTCACGGTTTCATATATGCTTTTTAAAGCATTGTAACTAAAGTTATATATAGGCAACTATAGTGTACTGTGTGTAGTGTACTGTGTATACTGTGCAAAATAGTTTGAAAATAGCCGATTACAAATAGTGCGTCCCATTGCCGCGCAATGTGCTTCAATACTGCTAGGCTTGAAGGCCGAAGCAACAAAGTAAAATAACATTGTGCAAAGATCAAACTGTATTTAAAAAATAAGAAAAGTAGCCGATGGAAAATCTTATAGTTCTGCTACTTTCACAAGGCCGAAATAGGCTGCAGCGGTTAGCCTTTTCGTTTGTGTATTTCTCTGAGATGTAAACTGGACCATAAAGCAATTTGCAATTTTCATAGGCCACACACACACACACACACACACACACACACACACACACACACACACACACACACACACACACACACACACACACACACACACACACACACACACACACACACACACACACACACACACACATTGAACAATATTGTAGTCTATAACAACAGGACGCTGTTGATTGTCTTTGCGCGCGCGCACAAGGTCAATCAAGCAATTAGACCAATAAGAGAACTATACTATCCCCATACAGTCTATTCACCGCAGTGCGACATGATGGTGTCTCAAAGTTGTCGAAAACAGATGTGCAAGCTCACACCTAGTATGGGCCAATTCGCGCCTTTGGCCTTGATGGTATAGGCCTGCCATGGCCTTGACAAGCTCACAATATGTGTTTCACTGGTTCACGTTATATCTATTTTTTCCGAGATATTTGACATGATAGATAATGTATTGTTTTCTCTTGTATGTTGCATGTGCTGTGAACGTTTAGCCTATAGAGAGCATTTGTAATGGGATGGTTAAGCAGGAGAAGCATATAGGTAAATTGTTTCGGCCTGTGTGTTTTAAGGGACGCAAATGTTTGAGTTTGTATTGCTGTGACCTCACAGTGTCTGCATGGACCCAGACCTGAAACCACAACTTAACCGTATATGGCCTATAGGCTAACAGAACGGAAGAGGATAGGCTATTAAGTTTATATATTTTAATAAACACAAGAAATGTTTTTTTATCGCTCATAATAGAATCTTGTATATTTCTATAAACAAAATAAAGGCTAATATCCTATTCATATATTATCTAATCGGATATAGGCTGCTCCAGGTTATTTAACATAGACGCCCAAAGCAATGGATCGAATAACTGGGTTTTGATAAAGTGTTTTTAAATAAATAGCCTTGAAGGAACAGATTATGTTATCTAATTTGAATGGATTTAATTTGGGTCCAGATCGCAGAACACTGTCTGCTGCTCAGTGCAGAGTATACCGCTCATATTACATAAATTACTTTGATGGACAATAAACTTTTACATTTAACTATTTACAAGACATTTATAGGGCAGTAAAAGTCTAGACACCACTCTCTCCTCTCTCTCTCTCTCCCACACACACACACACACACACACACACACACACACACACACACACACACACACACACACACACACACACACACACACACACACACACACACACACACACACACACTTGTAAAGATCTATATTATCTTACTAGTGTCCAGCAGTAGTTTTTCCTTATTCTCCTCATCTCTTGGCTCCTCGGCGCTCCTGCCGGCCTCCGCCTCGCCCTCACGCCGCTCAGGAGTCGCCTCTGTCGGACTGACGAAGCTGGAGTCCTCGGTGGTGGTGGTGGTTGTAGAAATGGTAGTAGTGGAGCTATTGTTGTTTCTGCTGGGTGGAGGAGATGCGCGTGGTTTGGTGGGTTCATCGTAAGCATGGCCGGAGGAGGCGGAGGAGAACCCGGCCTGGGAAGGCAGGGAGCCCGCAGGCAGCACCGGGGTCTCTCCCTCCCAGCACCGGACAAACTTCCCCTCCGACGCTGAGGAGGGCGCATGGTGCTGGGCTTGTGTGTGGCTGTGCGAGCTGCTGCTGTAGTAGGAGGTCTGGTGGTGTTGGGGGTGGTGAAGGTGGGAATGGGGCTCGTGGTGCGGATGAAAAAGCCCAGCAGGTATGGACGAGGTGGACGAGGTGGAGGAGGAGGAGATCCACGGGGACAGTCCGTTCAGGAAGCCCTGTTTGAAGCCGCCTGCTCCGGAGGAGAAATGGTGAGAGAATCCGTTCATATTGCTGCCCGCAGCGGCGGGGTCGTCCTCTCCTCCTCCTCCTCCTCCTCCGCCCCCTCGGGCCGGCGCTGCGGCTCTGGCCGCCGCCTGCAGCCCTCCTCCCGGCGCGCCCTGCAGGAACGCACCGCTGCCTCCGCCTCCAGCGTACAGATCCTGGTGATGGTCGCTGCTGCTCTCGTGGCCAATCATGGAGTAATAATTGGTTAGAGAAGACATGTTTTTTTTTTATTTGATCATTTCAATAATCGTAATAATTATTATGAACTAATAAAAGTGTAAAGCCGTATAAAGGTGGGGCGCTGCTATAGCGTTCATCCTCCCCTAAAAAACCGTAGTATTTTTTCCTGCTCATGTCTGAGTCTCGGATAGGGTGACCAGATTCACCCCCTCGGTGGGACAGTCCCTCAGTTCCACACAAACACTTTCCAGGCGATTTACTTGAATCCTGAATCGATACGGTGCGATATTGCGATTCTTAAATATATTGTGATTCAATTTGATATTGTGATTTAATTCGACTTTTCTACCGTTATTTATATTATACTAAAACATTTCAAAACAATTCAAAACAATATGGACCATGAACAGTTCGTTGTCAATAATAATTTTAAAAAATGGCTTCTGAACCTGGCGATTCGATATTAATATTGTGGCATTTAATTGTGATATATTGATATCCATATCCATTGTTTTGCCCAGCCCTAACTGAGACCTTGTCCCAGATTGGGACTTGCAGCCGCCAGTGTTCAAATGTACCAATAGTCTACGGTATAGTTGTCTTTCTGTTCATTCTAAAGCTCTCTCTTTCATCTTTTTTCAGGCTGCTAGATGTTAAAATAACATATTCTCTCGCAGACTAAAGCAGTGGTGTCAACTCTGAAGATATAAGAGAGTGTGACACTATTTACGCAACTCACTCAGAGGGCCACATTATAACATTGCATGCATTGCATGTCATATCAAAAATATCCAATCTACGAGCTCAAAAGGCATCACATTTTTTCGCTATATTTGTATATGCTAAAAATGATTTATTTCTTTTTTGTTCCCCACATGCAATACTTGTTATTATGTCCCTCAAATGAACAGTTTGGATCTGGTCACCCTAGTCTTGGATGGTCATTGGTTCAGTGCACGATCACATGGTGGTCCTATATTTACCCTACAGAGGAAGCAAATGTTGAGTTTACTCTATGCCATGGTGGCTGCGTGGTGAACACAACAGAAAGAATGGATCATATGATTCCAGGACAGGTGATCCACATAATGCAGAATTTGTAACCAAAATAGGCACCATATTTAACTTTAACAAATGGGACCCCTATATGGGTTGGTTTTACACTCTAAAAAGTTACATTATTTTGTTATAACATCTACATTATAGGTCTATAATTTACTTTAATTTACAAGTAGTATATACACACAGTTAGAATGAAAGAATGCCATGGTGGCTGCGTGGTGAACACAACAGAAAGAATGGATCATATGATTCCAGGACAGGTGATCCACATAATGCAGAATTTGTAACCAAAATAGGCTCCATATTTAACTTTAACAAATGGGACCCCTATATGGGTTGGTTTTACACTAAAAAGTTACATTATTTTGTTATAACATCTACATTATAGGTCTATAATTTACTTTAATTTACAAGTAGTATACAGTTAGAATGAAAGAATTCTGGTTTAGGTCGTACTGACATGAATACAGTATGAATTGTTGAACAAACTCGTATGGCCGACCATAACAACAGCATTAAGTCTTGTGTCTGATGAGCAGTGTTAGGCAGTAACTAATTAAATATAACACATTACTGTAATATTATTACCTTTTCCAGCAAAAGTAACGTAAAGTAAAGATACTCACAGCAGTAGATTCTATAATCCACCACAGCATTCTGCACACATGACATAGCCTACCCATTTGTACACTCTCAGAAAAAAGGAAACTCATTAACATGGTGAAACACATCTTGACGATGTCATCAAGATGTACTTCACCATGCATGATTTTTTTTTCAGACCCAAAAAATATTTTAGATATGAGAAGTGGGGGGACGTCGTCCCCCGCGTCCCCCCGCGTCCCCCCTCCACTACACCCCTGGTTAAAAGTGGAGCTTGCTAATACTACTGACCTGAGCTATAAAGCTATATTACTTACGTCACCATTACTAGTGATGTCCCGATGACACTTTTTCTCATTTCCGATCCGATCCCCATCCCACTCTTATGTGTGGGGCGGTCGAACATCGGCAGTCGATGACTGACAGTCGATGACTGACAACCGACTGACAACCACACCCGATTGCTCAACTTGCGGACTGACAGCCCTATATAATTAGCCTGCCTTCTTTGTGCTCTCCTAATCAATATCAAGATAATTCTTTCACTTTCCCATTTTCAAAGCCTCTATAAGTTCATATCAATTCATCAAAGACAACTAATTCAAACAGGCATTGTTAGCTAACAGCGCCACCTAGATGCAGGGGCAGGGTACTGACCCTGACGATCAGTAGAGAGCCCCTGTGTCATCAACGATGTCATTGTATTGATGATATGAACAATAACCCAGTGAAATAATAATAAGATAATCACGAGTTTAGGAGTTTTAACTAGATCAGCACAAGTTCAATGTATCACAGTAGGCCATGGCCTACTTGTGTGTGAGCAGAGCGAGCTAATATTCACATTAGTTATATATAGGTGTCTCACTTACGTCACCATTACGGCATCGCCTAAACCGGTCGGTGGTCAACGAACACTGTACACCGATCGCCTTACTTGCATCCGCTCATGCAAGTCATTCATTAAATTTATTAGACTGCCTGGATGTATAATTTATTTGACACAATGTTGTCTTACAAGATTACAAGAACCACTAACACAATCACAACTAACACAATCACAACCACCAGACAGAAAACAAATGGGTCTACACCAAGTCATAAGGAAACAAAAAGAAATGTCTCTTACGCACGCATCTTACGGAAAAGATCTACTCAAAACCAGAGTGAACGGGAATGCTATTTAGCTCTAAACACATAATACAAAGTAGCAGAATACTTGAGAAAAACTAAAATTAAGAAAAACATTAACTGGATATAGACTCACTGAACACAGTCTCATGATTGAGAGAGGCCGCCATAGGCAGACCTGAGACCTGTAGACTATGGGCCCGATTTTCATTCCCCCCGTTGTCCCTAACGTTACCCGATACCCGCAGCGAATTCCCTTATTGCTATTTTGGTTACCTTTTCTCTTCCCTTAGCCACTATTCTTTATGCCGACACCGTTATTCGTGGCTGGAGGTGTGGTCATGGGCGTGTTTGTTGCGCAGTCCCTTAAGTTGCTAATTTCGTCAAATAGATTAGGGAACTAGATAACGCCACATCAGACCACCCCTTAACCGATCCGCGAAGGCAGAGCCACGTGCGCACGATGCGCGTCTGTGCGCCTTTGGAGATGTCCACAACTCCACGTGGAAAGGCGCCAGTTCAATTCATCTCCTTATTTATGCTGGATTGTCCTATGAACAGCTGTAGATTGCCTGCTGTCGGTCACTTCCTTGTGTTTAGGTAATGTACAGTATATAATATAATTAAATACATTCATTAACTTGTGACGCAATGCTGTAAATTGCAAAAAAGTCGGCAATTCCCGGAAAAGAAAATGTTTTTTTGATCATTGATTTCTCGGTCAATTCTGGACCATTTTTTACATTTCAAAGTGCAGCGTGACGGGAAAGACCTTCTCTCTCAGATGCTGTATAGAATATGTGGGTAGGTCTTCTCTACGATGCGGGATCGGGCAAACTATAACTGTCGGGGATTAGGCGGACCGTTTCCGCCTAATCCCCGACAGTTGCAGTTTGCTCGGTCCCGCATCGTAGAGAAGACCTACCCACATATTCTATACATCATCTGAAAGAGGAGCTTTTTCCCATCATGCTGCATTTTGAAATGTAAAAAATGGTCCAGAATTGACCGAGAAATCAATGATAAAAAAAAACGTTTTTTTTGCCGCGAATTCCAGAGTTTTTTGCAATTTACTTTATAACATTTCGCAGACTTGGGATAAATGCACGCCACATACAGCAAAAAAAACATGGAACATGTTTTTTCAACATAACATGTTGAATGGTAAGAAATGATTGAGAATTGACTGAGCTATAATTGTTTCAAAATGAGAGCATAATCTTTGAGAATAGGCTACTCATGCATGTGTGTGTCCTAAGCCCGCAGCCAGGCTGCGTGCTTCGGAGGGTCAGACATAGCAGTAGGGATAAGGGAAATAGATAAGGGATGAATTAAAGGGAATGGCAAGACCAACACGGATTGGATGAAAGCTAAAAACGCCCAAACCACACCTATGCATAATTTAACGGGTAAAGGAGGTATTTAAGGGAGATGGCATGGTACGAAATTAGCGACTTTAGTGGGGGAACGCCTCTTCCCCAATGCTATGTGCGTTAATTACGCATAAGGGCTAATGTAACCAAAATCGGGCCCTATGTACCCACTGCACATAACATGAGACTGAGCTACTGTACACTTCCTCACCGTCTGTCCAAGACCAAGACATCAGAGACACATACTGTCCACTGTACCAAGACATCAGAGCACTCAAGAGACATAGGGCTCCATTTTCGTTACATGCTAAACCCCTTGGGCCCGATTTTGGTTACATTAGCCCTTATGCGTAATTAACGCACATAGCATTGGGGAAGAGGCGTTCCCCCACTAAAGTCGCTAATTTCGTACCATGCCATCTCCCTTAAATACCTCCTTTACCCGTTAAATTATGCATAGGTGTGGTTTGGGCGTTTTTAGCTTTCATCCAATCCGTGTTGGTCTTGCCATTCCCTTTAATTCATCCCTTATCTATTTCCCTTATCCCTACTGCTATGTCTGACCCTCCGAAGCACGCAGCCTGGCTGCGGGCTTAGGACACACACATGCATGAGTAGCCTATTCTCAAAGATTATGCTCTCATTTTGAAACAATTATAGCTCAGTCAATTCTCAATCATTTCTTACCATTCAACATGTTATGTTGAAAAAACATGTTCCATGTTTTTTTTGCTGTATGTGGCGTGCATTTATCCCAAGTCTGCGAAATGTTATAAAGTAAATTGCAAAAAACTCTGGAATTCGCGGCAAAAAAACGTTTTTTTTTGATCATTGATTTCTCGGTCAATTCTGGACCATTTTTTACATTTCAAAATGCAGCATGATGGGAAAAAGCTCCTCTTTCAGATGCTGTATAGAATATGTGGGTAGGTCTTCTCTACGATGCGGGACCGAGCAAACTGCAACTGTCGGGGATTAGGCGGAAACGGTCCGCCTAATCCCCGACAGTTATAGTTTGCCCGATCCCGCATCGTAGAGAAGACCTACCCACATATTCTATACAGCATCTGAGAGAGAAGGTCTTTCCCGTCACGCTGCACTTTGAAATGTAAAAAATGGTCCAGAATTGACCGAGAAATCAATGATCAAATAAACATTTTCTTTTCCGGGAATTGCCGACTTTTTTGCAATTTACAGCATTGCGTCACAAGTTAATGAATGTATTTAATTATATTATATACTGTACATTACCTAAACACAAGGAAGTGACCGACAGCAGGCAATCTACAGCTGTTCATAGGACAATCCAGCATAAATAAGGAGATGAATTGAACTGGCGCCTTTCCACGTGGAGTTGTGGACATCTCCAAAGGCGCACAGACGCGCATCGTGCGCACGTGGCTCTGCCTTAGCGGATCGGTTAAGGGGTGGTCTGATGTGGCGTTATCTAGTTCCCTAATCTATTTGACGAAATTAGCAACTTAAGGGACTGCGCAACAAACACGCCCATGACCACACCTCCAGCCACGAATAACGGTGTCGGCATAAAGAATAGTGGCTAAGGGAAGAGAAAAGGTAACCAAAATAGCAATAAGGGAATTCGCTGCGGGTATCGGGTAACGTTAGGGACAACGGGGGGAATGAAAATCGGGCCCCTTATCCCAAATCCCTTATTTCGTTTTTACTATTTTGAAAAACTTTTTTGGACTATTTCAACATGTCAATCTATTAACACGTTGTGAGCTAGTAGACTGGCCATTTGAAGTACTGAGAAATGTTTTTTTTTTTTAATAGTTTAAAAAGGCAAAGAAGTTAAGGGATAAGGGGTATAGCGGTGACGAAAATCTAGGCCATAGTGTCCACTGTACCAAGACATCAGAGACACATACTGTCCACTGTACCAAAACATCAGAGACACATACTGTCCTCTGTACCAAGACATCAGAGACATACTTCCCATGGATTACAATCACCTAAGGAGTTTGAAAGCATGACGACAAAAAAAGCTGCTGTGTGAGCTGCTGTGGTGGGATAAGGATAGCAAATGTAACACAACCACCCTAAAGAATAATTGTTGTGTGCATTCTTGCATCAAGTGATGCAAGTGATGTATGTGTGTGTGTGTGTGTGTGTGTGTGTGTGTGTGTGTGTGTGTGTGTGTGTGCGTGTGTGCGTGTGCGTGTGTGTGTGTGTGTGTGTGTGTGTGTGTGTCTGTGTGTGTGTGCACGTGGGGGTGGGAGGGTGTAAGTGTATTGCCCCAATAAAGCCATTATGTTCAGGAAGTTCTCACATATAATATAGGGTTTTATTGTCTTGGTTCAAGGTTTCCATTCAGCCTTGGACTATACATGTCTGCCTGTCTGTCTAAAATGTCACTGAAAACGGTCCAGATGCATCAACGAAAAGCTTTTAAGCTTCCCAATAAACCAGGATGGCTCTACCAACTTTGGTCTCTGAGAATTCAGAAGATTATAGACCTTTTAACAGTCACTTTTTGCAGTGTTCTGCTGACCGTTGGGAGTTTGGGAGATACTAGGCCTATACTTCTATCTGACACACTTTGAAAAATACAGTTAAATTAAATTCCCTCAATATTCTCAATAGCCATTTTATTTTTTAGCTTATTACCAGTAGCTTTGCTGTGGAGCATTTGTGTGACTAATATATAAGACCCATTTCTTGTAATATAATATGATTACACACACTGTCCAGCTACACTTAGAGTACATAACAGCAGGCAACGAAAATCGGGCAACGTGGGTGAATTTCAATGGCTGTTGTCTAAATCACCCAAGCATGCCTGAAAAGCTCAATTATATTTGTCTTTTCAGCCAACGTTGCCCTGCCTACTTCTCGACCATCGCCGGTTCTCCTGCTAACGCCAACATCGGCGTCTCTCATAGACAGATAATGGAGTTCAGGAAACATCGTCTGTCCATTGTTGCCTGCTGTTAAAGGTAATAGAGGCAACTTTTAAAAATCATAAGAAATATACAGCTATATTTTTTGTCTACGTTGCTCCTACTTTGATGCTGCGGTCGGTCCAGAACTTTGTGAAACTTGCATGAAAACAAAACATTTGTCAGCAGGGGCGGATGTATAATGTCCCATTTGGGGGGGCAAGAGAACATGTTGGAGGGGCAAGAGAAAATGGTATGGGGGCGGCTTCATCGCCCGTGTCGCTTCGCGCCACGGGCAATGAAGCCGCCCCCATACCATTTTCGGTTACAGGAAACCCATACCATTTTCAGTTACAGGAAACAGGCGATGAAGCCGCACCCATAGCATTTTCGGTTACAGGACTTTTATCAGTCAAGTAAAGCATCAATAATAACATCAGTTGTTGTTGGAGTTGCAACAGACACGCAGCATGCATAGAGCTAAAGGTCTGACTCAGAGAGTTTTCTGTTTTCAATGATGAAATGCTGTTGGTTTAGTGGTGACACAACTGTAGTTAGTTAGTGGCAGTAGTAGTGTTTCAAATCATTTTAAAGGTAGGGGAAGTGATTTGAAATTCATGGTGTAGTACCAGCCTGGTGCACTAGGGGCCCCCAACAGTAGCTACACTATGTGAACCTGCTGCTCGCTCCTGATTGGAGGAGAACTGGTGGTGACCTGGGGAACTTTTATTAGCTCCTCTGCTAACGTGGGGGAGGGGGAAACTCCATATCTGGTTTCCACACCTTATAATAGAGCATTTTAACAGAAAAAAATATTTTTTGGGTGATATCTGACAAAAGTGAAATCACTTCCCCTACCTTTAAATAGAAGCACTTTAATGTGAAATATCTTGGGTTGTTTTGCATGGCATCGTGTTTGGGGGGGGCAGAAGGGATATTTAGGGGGGCATTGCCCCCCCATGCCCATGCCTAGATCCGTCCCTGTTTGTCAGGCCCGGGGAAGGCGGTGCAAGGGGAAGGGAGTTGTGTGGGGTGAGGCAGCGTTTTATCCAATCACAGCACAGCAGTCTCCAGCAGATTGATAATGAGCCAATAGAGTGGAGGTGAGGTGGAGTCAGACAAACACAGTGTTTGTGCACACTAAAGTTGCTTCTATTATCTTGTATTGTTACATTTACCATAATTTAACAACACAGTCAAGTTTGGACTGTGTTCCACACACCACACACGCACGTTCAGAGACAATATATAAATATATGACATTTATTTATTGTAAAAATGTGATTATTAAAAGTGATAGACCCCCCCCCACACACACACACACTCGTAGACATTAAACACTTCACATGCAATATGAATTAAAATGTCCTTTATAAATGTGTGGTGATTGCACTAGCAACAATTTGTCTCCCTGCATGTAACCACAAACCCTTCATGACATAAAACATTAATTACAATTTACAGTTTAATTGACATTGGATGTGGAGGGATTCATCTACAATCACACGCAGACTATAAGTACCACCATTCAACTAAACGTACATTAAGGCTATAAAAAGGATGCCAGAAGAATAATGATGAAAATAAATATCAATAATATTACATCAGCAACAACAACAATAATGTAAAGAATATATGCTATGTATATGTATATGCATATATATGTATAATGGAATGAATCATTAAATTTGCCGATGATACGACCGTAGTGGGCCTGATCTCGGAGGAGGATGAGACAGCCTACAGGCATGAGGTAGATCATCTCACTCAGTGGTGTGGCCGGAACAACTTGGTTCTTAACACCGCTAAAACCAAGGAGATGATCATTGACTTCCGGAGGACTAAAGTGGAACCCCATGCTCCACTCCACATCCATGGGGATGCCGTAGAGGAGGTGGACCAACTGAAGTTCCTGGGAGTCACGCTGTCAAATCGGTTGACATGGACACATAACACCTCTCAACTGGTTAAAAAGGCTCAGCAGAGACTCTTTTTCCTGAGGAAACTGAGGAGGGCCAAATTACCTCAAAAACTACTATTCAACTTTTATAGAAGCACAATTGAGTCCATCCTTACCTACAACACCACTGTGTGGTATGCTAGCTGCACAGCTGCAGAACGCCACAGCCTCAATCGGGTAGTGAAGGCGGCTCAGCGCATTATTAGAATGGAGCTCCCTGGACTGGACACTATCTATACAAACAGACTCAATAAAAAAGCCAACAGTATCCTTAAGGACATCACCCACCCTGGACATTCCATGTTTGAACTGTTACCATCTGGCAGAAGGTACAGGACAGTGAAAGCGAAAACAAACTGAGAAACAGCTTCTATCCTAGAGCTGTGGCCTCCATTACCCCACCTATATCATGATAGACTGGTTTACATGCTGCTGCTATCATTATTTATTAATTAATTTTATACTGCTGCTGCATTTTTATGTGTTTTAGATAGTTTTATATCACTGTGGTTGCTAGAGAGGTCAACGAAGTTTCGTTGTACATTCTTGTATAATGACAATAAAGATCATTCATTCATTCACAACAATAATGTAAAGAATATATGATATATATACGTTGTACAATGTTGTGAGGTTACATCTCTGTAAGCTTCTGTGTAGAATATGTATTTTAGGGCTGCAATCAGGGGTTAATTTCTGCCGGAGCCAGGCGGAGCGCCGCTCCCCCTTGCTCCACATGCGCTCCCCCACCTGCAGGTGGCGCTCCCCCACCTGCAGGTGGCGCTCCCCCACCTGCAGAGACCTATCCGGGAGAAATGAGTGGCAATGGTGACAATCCAGCCAATACATCCTATGATACATCCCCGTTCATTTCAGTCGTTGCTATAGGATACCACTCTGAGGCTGAGCCTTCCCAGCTATGGGAAGGCTCAGCCTCAGCTGTGCTGACAAAGCACAGCTGAGGCTGTGCTTTGTGTGTGTGCCATAGTGCGTCTCTCTCTCTCTCTCTCTCTCTCTCTCTCTCTCTCTCTCTCTCTCTCTCTCTCTCTCTCTCTCTCTCTCTCTCTCTCTCTCTCTCTCTCTCTCTCTCTCTCTCTCTCTCTCTCTCTCTCTCAGACACACACGCTGCGTGTGTGTCTGAGAGAGCGAGAGAGAGAGAGAGAGAGACGCATGCGTGCACGCACGCACACACACAATAATCTTCCGCAAAAAATCGACTTTTCTGCGCATGTTTTTCGGTGCGCGGGTGCGCGCACGTGCACGCACATGCACGCGCGCGTGCATGTGCGTGAGGTGCGCTCCGGCACCTCCCGAGTTACAAATTAAGCACTTTAGGGCTGCAATGATTAATCAATGAATCATAATAAAATTGATAATTCAATTAGTTGTCAACTAATAATCGATTAATTGGATTGGCAACTTATCATTGGGAGTTATCACGGGTGTTTGCCACTTAACCATAGTTTTTCCAGCCTTATTTGTAACTAAAATAAAGATGAGTGAGCCATCTCTAATCTAAGCTTAATCCTAAATATGGCAAATAATGATAATGTAGCTCTATATTGAATCACTCCAATATATGATAGCTTCATCATGATGTAATGGGTCGATATGCTCAGACACATGATGATATGATATATGATGTAAATTGTCCTTTCATTGCCAATGGGAATTTAATACTACTCACATTTATTATCAAAAGTACAACAGTACTACAACAGCACCTATATATATATATATATATATATATATATATATATATATATATATATATATATATATATATATATATATATATATATATATATATATATATATATATATATATACTAATCGCAACCTCTTTTCTGGTGGCAGTCCTGCTGTTTTCCTTCACTTGGAGAGGAGGTGTTACAGAGTGATCTGGTTATTAAGCAGAGTTCCTGGACCAGACATGTCGGCTGCCAGCCGTCTGACTTGATAAGTGTCCTCAGCACCCCCCCTCTGTTTTAACACACATCCGGCTACTTTACTGCAGCCGTTTTGGTCAATATATTCACCTCCTCTAACCCTAGTCCTAGGGTAACATAACCGCAAGCACATTGCCATGCCGACACCGGGATTAAAACAAAGTGGACAACCGGCCATACAGATCGAGGATTTCTGGGTTTTCATCTTATCAATGCAATCGATTGTGTCAGTCTGCTCCCAGACAACATGAACTTCGCTTAATAAGATGGAGATGGAGTCTGTCCATGTTACAATGCTATATAGACCTCTGGAGAGATGGAGTTCTGAGGTGGAGCGCCTCACAATCCCACAGTATGAAGTAGTTAAGGTGGATGTTTGCTGAGTAAACTACACCCAGACAGAAGGTTGCTGGTTGAAGTTGGATTGTGTGGTGGATGGAAGCATCAGAACAGCAGGTTGGATGTGTAGTACTGGAGTCGTTCTCTGTTCAGTTTCTTCTCTTTCATTCGCCGGTTTTGGAACCAGATCTTCACCTGTCTGCAGAAGAAAAATGATCGTTTTTAAGTAAAACAGCATCAACTAAAATGGCACACATTAAATCATAACTAATTAAGCAATATTACACAATTTAAAGTGGATTTTGGTGATGTGGCAAGCATCACTGTAAGTGCCAAGAATCACACGCTCAAGTGTAATATTGCAATTATACAGTGACCATGCTGTGCTCTGAGAGAAAAACAAAGCTGAGATATTTGTTTTTTTATTAGGTGTGGAATAGCCTCAACACCCAGGCTTAAATTTCCGTTCATGTTGCGCAAAAACGGAAAGCCTGGACTAATTTGTTAGCAACGGTGGCCTAGAAGTGGGAGTCAACCTTTTGGGGTGGGCGTCGCTCCAAATGACGTGACGTAGCAGAGCAGTGGAGGGGGAGGGGCCGGGGGTGACGACACGTTGGGTGAGATAAAATCAGATCTACCGGACTGTCTCAGCCGGTCCCTGCCCCCTCTAGGCCAAAATGATTTCAGGTTAGGCCAGGCTGGGTGTGGAACGGCACTGGACCGCCTCAGCATCACATTCTTGTTCACATGATTCATCACGATGATTCAATCACACCCTCCATTCCATCTTCATTCCGGCTGTTTAAACTGCTGTCCACTAAACTTTTGCTGCTCACCCTCCTCAACCCCATGGCCTTCACCTCTTGTTTTGGATCTGTTGTTTAGGGATTCAGCAGCCTACGGTTGGGACAGTCGGGACCGATCCACTTGATCCGAGTAGCCTACCTAAAATATATCCAATTCAGCACCAGACATACCCTTTTTAAGTATGAGCACTTTTGTCACCATTCTTTCGAGGTATGCGTTGGCCTTAAAAAATGATTTGGGTACCAAAATTTGGCGGCTTCAACTCATACCCTGCGGGTGTGCGAAACACAAGCGCACGCACACGTGCACCTACCTGTCAGTCAGACAGAGTAGGCGTGAGAGCTGAACTCGTCTCTCCTTGTTGATGTAAACGTTGAAGAAAAACTCTCTTTCCAACTCTCTGAGCTGCTGCTTGGAGTACGGACACCTCTTCTTCCTGTTCACACATGGCTCTGTGGAGAGAGAGAGAGAGAGAGAGAGAGAGAGAGAGAGAGAGAGAGAGAGAGAGAGAGAGAGAGAGAGAGAGAGAGAGAGAGAGAGAGAGAGAGAGAGAGAGAGATTATGTAGAATGCAGAATGGGGTAGAGACTGAGCTACACTTCCTAACCGTCTGTCCACTGTACTAAGACATCAGAGACACATAGGGCTCCATTTTGGTTACTTGCCTTGTCCCTGATGCTGCCCACAACCCGCAACAAATTATCTTTCGTCGCCTTTCCTCGTCCCTTAGCCAATATTCCTTATGCCGACACTGTTATTTGCGACTGGAGGTGTGGTCATAGGCGTGTTTACTATGCAGTCCCTTAAGTTGCTAATTTTGTCAAACAGATTTGGGTAGGCCTAATAGATAACGGGATTTCAAAGCACCCGCTAACCTATACAGAACAGAAGGCAGAGCGAAGGCACAGAGCACGGAAGTGTGTGTGTGCCCCTTGGAGATGTCCAAATGGAAATCGTAAACGTATACGAGTTTGTGCGTCTGGAGACAAAAAAGAGAGAAATCCACAAGGCAGAGGGGAAGGTAACAAGAAGGCCTGCCCCAAATAATACTCTGCCCTGAGCATACTGTAGACAGAGTTGCGCTGTCGCAATGTCGCAACGTTCGGCTGGTCCGAATGTTGCAACATCAAAGACACATACTGTCCACTGTACCAATACATCCCATACCTATTGGGTATTGGGTGAAGTAACAACAGATGCAGTGTGGCCCATAGTCCTTGTAGGAGCTAAATTATTGTTTGTTTTTATATTTTGTGATCTGCTCTGCAGGTCACTGAACGTTCTTCTGGCACCACCACCACACAGAAAACAAACAGGACCATTACACCAAATTATGAGTAAACAAGAAGAGAAGAAAAATAATCTACCCAAAGCTAGAGCAAAAGGGCCTGCTGCAGTATGTAGCTAAACAGAGAATAGATAGCAGAATGCATGAGCACTGTGACTGATCCACAACAAATGCACACAAGAAATGCATTCCTTCAATGTTTCATCTGTAATGATGACTTTTCTATAGACGTTTTATTGAATCTGTGCCTATGATTTGTATTGTTGCCTAGTACGTTAATCTAACCCTGTCTAATAGGAATAGGCTAAACAGCCTTGTCAAAGTGGCCAGTAAGATCTTTGGAAAACCAGAAGTCCAACTCATAGATCTCTACAAGAGGCAGATGTTTAAGAAAGCTTTCTCCCTCCTGGAGGTACCGAGCCAACGGAGCCATCCACTGGAGGTACCGAGCCATCCACTGGAGGTACCGAGCCATCCACTTCAGCCTGAGTTTGAACCGAGCCATCCACTGGAGGTACCGAGCCAACGGAGCCATCCACTGGAGGTACCGAGCCATCCACTGGAGGTACCGAGCCATCCACTTCAGCCTGAGTTTGAACTGTTGCCCTCTGGTCGTTGACTAAGGGTGCCCACAACAGAGACTATCCTTCGTCTTGCTGCTATTAAGCTGCTGAACAACAAAAAGGACTTAATGCCTCTTTGCACATTCGCCACTGTTGCACTTTTCTACTGATGATAGCTGAAGAAAATGAATTGCCATGACTCTGCGTGTTTTAGGTTCTAGTTTCTAGTATTCGTTTTTATTGTTAACATGTTGTTTGATGTTTGTTGTATGTTGAATGTCTCTTACTGTATGTTTTTCTACTTTTCCTGGCTGCAAATCAATTTACCGCGAGGGGCAATAAAGATAACCTTGAACCTGTCCTTGACCCAAAGGAAAAGGTTGACGATGTGTTCACAGACTCTAAAAATGATTTTGCCATTGCAAAGGTTGGACTTGTTACAACTGTCAGGGTCCGAGGAAATGACCAAAACAACATAATATGAATACATGTTGGACAGAGTATATACGGAAAGCAAAGTAATGTTTTAAAAAGAAACGCACACAGATGCACGCACACACACGCACACACACCAAATTCTGCTGGAAAAGGAAGATCAGCATCAATATAAAGCTTGTCAATGTACTGAGCCACACCTTGCTGTAAACTATAATTTTAGATTATTCGGTTAAGACTGGTGAAACCCATGATTTCACATGAGTACCTTGTGCATCAGTATGTTGACAAGCATCAAGGAGGTGCTAATATTCTTTTCCAGCTCAAATTGCTACCTGCTCCCAGAGCCAAAACTACTAGTAGCTGCTGAACTAGCCATTGTACTGCTGTGTTAAAACTACAAGTAACTGCAGTAGCCTTCTGACCAGTGACCATGGTATTACTGCACGACCAACTGTCCTTATTTGAACCCCAAAAAGAATCTGGGGGGTATTGTCAAAGAGGAAGGTGTGAGACAAGACTGAACAATACAAATTAATTTATGGCCGTTATCAAAGCAAACCTGGGTTTCCATAGCACCTCAACAGTGTTACAGGCTGACTGCCTCCATGCAGCACACATACAGACCAAGTATTAACTGCATACATTAATATACTTTTCAAAAAGTCATTTAGACATTTTTTTTTAATTTTTTAGTCGTCTCATTGAGATTTTTTGATTTTCATGAACTGTGTGCCATGCCATAGGCTAATCGCCAAGATTAAAACAAGGTTTTAAACACAAGTATGTCTACAATACTCTCATATGCTCACCCAAGGCAAACTGTGCACCCACTGCACACAAAACAAGGTATAAACTTCACTCAACATGGCTGACAGTATTTGTTAGGTGACAGTATCTGTTACCTAACAGGTTACCTAACAGGTTATATAGCCTACAACAATGTGCTGTAAACACAGCCGTAAGATTTGTGAGTCTAGAGCAACATAAACACTACAGTGTGTTGCTATATGTATATGCCTGCACTCGGTACATGAGCAACGTTTTAATAAATTGCTGCTATTTGTTGCAAATGTATTATACCAAGTGAATGAAAAACATTCACATATAGTGCTGTCAACTTTCAAATGTTAATACAAAGATAACCTTTTCCATACAATATAGGGAAGGTTATGCATTTTATGTCAGAACTGAAATGCTTCCATAACATTTCTGTAATGTAGTTCTGTAGTTCTGACGGCACACCTTTTATAGGTTTATATTTATGTTTATTACGGATCCCCATTAGTCGTCACCACAGTGAAGACTCTTCCTGGGGTCCAATGTTGGTAACAGACAAACAGCTAAAGCAGCTAAAATATAACACCGTTTTTTGTATGTACTGTATATTATTTTGATTCCATGTTGGATTTGGCAATATAAAGTGTATGTCAATCACACACAGAGAGGCAGATAGAGAGAGCCATGCCACAAAAATGTGGAATGCCCTACCTACAGTCATAAATTAAACAGGGAGCACATATAGCCTCTTTCAAAAGCACTCTGAAAGAGCACTACCAGGCTGCATGGCAGCAACTCAACTGGCCTGTAAAAAGTCAAAGAATAGACTATCAATCAATCAATCAATCAATCAATCAATCAATCAATCAATCAATCAATCAATCAATCAATCAGAGATGCAGAGGATGGAAAATTCTTGGCCTCAACTGAGTACCGAGGAAACAGTTGTCCCAAAAACCGAATACGGAATATGATTAATAGCGGCAGTATATCTTTTTTCCTACCATTCCTGTCCTGGTTATAGCTTAAAAGCAACCTTACACGTGCGCACGCACGCGCACACACACACACACACACACACACACACACACACACACACACACACACACACACACACACACACACACACACACACACACACACACACACACACACACACACGCACACACACACACAAACATACAAACATACACACAAAACTGTAGCACATTTTTGTAAATAATTCTTATACACTATTCGGTGATATATTTTCTGCCAATTTGGTACACAACCGAATAGGTGGAGAAAAAACAAACTAGGCATTTTTCGCAGAATATTTTCTACAGCTGAATATGCGGTGTGTCACTAAAATCAATCCATCTTTCTACTCTTTCAATAAATGTACTTCTTCCACTGACAGTGTGTGTGTGTGTGTGTGTGTGTGTGTGTGTGTGTGTGTGTGTGTGTGTGTGTGTGTGTGTGTGTGTGTGTGTGTGTGTGTGTGTGTGTGTGTGTGTGTGTGTAGGGGGGGTGATGGGATTCAAGGAGAAAGTCAAAGTCTTGAGTCAGCAGGACGAGTTCAAGATGGCAGCAGAGGTCAGAGGTCATATGTCACTGAGTCGTGACCTTTGTCACATGACCTCCATCTGACTGGACCAGGGGGCCAATGCTGCTGCTGCACAGTTAAGGGGCATTCCACCCATTTTAAAGGGTTTTGTGTCGGAAATTGAGCCCTATTTTTTTTTCCAATTCTTTGGGGGAAAATAAAAATACAATTTCATTTCATTCATTTCATTTCATTCATTCATTTATTTAAGCTGGGGGATCACCTGGAACCCCCTCAAAAACACAAAACAAAAGGCATGCCCAATGGCTCTCCTGTTTACCTGCAGGTTAACATATAAGCCAGCGGTTCTCAGCCCAGGGGGCTGAGAACGGCTGGCTTATAGGACCAATGTTAACCACTGGTAAACAGGAGAGCCATAGAGATGCGCAGTGACGTCACCGCCCCGGTTCCGGAAGTCTTTTCCCAATTCATTTTTCTCATAGACTTTTCGAAAATAATTTATATCAAGACGATTACGCCGCGGACCTAGCCAACTCGAGTCGTGACGAATCATGATGACACACACAAACTTTTGGGACAATAAAATAATTTCTAAGATGAAAAACGAAACAAAAAGTCTTGTATCATGCCGTTTTCTACTTCTTCGTAATTATATATTATATGACCATATTGTGTTTGTTGTCATGATTTGTCACGACCTGAGTTGGCTTTGGCCGCGGCGTAATCGTCTTGATATAAATTATTTTCGAAAAGTCTATGAGAAAAATGAATGGGGAAAAGACTTCCGGAACCGGGGCGGTGACGTCACTGCGCAGCTCTATAGGGCATGTCCAGTCAGTGTCCATGGAGAATGCAGTTAGCTCTGATGTGTAATCCATCAGTTACACAATAAAACAGCCTCATATGCACAGATGAACTGAAGAACTGGGTCTTTTTTTTTTCTTCATGCAGTGATTGCGGGTTGTGTGTGCAATTATTATGATCCAATATAGGATCAGAGATGAGTGAAACTAGTAATATAAAATATTACATTACAATATATTACATATTACATCTCTGTAAAAGTAATATAATGAAACCGCATCCTACGAATTCTGTTATTTCACTAATATTAACAATTTGCCTATTAAAACATTTTTTTTTTCATTGAAAATATCCTAAAAAATGGAGTCTTTTTACATCGAGTCTTGAAAAATGAGGATTGTCTTATAACCAGGTCATCTTATATTCAGGACAATATGAACTATAGTTACTTTGGTCATGCTGCTGCTTTTAACAGTATGGAGAGCCATGCAGCGAAAGCAATCCTCTGGAGAATTACTATATGGTGAAAGGAGGTGAGCTAATGCCACTTTATAATTTGAGGTAAAAAAGTGTGATGAACAGGCTGCAACACATTATTATTATTATTATTACAGTCAGACGTACAAAGACATCTAGTGTCAAAGTTGTGACATTCAGGGGTCAGAAACCGAGCGCTCGGTTGCATATTACTCTTGAGCCTAAGTTAATAAGTAATGTAATATTATTACTTTCCTAAAGGGGTAAACTCCAGTGGCCCAAAGTTCCTTTTGGGAATTATTTCCTTTTTATAGTGCTCAAATTAAAACACAGTTACAAAGCTCTAAAACATATCTAATAAAACAACTTTCTAAATGAATCAAGTAGGCCTAAAGCCAATATAGCTACTAAAAATGATAGATTATAGATAGAATGGTTCCATTCTAATACATTTTACTGAGGGAGGGGTGCAAATGGAGGAATTTATGAAACAATTCAATATACGATCAGGCTGATGGTGTGGATTTCTCATACAATATTTAAGTTATTTAATGTGGTTATCCCACATGTGCTATTTAAATTAAATATACATATATGTTGGACACATGCACACACACACACACACACACACACACACACAGTCACACACACACGCACACGCACGCACGCACACACACACACACACACGCACACGCACACGCACACGCACACGCACACGCACACGCACACGCACACGCACACGCACACGCACACGCACACACACACACACACTTGTGGACTATAAAAAATCCATAGGCTAAGCCTTGCAAAACACAGTCATATAACACAAATTAAATAATTTAATCTGCCAGATGTCTGTATTTTGCCTGCAGTGCCATGTGCATTTTATAGACTCCCGGTATATTCATTAGACTCTTATGTCTAACTGCTATTTAATGTAGCCTATATTAAATAATACGGTATCTATCTATAACCTATATTAATAATTACATTTAATCAGATTTAAAGGACGATTATCTTACTGGATAGAAGAGGCCTGGATTCTTCTCCATTACAGCTTGAAAGGAACGAGTGTTCCCCGTCCTCCCCGTCTGCCCTGAGGGCCTCAGACCCCGGCCTCTCCTTCTGCTCCACCCCCGGCCCCTGCTCCTCGTCCCCGGGTGGTCTCTGCTGGTCCTGGTCGGCTCGGCCTGCTACTCCACAGGGCTCCGCCAAGTTCGTCTGTTCCCCAACAGTCTCCTCGTCCTCCTCCGTTATCTCCCGTCCTTGGTCCTCCGGCTCGTAGGAGTGCGCAAGGCCGTGCGAGAGCACTCCGCTCCGGGGTGAGAACAGCAGTCCCCCGGGCCGCTCACACGCAGCGGTCCTCCGGGCAGCGAGTCCGGGGCTCTCGGTGGGGAAGTGAAAGGCCTGGTGGTGGTGGCCGTAGATGAAGCCGTCGCTGGGGAACCGTCTGTCCACCGTGGAGGACGACGAGGAAAGTCCCTGGACTCCCACCACCGGCTCCCTGCCGGGGAAGAGCCGCTGGGCGTAGCAGCAGGAGGGCGAGGAACCGACGCGGTTCGCCCGGTGGTAAAGTGGCGGTTTCCCCGCATGGTGGCACCGAGGGCCAGGGAACTGAGAGCAGTAATTTGGGGGGTAACAATCGGCTGCATTGCCAGTCTGATGGTGGTGGTGGTGCTCCACTAATCCCGGTGTAGGCTCGTATAAATCCCGGTAAACTCCCGCTTGGGTGGGTCGCTGCTGGGCGGCGGAGGCCTGAGGAGGCTGCTGGGCCGACGGAGGGTGGACGGAACCGAAGTAAGTACAGCTGGGTAAATACATGACGTGACCATAATAATAACACTCCGCATGTCAAATAAAGCATGCATTGGATAAGTATGGTGTGATTTCAGTTTCTGTTGAGTCCAAGTTTCACATGTGCGTAATGCGTAAATCGCGTAACGCGTAATATATGTGCCGTAAACTTTTCACATCCATAACTGTTGATTCATGTGCCGTTCTGTTCAGTGAACGTATAGTTAGCTCTCTCTTATTGCAGAGACGTTTTTCTTTTCTTTTTTTCCCCTCATTTTTAAAGGTGTGTGTGCGTGCCTGGGACAGATTATATCCAAGGAAGCCTCGCCTACACCACACACACACACACACACACACACACACACACACACACACACACACACACACACACACACACACACACACACACACACACACACACACACACACACACACACACACACACACACACACACACACACACACACACACACACACACACACACACACGCAGACCCTCAACCATAAATTATATAAGGTTTGGTGGCTATACACATACAGGCAGAGCATGGTCTGTGCAAAAGGCCACGATATTTAAACGATATTTAAACGTTTAAACTCACTATATTACTATAGCCTAAACTGATAGAACGGAAAGCATTAGCCTATACTTTTGAAAACGTGTGGTGTGAATGGCTTCACGTGTATAAGGCTATACACTGATTTCTATTTAGGCTACAATTTTGATAGGCTACCAAAACTTTTTGGACAATTAATTCTGGAATTATACTTCCAAATAGTTCTACATGGCAGTATTGGCTAGTCGCTATAGGCATTCAAATAATAATTCCGTGAATTTGAGGATTTGTGTCAAAGACATCTCCCATGCACGCTGCTATATGATCCAATCATTATTTCCACTATATAATAATTTTTCAAGGCTGCTTAGAAGACACTACAAATCACACGATGTTTATAGTTGACTAGGGCGAGTTCTTAACTGGTAGGCCTATTTGTAACGCAAAATGTATTTTTCTACATTTCAGCCAGTTTCTCCTTTAGAATAGATTATATTCATACAGGCCTAATCACCATCACGTGGACCGATGTGATTTAAACGAATTCATCGATCCTTTCGCGACACACTCTTTGTCAATTCGAGGGACTCTGATCAAACATTAAATGTCATGCAATATTTAATCATATAAAACAGGGGTTTCCCTGAAAGTATTCCAGCTAAATGATGGGCAGCTGGTAACCAAATGGACCCGTCCCTTATATAGACCTGCAAGCGTACATTTTTACGCTCCCAAGAGTCAAATTATATTTAAACATCTCAATGATTTAATTTAAAAGAATCTACAACATTTGGAAATATAGAAAATGTGTTATTCTGCACGTTTTTCCAGCTAGCTCTCCATAAATTGTGGGGGGAAAAAAACGTAGAAAACCCTTGGTTTTGGGTCTGAAAGACTAAACTAGAAATCAAATGGTGCAAAAATGCACTGCAGACTAAATAGTGGGGCCTGGTGTGAAAATGGTTGAAAGCCACTGATATAAAGCCTTATGTGGCTGGTGAATTAGCCTGTATTTTCCCGTAAAAAAGAAAGTGGTTTAGAGGCCTTGGTTTAAATTTAAAGGAAATCTCAGCCCATTTTAAACTTGGATTCACACAATTAACATAAAGCTGTACGCATGCATGTGATTCAAGTAAATAAGCCTGATTTATTAAAGCTCACATAGGCTTATTTGGAAATTAAGGACAAGAATTTTCAACTCGACAAATACAAATTTGGTTGATGAATGTAGGCTTAGAGTAGACGGCTAAGCTTTTGGCTACTATTTATGTATAGACTACTGCGAATGATTATGATTTTGATTTTGAATGAATGATATTACACTTTTGAAAACGTGTGATGTGAGTCTACACTATACACACTGATGATTTCTAGTTTTCTACTATACTTTGGGCTAAAATTTCGATAGGCTACCAATACTTTTTGTACAATTAATTATGGAATTATACTTCCAAATATTTCGGCATTGAAGGCGCTAGGCATTCAACGTATAGCAAATACCAATGGTTAATAAATGTAGAGTAGACGACTAAGCATTTAGCTACCTTTCATGTATACCACTGCGAATTATTATGCTTAGGCTATGATTTTGAATGAATGATATGCAGTTTTTATATAAAAAAAAAAACAACATGAGGTGACCAAGTATAACACATTAACTCGAGTCTATAGCGCATTTGATTTGAGTTTCATTTTACTTTCATGAAACCAAATGTTTCGGTCCAAATCATGTCAAGTTTACTCTCTGGCATTTTATTGACGGACCATAACGCCCGGTGGTGTTTGTTGAACAGTTGAATCACGTGGTAGCAGTCGAACAAAAATAATAATGAAAAGAAGAAAGCACGTGGCATATATAGGCTCCGTGCAGTCTCATACGTCCACAATAACCCCATATAAACGTTTGTGTTTTTTTATCCGACAGAACTGCGTCAGTGTCCGCAGGCTACTGGAAATATTACATTTTATTAGAAGAAGAAGAAGAAGAAGAAGAAGAAGAAGAAGAAGAAGAAGAAGAAGAAGAAGAAGAAGAAGAAGAAGAAGAAGAAGAAGAAGAAGAAGAAGAAGAAGAAGAAGAAGAAGAAGAAAAAATATATACACATATATATATATATATATATATATATATATATATACATACACACACATTTTAACTTTCGGTTTTAAAAAATGCTTCAGAATTGTTTTGGGAGAATTTTGGAGCGATGTAAATAGGTGAATTTGAACAACATCCCATAGCCATTGAAGAGTATTTTCACAACATAACAACTGGGCCAATTTTTTGGGCCAATTCTATTTTGTAATTATGATTTAGGCTATAGGCCTACGTAATTGAAAATCACGTGGATCGGTCGACAACGTGTATGGGCTGTATAGTATGTAGGACCTATAGTATGGGCTTATTGTCAATTAACGGAATTAGGCTACAGGCTTTATAATTTCTATATATTGTAATACTTTAGGCCCTTTTGAATCAGATTCCAATGCAGATGTTCCCTGTATGCCTGTCATATAATTGTTGCTACCGCTTGGCTTTCACCTTCACCAGTGCAGTGAGTGGTCCATGAGAGGGTTCCGGGTGGTCCCCTGCAACTGACACCGATGGAGAGTTGGTAACCGAATGGTTCCTTAATTTTACAGGCCTACTTTCATTTTTCAAGATGTCCACACAAGTAGAGAATGTACAACAAATGTTATTTTGATTACAAAAAAAGTCAAAAGCTTGTATGTAATTGTAGGCCTATACAAAATCGGATCTATAACGATTACAAAATATTCTTTAGTTTTAGGGTGAGATGCTAAACGTCATCATCAAACGGCTGGTGCACGTGACTCAAATGCCAAATAAATAAATGAATAAAAACATGTAGTGGTCAGTGGGCCTTGAAATGAAACTGGTTGATATTTGAAAACCGTTCAGTATCGAGCAATTAAGCTACAATTTGACAAATAAAACCGACTCTTTGTAAATAAAAATTAACAAAAGATTAAACCTGAAAAAAAGAAAATAAAATAAAACGCCCTTATCAATATATAGGCCTAGTCTAAGACTAAGTCTATTGTCAAAGATAAGACCCCAAAGAGTCAGGGTCGTGGTTGCAGGTCTAACATTTTGAACTGGACGATATTTTTGAAACAAAATTCAGACCGAAAGGACGAAGTTGTTCACCCTTAATGTAGCCTAATATAAGAGATCCTCTGTCTAGAATAATAAGTCCTCTTACCTCGCCTGTTCCGTCCAGACAAGCTGATGCAACCACCAAATTCAGGGGCTGTGTGTGTGTGTGTGTGTGTGTGTGTGTGTGTGTGTGTGTGTGTGTGTGTGTGTGTGTGTGTGTGTGTGTGTGTGTGTGTGTGTGTGTGTGTGTGTGTGTCACACTGCCAAGTCCAAAATCTCCCCCTGTTGTGGCTTTGAACCAGACTCATAAAACACAGACAGAGCATCATCAGTAGTTTGTTTACTGTCTGCCTAAAGCCATGACGACTGTTTACTTATTGTGCAAGAAAACGTAGGCTACTTGTGCTGGTCAAGCTATACTCAACTTCACCATTCGCTTTATCAGTGGTGGTGAATTACGTCTAGGCTATACATGTTTTTGCCAGTTGCTGAAAGCAACCTGGTCTACATGCACTCACTACTGACTATACGACAAAGACCAAACACGGCACACACGACACGTTCATCCAAATAAATGAGATTAAAATATAGTCATATACAAAACATGGATTATGGTAAATCCGGGGGTTGAGGCCTATAACTTTCAACCGCCTAGCATAAGTTAAAAAAGAAAAAAGAAAAAAAAAAAAAAAAAAAAAAAAAAACTTATTTCCAACCAATTGGAAACGAATATTCTGTCAAGTTCTCTTCGTGGCCATAGCTAGGCAACTTCATTCTACTGAATTTTAGGGAACATTTAGACCTTTAACATACCGTAGTAGGCCTATGACAAGGCGGACCACAATATTTAGCCCTAGAGTCGAGCAGTCCCACCGATTCCCCAATAGTTTTCCAAGACTCCATGCAACAGTCCAACAAGACGATTACGCCGCTTGGACACGACAACACACACAATTTTACCGTGCAATAGCCTAATTAATATCTAATTAAGAGAAAAACAGCAGGATACAACACCTTTTGTTTATAGTTTTTCTTCTTAAAAATTATTTTATTGTCCCAAAACATTGTGTGTGACTGTACGTGTGTTATCGTGATTTGTCATGAGCCGAGTTGGCTTTGTCCGCTGCTAATCCATCATTTTCATCAAAATCCACGAGGAAAATGTTGGAATCAGGGCGACGTCACAAGGGGGCGGGGCTGCTCAGCTCTATGGATAGATTTGAAGCGGACCACGCGCTTGTTATTTCTGTGAACCAGGAGATGAGCGATGAAGGTGATTGGTGGAACCATAAAAAGGTCTTGGTCTCCTTCGGCTCTGCATGACCCACAGCTCCAAGCTTCCACAGAAAGGGGCGTTTGGTATATAATGTATAGATCAACCAGAGGCCAAACAGACAATTGGGTGGTATTCTCAAGCAACTATTATGGTGTAGCCAGGTATAAGTCTTCTCATTGGCTGCATGGCAGCAAATCAGGTCTGGGCCTTGTAGTAGGCCAAAATCCTATATAACACCAGACCTGGGCCTGGACTTATACCATAATAATTAAAACCAGCCATCAAGAGCATCAACTCATGATGAAAAAAGCAGGAGAGTACAGTAACATGCATTGGGGGAGTCAGGTGATTTCTGGATTTTTATAGAAGGTTTTAATTTTTATGGGTAATTATTTGGTAAGCCCAGGCCCAGGTGGCATAAGCTTTTGGCCTACAACCAGGCCCCAGACTTGATTTGCTGCCATGCAGCCAATGAGAAGACTTACACCATAGACCTATGTAAAGGCAACCGAAAAAACTAAAAGATGCCAGTGAGGGAAAAGGAATGTGAAGCTCTTTCCAACGCGTGGTGTTGTGATCAGAAACTCAGGTCCTCTCATTGAGTGCATTTAAAAGGTTTATTTTGATGTTGCAGGATGGTAAGTGCATAACAAAAGACCGGATGTTTTGGCTGTAACTTAAACAAAACTGGTGTTGAAAAATAAACGGAATAGAACTCAAAATAACAAACAAACAATACACAAACACACGGTTGAAAAACTGTGTGGCTTCCCTCTACCCTCTAGCCTGATTCCCACCTGCTGTGCAGGGTGTGACATACCAAAATAGGCTGTGCCTGGTTAGGCAATAATAAATCAATTAATCAAACAATTATTCAATCATCAAATTGGCTACAACACCATAAGCTGTTCGAGAATGCCAGCCATTTATTTTCCCATGCCAATCCCGGTGGAATAGTAGGCTAAGATAGTGGAGTCGTGACATGCTTTCATCTCCCTGCACTTCCAAACATTGGAACTATTCCACTGAGATTGAAAGAGCACTTCCATTGCATTCCACTGTTACAATGGGAGTCAACGCCAGTGTTGTTACTCTCATACTATTGCACTTGGATGCCAATAAAGCTCCTGAATTAATTGATTAAAACTTGAGTGTTTTATTTTCTGGAGTGGAAATATAAAAATAGTTTTACACACGCGCACGCACGCACGCACGCACACGCACACGCACACGCACACGCACACGCACACACACAGCGGTGAAAACCATGATGTGCACAACCAGCAGTCCAGCACATCATGAGCAATTTGGGGTTAAGTGTTCGGAAGCCGGATTCGAACCGGCAACCATGCGGCTACCATCATCTACCCCTTGAGCCACTGCCGCCCTGCCTGCCTGATATTTATAATAAATGCATTCAACAACACTACACATCATCACAGGGGCGTGCAAACTGCAAAGCATTTCTTAGCAGTATGGATCAGGCATGGAGCAGTTTTTCCACTGCTCTGTTTACACTACGTAGGCTATGCAAAGCATAGGCTGTGGGGCCACCTGGCGGCGACAACGGAGAATTACAGCATACACAAACATGCCCAGACATTAAATGAGTGATTTTAAGTGGTGTAAAACAGTGGTTCCCAAATGTCTTCATGTCAAGGACCCCCCAAAATGCGAAATGACACTCATTTTGCATTCTCAAGCCCATTTAAAACACAATGGTGCCCCAAAAGAGAACATTTTGAATGGCTCTTCACCCATGTTAACACTTCTGTTGCATTACATCTAGCATATAAACCCAGACCCAGACTGTCAGGATTGTGAAATCACCTTTGGAGGACTAAGGTTCATGTTTTAGGTTGTTATTAGATAAAGTAAAATATGGGTAATCAAATATGTATTTAGGACCAACATGTTCCCCAGCTAAAATCCCATAGCTAAAATCCCTAAAACTAAAGATAGCAAGGAGTGTCAAACAATTAACACCCACCTTTTACTTTCTCTTATAACACCCTACAACATGAACCCTGGTTGAAAAAACAAAAAAGATTGATTTCCTGTTACGTCATAATATGCATTCAACGGTGAATTAAACATATAAAACATTAACTTCTTCCTGAAACTAAACTCTTTCAAATTAGCATGGTTTTGCAATTTGCCAAAATAATCGCAGGCCCACGCACCAAAGCTACACTTTGTCCATTATATCTGATGCATTTTTACTTGTGTGACAATGTAATGTGACATAAGTAAAAGACCTCTATAGCTAATGTCATTATAGTATTAGACCTCTATAGTTAATGTCATTATAGCATTAGCCCGCTCCACTCACGCATGAGTAGGCCATGGCCTACTTGTGTGCAGCGCACAAGTTTGCACGACTCTACCGAGTGCTTATCTAGTTTCGGCTGTATCTGTTCTATACTGGAGTGGAGTCCCACCTTGGTTGACTGATTGACTGATTGATTGATTGATTGATTGATTGATTGAAGTTGATTGATTGATTGATTGATTGATTGATTGATTGATTGATTGATTGATTGATTGATTGAGAGAATAAAGTTAAAATAAGAGTATGTTTTTGTGGCTTGTATGAAAGGTGCCACTTTCAAAAGTTTGCATATACAGTATGACATTTAAATGTTCCATATGGGTCCAATAAGTGGATAAAATAACTTTAAGAAATGTAAACAATCAGAAACAGTCCTTATGATTCCATTAAACAAGTACAATCTTAAACTTAGCAACATAGCGGAGAACATAGCATACACTCTTTCAATATGCACAGTTAATGTTTCATAAAGTTTTCTGTCAGCAAAGACAAATTTGATAAATTTTCAAGAGTGTCAAGAGTTCAGAAGCAACCGTCGTCAGTAAAGCAACCTCCGCTAAATTCCACATTATGTGCAAATTCATGTGATACTCCCACGAGTCTGAACCTCTCACCCTACACCTAAGAGAGATGCCAGCCACCCGCCAGAGAAAACTTGTTTCCGCCGCTTGTATTTGTGACCTTATTTTTTGGGTCACGATGACCCACACACTTCATGACCATACGTGCAGGTAAGAGTATAGAAACAGAGACTTCTCCGTATAGACAGAGAGCTTTGCCTTCTGGCTTCAATGGTGACGGAACTTGAACTGCAAACCTGCGCAAATGGGAGCTGCAGTGTGCAAACCGTCCGGGCCACGGTTTGCGTAGCCTGTGACGTCACGCCACGCCTCCCGTCAGCCCTATGTAAGGTGTTGTGACGTCGCCTTCGTCAGCAACACGACACGTCACGAGTCATCCGGGAGATAACGACAGAGAGACGAGTATACGGAGCAAACGTAACGCCCTTACAACAAGTCCTACGACAACACTTATCACACCACGCCATCCGCTAGCCGTATATTAGAGTCAAAAACCAACAAAAGCGATGGACCCCAGCAGGATGCAGCAGCCGCTGGCTGTCCCCTCCATGCAGCCGCAGGCCATGGCCATCCCGACCTCATCCTCCGCGGTGGCACCGCCGGGGGATACCAAGGGAAGCGAAGGGGCTGAGCAGCAGCAGCAACACCAGCAGCACCACGATCAGACGGCCACCACCAACGTCGTCCTCCCCGTGCCCAAAACCGTGGTGCCCTATGGGCACGGCGGGAACAAGCACGGGCAGCACCCGCAGCAGCCGCTCATGTACCACCAGCTGGACGGCCTGCCCATGTCTGGCGACCAGCAGCTGCCGCCGCAGCTCCACTACAATCCGGGGCAGGGCTACTCCATGACTTACTGGCCAGGCCCGCCGCCGGGCACCGACATGGCGCTGCAGGGGCCCCCCGGCCACGATGGCAGCATGCCGTGGTGCCTGATGCACCATGGCGGGCCGCAGCAGCAGCACCTCCTGAGCGACGCCGCGTCGCTGAAGCGCCGCCAGCGCCTGGACAAGAATAAGGAGTCGGTGCGCAACTACCGCAAGAAGAAGCGTGAGGAGGAGACCAACTACAAGTTGTACGTGGGGCAGCTGGAGCACCAGGTGAAGCAGTACCTCACACAGATCGACCGGCTGGATGCCGACAAGGTGCACCTGCAGCGGCACATCGAGCTGATGACCCAGGAGAACGTGGCGCTGAAGGACCGCCTGGAGCTGCTGAGCCACCTGGAGAAGAACCTGCCGTCGTCCCAGTGAGGTGGAGGAGAGAGTCTACCGGACAGATCCGCGTCCGTCGGTCTGGAGCGGTCTGGGCGTGATCTGGAGGCGGGGAGACGCAACAAGCTTGTTGGTTGCATGGTTTGAGGGCCGCGTACAAAGTTTTCCCAAAGTTTTGGCCATGAACGAGAGCTCTCCAGTCATGCAGGAGGTCTCTGGGCATTTTTTCCGCTGTCCCCATGTTTGTTTCGTCAAATCTCTTTACGTCTGTGTCGAGGTCATGTCCTTGGTCTGGAAGAACAGGACGTTTCTAGAACTTGATACATTCTGTGATATTAGATTCAGGCTTGAGTCTACCTTGGTCAATCCATCGTCAGCATCTTCGGAGGATTCCTTCTTCCACACGGTGTTAGCTTGTTCACTGGCACAGTTCCAGATTGCTGTTTGGCATTTGACAATATCACCATTGCATTGCATTTAACAATGCAATCAAATGTGTTAACTCTGCTGGCATCTCTGTTTTTTCCCTGTCCGTTATTTTATTTCCGAAATGGCAAAAACAGCAACACTATGAGTCTGGTCTACACAAATGAAATAAATGTTATATTTGTTGATAAAGACTGCCGATTTGGGAGGTGAGACTTGCCGCTGCGTGAGATCTTTTTTATTTGGTATTTGCGAAGGGTCTAGATGTATAATATCTAAAACTGGATGTTGGTTCCTCTGTTTGATGGCCTCGGTCGAGGCTGCTCAATAACACAACAAAAACATGCTCAAAAGAAAAGAAAATAATCCAAAGGTGGAAAAAAGCGGCACACCCAAAATCGCACAAGTCAGGATGTAACCCCCAGGTTAACCATTCATTCATTTCATTGTGAATTCAGAACTTCATAATACCCTTTGTTTGAGTTCTAATGAAAGGTTCAAGCCGAAAGCTGCCAGATTGAAGGACTGTTTTTTTCTGCAGTGCCGTGTCTTTCCGCTGCTGGAGGATTCTGTTCATTTGACGCTGATCCTTGTGTCCGAAACCAATCATGCAAACCACACAGGTGCGATCGGCGCTAAAGATGTTTCTCCACATTTCTTTTTCCCCACCTTCAGCAGACTGTTGGGCAGTAATGTAAAAAGAAGTCCTGCATGCTTTGGCCAGCACAAGGCCTCAATAGGGATAACTACAATTAAAACAAAATGTATAGACCAAATGCTCCAGTATTTTTATTTTTGTCTTTCCTCAAGTGTCCAAACTTAAGGAGAGACTGATGCCAGTCTGGACGCTTACTAAAACATTCCCATATCCTCCAGATGCCTTTTTAAACACATGTTCGGTTGGAAAGGTATTATTTTTTCCCTTTGATGCTCTTCTGTCTTCAGGAAAGATGGTACCACCGCCGCACACCGCAACGCATCACAGATCAAAGGAGTCAATTACCCTGCAGACTAAAACAACGCATAGCCAGTTGAAGTAGATATAGAGTAAATGACATGCATGCACACGTGCACCGCTATGTAAGTGTGACGATATGGTAGCGTATGGGTGACAGACATGCACACGTGCACCACTCTGTAAGGGTGACGTGTCAAGACAACATGCTTATTTGTTTGTTTCAATTATTTCATTCAATGTAAGGTGCTGCGTTCAAGTTCAAGAAAATGTTCGGGATTTGCAGTACTTCCACTGCAATAAATGGTCTGGAGACGCTTTACAGACAGGTAAAGCAGCTTCTTTTGATGTCTACCTGGGCGCGTGTGGCTGTTCCACTGTTGCTGTGGTTGTAGGTTATACTGTAAGCACGCCAAGTCAATGTTTTCTTTCCACCTAGCGCCATTCATTTGAGGCTGGTCCTTCTCCTGTCCAGAACCGATCATCACACAGGTGCGATCGGCAGAAGTTTCTATGTGGCTCCACATTTCTTTTTTTCACCCCTTCAGCAGACTGGTGGCCAGTAATGTGAAAAGAAGCCCTGCGTGCTTTGGGCACAAGGACTCATCAGGGATAAGAACAATTAAAACAAAATGTATAGACCAAATGCTCCAGTATATTTTATTTTGGTAGTCTTTAATTAAGTGTCCAAACGTAAGGAGAGATTTATGCAAGTCTGGACACTTACAAAACACTCCTTCATCCTACGGATGCCTTTTTAACACATGTTGGGTTGGAAAGGTATTATTTTTTCCCTTTGCTCTTCTCTTCTGAGATGTCAACCCACAAGATGTCCTTCTGGTTGTTATTGCGAAGGTAAGGTTTATGTGTTTTAGCCACTATATTTGAGGTGCCCGCTAGCCCTCCCATGAACAGCTATGTGTGTATGAGCAGACAATGTGATGTATGCTGATGTATGATAAGAGCACCCCTCACTTCACATGAGTGTGATTTTTTATTTATTTGTAATACATGAGGAGAGTTGAGCAGTCCCGCCACCATGTGATGCCACCCTTGTTCCAGAAATGGATTCCCCATTCATTTTCCCCATAGACGAAAATGATCTACCTGTATATAAAGACGATTACGCTGCAGACAAAGCCAACAAACCATGACAACACACACACAATGTTTTGGGACAATCAAATAATTTCTAAGAAGAGAAACTAATTAAATATTGATAATATTGTGTGTGCTGTCATGATTTGTAACAACCCAAGTTGGCTTTGTCCGCGGCGTAATCGTCTCTACAACTGTATATACTGTAGATCATTTTTGAAAATTCTATGAAGAAAATGAATGTGGAATCCATTTCTGGAACAAGGGCGACGTCACGAGATGGGCGGAACCGCTCAGCTCTATATCAGTGGGTCACTAAAGGGCCTGGAATGTGTGAACGACGTCAGAAACAGACTGTGGTCGCATGGAACCCAAGATACTGTACATTGGAGACGTTTCTGTGTAAGCACTTGAAAGTCGGTAGAGTGTAGTTGCGCACAAGCAGGCCATGGCCTACTTGTGCGTGAGCGGAGCGAGCTAATACTCATGACATTAGCTATGAACGGCCCATAAGAACTTTGCACTACCATTCTAGAGGTCCTATACATATCCTAAATCAGGGGTGCCCAACCTTTTTTGACCCAAGATCTACTTTTCAGCAGCCAACCCCTCCGGGATCTACCAGTCCAATATCAACATTTCAAACCACACGCATCGTTGCCAGCCTGCAGTAGCCTCGACACCCAGGCTTTCATTTTCATTCGCGTTGCGCGAAAACGGAAAGCCTGGACTAACGCACGTTGGAAAGTGGCCTTGAGGGGGGAGTGAACCTTCCGGGGTGGGCGTCGCTCTAAATGATGTGACGTAGAACAGCAGTGGACGGGAGGGGGAGGAGATGCCGGAGATGACGACACGTTAGTGAGATCAAATCAGAGCGCAGCACTTCCGCCGTGTGGATCCCACGACACCCCCGCCCCCCAAGGCCAAAATCATTGAGGGCTAGACCAGGCTAAGCCTGCAGTAACTTCACAACAACACAACACACTTTGTTTTACTTTATGTTACACGTTGCAGAACAATACTGTTGGCATAATTCAGACAGACAGACAGACAGACAGACAGACAGACACATATACACACACGCACACGCACACGCACACACACACACGCACACACACACACACACACACACACACACACACACACACACACACACACACACACACACACACACACAAAATCGCTCTTTTCTTTTCCACACCATTTTTTTCTTTCCCCCCCACATCTCCCGAGATCTACTCGTGATCAGGCCGAGATCTACCGGTAGATCCTGATCTAATGGTTGGGCTCCCCTGTCCTAAATGGACAAACTAGCATGCTAGTAAGGTTGAAATCCATCAGTTTTTTTTGAATGATTAACAAATCCCTTCCGTTGGTTCCTGGCGCAACACATTTTTATTGTTTACTATAAACCTTATAAACTTCAAGAAATTATACCTGACTAAAAGATATTGAGCCTTATACACTACTGTACCATATTGAGCCTAATACACAAACATCATCCATCTACTGAAGATACCTCTGCCTTCACATTGAATACTGTTTTAGAGTATATTAAAAACACAACCAGACATGTTGTATTTACCTCTGTAGAGCCTCGTTGTTATGGCCCAAGGACACTCCGGATGTGTAGACAGGAGGAGCCGGGATTCGATCCGCCGACCCACAGATCATTGGACGACCTGAATTGGAGATACATGTAAGTGCGTGGGCAGTTTAACATAGTAAACTACCATGGAATTAACATCGACAAACCTAGTTAGAACAAACTAGCAATTTTAGCCCCAAGCAACTGTTGCCAGGCAGGTCAAGCTTTCTTCTTGTGACGTGCCTATTGGACGAGGCCGGCTGGGGGAGGGACTTAGTGAAGAGAAGGGCTAAAAGACCTTTAGGTAAGCCCCTCCCCAAACTGCTATGGTCGAATCACAGCTAAGCATAACATGTGATAGACAAACCTCTCCACCAATAGCTTTCCTATATGATAAAACATTGTTTTACACACACAATTTTCCACTGCATAGGCCATGTCTTGTTGATGGATTTCCAAAAATGGACCAGTATTTATTGTGTAAAGTCCATGATATTTACATTGGAATACATGAGCCCGGCTGGAAAGTGTCTTAGGGTGGACAAGAGGGCGGGGCTTATCTAAAGGTCTATTGACACTGTTTGCCTAGCAGTAGGACTGCTTTTCAACCTGGGAACCAACTGGCACGATTGCCATTGATGAGACGAAAACCCGGAATCCTTGATGAGCATCAGTGTTGTAGTGGTAGTTTTAGAAGTGGGGGGACGCCTCTTAAAGGGGAATTTCACCCACTTTCAATTGTTTTCTGAGAGTGTACAAATGTGAACCAAATGGACCCTAGCGGGTCCATTTGCTTCCATTTGTACACTCTCAGAAAAAAGGAAACTCATTAACATGGTGAAACACATCTTGATGATGTCATCAAGATGTATTTCACCATGCTAATGATTTTTTTTTTCAGATCCAAAAATATTTTAGATGTGAGAAGTGGGGGGACGCCGTCCCCCCGCGTCCCCCCTCCACTACACCCCTGATGAGCATGTCCTGTTTTAAAGCCCTGTGTCCATACTGTTACATGCTAGCGGTTATGTAGAGGGTGAGGGTTAGAGAAGACTAGTCGTTTTACTGCATAATTGACCAAAACACCCGATTAAAGTTGCCAAATGTGTTTTAAAACGGAATAGACGTGACAAGACTGGCGTGATAAGCAACTATACTGGGAATTGTCGCTTGACTTTCGGCATAATCCACTCATATGGTCACTGGAAACTGTGAGAGCCGACAGTCTGGTAGCGCGAGGCTGGTCATTCGGTACATCTGCTCTGGTCATGTGTGGTATACGCAACGTCATAGACAATACCAACATGTGCTGTTCTCCGCAGGCCAGCAGCAGGAACCCTGGGCCCCGGGTCCGACACACACACACACACACACACACACACACACACACACACACACACACACACACACACACACACACACACACACACACACACACACACACACACACACACACACACACACACACACACACACACACACACACACACACCCCTTCGTTTCATCCTAAACCAACCACACGTCCCCGTCTTCTAATCTGTACTCATTTGCATGACAATTAGACAACCTACGCACGCTGTCTGTCTGCTCCTGCCTGTCTGTCTGTCGGTCTATCTCTCTAATTGTCTGTCTTTCTGTCCACCCCCCTCTCTGCCGGTCTGTCTCCTGTCATTCCCGTCTTTCATCCAACATCCGTCTCACTCACTCACTGCCCACATCTACATGTCGTACTGTCAACCTGTCTGTCTCTCATCTAATGTGTTTTTCTAATCACTCCCTCCATTGGTCAATTACTTTCTTCTGAATCTCTCTCTTTTCCCCCACCCTCTCTCTCGCTGACCCCCGTCCGTCCGCCCGTCTTTGTCCGTCTACTTCTTCTCTTCGTTCTTTTTGTCCAAATCTGCCCACACTGGACCCGTAGGAGGGTCCTGCTATAGGAGAGACTGATAGAGAGACATAAAGACACACAGAGAGAGAAAGAGAGAGAGAGAGAGAGCTCTGGTGGGGTCACACAACGTTAGTGGACGAGCTCTCGGCGACCATCTCCACTCTTTCTCTCTCGCCGTCTCTCCGAGTCTCTGTCCCTCGGTCCGTCCATTATCTGTCCCGTATACCGTGCCGTGGTCCATGTGGAGATCTGCTCTATACTCTGTTTGGAGGATTCTAAGAACTCAACACCACAAGAGTCTTCGTTTCCAGGTGAAAGTCTGTTTAAACACTCCATCCTTTGTTGTAAAACTATAGATTCCAACGGACGAATGGACTAGCAGCGGCTCAGCGAGCATGCGTGTGTGTGTGTGTGTGTGTGTGTGTGTGTGTGTGTGTGTGTAAGAAGTTGTATTTGTCATTCGTACACGTCCACCAGCTCAACATCAGCACCATGCAGGTTCCAAAATAGTTCAGTATTTCTAGATACTAAAGATGCTGTGTGTTCTCATGTTAGGTGTATTCCATGGAGAGAGAGAGAGAGATAAAGTGTATAGAGAGAGAGAGAGAGAGAGAGAGAGAGAGAGAGAGAGAGAGAGAGAGAGAGAGAGAGAGAGAGAGAGAGAGAGAGAGAGAGAGAGAGAGAGAGATGGAAAGTGTATGTTTTGAAAAATGGATGAGAGAGATTCTAGACTGTTTCAAAGTTGAATCTGATGATGAAACAGAAGAAAAACCATGGCTTAACCACATGTACGCTCCACATCTATACACTCTGGGGGGGCATTCACCCCAAAATAAAAAATCTATAATCTCTACTTAAACTATGGAATGGTTGCTCACAACAATACATAGTATTATGGCCAAAATATGCATGTTTATAACTACTACTGTTTAACAAAGTGGTGCAAATAACAGATCCAAGGCTCAGAGCACGACATGTTTATGAGCTTGTAGATATGATCCGTTGTCAACATGGAATTGATTGTGGCAATTTTGCAGCACAATTGCACTTTGTCTAATAATTATAATTAGGCCGTCATGTAATCATTGTGACAGGTCTATAGATCGGATAGAGATTTAGGTGTAGATGGGAGGGTGGACTCTGGTCTGTTTTACTAAGAACGTAGTGATATAGACACTGGTTAAACACTCAATCACTGGGGTCATTCACTGTGTAACGTTCACGTTAGTTCCTCTCGGAGCAGTGTAAATGGTGATAGCAACGTCATATGCTTCAAGTCATGTAGGGATCCATTTTCATCACCACTAAACACTTTATCCCTAAAGTTCTTTGCTTTTTTAATATTTTGAAGAAAAAAAACAAGAAAAAAAAAAGTTCGACTAGCCAGTCTAAATTGACATGTTGTGGCTTGTAGAGTAGCCTAAATGGGCCATTCTAAATAAACGTACTATTAACATAAAAAAGGGTGAAGGTGTTTATAGATAAAATAAAGGGTTCAGCAGTGATGAAGATGGAGCCCATGAGTCTTTTGCACAGACTTTCATTTAGTTATTTTTCAGTCATCGGAACGTTTTTGGTTTTAGTTGACAGAACTCTAGTTTGGCATTGTAATTCCTGATTCATGCATAGCTGTGTGCTGAAAACAAACAATCTACAGGCGTTATGAGTTTGTAGATCTGCTATTTTGAGGTCAGCACGTGAGCAAAAACTAAGCATGAAATGAGATATGTTAGTTGTCTGGATCGCTTCTGCACTAGTCCCTCCTTAACACTTTACAACGTCTACAACGTACGATTTATTTGGTGACAAAGTAGTTAGTGTAAATTTAG
>CM076974.1:15679467-15764016 GCA_039105355.1 Benthosema pterotum
TAGTGTTTTTCATTTGTTTTTGCTATGGTGATACATTGTATAGGTATAGGATCACACTGGAAACAGGTCCCTTTGGATTCTTTCAGTCTCCTTTCAGAGCACCACTAGTCTCTCAAGACAGGTCTAGTTGCTTCAAGGAACAACAGCGGTGGCGCTGTTTTCGCAAATATTTGCCAATGGGTACCCAGATTGCCGCACTACAAGCTTGTTTTACATTTCTGAAGTATTTACATTTGTAAAGTAGCCTATTCAACTAATCAATACAATCAACATGAACCCATTTCAAATGTAAAGTGTTCAACTTACTGGACCTCTACGGCATGGGTACCCAATTAGTCCCTAATGGACATTAATGTGTCCATTTGCTTCCATTTGTACACCATCAGAGTGTAATTTAAATTAACATTACAAAATAAATTGAGGGTCCCATAGGTAGAATGAGAGATGTCATTAAATGGTCGCCTGTAGACTAATGCATGTCAAACTGCAGGGGGTCCTTGAAATTAAGATGTTTAATCAGAATTACTGTTAGATCTGTAAAAAAAAAAAAAAAAAAAAAAAAAACAACAACAAAAAAAAAACTCTCTCTGATCATTATTTGCATTGCATAGTAGACCAATTATTTGTTTACAAACATTGGGGCTGGATGTTTCCAGCCCCCTGTTTCTTGTGATAAATTCCGAACAGAGCTCCAAACTTGTTTATTTGGGGAGGGCTGGTTTTGGGTCATTCAACCTCCTCTTATGTGTTGACTAGTGATGTGGACTCTATCCTAGGAGGGGACATTTACAGGCTACTTCGTTGTGCAACAGTATTGCTGAGTGCTCAAGCTGCTGTCCACCTAACCTGAAATAGGAGTAAATACTGGAGTTTAAAATATGTTGATTTCAACCACATTGTTTTAAACTCTTGTGCAGCAGCAACTAGGTCTCTGTAATGCTTATCCCAACTATTACTACAAAACAATCTACAATGGTCCCTATTTGTTGTGTCTCCAGCCATTCTCAATAGAAGTCCATGGCCTATAGATTTTTGTCACCACTAAATCCCTTATCCCTTAACTTCTTACAAAACAAAACAAAACAAAACAAAACAAAACAAAACAAAACAAAACAAAACAAAACAAAACAAAACAAAACAAAACAAAACAAAACAAAACAAAACAAAACAAAACAAAACAAAACAACATTTTTCAATAGTGGCCAGTCTACATGCTCACAAGTGTCAATAGAGTGGCACATTGAACTATTCCAAAAAGTTTCTAAAAATAGTAAAAAAGGGATAAGGGCTTTGGGATAAGGGGATTAGCATGTAACGAAAATGGAGCCCCATGACTGTAGCAGCCCCCATTAGACTGGCCTCATGAAGTGAATGGAGTTTGCATAACTCCGTCTATAGGCTCTGGCACAAACAGGCTGTGAATTGGGTAACTGCTGTTCGAACACAGAGAAAAGGAGCATCTGAAAGTTTGATGGTGCATTTTTTACAAGTGTTTGTAGTTAGAACTATTCCGTTGCATGTTATGAGAGTCTCAGGGTTCTACTGCAGTCTACTGGCATTCACCAGTGTGACGTCATGGTCTGTTAAGGTGTGAGCTAGCCTAATATCTGTTAATACAGTGTTTTTCAACCATTTTGATCCACAGACCTTTGAGCCACGGACCACGATTTGATGACATTTTAGCTCCACAGACCCCAAAACTTTTTGTTCCAAGCTGGATTTGGGAAACAAAACAGTCAAGCATACAGATCAAAATGTCCATTATTCTTCTACATTCTCTAGTTGTGTAGACTTGGGCTAATGCAGATGATGAATATTTTAACTCTTGCGGGTCCATTTGGTTTCTTTTACGGCCTCAAAGAGTTAAAATATTCATACACCTGGTTAACCAAATTTCCATCATTTAGCCTGGGGAGAATCCTCTCAGGGATCACTGGTGGTCCCCAGACCACCTGTTGAAAACTCCTTTGTTAAAAAAAAAAGTGCTGGACTTTGGAGGCCCTCGTTTGTAATAACGGGTTGGGCTGCTGCCTCAAATTCTAAACAGGTGAACGCTTCCAATCTCCAGTACTTGGAAAACTAATCACTTGCAGAGAATTTATCGCCTGAAAGTAGCTCATAACATGGCTATGGTGGATATTTATCAAGCAGATGCTTTGCACAAAGAGAATAATTCAACCTTTCCATACAGCTCCAATGAGATGAATGTTGTTTAATACAAGCAGACCGCAGTATGAGGGTGCCAGCTGGTGTGGAACAGTGTAGGTAGACCAGGCAGTATGAGGGTGCCAGCTGGTGTGGAACATTGTAGGTAGACCAGGCAGTATGAGGGTGCCAGCTGGTGTGGAACAGTGTAGGTAGACCAGGCAGTATAAGGGTGCCAGCTGGTGTAGAACAGTGTAGGTAAATGTACTCACATGTTGCAGCAGTCTCCTGTGGGAACCTGTGGTGCTCTGTGGAGTTAGCATGCTGCTGAATGACGTTGCCATTGAATGTAATCCATAATTATTGCCGCTGGGCTAGCTCTGGGCACTCTGCCTATAAATAATATTACTGCGATCCCAAAGGGATACATGCTCTAGTGTGTTTTCCTTCGTAGCTGTTATCCATAATAAAGTGCTGCTTTTGTTTATCTGGCTGCTGTCATTTCACCTCCAGAGCTAATTGGCTACCTAGTTCACCTGTGTCCTCTGTTCCCCTGTGTGTGTGTGTGTGTGTGTGTGTGTGTGTGTGTGTGTGTGTGTGTGTGTGTGTGTGTGTGTGTGTGTGTGTGTGTGTGTGTGTGTGTGTGCGCGCGCTATGGCTCACAGCTAAACATAACATGTGATAGACAAACCTCTCCACCAATAGCTTTCCTATATGATAAAACATTGTTTTAAACAATAAATATCGCACACACACACACACACACACACACACACACACACACACACACACACACACACACACACACACACACACACACACACACACACACACACACACACACACACACACACATTGATGGATTTGGAAGAGAAGGTCTTTTGAAGGTCTGGTTCCAAAAATGAAACAGTATTTATTGTTTAAAATCCATGATATTTACATTGTAATGAATGAGCCCGGCTGGAAAGTGTCCTAAGGTGGACAAAAGGGCGGGGCTTACCTAACGGTCTATTATGCTAACAAAAGGTGTTCCCGCTAAAAACTGAGTTAATAAAGATTATACTCCCCGTCATCCCACAGGCCGGACGAGGTGTTTTATCCAGCGCGTCGGCGGCCGGCAGGCAGGGCAGCAGCCATCATGGCGCACGGCGGCCAGCCCGACCTCAGCCACCACATGTACGCGCCTCCACCTCCTCCACCTCCTCCTCCTTCCTCCTACTCGTGTGCGGGCGACGTCGTGTACCAACAGGACCTCCCGTCATCGGGAGGAGGGGGAGGGGCTTCAGCGTCGGGGGGGTATCTGTCGGCCTCGGCGGCTTGCGCTGTGGGCGTGGCCTATCACCACACCCACCACCACCACCACCACCACCTGGCCCCGCCCACAGCCTACAGCCCGGCCCCGCCCAAAGCCTGCAGCGACGCCCCCAGCCCGGCGGGGGGCGCTCTACTGTCCATGGTCCAGACGGAGTACGGAGGATTCTACCCTGTGGTGAGTGTAGGAAACGCATGTTATTACAAGCTCCAATCAGAAGCCAGCGTTCTGGTATAGCGTCAGCGGTCACATATGTCACAACGACGGAACGCTCCACTCTACAACAGATCTCCTAGCCCAGACAAATGATGTACCATACACAACTACAGATAAATACAAGCCGACTTGTTATGTACTGTTTCTGTCAATTATTAGTTATTTACTAAGCCTTGTAACAATCGGGATAGCACCCTTCGAACCGCATTGTTTCCTCACCGGTTCGTTTTACATAGCTGTCGAAGCGGGTGCATACGTAGCCTGTTTTTAATAAGAGCACAAGCAGTGCATCAAATGATTATGGAAATTGCAGTCGAGGAAGTAGTGCTGATGATGACACTATTAGTGTCGATCAGAGACATTATTATTACCCAAATAAAGACAACCAGGAAAGTGTTGTAAATCTTCTAAACATCATGATGAGTTTTCTACGTAGTAACTGTGCACCGTGTGTCTGTTCCATCAGAGTTGCCAGCGGGACGCCATGGCACCGCCGTCCGTCTTCCCAGAGAGGAAGTCGTCGTCTCTGCCCTACCCGCTAGACGCCCTGCGTGCGGCGGCCCCTCCCCCGCCCCTCACCCCTCTGAACACCATCCGGAACTTCACCCTGGGGGCGGGGCCGGGCGCCGGTGCCCCCGCCGAGGGCCCCATCATGGCCGCCGCCTTCCATGGCCACCCCCACCCCCTCCACCACCACCACAGCCACAGCCTGCCCCTCCGGCCCATCCTCCGGCCCCGCAAGTACCCCAGCCGGCCCAGCAAGACGCCGGTGCACGAGCGGCCATACCCGTGCCCGGCCGAGAGCTGCGACCGGCGCTTCTCGCGCTCCGACGAGCTCAGCCGCCACCTGCGCATCCACACGGGCCACAAGCCCTTCCAGTGCCGTGTGTGCATGCGCACGTTCAGCCGCAGCGACCACTTGACCACGCACATCCGCACCCACACCGGCGAGAAGCCCTTCTCCTGCGAGCAGTGCGGCCGCAGGTTCGCGCGGAGCGACGAGAGGCGGCGGCACGCTAAGATCCACCTGCGGCAGAAAGACAAGAAGACGTCCTGAAGTCGTGCCCCGTCTCACAATAAACGCACCGCATCTCCGTCCATGTTCCGGACACCCAGTGCTTATATCCACACATAAGACAGCAAAGGGGGCTTGAGCCCCTGCGATTTTCACACATCTCTCTGTAAACCTTTTCCAGAACCACGAATTGCAGCTTCTAAAACTGCTAGTCCTTGATTCTGATTGGCTGATCAACGTCATGTGGCAGGTGTAGATCCCACCAAGGAAGTTCTAATTAGAAGGAAGGGAAGCCAAGTCTGCCGCAGCTGCGCCATGACACCTCGGGTGGCAAAACGCTTGGACAAATACATGGCAGTGGATGGCAGGATGCCGGATTTCTTGCAAACAAACATGATTTATGAACGACTGCGACCAATGTCATATAATCGGTTCAGGAATATAAAAGAAAACAGGTCACAGATTGTTGTCTGAGTGGGTGTTTTTCGAATAGCAAACTATTTCATTTTATTAAGCTATCTAAAGAGCACAAAATGAGTCTGCCTGGGTTGCCTAGCCTCTCATCGCGAGAACTGCCGCTCTTTGCAATAGCACCCAGCTGCAGTCTCGCAGACAGTGACGTCACGTTCAGAACGATCAGACACATACTTTCTGCTCTCTGGATAGCTGTTATTTTCCAGTGTGAATGTACAATGGTATCAGTTGTTCAGAACTAATTTGTGTTTGTCCCTGTCCACTCCACCGCTCCATTGACTTGCCACCCAGCTTGCCACCCAGCGTGATGAATCTGCCCATTCGATTGGCCAGGTAGAGAAAATGACGTTGGGGGCCCTTCCTCTTATTTTTCTTGGAACCCACTGCTGACCGTGTCATGTTTAGTAGTATGACGTCCGCCACCTTGAACCTGGCTTTGTTGTTGCGTATTGTTGAGAGACAGCGAAATCCATTTGTGACCGCGGCGGCCAGTTTTGCATATCAGTTTGCGACTGTTTTGCACAGCAGTCGCGACCATTTTCCCTAACCCTAACCCCTAACCCTAAACATAACCTCAGTAAAAACTATTCCTACAGAATCCTGTCAAAGGTGTGTTGTTTCTGCAGCTGGTTGGCCGGGAACTTCTTTATTTAGCTGGATAACTTACATACGACATTGTGCTACTGGGAATTATTTTAATTGATACGTCAGATTTTTCATGTCTTCTTAATTGTAACAGTTTTAGAAAAGCAACACGCCTAAAGCCACTCGAGGTCACAGGTTACCGTGGATTTTTACCCCTCCTTTAGAAGCCAACTCCTCACCTGGGTAAAATCCACAGTACCCTGCTCCCTCTCGTGGATTATTACTTTCATTTAATATAAGGCAAAATGCATTAAGAGCTTGTATATCTGCTGTTTCTGCCCTCTATATGGGATGCCAGCCCCTGCCTCTCAAACAAAATGCACCATGTCTCTGTACGGTTATCTGCCTGTTATCCACGCAACGTGAGAACTGTTTGCCCGACCAATATGACCTCAAATTTGAAACAAACATTCCACAAAAACACACACTGCTCGGCATTGAGTCCACACACACACACACACACACACACACACACACACACACACACACACACACACACACACACACACACACACACACACACACACACACACACACACCTAGAATACAGTAGAAACCTCTATCTCTCCATGTTTAAACTCAGTGCTAATCAGTATTCATTCCACAGTGTTAGATGAAAGCATTAAAAAGAATAGCAGATAGAGGATTGAGGGAATAAAGAGCCACTGGACACTACTGGACAGTGACTTAATTTACTGTGTTATAAAAAAAATAACCACAGCAGTGCACGTCAAAAACCTCTGGGTGGAGCCAAAGAGCTGCTCTGAAGCCTATTGAACTATACTGTAGTGATGCAATGCAACATAGGCAGAATACAACCAGCCTCATTGTATAGTTACTCTGTGGTTAACAACCTACTCAGAATAGATTGGACAACATTACATTTTATTCAAATTACATATTAGCGTTTACGGTGGTTAATATAATTTGCTATTGAACCGTTAATTTGCGATATTACTGTAATTGATGCTTGTGTGTGAATCCGCAGTAAGATCAAGTAGGATGCTGATTTATGAAAAAAAAAAAAAAAATACAGTTAAATGTTAAATGTGGAGGGGAGAGGTTTCTGTTCAAGAGTATGCATAAAGCGAATGGCAAATCGACTAGCAAAAGGAGTTTATAAGGATAGTACTTTTTTTAAATGTAGGTTTTGTATGAAATACTTGCCATTAATATAATGGCGTCAACTGTATTAATTCATTGCCAGAGTCCCGTAGTGGGAGTTCTGCTCTCGTTTTGGTCAATGTTAAGTAGTTCTATAGTCATTTTGAAGGGGTCAACCGGGTCACTCAAGCAAATGAATCAACAAAACTAAATTTGTAATTATTGAGCTATTTTTAAAATATTAGAACAACGTTCATTCAACATTGACCCCTCTGGTACGAGGAGCTATTTTTGGGGCGTAGTGATATGGACACAAAGCATAGCTCCATTTGATAAAGGGGTCACAAATGAACAAATGTTAATATTTTCAAAATGGGTCAACAATACAAAATGGTGATAGTTTTGCAAATTAACTTAGCTTCAATGCGTGACCCCAGTGAGCCCCACAAAATGACTGGAACTACTTAATAAAGTAAAAACATGAAAAAGAAAAGAAAAGATAAGAAGTGAAGCCCTTTAAAGGATCAATTTACAACTTTACATTCCTTGCTTTCTTTAGTTTTAGGGACCGAACATGTTCCTAAATACATATTTGTTTACTTTAAGTGATTTCTAGTCTTATTATCTACTACAGTCCCAATAAACCTCAGGAAATTACATCTGGCCACAAATGATCTACTGAATGTGACAAACTGCCATATTGAGCCTCTGGGTCAGGTATGAACAGTGCGGTGTGCTGCCTCCTTCACATTCAGTAGATCCTGTCAACTTCCTTGGCCTGGTATAATTTCCTGGGGTTTATTAGGACTGTAGTTGAAAATAAAAAAGAAATTGCTTTATTTTTTTGCAAAAAAGAAAAAAAAAACACACACATGTATTTAGGACTATGTTTGAATGCCCCTCCCACAGCTAAAATAACTAAAATGCAACCAGATAGGAGTTTTCTGGCGAGAAAGTAATTTTGCCTCACATGGCATTCCAGCATAATTTACCAAGATGATATCACATGCACACACTCTATTAACTGCAGGAACTGTAGCGTCAGGAATGGTTTTATCAGAGTTGAACTGAAGGAGACAATAACGACTCTCATGGAAATACAACCCTTTTGTGCCAACAGCCATTTTATATGAAAATAGATATTTTGAGAAAAACAAAAAACAAACGCCAGATGTTTTTGATATAGAACTTTAAAGTTAGGAGTTTTGCTATATGGTACAGGTCTGTTCACATATGAATACCAGCACTGTTGAATGTATTAGTGTAAGATGAAATAAGTTATGTCCGCTCCGGAGTGTTCGTTCTGATTATTATTATTATGAGACCAGTCGAACGCTCAAGCTTCTCTCTGTTGGACTGATGCAGATCATTGAAATAATAAATACAAAACATGTAGAACTGTGATTATAAAGTTGTTTTCTATTAATAAAATGTAATTATTTGACCCAGGGTGTAACCGTGTTCAGTTAACTATCGTGGGTGGTCCATCGTCACCTCATCCCTGTAATTGTATATTTTTGTGATCATACGAACATATAAAAGTAGCAGGGATGTAACGCTACATTGTAACAGTGATTCGGTCTGTATCACCATACATCAGGGGTTTTCAACAAGTGGTCCGGGGACCACCAGTGGTCCTTGAGAGGGTTCCAGGTGGTCCCCAGACTAAATGATGGAAAGTTGGTTAACCAGATGCAACTCTTTCAGAGTGTAAACATGAAACCAAATGGACCCTTGCGGGTCCAGTCAAAATATTCATTATGTGAAGTCTATACAACTAGAGAATGTTGAAGACGTTTAATGGACATTTTGATCTGTATGTTGGACTGTTGTGTTTCTCAAATCCAGCCTAAAATTGTGGACGAAAGCAAAAGAAATCTTTAGTTTTGGGGTCTGTGGGGCTAAAATGTCATGCATTAAATGGAGGTCCGTGGCTTAAATTCTGAATAATTAGTGGGCCCTGGTATGAAAAGTTACTATATCATTAGTTACTATATCATTATAGTTACTATATCATTACACCCCTAAAAAGTAGCACATCTACTAGCTTTTACAACAATTCAGATGTTTTCTTTAAATAATTGAATTTAATTGAATTTCAGCACGAGTAACAAACACTGTGCCATCTCAATGTATGTTTTTATTCATGCGTTTTGCGGTGTAAAGTAAACAAAGCAAAGACACACGTTATGCTGTCAGATAAACCCTCAGTTGGATTGGGATCTTCATTCCTCTCTGGGGCCAATTCTGCACCATGGAATCCTCAGTGTTAATTAAACCAGGGGCGGATCTAAGCGTGGGCATGGGGGGGCAATGCCCCCTAAATTCCCATTCTGCCCACCAAACACGATGGCATGCAAAACAACCCGAGATATTTCAAATTAAAGTGCTTCTATTTAAAATAATGTGAACCACTACTACTGCTACTAACTAACTACAGTTGTGTCACCACTAAACCAACAGCATTTCATCATTGAAAACAGAAAACTGAGTCAGACCTTTAGCTTTATGCATGCTGTGTGTCTGTTTCAACTTCAACAACTGATATTATTGATGCCTTACTTGCCTAATAAAAGTCCTCTAACCGAAAATGGTATGGCCGCCCCCATACGCCCCTGATTAAACATGGAGTATACAAATTCATCCATTTGGTTGCATAATGTACACTGTCCCTCTAGAGTTACAGTCCATCACATTTCGTCTGGGCCAAAGTACACATTGGCGATTAACCTATGCTCATAGACTGAAATGTTCTGTCAGACCAAGTTACTTTGATACTAAAAAAAAAAAAAAAAAAAAAAAGCTTAAGCTTTACTTTTAAATCTGTTTTTAATGTGTTATCAGACATTAGGGTTTGAAAGAAGCTGTTACAGACTCTACTCCATCAGATTCTATTGCTAGACTGAGTAAATCCAATACCCTTCAATCTGGATTAAGAGCGTCAAATGCAGACGCTAGTAGTTCCTGACTGCACAATGTAATAACCATTCAGAGATTGTGGAATAGTTGTCTTACTACACAAGACTATGGGATTCTTGGACAGAAAACAGTTTCTCTCGATGATAGCAATCACAATTTATTGCTTATTTTATCTTATTATTTTAACACTTGTTTGAACAAACAACATAAAACATGGTTCATAATGATCATAAAATCATAGTTGACTAAAAGCCCTGATTCATATCGTCAGCATGGAAGTGTCACACGGCATAATCAGATCATCTGATCTGCTGGAAGGATTTCTGAATAACTTCTGACTGTTAAGAAGAATGCCAGGCGCAAGAAAAAAAAAAAAAAAAACAGGAGATGAAAGCAGTTCAATCAGGAAATTAAATGACAGTAAATGTTTACAGGGTATGAGCTACCCTCATATAAATGAGTGCATGTGTCTGATCATGAAGTAATAACAGACCAACAGGCATTATACCCCCAAACCCATAACCTGAGCACAGTGCGACTGAAATGAGTTTTCTCTGATGGGTAGCGTGGCATCTCACTTAGAGATAAGGGCATAGATTTTTGCTACCTCCAAACCCCTTATCCCTTAACTTCTTTGCCTTTTAAACTAATTCTAGCTCACAACATGTCAGTAGATTGGCCTGTTGAACGGTTCCAAAAGGGATATGGGGTCAGCGTGTGACAAAAACGGGGTCCAAGGTGACAAGTTCAGTTACGTGGGAGAGACTCGGAGTAGAGTTTCTGCTTCTTCAACTGTAAAGGAGCCAGCTTAGGTGGTTCAGGGTTCATCTGGTTAGGATGCCTCTCAAGCATCTCCCTAGGGAAGTCCTGGATGCACACTGGGACCCCCAGACCAGACCAAGGACCAGGTGGCCTTGGACCATCTCAGGATCCCCCAAGCAGAAGTCACTGATGTCGCTCTGGATGAGAGGGAGGTCTGGAGCTCTGGTGTGGTTGCCCCGCAACCCGACTATGGATAAGCGGTTGAAGATGGATGGATGGATGGACAGAACCCTGCGGGTGTTTTAAGCATGCTTTGTCCGCTGAAGAAAAAAACCCAGCAGATATGCTACTTTTGGTGCAAATCATTGATGATCAATTATGCAATGCAAAATTAACCAATAAGATTAATCCTGCCTCTACTGTATTGAGCTAGTGTCTCTACTGTATCTCCAATGTAGCATGTTGTTGCTAAGATGTAGCATCTTGTTGCTGCTACAGTATGTACTGTTTTTACAGTACATATATGCTTCATACTTGTGCATTCTAAAGTTTTTATATTTGCTTGAATATGGTAGTTACAATGAAAAAGAGTTACCTGTTGTGTCATCGTAATTTTGCACGTTCCTACCGTCTCTCACTGCGGTACATGTCAAAACACAGCAAGGCAATGCTGCCCTAACTGCGGTACATTTCAAAACACAGTGAGGCGGCGCTACCCTAACTGCGGTACATTAAAAAAAAAAAAAAAAACAGGGCAACGTTACCCTAGCTGCGGCACATTTCAAAACGTTTAGCGATTGGTGCATTTCCAAAATATGCAATGTAAATAAAGAGGGGCGTGGCAGCAAGTCTTTTAAGAGAACAGGCAACGCCGACAGGGTCTACCCCCTTCCACTGGCGTCTCTGGTTTCCATGGTGACTCCAAAAGCTGCGTTTTGCCATCGTAGGTTGTGAGGCTCTGACCGCCGCCAGACTTGGATATCCAGCAACCGTGACATTCGCCGGTGGAGTGGCACGCCCGGGCCATCTTAAAATCTCTAATATTTCTGGTGGGACCAAGGCCTTGTGGCTTCTCCTCCTCATAGAGTCACATGGGGACCAGGGAACTGTTCGCTGCCGCACCAGAAGTCTGAGGGCTGTGAGATCTCCATGAGCCACACCTCCTTGTCCCCTCCCTCCTCCGCTGCAGCGCTGCCACCACCACCACCACTGGGGGGCGCCGCCGCCGGCAGCAGCTTGTAGTAGTGACAGTCCCGGCCGTGGTCGGGCTCGTAGGGCGGGGCCAGCACGTCCAGGAAGGCGGTGGGACCGTCCACCGCGTCGATCTGGTGCAGGTTGTTGGCGTGTGGCGACAGGACGCACGGCGGGCTGTCCTCCGTGTACTCGCCCGTGGAGCGCAGCGCAGAGCGGCGCACGGCACCGCGCTGGTACATGGAGGCGCCTGGAGGGCAAGGGGGAGAGGTACGCTTAACCCATTGGGTCCTGTCTAGATTTATAGTTTCTGAAGAACATAATATTCAAAGATTTGCACCACGTTTTCACAATTTTTCAAAAATAGCAGAGATACAAGCTGGTCTTGGTGCGGTACTACTAACCTGTAGGTGGTGTAGTGTCGGTGTGGTGTGGTAATGCTAACCAGTCAGCGATGTGGTGTTGGTGTGGTACTACCAGTGTTGGGCAGTAACAAATTAAATATTACATATTATTACCTTCCAGCAAAAGTAAAATTAAAGATATTACTCTGCCAAAATGTGTAATAAGTAATAGGTTACTCTGCCAAAACATGCCTCATTACTTATTCCTTTTTAGCTTGTTGCATGATGTGAAAATAGAACAGATCTACAAGCTATCAACAGAGATGTGCAGTAGTTTCTAGATCCTAAACTACCGCAGCATTCGGCACACATTACCTACACTGCAAGTTATCACAGTCGCAAGTTGTCACTAAACAGATTATGTTGTACATCTCTATTCTGTTGAAGGTGCGACTTGGGAAAGTGTAAAATGTGAAATTATTTGATTCACATAATGAGTAGAACAATCTTATTACTTTTTCTAAGGGGCCAGAAGTTAAGTAAAGATATTACTCCCCTAAGTAATATTGCCCAACACTGGGCACTACTAACCCGTCGGTGGTGTGCTGTGGTACTACTAACCCATCGGTGGTGTGGTGTCAGTGTAGTGTGGTACTACTAACCCATCGGTGGTGTGGTGTCAGTGTAGTGTGGTACTACTAACCCATCGGTGGTGTGGTGTTGGTGTGGTACTACTAACCCATCGGTGGTGTGGTGTTGGTGTGGTACTACTAACCCATCGGTGGTGTGGTGTTGGTGTGGTACTACTAACCCATCGGTGGTGTGGTGTCAGTGTAGTGTGGTACTACTAACCCATCGGTGGTGTGGTGTCAGTGTAGTGTGGTACTACTAACCCGTCGGTGGTGTGGTGTTGGTGTGGTACTACTAACCCATCGGTGGTGTGGTGTTGGTGTGGTACTACTAACCCATCGGTGGTGTGGTGTTTGTGTGGTACTACTAACCCATCGGTGGTGTGGTGTCAGTGTAGTATGGTACTACTAACCCATCGGTGGTGTGGTGTCAGTGGGGTGTGGTACTACTAACCCATCGGTGGTGTGGTGTCAGTGTAGTGTGGTACTACTAACCCGTCGGTGGTGTGGTGTCAGTGTGGTGTGGTACTACTAACCCATCGGTGGTGTGGTGTTGGTGTGGTACTACTAACCCATCGGTGGTGTGGTGTCAGTGTGGTGTGGTACTACTAACCCGTCGGTGGTGTGGTGTCAGTGTGGTGTGGTACTACTAACTTATCGGTGGTGTGGTGTCAGTGGGGTGTGGTACTACTAACCCATCGGTGGTGTGGTGTCAGTGTAGTGTGGTACTACTAACCCGTCGGTGGTGTGGTGTTGGTGTGGTACTACTAACCCATCGGTGGTGTGGTGTCAGTGGGGTGTGGTACTACTAACCCATCGGTGGTGTGGTGTCAGTGGGGTGTGGTACTACTAACCCATCGGTGGTGTGGTGTCAGTGTAGTGTGGTACTACTAACCCGTCGGTGGTGTGGTGTCAGTGTGGTGTGGTACTACTAACCCATCGGTGGTGTGGTGTTGGTGTGGTACTACTAACCCATCGGTGGTGTGGTGTCAGTGTAGTGTGGTACTACTAACCCGTCGGTGGTGTGGTGTCAGTGTGGTGTGGTACTACTAACCCATCGGTGGTGTGGTGTCAGTGTAGTGTGGTACTACTAACCCGTCGGTGGTGTGGTGTCAGTGGGGTGTGGTACTACTAACCCATCGGTGGTGTGGTGTCAGTGTAGTGTGGTACTACTAACCCATCGGTGGTGTGGTGTTGGTGTGGTACTACTAACCCATCGGTGGTGTGGTGTCAGTGTAGTGTGGTACTACTAACCCATCGGTGGTGTGGTGTCAGTGGGGTGTGGTACTACTAACCCATCGGTGGTGTGGTGTCAGTGTAGTGTGGTACTACTAACCCGTCGGTGGTGTGGTGTCAGTGTGGTGTGGTACTACTAACCCATCGGTGGTGTGGTGTTGGTGTGGTACTACTAACCCATCGGTGGTGTGGTGTCAGTGTGGTGTGGTACTACTAACCCATCGGTGGTGTGGTGTCAGTGTGGTGTGGTACTACTAACCCATCGGTGGTGTGGTGTCAGTGTAGTGTGGTACTACTAACCCGTCGGTGGTGGGGTGTCAGTGTGGTGTGGTACTACTAACCCATCGGTGGTGTGGTGTTGGTGTGGTACTACTAACCCATCGGTGGTGTGGTGTCAGTGTAGTGTGGTACTACTAACCCGTCGGTGGTGTGGTGTCAGTGTGGTGTGGTACTACTAACCCATCGGTGGTGTGGTGTCAGTGGGGTGTGGTACTACTAACCCATCGGTGGTGTGGTGTCAGTGTAGTGTGGTACTACTAACCCGTCGGTGGTGTGGTGTCAGTGTGGTGTGGTACTACTAACCCATCGGTGGTGTGGTGTCAGTGTGGTGTGGTACTACTAACCCGTCGGTGGTGTGGTGTCAGTGTGGTGTGGTACTACTAACCCGTCGGTGGTGTGGTGTCAGTGTGGTGTGGTACTAACCCGTCGGTGGTGTGGTGTCGGTGTGGTGTGGTACTACTAACCCGTCGGTGGTGTGGTGTCAGTGTGGTGTGGTACTAACCCATCGGTGGTGTGGTGTCGGTGCGGTCGAAGCAGGTGATGCGCGCCGTGCCGTACATCACGCGAAGAATGCCGTGCATGCCTGGATGGTCGTGCAGAGGGATGGACGCTCCCTTGGTCAGCAGGAACACGCCCATGCTGAAATCTTCCGTCTCGCAGATGTGCATGTAGGTGACCGGGGGCGCGCCGTGGAACGGGTGCACCGCCGAGCTGGCGGGGAGGCCGTCACCTGGGTGGGATGAGAATAAAGTTAAATATGGTGCATTTATATATTATATAATACAATTAGGAGATCAAAGGCTTGCTCAAGGACACTTAGACACTAACTCTGGGGGTACCCACATAGTTAAGACATTCTAGCAGATATTTTACCAGTATGGGAGTTAAATCTTTACCAAGAAATGTCTTCACCACTGTGTTTCTAATGGTGTTTAACCCTAAGACTAAAAGGAATCTAAAGTAAAAGATTAATTTGTGGTGATTACCATTTCGTGGCATGATCAGCTAACGTCAGGTCTTATTAAACTAGAAATGACCAAAACTGTCGGGTGCTTGCTCGACAATCAACAATCGCCGGGCAATACGGCGTGATTTCACTTATTTATGATAATACACATAATTGCAGCGATCGAGGGCAAACAGGTGATGGTGTTTATGGAGGAAGTTGTAGGAAAAAATATGACCTGGCGGCACCGGAAGTAGAAGCTCTTCTTTGCTTTCTTAATGGAGAACCTACAGTATGTGAAAGTATTGATGCTATTTGAATGGGAATAATTTGATAAATAAGAAAGATAATCACAGGACAGGAATGCTTATATACACATCAAGTACGTCATTGCAAGGTACAGGGTAAATAACCTGTGGGAAACCTCATAAAAAAAGTCAAGTCAGGGTACTAGTCACAGCTTAAAGAAGGCCTAACATGCTAGAAGTCTAATAGAAGTTTTTAATGACGCTGAATCCATTCCAAACATTAGTTGACAACATACAAAACATACTTATTGGGCTGAAAACGGCCATAGCACGGCCCACATATTCTGACTAAGTACATTTATGATGACAGTATGTCTGTTTTCAGCCAAAAGAGTTGTTTTATGAGGGAAAAAAGAAACAAAAACACATGCTTGGAATGCATTTAGCATCATGAAACCACCCTAGTTAGACATAACATTTTGCATGTTTTATAGGTTGTGACAGGAGTTGAATTAGACACACATTAGAAACACATTGGTGAAGAAATGTCTTGGTAATGATTTAGTTCCAAGGTTTTCAACTTTCCTTAACTAACTGGGATCTGCCTGGGAACCTTCCAGTTCTCCTATACCGTAGCTCTGAGCCACAGTTTGTTGCCCACACTGTTGTACTTTAAGTTCCCATGAAGCTAAAATAAACAATAAAAAACAGCAGTGTGGGTGGAAACAGTGCACACTGCACCGCAACTGGGCTGGTTTAAAGACACACAGTGAGGCAATGTCATTGGGATATCAAATGCCTTAGGATGAGCCTGCTTGTCATCTGTATAATTTAAAAAAATCGACAATTTAAGCATTCATCAGATCTCTGTTCTTAATCCAGAGTGACATTAAAAATGAACAGGAGAAGAAAAAAAAACACGTCAGGTATAGATCTTGGGACGGGAAATACTCATCATATGGATTCAACGAATCATGTAAAACATTTACTTTAACGTTCACACCAACGCCCCTCTCCTCCTCCTCCCCCTCCTCCCTCCCCTCCTCCTCCTCCCCCTCCTCCCTCTCCTCCTCCTCCCCCCTCCTCCTCCCCCTCCTCCTCCTCCTCCTCCTCTCCTCCTCCTCCTCCTCCTCTCCTCTCCTCCTCCTCCTCCTCCCCCTCTCCTCCTCCTCCTCCTCCGCCTCTCCTCCTCCTCCTCCTCCTCCTCCCCTCCTCCTCCTCTCCTCCTCCTCCTCCTCCTCCGCCTCTCCTCCTCCTCCTTCTCCTCCTCCCCCTCCTCCTCTCCCCCCCCCCCCCCCCCCCCCCTCCTCCTCACCTTTCCTGGGGACCAGGCGCAGGTCTTTGGCCCGGACCTCGTTCATCAGGCTCCTCAGCTTGCTGTGGTTGTCCAGGAAGGTAACACCTTGGCCGTTGCACGGCTGTCTGAAGGTGAGCAGAGCCTGGCGGGCGATCCTCTGCAGGATGCATGGGGCGGTCATGCTGCTGCTGCTGCTGTTGGGGTCCCGGTGGAGCATCCTACCCCAACCATCCACCTGGGGGACACAAGCAGAGTAGAGAAGACGCCAGGCACCATCAATATACCTGTAGATGTGCAGATGTGACCATAGCAAATGTGTCTTAAATGGTAACTCTTTACTCTTTTTTTAAACTATTTTACATAGTACAAATGTACTATGCCAGTCCACAAGCTCACAACGTATTTTTTCTTTTCGAAAATAGTGAAAAAGGCAAATAGGTTAGGGATAAGGGTTTAGATAAAAGAATCACCTGCACTTTTGTGTCAGGTGATTCAACATGTATATGGTGTATGTGAAACAAACAGATAATAGAGGATAATAGAGAATGTTTCAAGCTTTCAAGCTTTCCATACAGCTGCAATGTTGTAGGTGAGTTTAAGGTTGTTTAATACAAGCAGATCACTGATGAAAATTTTCATTATTAGAAAGTCAATGGAGTGTTTTGCAACTCTAGTGCAGACCACATTAATGTCAATGGGAGTTATTGATGTCGTGATTTCGGGAAAATATGAAATATTTGTATGATCACAGATATTCTAGGACTATAGTAGTATGTATGTATATAGGCCCATGTAGGGCTATACATACACTACACTACACCAAGTATGTATACACACATACTTGGTATAGATGTATTGGCACTGAACAGACAGCATTTTATAATCATCTGCCTCCATCTGTACCTAATATCTTCGTAAATTCTGTCCAAAATATCGGATCTACAAACACACATGTCTCTCTCAGCTGCGTTTTTTACTGACCAAAATTATATTGTCAACATTAAGATTAGAAATAACAGCTGTACCACCCTGGAACAATAAAATAAATAACATAGATTTTTGGCAATCAATTCTTCACGGATTCTGCTGGTTGTCATTGTTTTATTATAGTTTTAACTTCCATGTAGGCTATGATGACAGTGTTAAGAATTTAAAGCCAACATTTGGACGTTTGCTGGCTTGCAAATGAATGGCGCAAGGAACACGAAATGTTGCAATCATTACAGAGAGTGTTGATCTGATCATAATAGCATGTCTCCAGTTAATGGTTAGTATTGTATCAGTATTGTATCATTTCCCCCTACGCTGGGTTCACCTACCCACCCGGTGTTGAGTGACGCCTCTGGTCCCAAGGGGGTTTATGCCGCCGATCAAGACGAATCCGATCACAATCGAACAGATCGATTGATCTTTGTGGATTCCATGGATGATAGGACGGGTTGACCTGGTTCTGGTTCAGCGGGTCACGTCGTTTCTGTCCCACATGAAACGACCCATTTTTCACGTGAATGTTATCACGTCCGCTCTGTGAGAGACCTCTACGGCAAAGACACGCATTACCAGCAGCCCCAAAGCCACAGGGTAAGACGAGAGATGCGACAACACCGCTCAGTCCATGGGGCCAGCCTAATGGAGGCTCTTCTACACAACACTTCTGTGGGGAATGTAAAGAGAGCTGTTGCTTCTAAACCGACCTGCCTGCTTTTTGCCCCTTGTCCCAAAGAAACTGCAAACACTTGCTGTTGTAAACTGATTACAAAATGCAGGCCTACTGTATCCCCTCCAACTGAAGTGTCCCGATTTTCAACTGTTTTTATTCTAGGCCTATTATTTTTGTGACACCTGCTTTGGCGATATAAACGTTTGGTTTCGCACGCCAATGAAGCTAATTTAAATTGAGAATGGTACAACAAATAGGGAAGTAGGCCTACTGGACAGAATAGGCAGAAGTGCAATGAGCCCAGATGTTAAACCTAAACAACATTAGAGACTTTAGTTGTTACAGTTAAGAGTTAACCCTAACCCATAGTACTGTAAAACAGTTGCCCCAAAATAGCGGTTATACGCGCCGCCGCCGTTGAAAACAAAATATTTCCAACTCCAGTTCGTCCTTATTCAGGCTGCATGAATAAATGAACAGCGGTCCGAGCGCTCATTTTCTGACCCCTCGATGTCGAAACTCCTGACATTAGATGGCATCAAGTGCCGCAGCTCTAAGCCGCGCGCGATGGCTTGTGGGGATTGTAGTCGATTCTATATATAATAGTCTAGTGATACAACTCCAATGAGCGTACGCTTAATTATGAAACGGAATGTGAGCTGTGTTGTTAAACCTCCGCGTTACTGAGAACACAGGGCATTATTTGTCTGTTAAACCCAAGCGTGTCGTCACTGGCTTGTGAATAAATCACACTACAAAGACCATCATGCATTTCGGAGGGCTGATCTGCTCTTTACCCACGCGGTCACACTTGCTATTGCAAGTTGGCCTTAGTGTGTGTGTGTGTGTGTGTGTGTGTGTGTGTGTGTGTGTGTGTGTGTGTGTGTGTGGGGGTGTGTGTGTGTGTGTGTGTGTGTGTGTGTGTGTGTGTGTGTGTGTGTGTGTGTGTGTGTGTGTGTGTGCGCGCGCGCATTCTCTGGAAGTGGAGTAGTTGTTTTTAGAAAGGAACAGTGTCCTATTTTAGGCTGTGAAGGAAAAAATATTATATTTTTATTTGAGCTTTTATTTTTTCCTCTATCGGCCTCTTGACATCATTGAATTGAACACACATGCACACACGGTCAAAGACTCTACAGTCTAAAGGTTAAGTCTAAGTTCAGTTGCAGTTCAGTTAACAGTGCAAGTTGTCATACAATAAAAGTCAAAACAATAAACATATTAAGCAGTGACATCAACTAAACATAAACATCACTAAATATGAAGATGAAAGCAGAGAGCCAGGGCAGCCAAAATCAACAGGCAACAAAAGAAAGCCCGCAGTCTGTCTGTCTGTCTTTCTGGGCCGTAGTAAAAACCGGACAGCAGTGCTCATTTTATACCATTTATTCTGCATTTTAGCCACGGACCACCATTTGATGTTGAGATTAGTCTCTCACTGTGCACAGAAATGCTAAACGCACGCCAAAATCCTGTTTGGTGGTGCAGGCCCACGGGAGGTAACTGTAGAGAAGCCCAGGGCCGTTGCTAGCCATTTGGGTGCCCTAAGCACAAATGCTTTCTGGTGCCCCCCCCCCCCCCCCCCCCCCCCCCCCCCCCACCCCCCCCCCCCCCCCCACCCACCCCCCACTCCCCACTCCCAACAAAAAAGACAAAAATGTTGTATTTCTCACAGGGCCACCGTTTCACATAAGCAGTGATGGGCCATTAGCCATCCTGTTGTTTTCAGAACGATCCAACACCTCCAGTCTCCAGAACCAGTTAAACAGGTTTTGACTCATTTGATAACAAAAGGCTGAATTAATGAAGTCTAACACCTTGGAACAACCTTCCTAATGCCATTGTAATGTATAGTTCCCCGAATCCCCCACCACTACTCATTGTTTCTCAGTTGCAAGGGCGATTTTTTTCATGGGTTGACACCAACACTTGCCTGCTTGCCCAGGGAAAGTAAAAAAAATATGGTCGGGCAAGTGAAGACTGCTACCTGGTTGCCCGATCGGGCAAGTGTGCAACTTAGTGCACTATAACACAACACAAGATAAATTTGTCTTGAAGGCAGTCATTGCACTCTGCCTCTGTGTCTTTCCCTGCTTTCTAGCTATAGGCCTACACAATTCCAGGCTGGGTTTGGGAAACAAAACAGGCAAATTAACATACAGATCAAAATGACCTAATCTTCATTCTCTAGTTGTGTAGACCTGGGCTAATTAAGATGATGAATTTTAACTCTTGAGAGTGTAAAATGAAACCAAATGGACCCGCAAGGGTCCATTTGGTTTCATTTTTTACGTTCCGATGGCAAGTGCCTCCGAGACCTTAGTGTCAACCCCTGTTTTTCCTTCCCTGAATTCCTGGCCCAAGCTATAGCCTGGACCAGCAAATTAACCACAGCCCCTGTGAAATCCTACTGAAATTTTCATGTAGGCTGCACCCTTGCAGCCTACACAGAGAGGTGGGGGCGTGTGTAGGGTGAGGTGGTGGTGGGGGGCAGGGCCGTTGCTAGCCATTTGGGTGCCCTAAGCACAAATGCTTTCTGGTGCCCCCCCCCCCCCCCCACTCCCCCCCCCCCCCCCCCCCACCCACCCCCCACTCCCCACTCCCAACAAAAAAGACAAAAATGTTGTATTTCTCACAGGGCCACCGTTTCACATAAGCAGTGATGGGCCATTAGCCATCCTGTTGTTTTCAGAACGATCCAACACCTCCAGTCTCCAGAACCAGTTAAACAGGTTTTGACTCATTTGATAACAAAAGGCTGAATTAATGAAGTCTAACACCTTGGAACAACCTTCCTAATGCCATTGTAATGTATAGTTCCCCGAATCCCCCACCACTACTCATTGTTTCTCAGTTGCAAGGGCGATTTTTTTCATGGGTTGACACCAACACTTGCCTGCTTGCCCAGGGAAAGTAAAAAAAAAATGGTCGGGCAAGTGAAGACTGCTACCTGGTTGCCCGATCGGGCAAGTGTGCAACTTAGTGCACTATAACACAACACAAGATAAATTTGTCTTGAAGGCAGTCATTGCACTCTGCCTCTGTGTCTTTCCCTGCTTTCTAGCTATAGGCCTACACAATTCCAGGCTGGGTTTGGGAAACAAAACAGGCAAATTAACATACAGATCAAAATGACCTAATCTTCATTCTCTAGTTGTGTAGACCTGGGCTAATTAAGATGATGAATTTTAACTCTTGAGAGTGTAAAATGAAACCAAATGGACCCGCAAGGGTCCATTTGGTTTCATTTTTACGTTCCGATGGCAAGTGCCTCCGAGACCTTAGTGTCAACCCCTGTTTTTCCTTCCCTGAATTCCTGGCCCAAGCTATAGCCTGGACCAGCAAATTAACCACAGCCCCTGTGAAATCCTACTGAAATTTTCATGTAGGCTGCACCCTTGCAGCCTACACAGAGAGGTGGGGGCGTGTGTAGGGTGAGGTGGTGGTGGGGGGCATCCCTGACCAGTTATACTTAGGGCCTCCAAAACCTAGTAGTGGCGCTGCGGCCCTGAATAAGCCCGCAGCCTGGCTGAGTATTTTAGTTCGTATTTTCAAACAATTACAGTTCGGTCAATTCTCGATCATTTCTTACCATTCAACATGTTATGTTGAAAAAACATGTTCCATGTTTTTTGCTGTATGTGGCGAGCATTTATCCCAAGTCTGCAAAACGTTATTAAACTAAACATTAGTAAATTGCAAAAAAAAAAGTCGGGAAATTCGCGGCAAAACAGACATCTTTTTGACCATTCATATCTCCTTCAATTCTGGACCATTTTGTACATTTCAAAATGCAGCGTGACGGGCAAAAATCATTCTCTCAGATGCTGTATAGGATATGCAGGTAGGTCTTCTCTCCGAAGCGGAATCAAGACAAATGTAACCGTCGGGATTTCAGTGGAAACGTGAAAGCAGCAGCATTGTCACAAGTTAATTAATGTATTTAATTATATCATATGCCTTACCTAAACACAAGCAAGTGACCGACAGCAGGCAGCTGTCTAGAGCTGTTTATAGGACAATCCATAAATAAGGAGATGAATTGAACTGGCGGTTCTGTGGACATCTCCAATGCTGCGCAGTGCACAGTCTGTGCCCGCACGTGGCTTTGAAATCGCCTTATCTATTTCCCAAATCTATTTGACGAAATTAGCTTAAGGGACTGCGTGACAAACAGGGGGGCACCATGTCTCTGGAGAGGGGCACAAAGCAGATTCAACAGTTTTCTCGGGAAAATGCATATTTATAGATTTTTATTTTTATTTTTAATTGTGCCCTGCCGGTCACGTGGGGCCCAACGCACTGCGCGTTATGCGCGTTGCCCTCCCTACGGCCTAACTGTAGAGAAGCCTCTTGGAAAAACAAGAAAGTGGCCGCACACACCTAACCAAAGTACCAATATTTTTATTTAGGACATAGCAGCTTAATGACTCCAACGTTTCGGCGGTTAAGCCTTCTTCAGGGAATCGAGAGTTTAGTCTCTCAGACACCAAACCAAGTTTTTGTCCACAATTTAGGAGAGATAACTGGCAAAACCTGGAATTGGAATCCTATCAGGGACCTCTGTGTTCCCCAGACCACCTGTTGAAAACCCCTATACATATAGTGTAAAATTAGCCACATCAACGCACGCACCCAAGCACATTGTTGTGCTCGCATTGATGGCCTCTCTGGGGGTCAGCAGTGTTTACGGACAGGAAACATTTGTTTGGCGGCTATCAGCACACGCTAACACATCCCCATGGGAGGCGGCACATCCAGACAACATAGCTCCATCACGGAATCCATGAAGCGGGGAGTTTCCCTCGGAATCACTGAACTCTTTTAAAATTACATGTTTCTACACCTCCTTGCCCTGGACGCCATGAAATAATGTTTGGCTCGACGTTTGGGTTCATATGGGTTCACCAAACATGAAATAAAATGTGAACATAAAATGTGTGCTCTTATGTTGTATGGCTGACTGACAGTGTGCTGCAGTGATTCTACAGTCAGTTTAGTATCACCTCAGGACCAAAGGGGGGAGAAAAAGTTTCCGAACCTTGTCTGAAAGTAAGTAGGCCTACTGTATGCTGTCAGGCCCAGATAAGTGTTGTGAAAGATTACGTAATGCCATAAAGGTGCACAGGGGATGGCACCACACTGTATAAACCCTAACAACTGGACAATGGATTTAGAGAAGGCGGAGGGTGTTGTTAGAGAGAGGAGGGCAGTCATGAGGTCTTCTTCAGACATACAACTATTTTCATTCTTGATGTTTTTCTCTTCCTTCTCTCTTTTGTCTTCCTCCTCTTCCTCTTCTTGTGAGTTACAGGCATCGTTTAACACCAACAGCATGTACAAGTCTGGAGACATTCTTCTGGGTGGTTTGTTTCCATTTCACTGGTCCGTTGTGTCTCCTGAGCTGACTTTCACACAGTCGAAGGAACAGAAACCCTCCTGCATTCAGTAGGTAACAATAGTTTACAGCCAGCAAGATCAACACACATCTTGTTTTGTTGTTTGAAACATAAACATGTTTAAACATTAAAACATTAAATTATATTTGTTTCTACAAAGATATGGCATGTCACACAAGCCTTGAGGATTTGGATTTAGGGAATTAGCCTTGAGGATTTGGATTTAGGGAATTATTATAGTCACAACCTTTCGCTGATACTTTTCATAATTTCAGCAATTGCATGACATAATATTTGTGTAACACATATTTACTTTTACTTAAATATTCTTCACACTTCACGGTTCTTCAGAAATAATATGTTTACTGTGTAATTGTGTGTATTAGTTTTATCCCTGGAGGCATCAAATCGGCACTGACCATGGCCTTTGCCATCAGTGAGATCAACAGCAGCCCCAGTCTGCTCCCCAATGTGACTCTGGGATACCGTTTCTATGACACCTGTTTAACACTTGGAGTTGGATTCGGTGCAGCGTTATCACTGATCAGTGGGAGAGAGGAGCAGTTTTCACTGGATCAGAGCTGTGTTGGCTCTCCTCCAGTACTTGGAATTGTGGGTCCAACTACCTCAAAAAGTTCTATTGCAATCTCTAGAATATTAGGTGTATACCGAGTGCCCATGGTAAGCTCTATATGTCAACATCTAATGTTTGTATGAACGCCGTATTTCACCATTACATTAGTGTGACAGCCAGGTTTCAATCACAGCTGTACAACATTGTGATCTTGTACTCTGTCATCTCTGTCACAGCACAGTTGCTTGGCCATGACACTTCCTACTGTATTAGTTAAGTGAGCCCAGTGTCCATGACGTCATGGACACTTGAAAATACTAAAATACAGTTGTATTCTGTTTTTCTAGATGAGTTACTATGCTGGTTGTTCCTGTCTGAGCGATAGGACTCAGTTCCCGTCCTTCTACAGAACAATGCCAAGTTTTGTCTTCCAGGTGAGCTTCTATAACAATAGATGTGTCGGTATGGATTACTCAGTCAGTATACCCAGAGGAGTCCTTAACGCCCTCTCAACCCTTTCAGTTGAAAGGGGCCTCGAGTCAAAAAAGAACAAAATGTACTGTGTGTTGTTTTTTGACGTTAGAAGAGTAAAAAGTAACTCCATCTGTAGGCCTATATCAAACACACACACACACACACACACACACACACACACACACACACACACACACACACACACACACACACACACACACACACACACACACACTTGAACTTCTCACAGAATCGCAATTACTAATAAGTGACAGGTGCTGCCATGGCCTGTGTGCTTGGCTCATGGTTGCCCTTTGCTTTGCTGTGTCCAGACTCCAACCAGCACAGTAGACAACATTCCCCTCAGATGTTCATATTTTGGTAAAATGTATAACCTTCCTGCGCCATGCTTGTATTTAAATACTGTCTGCACCACAACATTTTCTATCCCGCGGTTCTGCCAGGATCCTGTGATTAATCATAACTAGTGCACCACATGCGTTGTTGATTGATTTGTCCCCTGTAATTGGTTGGTAATGGTTGGTATTTAATCCACACAGTGAACAGCACCAATCTGGTTAATCTGGTTAATTCAATGGAAATTCCATCTGGTTACTGCACTTGAGAGGGCCACATTGAAGAATTGTAAAAATCTGTAATCATTTTTCTGTATTGGAAATATGCATTTTCCTAATGCATTCCATGTCAAACAGAAGTAGCAAAAATGCAACATTTTTCATTTAATTTCAAATTAATTTATTCATATTTAACTTACATTCAAGTTAAATAATTGCAATTAATATTTACCCGTAAATTTAAATACTAGTCATTATGATACCGATAAAGACTTAAGTCATTAAGTGTTTGCACATTTGGAATTGTAACAGCAACAGTAACCTGGTATGACCCTGCAGGTCCCATATAGTGAATACAGTATATCGCATTCACCACTTGTTCGTGTACTCTCTAATATAAACTAGATCTCCGTCCATTGTTGGTCCACTCAGGTGCAAGCTATGCTCCAGACTATGAGGCGCTTCGCGTGGACCTGGGTAGGACTGTTGTTCAGTGATGATGATGCTGGACATGATGCCGCCCGATTATTCCATTCTGGTTTGCACCGGTCTGGTCTGGGTTGTGTGGCTTATTCAGAGGCTCTGCCATTCCACAATGACCTGGAAAAAGTCCAGAGAACTGTCACTGTGATGAAGATGTCCACAGCTCGTGTTGTCTGTGTGTTTGGATATGGGAGCTATATTCATAATGTCTTGGATGAGGTTGGTGTTACAGTACTGTGCATGCGACTGATTGACTGAGAGATGCTACTTGAGATGCAGATTTAGGTGTTTGTGATTAGAATAATCTACAATGAGAACGTATTGAAAGAAAGACATGCCTTCCATTTCTTTCTAAACAATGAACAGGTGGTCAGGCAGAATGTGACAGGTCTGCTGTGGATCTTACCTGCGACTGCAGGTTGGCAGACTTCTTACCAGGCTCCTCACTACCTGCCATACCTCAGAGGCACTCTGGGATTTGCCATCCGTCATGGAGAGATTCCAGGTTTCAAGAACTTCTTGTTACAAATACGTCCTGACAATGGCCATGAGGATATCATAGTGAGTGTCTCAATGAATTGAATACACGTACATAGAGTATGACAACAAAGGACAAACGCCCTTGAGCCATTTTGTGTTTTATCTGCTATTTTGCTTTATTATAATTGTACCACTGTACAATTTGAAACTGTGTCATTCATTGATGTTTGGTGCCTGTGTGTGTGGTCCTTCTGAAGTACACCCAGAAATCATGTGATCTTCAAAAAAAAAAAGAAAAAAAAATCCAGTTGTTGCAGTCAAATGTTCTACCGGTAGTATTAACGAAAACATGAAAGCATTCTGATTGTAAAAAGAAGTTACATTCAACTACCAATAACAAAATAACAGAACATTGCAGTGACACAATTTTCTCACCTGATGAAAATAGTCAATACTCAAATACTCAAAAATAGTTTCTTTATCTGAGATGCTTCACAATGTGCAGGCTATACCAACCTGCACATAGAAAACAAATCAGGGTTAAACGTAATTGAGCCGGGATTTGAACCGAAGAACCACAGATCATTGGACGAACTGCTCTACCTCCTGAGCCACAGCCACCCATCAGTTGAATGTTATTCACCGGTATGCTTATGAATTCATTGTGTTCTTTCAGGTGAGGAAGTTTTGGGAACACACATTTTGGTGTAAATTTCCACCCCTCCCACCAGAGTGGGTGGACGCTGGTGGAAGGGTGTGTAGTGGACAAGAGGACCTAGGGACAGTAGAAACTAGCCTGTTGGATATGTCTCACGTCAGGGGAGAGTACAATGTGTACAAGGCTGTGTATGCTCTGGCCCATGCCCTCCATGACATGTTGCAGTGTGTGCCAGGAAGAGGGCCTTTCCCTGGACACAGCTGTGCCAGTTTGCAGACAATACAGCCGTGGCAGGTGAGATATTATTGCAGTTAACCTGTAGGATCACCACATTTGACTACTTAGACTGGCATATCCACCACAGAGTCAACCGCTTGTCCCCGTGTCTGATCACTGGTTAGACTGGTAACAGTATTCACCATAGTGTCTTGTGTGACTTGGGTCCATAATAGGGCCGTTAAGTATGTTTGTACCTTGCTCTTTATGATTCTGATCATCACCATTTCTAGCTTCTCTATTACCTAGAAAAGGTAAACTTCACCACATCTGGTGGTGATCGTGTTTACTTTGATGAGAATGGTGATGCTTTGCCAATCTTCGATATATTGAACTGGGCGTGGCACCCTGATGGAAGCACAAACATTCACAATGTAGGCGTAGTGAGGAAGACAGCCTCTGGAGATGAAGAAATCATCCTTGATGAAGAAAGGATCATGTGGAACTTTGAATCTGAAAAAGTAATTTCAGCTTCCTAAAGTTTTAAATTGAGGTCATGATGTTCAAGTAATGAATAGGCCTACTTGAACTGATCATTTTTACTTTCCTCTGCAGCCTCCTCGGTCAGTGTGCAGTGAGAGCTGTTCTCCTGGAACCCGTGTAGCCAGGAGGAAAGGGGAACCTGTCTGCTGCTTTGACTGCATTGCTTGTTCTGACGGAGAGTTCAGCAATGAGACTGGTAGGTTTACATTATGTAGCTATCTACAGTAGGTTAGGAAACTATGTGTCTGATCCTTTAGTCTTGTCCTCTTTTGTTAGACTCTACAGAGTGCACCAGTTGTCCACAGGACTTCTGGTCCAGTCCTCAGCGTGACCACTGTGTCCCTAAGAGCATTGAGTTCCTGTCCTACCATGAGGCCCTGGGAATCTCCTTAACAACTATCTCACTGCTAGGCACACTTATCTGTGCCATTGTCCTGGCGATCTTTGTCTACCACAAAGAGACACCCATGGTCCGCGCCAACAACTCAGAACTCAGCTTCCAAATATTGCTTTCACTCAAGCTATGTTTTTTGTGCTCTCTCCTGTTCATTGGCCGTCCCAGACTCTGGACTTGTCAGCTGAGGCATGCAGTGTTTGGGAATATCTTTGTTCTGTGTGTCTCCTGTATCCTGGTAAAGACTATGGTGGTGTTGGCTGTGTTCAAGGCCTCTAAGCCTGGTGGTGCAGACATTATGAAGTGGTTTGGTCCTATGCAGCAGAGAGGAACCGTTCTGCTTCTTACCTCAATCCAGGCAATAATCTGCACAGTCTGGCTTCTCTCTGCCTCACCAACCCCTCATAAAAACACACAATACTATTCAGAAAAGATTGTCTATGAATGTGATGTTGGATCAACAGTTGGTTTTGCAGTGTTACTGGGTTATATTGGCTTTCTCGCACTCCTCTGTTTTCTCCTAGCATTCATGGTAAGGAATCTTCCAGACAACTTCAATGAAGCTAAGTTAATTACTTTCAGCATGTTGATCTTCTGCGCTGTGTGGATAGCCTTCATCCCAGCATATATCAGCTCTCCAGGCAAATATGCGGATGTCGTGGAGGTGTTTGCTATTCTAGCATCTAGTTTTGGGCTTTTGCTGGTGCTGTTTGGACCAAAGTGTTATATAATAATTTTGAAACCTGAGAGAAACACTAAGAAGTCCATCATGGGCCGAGGTGCCAAGAAGTAGAAGCAGACATTTTGTGGTTCAGGGTTAAGGGTTTCTTAATTTGTCACACCAATATACATCCCTCTATATTAGAAATAGAAATATAGAGGGATGAAATTTTCTTTCACTCTCATCCACACTGCAATCAAACAACAACAACTGTATCATACAATACAAAATTGATTGCGCCATGGATGATGAAGCTGCCCCCATACCAGTTTCGCCATCTGGGTCTTATTTTTAACTCTACATCAAATGTCTTTCTCTCCAAAAATATCTGCAAGGTCACAACACATCAAATACCTTCGTTGTCTTCTGAGTCTTCACTTTGTTGTCTTCTGGGTCAATAGACCTTTCAGTAAACCCCGCCCTCTCCCCAGTGTCCACCCAAGGCTAGGACCCTTTCCAGCCAGGCTCATTGGCCATTAAATATTAGTTCATTTTTTGAGCCAGACTTTCAAAATCTCTTTCAAATCCATCAACCAGTCCTACTGTATGCAGTGGAAAAAAGTGTGTGTGACATTTATTTTTTAAAACAATGTTTTATCATATAGGGAAATCTATTGGTGGAGAGGTTTGTCTATCATATGTTGTACTTAGCTGTGATTGGACCATAGCAGTTTGGGGGGAGGGGCTTACTGAACAGTCTATTGGTTGAACACTAACTGTCTGAAAAAGCTATATACCTGTACTACTGAAACTAATAAATGAACATAAAATGCCATAAAATGATAATTACTGCATATGTGATGCTAACTTAGCGAGGCATTGAACCTTGTGATATTTAATTGGTGTTATTATAATGTTTCAAACTTGTGTTATGTAATTTAGCTTTAAGGCATGGGTTAATTAAATAACACCTGTGTGCGTGCATGGTGCATCGGCTGCCTCGAAGATGACATCACCCAACTAAGGGACAGCTGGCGACTTGAAGATGTATTTTTCTTGTTTTCTCTCATACTTCAGGAGATTGATCACCTGAGGAGTGTGTCCCGCTGGGCACACTACAGAATGGACGTCGTACTTTGCACACACTAAAGTGCGGCTCTTTGAAATACTTCAGAGGCTTTGGGCGGTTCCGAGAGGAGACGCACAGCAGAGCCAAAGTGGGGCAGAGTTACGACACTCCCGTTCAAAAGTGTATTGAGCTACTGCTCCACATGGACCTCTATTGAACTGTGACAACTAGACAGACATGCATTCAACTCAGAGATTGTTTTGTAGCTATAGCACACCATCTTTAGTTGTTACTGTACAGTACTTTAAAACAGTTGACATGCTGCACACATGCCTAAAATAGCTCTTATTTGCGCCGCCCTTGTTGACAACAATGTATTTCCAACTCCACCTGTCCCTATTCAGGCTGCATGAACAGCAGCTTGTGCGCTCAGTTTCCGACCCCTGGCTGTGGGTGCACGGTGGAGAAGCTGCTAGCTGCTTCTGTTCCATTGGCCGGTGTCTATCACTGCCAGGTGACGCGCATTTGTAGGCAGCGTCCTCAAGGCTGTGCGTACTCAGGACGCAGGCCTTTGCGGCACTTTGCTGCAACGGCTGCAACGGGGGGTGGGGGGTTGACTGGCCACTGCTTTGATTAACAACTTCAGAGCAGAACAGTTCTTGCAAAGCCCAAATTTACCAGGAGCCACTGACCACCTGTGTCACTGCACTGTCAGTGTCTTCTGTGTGCCTACCAGCAATGGCAGAAGTACACAGGTTGAGATTTGCCATACTTAAGGTTGAAATCCACACCAAATACATTGGGCATCCATCTACTTTGGGCCCTGGTATCAAAAAGGTTGAAAACCACTGTTCTAATGTGATATTTTTTGTAGCTCCAAACTTTCCACGCATCTTATTTCAATAGTATACTGATACTCACAAATGTGTTGTACTCACTCATGATGTTTCTATGCACACACTTTACTGTAACTTTCAACAACTCTGATGGTTGATGACAGTTCTGACCATGCAGTTTTGACCTTGCGCAGTGTATATCTGTGCTGTAAGTGAGAACACACATCTTGGGGTCATCTTGTCGACATTGTGGTAAAGTGCGGTGAGCTGTGGGAGCTAGACACGCATCATCAGTGTACCCTTAAATCCTGGGAGGTTTCAAACTTAAAAATGAGCCAAAAAGATACCAAAAAGATACTATAGGCCAGGTGCTGAGCAGTGAATAGTTGAAACAAGAAGATAAAGAAAGAGCTCGCACTGAGGGCTCAAATGCTGAAATGATGCCTTTATTGCACCATCAAGGTGACTGTTTGGAGCACAATGCTCTTCCTCAGAGTCTGAGGCTTGACAACCTTGACACTATACTGTACACCAGAGTTGTCCAACTCAAATACAGAGTGGGCCAAAATAGAAAAGTTGGTACAAGTCGAGGGCTGGAGATACAGTATGGGACTGAGTTTCGACACACAGACACTGGTTCATGATGACGCCCCCGGCAAACAGCAAAAAAGTAATTTTCCTTCAAAAATCAAAGTCCCTTAATAGCAAGACAAATGTAAAGATGAAACTGCCTGCATTAAAAACTGAAAATGTTTTATTAAAGCTCAGGTTCATGTTCTATGATTCTCACCAAGCACTGCTTTCTAGTAAAACAAGAAAGTAAATGAGGAAGTAAAACAAGCCGCAGATGACAACTGTGATCTTATCCTTTGATATCAGTGAAATCTGCTTGCGGTTAGGGGTAGGTTTAGAGAAGGGTGTAGCAATGTTTGTAGCAAAACCCTAGTCTCCTCCAACCGTAACCCTAAGCCTAAATCCCCGACGCTCAGCCATCTCACAGACCTTAGGTTGAGGGTCGGCATTTAGGATTAGGGTTACGGTTGGAGGGGGCTAGGGTTTTGCATCTCGGAACAATGGGAGTCTGCAGAGCATGGCCATTCTGAGACGAAAAAGTCCTGCTGATGACAACGTGATAACTGCGATCTTATCTACTGATACTACAACGTAATACTAATTCAATATCATTCTGTGGGCCGAAGATGATTTATTCACGGGCCTGATTTGGCCCGCGGCCTTGAGTATATGTGCTATCTATGCACCCTCCCCAAAGTGGCTGGCTGGAGGCTGGTCAGACCCGAGCTTGCATTAATACAAACACACCACGAGAGAGCGAGCCGTTTTGCATGGCGGACCTTTCATGGGGCTATGCATGGTAGACGTGTCCTGCCACGACCGCATACCTCCTGCCACTTTGGGGGTGGTATTGGCCAAGAACGGGCTGGGGTGGGTCTTAGCGCAGAGCTAATTACGTCAACATTGTTCATAAATACTTATAGAAAAAGTACATTTACTTAAAACCATTATGTACTCTACGTACTGTATATGTTAAGCCCTGTATCTGTGTATGCCTCTAAGCCACATGTGTCAAAATCAAGTCCCGGGGGCCAAATCAGGCCCGCAAATGCATTCTAATTACTATTAGAACTGGCCCTCTGGCATATTGCTCACACAATGAAGGGAACTTGTTTTACTTTCCCAACTCCATTTCATCTTTACATCAGTCTTGCCATAAAGGTTCATGATTTGTGAAAATGACTCTTGCTGTTTGCCTGGGACGTCTGTGTGATCTGGTATCATGTGTGTTAAAACAAAGTCCGGCAGTTCTGGCCCTCGACTTACGTATCAATTCTATTTTGGCCTGCTGGGTATTTGAGTTTGACATCCTTGCTCTAGGCCCTAGTCGGTGTCGTGAGAAATTACGTAATGCCGTAAGGTGGAACAGGGGATGGCACCACACTGTATAAAACCTAAGAACTGGACAGTGGATTTAGAGAAGGCGGGGGGTGTTGTTAAAGAGAGGAAGGCAGTTATGAGGGTTTCTTTAAACATGCAACTGTTTTCATACTTGATGATGTTGTTTTCTTCCTTCTCTCCTTTGTCTTCCTCCTCTTCCTCTTCTTGCAAGTTACAGGCATCGTTTACTCCCAACAGCATGTACAGGTCTGGAGACGTTGTTCTGGGTGGTTTGTTTGCGTTCCACTGGGCCGCTGTGTCTCCTGAACTGACTTTCACACAGTCCAAGGAACAGAAACGCTCCTGCATTCAGTAGGTATCACTATCACTATCACAGCCAGCAAGAAAACACTTTGTTTTGTTGTATTCACCAAAGATATAGGCTGTCAGAAACATTCTCAGAACATGTTTGGATGTAGGGCAGTTATTAATTATTTGAAAACTCTTGACTAATAATAATATGTGTGTAACACATTCACTTTCACTTAAATGTTCTTGAGGCTGTAGTATGACAAAGTGCAAAATGCAAGACTTCTACCTGACAGCATGGATATTCAATTTTACTGTGTAATTGTGTGTGTTAGTTTTATCCCTGGAGGGATCAAATCGGCATGGACCATGGCCTTGGCCATCAGTGAGATCAACAGCAGCCCCAGTCTGCTCCCCAATGTGACTCTGGGATACCGTTTCTATGACACCTGTTTAACACTTGGAGTTGGATTCGGTGCAGCGTTGTCACTGATCAGTGGGAGAGAGGAGCAGTTTACACTGGATCAGAACTGTGTTGGCTCTCCTCCAGTACTTGGAATTGTGGGTCCTACTACCTCAAAAAGTTCAATTGCCCTCTCTAGAATATTAGGTGTATACAGAGTGCCCATGGTAAGCTCCTTATTTCAACTTCTACTGTTTTTAAGAACAACCCTATTTCACCATTATACTAGTGTTTAGGCCTGTCCCCGACTAAGGATTTCTATAGTCGAAATTAATATGAATAAATGTGCCGTTAAGTCGACTGCCAGTCAAATGTCCCCCCCCCCCCCCCCCCCCGCGGGCAAAAAAAAGGTATTAGGCCTATAGCCTTTAAGCTTTTTATTATTATTATAATTTTTTTAGCCCGCGGCGCCCGCGGGACCCAACGCAAAATGTTGCCATACGGCTCACAACGCAGCCGTGTGCATGTGTTCTGAGAGAATCCATGTTAACTTAGGCTACTGTCACTGTGTACCCTTTGCAGTATTTTATCAAAGATATAATCCATATATACCGTAATCCATAATCCGCGAGGGTTGAGGGAGGGGAAAGAGTGTCTGTGATCTCCTTCTTTCTTGCTTTCTCGTTTTCCTTTTTTTGGGTAGCATTTGCAGAGCCGGATAAAAGGCTGTGCACAGGGGGGGGAATGCCCCCCTAAACGCCCTAAATATAACTTAATGGCCGCATAAACTTTTCGCCTGCCCCCTCCAATTGTGAAATTTTATACCCGGGCCTGACAAAAGCCGAGAGAGAGAGAGAGAGAGAAAAAAAAAACATCTTTTTCATCAAGTTTGAGCGCACGCCGGAGTTCAAGATTTGACAAAAAAGCAGTGACATGTTCACAAACGGCTCCTCTCATCACGTCGGTGGTGAACTTTAGGTGTTTGTGCCGTGCTTCCAAAAAATAAGCAAATCAGCGATCATAGCCGCGTTCTTTGAGACAGACTGCGGGGGAAGGAGGAGGACGACGACGACGTCGCAGCACAGACTCGCACACAGGGGTGGACTGACAGTCTGGCATACAGGGCATTTTCCCGGTGGGCCGACCCCCCCGGGGGCCGTTAATGTCGTGTTTTAATTTAAAAAAAAAATCTGCACAAAACCGGCCCACGAATCAGTGCTGGCGGCCCTCTGTCCTCTTCAAATGAGACTGCCTATTGCAGGGTTTTTATAGTTAACTAAAACTAACTAACTAATTTTAGTTAGCCCGAGCCCCAGAGCCCCTTATGTCTTGAATTCTCATGGGAGCTCAGGCCCCGGAGACCCCACAAAGATTCAGAGGGCCGCTCTGAGGGCCGCTCTGAGACAAAATTGCCCGGTACGTTTTGAGCTCCCAGTCCACCCCTGCTCGCACAGAACAGACATGTCCTCGGTACAGCGATAGTAGGCTAATAGCCTACCCGAAATAAGTAATTCTCTTCCCTTGAAAACAGTAACGTTATAACGTTTTGAACAAGAAATGACAAAGAATACAGCCGGACAGCGATGCATTCATATCCTGCGATAAGCGCTCCGTCTGGGTTATCATTGGCTTGTCCTCTGCTGTTCTCCACTTGGCTTTTGTGAGATCAAGTGCACGGTCAGACTTTTTACTGACAGTTAAATCTGACAGCACTTCAACAATAGGCTCTCTCTGTTCATTTGTTAATGTTAGACATTAACCACCCCAGCCCCGCAGCCGCAAGTGGAATGATAAAAGTACAAAAAAAAAAAAAAAAAGAAAAAAACGACATTCGACTGCGAGGTTGTCAGTCGACAGCGCCCCCTACCGACTGACTCATCGACTAATCGGGGTCAGGCCTACTAGTGTTACACAAAGGTTTCAATCACAGCTGATCAACATGTTCACAGTGAGAGTTGAGAACTAGTAATCTGCTATAGCGCAGCAGACACATGACGTTGACACTTCCTTCTGTAAAAAAAAAAGCTTCCTTAGTGTAGTCCATGAAGTCCTTGGAAATACTAAAATATACACACTATTTTGTTTTTACAGATAAGTAACTATGCTGCTTGCTCTTGTCTAAGTGACCGGACTCATTTCCCTTCATTCTTCAGAACAATGCCAAGTTTTGTCTTCCAGGTGAACTATAACAATAACAATAGCGCAATCATGTTCATGTCGACTTCATTAATCAGATTTAGTTTGCATATTTTGTAACACCTGAAATCAACATCAGTATACTGATTTTTTTACTGTGTGATTTAACATAGGTATATTTCCGTCCATTGTTGGTCCACTCAGGTGCAAGCTATGCTCCAGACCATGAGGTGGTTCCAGTGGACCTGGGTAGGACTGCTGTTCAGTGATGATGATGGTGGCCGAGATGCCGCCCGATTATTCCATTCTGACCTGGACCGGTCTGGTCTGGGTTGTGTTGCTTATTCAGAGGCTCTGCCATTCCACAATGACCTGGATAAAGTCCAGAGGATTGTCACTGTGATGAAGATGTCCACAGCTCGTGTTGTCTTCGTGTTTGGATATGGCAGCTATATTCATAATGTCTTGGATGAGGTTTGTGTTATGGCACTGAGTGACAGAGAAGATGTTAATTGTTGGATTTGTAATTCGAATGACCTAAAAGGCGAATGTATCGAAAGATATGCTTTTAATTTCTTTCTAAAAAATTGACAGGTAGTTAAGCAGAATGTGACAGGTCTGGTATGGATCTTACCTGCCACTTCAGGTTGGTATGCCAGGGGCTCTTCTTTGCAGTCTCCTCATTACCTGCCATACCTCAGAGGCACTCTGGGTTATGCCCTCCGTTTTGGAGAGATTCCAGGTCTCAAGGACTTCTTGTTACAAATACGTCCTGACAATGACCATGAGGATATCATAGTAAGTATTTTGTGTAGTTTGATTGTCAATCTAATTATGTTCATTTAAATGTATCAATGAATTGAATACACAGGCCCACAGTGGACACAAGCCCTTAGGACATTTTGTGTTACTCCTTATCCTACTCCATTGTATATACAAACCACATTTGCAAACTATGAACTCATTCACTGGAAATTGACAAATACTGTATATTCATGATTTCAATCCAAAGCACAGGTCACCATTGACATATGATGGTTGCATGCGTGAGATCCTAGGTCTTTCAAATAAGAGTATGCCTAGACATAATGTGAAACATAAGGAATTCAATATGCCACGTACAACGTAGAACAACTGGCACTCTAATTAATCACTTAATCTATTAAAATGAATTAATACGTATGAATTAATTTTGTTCTTTCAGCTGAGGCAGTTTTGGGAACACACATTTCATTGTAAATTTCCACCTCTCCCACCAGAGTGGGTGGAGGCTGGTGGAAGGGTGTGTAGTGGACAAGAGGACCTAGGGACAGTGGAAAGTACCCTGTTGGATGTGTCTGACCTCAGGATGTTGAACAATGTTTACAAGGCTGTGTATGCTCTGGCCCATGCCCTCCATGACATGTTGCAGTGTGTGCCAAGAAGAGGGCCTTTCCCTGGGCACAGCTGTGCCAGTTTGCAGACAGTACAGCCATGGCAGGTGAGATGATTATAAAAATGCAATTCTAAAATTACTAGTCCCAATACTTCATTGTGAGTGGCTGGTCTGCACTGCCATGTGATACCTTAGTCTGGCCTAACCTGTGACGCCAACCCCGAAAGGTTGACTCCCACTTGCTCTGTGTGTTAATCCAGGCTTTCCATTTTCCATTTCCAATGCAGACGAAAATGAAAGTGTTGAGACTAGTGATAACTTAAAAAAAAAAAAAAAAATGGAGTTCCATGATTTCATTTCCACCCTAAAACAGGTATTACTGTAATATGAGGATGAAGATTTTTTTCAATAAAGTGTACATTATATGTTAAAATGATGTTTTTATGTTGGCTGGTGGGTGGTGATGGGTGGAGATATACCTGAACTAAAGCCACACCCACAGCTGTTGTATGATAAAGGAGGAGGAGTTAGGGGAGGAGCTGATGATGTGATGTCACTATATTACAGTTTTTTTCATTGGTACGTTTGACTAGAAAGGTCCCTCGGAAAGAAAGCCTAAATACAAACGGAAGACATCATTGCACATAAAAACTACACCAATGGGTCTAATTAAGTACTGTCACCTTTCAAACATGAACAAAATTGGAGAAAATACAAAAATCATGGCCCCTCCATCTTTACGTATCTACCTCTTCATGATTCTCCTCATCACCATTTCTAGCTCCTCTATTACCTGGAAAAGGTCAACTTCACCACATCCAGTGGTGATCGTGTTTACTTTGATGAGAATGGTGATGCTTTACCAATCTTCGATATATTGAACTGGGCGTGGCACCCTGATGAAAGCACAGCGATTCATAATGTAGGCGTGGTGAGGAAGACAGCCTCCGGAGATGAAGAAATCATCCTTGATGAAGACAGAATCATGTGGAACTTTGATTCTGCAAAAGTAATTCCAGCATCCTTAACGGTTCAATCCAGGAGGGGCGAAATCAATTCACGGCAGCAGCAGGAATAGCCAGGAATCGCGGCAGTACGTTGCAGCAGTTTTGCTTGGTGCAATGGCAGTTTAATAACTGGCGCAACCATTAAAACGGTCGGGGGTCAAGGCGTAGGTTTTACTGAGGTTATGTTTAGGGTTAAGGGTGAGGGTTAGGTTTAGTAGTAAAACTACTGAACTGCAGTATGTATGAAACTGTTGCAGCAGTTTGTAAAACATTTGGGCAACTAGCGTCGCGCCTATCCCAATACTTGATTCTGGTTGGCTGGTCACTGTCACGTGACAGGTGAAAAACCCACCGGTAAAAACCCACCAGTAATCTTTTCGGAGGTGTGTTGTTCCTACAGCTGGTTGGCAGGGAACTTCCTTCTTCTAGCAGAAGGTGTTTATCCGGTGGGTTTTTACCCAGTAGCGTGACGCCTGCTGCTGCCACTAATTGATTTTACTGTATCTCCTTAAATTGAGCTCATGATGTGAATGCCATTTAAACTTAACTTTGTCATTTTTACTTTCTTCTGCAGCCTCCTCAGTCAGTGTGCAGTGAGAGCTGTTCTCCTGGAACCCGTGTGGCCAGGAGGAAAGGAGAACCTGTCTGCTGCTTTGACTGCATTGCTTGTTCCGAGGGAGAGTTCAGCAATGAGACTGGTAGGTGTACATTGTCTAGCTACATACTGTAGAGTAGGTTATAAGAAGATGTGTCTGATCCTTTAATCTTGCCCCCTTTTGTTTAGACTCTACAGAGTGCACCAGTTGTCCAGAGGACTTCTGGTCCAGTCCTCAACATGACCACTGTGTCCCTAAGAGCATTGCGTTCCTGTCCTACCATGACGCCCTGGGAATCTCCTTAACAACTATCTCATTGCTAGGTGCATTTATCTGTGCCATTGTCCTGGGGATCTTTGTCTATCATAAAGACACACCCATGGTCCGTGCCAACAACTCAGAACTCAGCTTCCAAATATTGCTTTCACTCAAACTATGTTTCTTGTGCTCACTCCTGTTCATTGGCCGTCCCAGACTCTGGACCTGTCAGCTGAGGCATGCAGTATTTGGGATCAGCTTTGTGCTGTGTGTCTCCTGTATTCTGGTAAAGACTATGGTGGTGTTGGCTGTGTTCAAGGCCTCCAGGCCTGGTGGTGCAGACATTATGAAGTGGTTTGGTCCTATGCAGCAGAGAGGAACAGTTGTGGTTCTTACTTCAATCCAGGCAATAATCTGTACAGTCTGGCTTGTGTCTGCCTCACCAACTCCTCATAAAAACACAAAATACTATTCTGACAAGATTGTCTATGAATGCAATGTTGGATCAACAGTTGGTTTTGCTGTGTTACTGGGTTATATTGGCTTTCTAGCGCTCCTCTGTTTCCTCCTAGCATTCATGGTAAGGAATCTTCCAGACAACTTCAATGAAGCTAAGTTAATTACCTTCAGCATGTTGATCTTCTGTGCCGTTTGGATAGCCTTCATCCCAGCATATATCAGCTCTCCAGGCAAATATGCAGATGTAGTGGAGGTGTTTGCTATTCTAGCATCTAGCTTTGGCATTTTGCTGGTGCTGTTTGGACCAAAGTGTTATATAATCATTTTTAAACCTGAGAGAAACAATAAGAAGTCCATCATGGGTCGAGGTGCTGCCAAGAAGTAGAAGCAGATATTTTCATGGATGATGCGTTCGGGGTTCATTTATTTGTCACACCAACATACATCCCTTTATATTTCTATAGAAATATAGAGGGATGAAAATTTGTTTCACTCTCGTCCACATTGCAATAAAATAACAACAACAAGAAATAAAAACAAGTGTCAGTAATTCCAGGATCCAGTCAAAAGAGCTGTATGTTGATCCAGATCCTGAATCTTACCGATGAGCTGAGATGGATTCATGGTGTTGATCGCAGAGCTGTGATTCACAAAGAGCATTCTCACGTAGGTGTTCTTTCCCTCCAGGTGGGAGAGGGCAGTGTGTAGGACATGAGCAACGGCATCCTCCATACTCCTTTAGTTGCAATATGCAACCTGCATTCATCTTGTGGTTCTGCTGAGCTCAATTAGTTTCAAATGGGACCTACTTTAGCCTGCCGGTCCAAGCAGTTTGCCGTGGTGTGGCTGCAGAAACTGTACTACTTGGATCCAGAGACAAGAGCTGGATGTTGGTGAGGACCAGTTAGGGATCAACCAGCTGTAATAGAGGGGGTATCACCTCTCCCTTACACACCCATACACCACTTTGGGTCTTTCGTGGGTGAGGATGGCAGCTCCACAAAGGAGATTAAAGCAAGGATTGGCATTGCAACATCAGCGATGACAAGACTGGCCAGAATCCAGAGAAAAACACCATCAGCTTCCCAGTGAAGGTTTACGCTGTACAAGTCACTTGTACTCTTCAACCTACTACGCGGTTGTGAGAGGTGGACACTACAGCAGACACTGAACGCAGGATCCAGTACTTTGAGAGCAAGTAGGAGAACAACAGAAGGATGCTACATATATCGTACAGAGAACACCGGACAAATGACTATACTAGACGGTTATCCAGCACCCATGCTGGAGAACAGTAGCCTCTACTGAAAACCATGACTTTAGAGGAACTCTTCTTGGAATAAATTGTAATATCCTCATGGCATAAAGCAGAGACTCTTCTTGTAAACTAAACTTTAGTTCAACTTTGATGTCTATCATCATGCTTCGATGCTGCCTGCTACTACTACTGGACGTGCATATTACTAATATGGTAGGCATGCATGCTGCATAAGGTATTTTCATTTTCCCTTGAAAATAATTATCAGGTACAAATAGCAATTGGCCTATACTTTTTTCTTCTGTAAACATTGAAAAGGAAGAAGACGGGCCTACTGGAATGTGTCTTATTAGGGATTTCTTTACATTCTTTAGGTATATCCAGCATTTTCTTTTTAATATATATATATTTTGTATAATTCTCCCAATAGTGTGCTGACTTCCCCCCTGTCCCCGGTGCCTTTGTGTGTGTGTAATTGAGTTGTGCTATTTAAAAGAGGAATTGGCTTCAACACATGAGCTGATTAGATTTCACAATTACACAAAATGTAAGTTATGAATCATGTTCAGCTTCAAAAGTAGAAATATAGGCTTTCTTCTTATAGCTGCCTATAAGAAGGGAAAAAGCTAGGTATCAGAATCAAATAGCCAAAGTTGAGGATAGTAATTTCTGTTTTTTCAACATAAACATGAAACCAAATAGAACCACAACATGAACATCTGTGCCCATATCAATCCATGGCACGCCACGTGCTACAAACTCAAGAATTACAGTATAATATTCATCACTTGGACGGGAGGTTTTAGGCATGGGCATTATGGGCAGCGCCCAGGGCGGCATCGTGAGGGGGGGCGGCATAGCGAAGCAAAAAAAAGAAAAAAGAAAAGAAATCCGCTATTCCGTCATTTATTGTCATTCCACGGATCTACAAGTATTGCCCACTTGCGCCGATCGGCGCACAGAAAATGCTAATATCGTGCAATTCAGCGTGTGTGTAGGCCTATGTGTCTGGACCGCTGGACCGCTTGACTTCAACGATTTCCGTGTTAAACTTTTGAGATTTGAAAAGGCCATAGTTCACTGCTGAATGGTGATAACAGTATTTATGATACAGTAAATGTAATCTTACCTCACAGGGTTTCTTGGGAAGTCCTCCCTTTTTTAAAGGCTGGGAAATGAGTCAACTATGGCCTTTTCAAATCTCAAAAATTTAATATGGAACTCTATGGAAATATGGAGCGCATTCTTTCGGTCAGCTCTTTGTGCAGCAGGTGCACTAATTAGTGGGGACTTTCCCCAGTGGTTAAAGGAGAATTCCACACCAAAACATATTGGGCGCAATCTACCTTGATTCCTGTGACGTGCATAATAATGCTCTTGATTCTTGTCATAGATGCCCCCTTTTCTACATTTCACCCTTCAAACTTATTCATTGAATTACCTGAAACTATAGTAGGCTATACAGCATAAACTCAATGCAATCAAGACTAATAATAATAATTAAAATATTGCCAGCATGGAAGGCTACTTTTTGCCTGTGTGTTTTATAGCCTACTTTGCTTAGAAGCGTTCAGTAATGCAAATGCATGTCAAGTTGATCAATAGATGTATTATTATTCTGAAAAAATAGGGGATTTCGCCCAGCAGGGGATTTCGTCCAGGGAGTAAATCATTCTAGAACCGCCACTGATCACCTGAATGGCAATGGCATGTAAACAACTAAATAAGTAGCCATACGTAACCAAATGGACCCGCGAACAGCATGTTGCAACTAAATGTGGAAGTGTGCCCCGGGTTGATATGAGCACAGCTGTTTGCACCTTGATTATGCAGAGGTCCGTTATAGAGCAGAGCAGTTCATTATAGTGACATATGTGACCGCTCACGTAACCAGAATGCTGGCTTCTGACTCCTCTCGTGACGTTGCCATGTTTCCAGAAATGGATTCCTCATTCATTTTCCTAATGGACTTTTCAAAAGTGATCTATATAAAGACAATTACGCTGCAGACAAAGCCAACTCGGGTCATGACAAATCATGCCAACAAGCACAGTATTACAATGCAATATTTAATTAGCAAGAAGTAAAAAATGGCAAGATACCTCACCTTTTGTTTTGTTGTTGTACTTCTTAGTAAATTATTTGATTGTCCCAAAACGTTTTGTGTGTTGTCATGATTTATCATAACCCAGGTTGGCTTTGTCCGCCGCATAACCGTTTTTATATCTAGAGATCAAGAGTCTTTTCAAAAGTCTTTTTCCAGATGCCAATTCAGTTGATATTGCTCTGTGTGTGCCTGTGGGCAAGATCAGTGTTTCAAGAGATTATGTAATGCTAGCCATAATATATAACTTCCACTGGAGGGGCGTTTACTTGGATTAATGGCGACTCCAGTGGAGTTATAAAGTTATACTCCCAATTCATCTTGGGAGGATCGCTCCCGTCAAATTACGGCTACATATATGCACGGACACACAAACAAAGCAGCTTACCGGGAACTGCCGATGGTTTTCTCCTCGGACGCCGCAGTTTCCAACCCCGAAGAGCTATGTATGAAAATAAATCAGTGTTTTAAGAAATCCATTTCTGTCCGAGCCCATCCGAGCCCCTTACCCCTCCCCCTGGTGTTACTCGACTTCTTCTCTGCACCCAAAATGAGCGCATCATGGGCGCAACTGCGCTACAGCGCCCCCCCGGCCGCCATAGCGGCCGGAGGGTGAACTGCACTTTTAATAAATAATAACAACAATAATAATAGATGGAATATTTTTCCAGTTGTTTTCATGCAAATGACTGGGAAATAATCACTCTCGTTTGCGCAGTGCATTTTGAGAAGACAGAGACAGGAGAGGAGTGAGCAAAAAAGAGAGAGAAACAGAAAACCAGATAAAAAGTTTCAAAGTATTAACTATTGTTATAGTTATAGTTTTTTATACTAGACCTTGTTGTAGTTTTTCTTTATCTGTCAGACGATTTTAAGGTTTTATACTTTTTGGTTAGGTGAAAAGACAAACTCCAGAGTCTACAAGGTAAAACAAACCCCTAGAGTTTGTTCATATTATAATTCTTTATTTTGATTCTTGCACTAGATTATTCTAGTCTAGATCAGGGGTTTTCAACCGGTGGTCCTGGGACCACCAGTGGTCCTTGAGAGGGTTCCAGGTGGTCCTCAGCTAAGTTGGTTAACCAGATGTAACTCTTGAGGACGTAAAAATGAAACCAAATGGACCCGCAGGGGTCCATTTGGTTTCATTTTTCTCAAGAGTTCTCAAGAGTTAAAATATTCATCATCTTAATTAGCCCAGGTCTACACAACTAGAAAATGTAGCAGATTAATGGACATTTTGGTCTGTACGTTTTGCCCGTTTAGTTTTGGGGTCTGTGGGGCTAAAATGTCCTCAAATGGTGGTCCATGGCTGAAATGCTGAATAAATGGTGGGCCCTGGTGTCAAAAAGGTTGAAAACCCCTGGTCTAGATTATTATTTGTATATGAAATTTGAAATTTATCTCAATTTATCTTTCTTAACATTTTCTGCTTTGATTCTGTGTTAGTTGAGTCATGTCAGTTCTTTTTTTTCAATTGTTAATTTTATATTTTTTCCTTTTTGTTTTCTTTTTTTTTTTTTTTTTTACAGCACAGACACAATGTGCAAGGGCTTGCAATATTTAAAACTTTAATCTGCTGTAGCCTTTGGGGCCCTTTACAAAGCCTATCTTGCAGCCTATACAGAGCTAAGACTTGTGTCTATGTGCTGTAAAAAAAAACAAAAATATATATAAAATTGAAAACAAACTGACATGACTCAACTTAACACAGAATCAAAGCAGAAAATGTTAAGAAAGATAAATTGAGATAAATTTCAAATTTCATATACAAATAATAATCTAGACCAGGGGTTTTCAACCTTTTTGACACCAGGGCCCACCATTTATTCAGCATTTCAGCCATGGACCACCATTTGAGGACATTTTAGCCCCACAGACCCCAAAACTAAACAGGCAAAACGTACAGACCAAAATGTCCATTAATCTGCTACATTTTCTAGTTGTGTAGACCTGGGCTAATTAAGATGATGAATATTTTAACTCTTGAGAACTCTTGAGAAAAATGAAACCAAATGGACCCCTGCGGGTCCATTTGGTTTCATTTTTACGTCCTCAAGAGTTACATCTGGTTAACCAACTTAGCTGAGGACCACCTGGAACCCTCTCAAGGACCATTGGTGGTCCCAGGACCACCGGTTGAAAACCCCTGATCTAGACTAGAATAATCTAGTGCAAGAATCAAAATAAAGAATTATAATATGAACAAACTCTAGGGGTTTGTTTTACCTTGAAGACTCTAGAGTTTGTCTTTTCACCTAACCAAAAAGTATAAAACCTTAAAATCGTCTGACAGATAAAGAAAAACTACAACAAGGTCTAGTATAAAAAACTATAACTATAACAATAGTTAATACTTTGAAACTTTTTTATCTGGTTTTCTGTTTCTCTCTCTTTTTTGCTCACTCCTCTCCTGTCTCTGTCTTCTCAAAATGCACTGCGCAAACGAGAGTGATTATTTCCCAGTCATTTGCATGAAAACAACTGGAAAAATATTCCATCTATTATTATTGTTGTTATTATTTATTAAAAGTGCAGTTCACCCTCCGGCCGCTATGGCGGCCGGGGGGGGCGCTGTAGCGTAGTTGCACCCATGATGCGCTCATTTTGGGTGCAGAGAAGAAGTCGAGTAACACCAGGGGGAGGGGTAAGGGGCTCGGATGGGCTCGGACAGAAATGGATTTCTTAAAACACTGATTTATTTTCATACATAGCTCTTCGGGGTTGGAAACTGCGGCGTCCGAGGAGAAAACCATCGGCAGTTCCCGGTAAGCTGCTTTGTTTGTGTGTCCGTGCATATATGTAGCCGTAATTTGACGGGAGCGATCCTCCCAAGATGAATTGGGAGTATATCTTTATAACTCCACAGGAGTCGTAATCGTAATCCAAGTAAACGCCCCTCCAGTGGAAGTTATATATTATGGCTAATGTAATGCCATAAGGTGGCACAGGGAATTGCACCACACTGTATAAAACCTAACGACTGGACAATGGATTTACAGAAGGTGGGAGGGCGTTGTTGATAGATGTCATGAGGTCTTCTTTAGACATACAACTGTTTTCCTACTTGATGTTGTTCTCTTCCTTCTCTCCTTTGTCCTCCTCTTCTTCCTCTTTTTGTGAGTTACAGGCATTGTTTAATACCAACAGCATGTACAGGTCTGGAGACGTTCTTCTGGGTGGTTTGTTTCCCCTCCATTACTCTGTGTCTCCGGAGTTGACTTTCACACAGCCAAAGAAACAGAAACCCTCCTGCATTCAGTAGGTATCACTAACAGAAGCACACACACTTTTTTAGTTGTGTAAAATTATTAGTTTAGGTGTATATTTCTACGAAGATAGAGGCTGCCAGATGGAAACCTTCATGGAGTGTGTTTGGATCTAGTGTAGTTATTATTTAATCACAAACCCCCACTTTTCATAATTTCAATAATTACTGTACTTAACATAACATTTGTGTAACACATGTTCACTTTCACTTAGATAATCTTTACACTTAAAATAGCACCAGATTGTGTGAAACTGTAGTATGACAAAGTAATGCATATAAGAAACAAAAAAAGAATGTTTATGGAAATATAAATTTCGAATTTTACTGTGTAATTGTGTGTGTTAGTTTTATCAACGGAGGGATCATAGTGGCACAGACCATGGCCTTTGCCATCAGTGAGATCAACAGCAGCCCCAGCCTGCTCCCCAATGTGAGTCTGGGGTACCATTTCTATGACACCTGTTTAACACTTGGAGTTGCATCAGGTGCAGCGTTGTCACTGATCAGTGGGAGAGAGGAGCAGTTTACACTGGATCAGAGCTGTGTTGGCTCTCCTCCAGTACTTGGAATTGTGGGTCCAACTACGTCAAAAAGTTCTATTGCCCTCTCTCGAACTTTAGGTGTATACAGAGTGCCCATGGTAAGCTCTGTGTTTCAACTTGTAATGCTTTTGTGATCACCCTAATACCCAGGTGTCCATGATGTTGGAAATACTACAATTTATATTTGCAATAATAGCAATGCAACTTTGATTCATCAATGCAGTTTTGGGGGAGTGTGTTTAATACTTTGCCTAATATACTGGATAGAGATTTGGACCCAGACCCTTTAATACAGGGGTCCTGAACCTTTTTGGCTGAGAGAGCCATGAACACTACATATTTTAATTGAAATTCTGTGAGAGCCATACAATGTTTTAAAAACTAAAACACAAATACATTTGTGCAATTTATGTAATTTCAACACTACAATTTCAACAACTGCAATATTTGCCATAATAGCAATGCAACTTTGATTCATCAATGCAGTTTTGGGGGAGTGTGTTTACTACTTTGCGTAACATACAATAAGTCTGAGTTACATTTTTATGCTGTTGCTATTTTATCATTGCATATTAAACGTACTGCAAAACCTGCTCTCTCCACAAAAGCAAATTCCTCTGTCCATTCCTGCAGAAAAATACGATACTCCTCGTCCTTTTTTTTTCTTTTAGCCATCTTCTCAAAAGGCTTTTAGTTACACGCATGGGCGTTTCTCCCGTGGGGGATGGGGGTGTTGCAACACCCCGACTTTTACAGGCGATTTCATACCCCCACTTTATGGTTATGATTTAAAGTTTGCCCACCTTTGTATTTTACCAGTGTACAGAAACGAAGCGTGCCTCAATCCCATACTTACGTACCTCATTGGCCCAGTTAGACTGATTGACAACTGTGGGTGAGATCCAGTACAGATCTTTGGCAAACCAAAAAAAGACAACCAGAGCTGACCACCCCAGCCTACTGTGTTGCGGACTGTTATTTTTAAAATATTTCAATTAAGGTTTTGGGAATTCTCTGTTGCATTAGCTTTCATTCTCTCCTCTTTGGGTATCAAGCAAAGGAATTATATTATAATATAATCTATAGAGACGGAGACAGAGGGCACTCACCAGATCGCATTGCAAAGAGTTGAGATTTGATTCCTTCCATGCATCTTGAATTCTGAACGGATTTTGATAATTCAAACTGATATTTACTGTGTCCATTGCATGGTTTCATTGGGTGTATATGATTATATTGATATGCCTTTTAATGAAATGATATAGACTGAGAGTGTCACCTTTTATCTGCATGTATAGCCAGATGCGCTGTTTCAATAAGGGACTTCCCCGGTTAATTATAAAAGGCTGTGGACCAATAAGTTAATAAGTTTAATAATACTCCAGCAGAGGGAAAATAACTCTCCATGTGTCAATAGATCCTTGTGCAGAGATGAATTGTTGTGGATCAAAACTTGTTGTTGGCTACTTATCTCTACAACAATAACAAGATGTCTCATGCAAACCTCCACCTCTCCTCCCCCTCATTTCCTCCATTCCCTACAGTACAGTACAGTACAGTACAGTACAGTACAGTACAGTACAGTACAGTACAGTACAGTACAGTACATAAGGAGAAGTTGAGGCCACTTCGTGGCCCTAACCTCTATGGAACACTTCGAGTGATTTATGATTTATACAGTACATTTGGAATCTTGAAAAAAAATGGCATTATGAGCACTTCTACTTTTGTACTTTACTCAAGTAGGCTACATGTTGAATTTAATTGTATGGAGTATTTCTATATAACATGAATTAATATTTACACTAAATTTTTATTCATATTAAATATTTGTATAGTAAATAGCTGGAGGCCGCCTATATCGGTATCGGTTGATATCGGTTGATATCAGTATCGGAAATTTATCTTTTTAGACCGAAGCATAGACCAAAATATGTCATTCTCCCTTTAAAGCATAGAGTGTCTCCCATGGTTGACTTTGCCATATTACCATGAATGCAAAGATACTGCCTTGCCTGTGCACAATCAGTGGAATTGTGACATAATGTCCTGTCTGTGTTGTGTGTTTGTTTTTATTTTCCTTGCTATTTCTATTTACCTCTGTTCAATTACCAGAGAACAAGAACTGAGTCTAATCCACCCCTCATGTAACTTGACCTGTAATTGTTGTAAAATCCTGTAAAATTGTATTTTATTTTATTTTATTTTATTTTATTTTATTTTATTTTATTTTATTTTATTTTATTTTATTTTATTTTATTTTATTTTATTTTATTTTATTTTTTTCTAAAAAGCTGTGACTTGACAGCATGAAACTTGAATGAAAATATTTGCAAAATAAAGGAACACTATTCTGTTTTTTCCAGATAAGTTACTATGCTGGTTGTTCCTGTCTGAGCGACAGGACTCAGTTCCCGTCCTTCTTCAGAACAATGCCAAGTTTTGTCTTCCAGGTGAACTTCTATAACAATAGATGTGTTGGTATCTAATAGTTTATGTTCCATTCACTGGATTACTCAGTAAGCCAGGTACCTGTAGCTTTCTTTTTGTTTTCTTAGAATCTGGTAAAATGGTCCAATGAGCTTTCCATCTGATCTCTGTTCTCAAGCGGGGCACATTGAATAATACTGTACAAATCTGTAATCTCCATTCCTGTATTTCAAAGAAGTCTATGTTGTAGATCTAATGCATTCTATGTAAAACAAAAGTAGCAAACAAATCCAATACAGTGCTGCATGTATTGTATGATATAACCTAAGTATATTTCCATTGACTGCACTCAGGTACAAGCTATGCTCCAGACTATGAGGTGGTTCCAGTGGACCTGGGTAGGACTGTTGTTCAGTGATGATGATGGTGGCCGAGATGCTGCTCGATTATTCCATTCTGGCCTGGACCGGTCTGGTCTGGGTTGTGTTGCTTATTCAGAGGCTCTGCCATTCCACAATGACCTGGATAAAGTCCAGAGGATTGTCACTGTGATGAAGATGTCCACAGCTCGTGTTGTCTTCGTGTTTGGATATGGCAGCTATATTCATAATGTCTTGGATGAGGTTTGTGTTATGGTGCATGTGCCTGGTAGGATGTTAATTTAGGGATTTGAATTTTGAATTACAATAATCGTAAGTGAGAATGTATTGTATAAGAAATACTTCTTTCTAAACAATGAACAGGTGGTTAGGCAGAACGTGACAGGTCTGCTATGGATCTTACCTGCCACTGCAGGTTGGGTCGATGATCCTACTCTCCAGACTCCTCACTACCTGCCATACCTCAGAGGCACTCTGGGTTTTGCCATCCGTCGTGGAGAGATTCCAGGTCTCAAGGACTTCTTGTTAAAAATACGCCCTGACAGTGACCATGAGGATAACATAGTAAGAATTTCTGTGTGCAATCGTTTCTGTGTGTAATCGTTGGACTGCTGATGAGTACACCCAGAAATAACGTTATCTTTAATGTGGGAATAGAAAACACACATGGGAGTACCAAAAACACAAATAAAAAAAAAAAGTTGAGCCGTCTGTTGTTGTGACATATTGTATTTACTGGTACAGTATATTCATGAATTAATTGTGTTCCTCTCAGGTGAGGCAGTTTTGGGAACACACATTTCAGTGTAAATTCCCACCCCTCCCACCAGAGTGGGTGGAGGCTGGTGGAAGGGTTTGTAGTGGACAAGAGGACATAGGGACAGTAGAAACTAGCCTGTTGGATATGTCTCAACTCAGGGTAGAGTACAATGTGTACAAGGCTGTGTATGCTCTGGCCCATGCCCTCCATGACATGTTGCAGTGTGTGCCAGGAAGCGGGCCTTTCCCTGGACACAGCTGTGCCAGTTTGCAGACAATACAGCCATGGCAGGTACAAGTGCTGACCTAGTTCACTGCTTATTTGCACATTTTAATCACCACCTTTGGCAACATTAACAATACAACAATGAATACTCTCATTGGAGAGTCCCTGAGAGTCATTGAACTCGAGTCTGTGTCAAGTTTGAAGTCTTAGGGAGGCAAGTCCAAGTCGAGTCTAAAGTCATTTGTGAGAAAGTGGAGATATTTCACTGAATAGAGATGTTATGGCCCGTCCCTTGCACTATGCTTAATTCCCCAAATATGTAGAGGCACTTAGGTGCATAATTGGCCCCTTATGTTTATAAAGCATCTTGTTCTTGATGATTCTGCTCATCACCATTTCTAGCTTCTCTATTACCTGGAAAAGGTCAATTTCACCACATCCAGTGGCGATCGTGTTCACTTTGATGAGAATGGTGATGCTTTGCCAATCTTCGATATATTGAACTGGGCGTGGCACCCCGATGGAAGCTCAAAGATTCACAATGTAGGCGTGGTGAGGAAGACAATATCTGGTGATGAAGAAATCATCTATGATGAAGACAGAATCATGTGGAACTTTGATTCTGCAAAAGTAATTTCAGCTTTCTAAAGTTTTAGATGGGGCTCATGATGTGAAAATTAATACTTAAACTGGGCATTTTTTTTTTTTTTTTTTTTTACCATAGGCTCCTCAGTCGGTTTGCAGTGAGAGCTGTTCCCCTGGAACCCGTGTGGCCAGGAGGAAAGGAGAACCTGTTTGCTGCTTTGACTGCATTGCTTGTTCTGAGGGAGAGTTCAGCAATGAGACTGGTAGGTTTACATTGTGTAGCTACAGTATACTGTAGGTTATAAGAAGATATTTTTCTAATCCTTTAATCTTGTCCCTTTTGTTAGACTCTACAGAGTGCACCAGTTGTCCAGAGGACTTCTGGTCCAGTCCTCAGCGTGACCACTGTGTCCCTAAGAGCATTGAGTTCCTGTCCTACCATGACGCCCTGGGAATCTCCTTAACAACTATCTCACTCCTAGGCACGCTTGTCTGTGCCATTGTCCTGGGAATCTTTGTCTACCATAAAGATACACCCATGGTCCGTGCCAACAACTCAGAACTCAGCTTCCAAATCTTAGTTTCACTCAAACTATGTTTCTTGTGCTCACTCCTGTTCATTGGCCATCCCAGACTCTTGACTTGTCAGTTAAGGCATGCAGTATTTGGGAACATATTTGTGCTGTGTGTCTCCTGTATTCTGGTAAAGACTATGGTGGTGTTGGCTGTGTTCAAGGCCTCCAAGCCTGGTGGTGCAGACATTATGAAGTGGTTTGGTCCTATGCAGCAGAGAGGAACAGTTCTGGTTCTTACTTCAATTCAGGCAATAATCTGCACAGTTTGGCTTCTGTCTGCCTCACCAACCCCTCATAAAAACACAAAATACTATTCTGAAAAGATTGTCTTTGAATGCAATGTTGGATCAACAGTGGGTTTTGCAGTGTTACTTGGTTACATTGGTTTACTAGCACTCCTCAGTTTCCTCCTAGCATTCATGGTTAGGAATCTTCCAGACAGCTTCAATGAAGCTAAGTTAATTACCTTCAGCATGTTGATCTTCTGTGCTGTGTGGATTGCCTTCATCCCAGCATATATCAGCTCTCCAGGCAAATATGCAGATGTAGTGGAGGTGTTTGCTATTCTAGCATCTAGTTTTGGCCTTTTGCTGGCATTGTTTGGACCAAAGTGTTATATAATCCTTTTGAAACCTGAGAGAAACACTAAGAAGTCCATCCTTGGTCGAGGTGCCACCAAGAAGTAGAGTCAGACATTTTCAGGGATAAACTGTTCTTTTTTCACACCAATATATGTCACAAATATAGAGGTGTAACAATCAGCCTGTTACTCTAAAAGGATAAGCGTATATTTAAGCCACCCCAAAATGAAAGTTGATGCCAAATGTAAAATAAAAAAAATACACTTTAAACCGGCTACTGCCCCTATCACTCTCCCACAACATGTTGTCAAATTGTGAGCTTGTAGTTCTGTCAAGTCTTCCTCCCTTCATGGTTTGAATTGGTTAAATACCACCGTGTAAGGTGTAAGAGAAGGAGAGACACTGCCACTTGCTGGATCAAGTGCATTTAATAGTCAAGCAATATTACGGCCTTCAACCTTCCTTCGTCACACTCAAGAGTTGAAATATTCATCATCTAAATTAGGCCATATGTACACGACTAGAGAATGTACAAGATCAATGGTCATTTTGATCTGTATGTTTGCCTGTTTTGTTTCCGAAATCCAGCCTGGTATTGTGGACAAAAAAAAAAAAAAAAAAAAAAAAAAAACTTGGGGTCTGTGGGGCTAAAATGTCATCAAATGCTGGTCTGTGGCTCAAATGCTGAATAAATAGCGGGCCCTGCTATATAGCACCAAGCTTCTGTAGCACCTTTGTCACATCATTCTAAAGTATGTAGCAGCTGTTCATAAAGGTCTCTATAGCTCTGATCTTTAAAGGTGCTGTATACAGTAGTTGTGAAGTCAACTGGTGGAATGGAGAGCAAAGGGTTAATCTGGATCTGCACTGACACTCACTGGCTGCTGTTACATGCACAGAATCTATTCGGAATATCTATGATAAAAAAGAGAGGACAAAGCACAGGGGCGTGGCGCAGGCTGGTGCCGGGGGTTAGCACATGCGCACTGTAAACAGGAATGTTCACATGATTACACTGCGCATGTGTAAACCTCCGCCACCAGCCCGCACCACGCCCCCGTGCTTTGTCCTCTCTTTTTTATCATAGATATTACGAATAGATTCTGTGCATGTAACCGTAGCCACTGACCAGCCACTGATCAGAGCTGTGTTGGCTTGCCTCCAGTACTTGGAATCGTCGTCCCTACTACCTCGAAAAGTTCTATTGCCCTCTCTAGAACTTTAGGTGTAAACAGAGTGCCCATGGTAAGCTCCATGCGTTTTAACTTCTATTGCTTTTATGATCACCCTAACACCCAGGTGTCTATGACGTCCCAGACACTTGAAAATACTAAAATATATAATTGCGATAAGTTGATAGTAATGCAACTTTGATTCATCAATGCAGTTTTGTGAGAGGGGAGAGTGTTTAATATTTTACCTAACATACTGGATAGAGATTTGGATTTTGGACCATGACCCTTTTAATGGCTCTCCTTGGCACTGTCGGTAGAGATATTCTCCCTTTAAAACATACAGAGTGTCTCCCATGGTTGACTTTACCAAATTACTCGCAAGACATGCACTCTGTTGCTATTTTCGTTACATTCCTATTTCCCTTAAACACCTCCTAGACCCCGTTACACATGGATATCTCCAATGTGCACAGATGCCCGCACATGTTCTCATATACTGTAGGTTAGCGGGTGCTTTGGTATCCTGTTATCTATTCCCCAAATCTATTTGACGAAATTAGCAAATTAAGGGACTGCGTGACAAACACGCCTATGACCACACCTCCAGTCGCAAATAGTGGTGTCAGCAAGAATAGTGGCTAAGGGAAGAGGAAAATGGCAATAAGGGAATTTGTTGCGGACTTCCGGCAGCGGCAGGGACAAGGCATGTTTTTTTTTTTTTTTCCTTACTATTTCTATTTACCTCTGAGACACCAAACTAATCTCCATCTAATCTAATCCATCCCTCATGTAACTGTCTACTTGACCCATGAAGGCTGTACTGTTGTAAAATCCTTTTTGGTTTATTTTAACAAAATGTGACTACACATTATGTGTGTGTGTGTGTGTGTGTGTGTGTGTGTGTGTGTGTGTGTGTGTGTGTGTGTGTGTGTGTGTGTGTGTGTGTGTGTGTGTGTGTGTGTGTGTGTGTGTGTGTATATATATCCCTCGTTTCTGGTCTCCCCAAAATGTCTATCAACTGCCTGCAAATACTTCAAAATACAGGAGCCCGGGTTCTTATTAAGACCAATTTAACCATATCACCCCCGTCCTTGCCTCACTACACTGGTTACTGGCCCCACCATATATTTCTGACCTCCTGTCCCCTCAGATCCCGTCCCGTAATCTGAGATCTGCTAAAAGAGTGCTACTTGCCACCCCCAGTACCAGGCTGGTGACAGGGCCTTTGCCAGTAGGGCTACTTTGCTCTGGAACCAACTCTTGTTAGAAATCAGACAGACCACCTCCTTATCCGCTTTTAAAAGGCTTTTAAAAACCCATTATTACACCAAGGCTTTTACAATCATCTAGTCTCCTTTCTGTCTGACTCTTTTATTCTTTGTTTTACTGATGTACTGTTTGTGAAGCACTTTGTAAACTTGTTTTTAAAAAATGCTATATAAATAAAGTTATTATTAGACCATGCCTGGGGCCCTTTTACTTGACTCGAGTACCAGTACTAGTACAAGAGTTGCGACATTTGAGGTGTCAGAAAGTGTTGTCAACTTGTCCCCATTCTCAATAGAAGTCTAGGTAGAAGAGCCACCCATGAAGTGAATGGAGTTGGCGTGACTCTGTCTGTGCTCATGGTCGTAGCTGTCACTCGTTCATTTGTTCCACCTGCATAGTTTCAGAAGCGCTTTGAACTAAAAATATATACATGATAAAAGCAGAACCACTGTGACCTTTTGGCTTCAGAAAGATGAGAGTTGTTCAGTGCTGGTTAGCAAGATGTGATGCTAGCTAAATTATAGATTAAGAAGTAAATCATGTGGAGCCTTATTTAACAAATACAACTAAAGGACTCTCAAGAGTTAAATTGACAGAAATAAAAATAAATGGGGGTTCTTGACAAGACCAGAAAAGAGAGAAAAAAGAAAAATGAAAATCAATGGGTTGTCCAGCTCTCTGAATGGGTGGATCGTGGCCTGCCATGGGCCACCCATAGCACCGACCCTGGCCCTGATGGTGGTGTGAACGATTGCGTAACGTGATAAGGTGGCACCGGGTATGGCACCACACTGTATAAAACAACTGGACACTGGAAGGCAGGGGCGTTGTTGGAGAGAGGAGGGCAGTCATGAGGACTTCTTTAGACATGCAACTGTTTTTATACTTGATGTTATCTTCCTTCTCTCCTTTGTCTTCTTCCTCTTCTTGTGAGTTACAGGCATTGTTTAACACCAACAGCATGCACAAGTCTGGAGACATTCTTCTGGGTGGTTTGTTCCCAGTCCACTGGGCCACTGTGTCTCCTGACCTGACTTTCACACAGTCCAAGGAACAGAAGCTCTCCTGCAGTCAGTAGGTATCACTATAAGAGCCAGAAAGAGAACACTGTTTTGTTGTATAAAACATGATAGTTTAGTTGTATATTTCTGCAAAGATATAAACTGTCAGATATGGAAACATTTTTATGTCACATAACATCTAGCAATAACATTGATCATTGTGTGACACAAATTAGGCAAACAAATTATTTGAAGCATATCTAGAAGGGATGGAATTATTTGACACTGCTAACTTCTTTTGACCACTGTGCCATGACTTGTCACTATGTCAGGTTAACCTTTTTAGCTGACTAGCTGTTGCAAAATTCGCATTGCTGCTTTTGCACATGCTACAGCCACATCATTTTGGATGTTTAATAATCATCGGATTCAACTTCTTAAGTGGAGAAAAGATCACCAATGTTTTCCTTTAACTCAAAAACTCAAAGATGTATATAAACTCGCCACAAAAAGTTCGGAAATCCAACTTTGGTCCATTATAGCTCCCCTTTGATAAAACCGATTGGTATCGTATTATATACCATTTTTATCATTGATTTGTCCCCTTTACAATGAGGTACAGCATGTAATGATCCGGCATTCGTGGAATGAGCAACACTGCTAAACATGTGGCTTGCGCTCCATTTTTTTTTGCCAAAATGGCAAATGTATGGTATTGATTGCTTTGCGTTGCCTAGCAGATTGGATGATTACTCTCTTCCACAGTACAAAGTAAAAACACAACACATATTGGACATTTTTAGACTTTATTAATTTCACACTCAGTGACAGGGAACTCAGTAGCGTGTGGTATTACCAAACACAGACAGATTGTTGTACTGATCGGGTGACATCATTTAATGGGGGCAGTGTGATGGTTTGGGGGGCATCTCTCTGAGAGGCAAGACTAATCTTGTCATTATCGAAGGTAATCTTAATGCATTAAGGTACAGGGATGAGATTCTGGATCCAGTGGCGATCCCATATCTTAGGAACCTGGGACCTAATGCCATCCTCCAAGATGACAATGCTCGCCCCCACAGAGCCAGGATCATCAAAGAGTACCTCCAGAATTTGGGAGTGGAGAGGATGGAATGGCCTGCCATGAGTCCAGACCTCAACCCAATTGAACACTTGTGGGATCAGGGATGTGTATGCTAGAGTGACCCACAGAACCACGTTGGCTGACTTGAAACAGATGCTGGTTGAGGAATGGAATGCAATCCCACAGCAAAATGTGGCTGCATTGGTGAGCAGCATGAGGAGGAGGTGCCAAGCTGTTGTGTCTGTGTTTGGTAATACCACACGCTACTGAGTTCCCTGTCACTGAGTGTGAAATTAATAAAGTCTAAAAATGTCCAATATGTGTTGTGTTTTTACTTTGTACTGTGGAAGAGAGTAATCATCCAATCTGCTAGGCAACGCAAAGCAATCAATACCATACATTTGCCATTTTGGCAAAAAAAAATTGGAGCGCAAGCCACATGTTTAGCAGTGTTTCTCATTCCACGAATGCCGGATCATTACATGCTGTACCTCATTGTAAAGGGGACAAATCAATGATAAAAATGGTATATAATACGATACCAATCGGTTTTATCAAAGGGGAGCTATAATGGACCAAAGTTGGATTTCCGAACTTTTTGTGGCGAGTATATATATATATATATATATATATATATATATATATATATATATATATATATATATATATATATATATATATATATATAACTTTTCTGTTTTACATGGATATTTTCAATATCTGCATTGGCCTCCTAGGCTAAAATGTATTTAGTATGCCCTAAAGAAGCCTCACAAAAAATGGCGCTTTTATCCGCAAGTGCACCTGCTGCACTAAGACACTGACCAAAAGAATTGCGAATGAACTTGAATTCCTAAACTTTTGAGATCCAGCGGTAACACCGCAGTAACACCGAACCAACTGGACCCCCCCTCTCCCACCCAAGGACACATACACACACGCTGAATTGCACAATATTAACATTTTCTGTGCGCTGATCTGCGCCTGTGGGCGCAATACTTGTAGATCCATGGAATGACAATAAATGCTGGAATAGCAGATTTCACCGTCCTGCCAGCAATTCTTTTACTGGGTCTCCGTCCGGGGGGGTCCCGGACCACTTTCACCACTGAATAAGGGGTTTAGCGGCGACGAAAATCTAGGCCATAGTCCCTTCACAATGACTTAATCTAATTTAGAATTGGTCACATTTGTGTAACACATGTTCACTTTCACTTGAATATTCTTCAATATTCCCACAAAATACTCAAAGAGTACAACATTGTGTGAAACTGTAGTATGACAAAGTAATAGTTAATGTATGAAAGAGAAAAATGTATAAGAATGTCTATGGAGATATCCAGTTTCTGCCTGAAATTAATAATATTCAAGTTTATTGTGTAATTGTGTGCATTAGTTTTATCACTGGAGGAATCAAATCAGCCCAAGTCATGGCCTTTGCCATCAGTGAGATCAACAGCAGCCCCAGCCTGCTCCCCAATGTGACTCTGGGATACCGTTTCTATGACACCTGTTTAACACTTGGAGTTGCATCAGGTGCAGCGTTGTCACTGATCAGTGGGAGAGAGGAACAGTTTACACTGGATCAGAGCTGTGTTGGCTCTCCTCCAGTACTTGGAATTGTGGGTCCAACTACCTCCAAAAGTTCTATTGCCCTCTCCAGACTTTTAGGTGTATACAGAGTCCCCATGGTAAGCTCCAGGTTACAACTTCTAATGTTTTTATGAACACCTTATTTCACCATTATACCAGTATTAGAACAAAGTTTAAAACACAGCCGATGAAAAAGTTCAAGTGACCATGACATTTCCTTCTGTAAAAAAGAAAAAAAAAAAGCTTCCTTGGTGTAGTTCAGAAAATACATGAATCACGTGTCCATGACGTCATGGAAATACTAAAATATTTAAAAATGCGTTGTCCTGATTTTTCCAGATAAGTAACTATGCTGCTTGCTCCTGTCTGAGCGACCGCACTCAGTTCCCATCCTTCTTCAGAACAATGCCAAGCTTTGTCTTCCAGGTGAACTTATATAACAATAGATGTATTGATATGTATTAGTCCATGTTCCATTCACAGATTATTCAGGAGGCTAGGTACCTGTAGCTGTCTTTGTTTTCTTACAATCTTGACTTATAAAAGGTGGCAACAATGTTCAATCTGCAAGCTCAACACGCGTCGCACTACTTACATTGTATTGGACTGGTTTTCAAATAAATTGGACATGAAAAAAGCAATTAAAATTTTAATACTATTTTAATACTAATACTATTTTAATACTATTATTATTATATTATGCTACTACTATAGTTTTTTAGATTGTTTGTGTCTATTTTGGTATATTTCCTTCTTCCAGGTAGAAAGGTTTTCTTTGGCGCCATTCATTACATACTGTACTTGCTCACCCTGAACTGCAGTGTGCCGTGACGTCATCATATCTAATTCCTAATTAATATGCATGAGGTCCTCATGAATATTAATTAGGACCTGATAAAACCATATACTGTACATGTCCTGTCCCTTGACTGTCCCACTAAAGGTGATAGGATTCTTACAGTATAGACAGAGTTTCGACAACTCTGTTCACTTCATGGGACCAGTCCAAACAATGTATTTTAGGCTGCGTACACGCACAGCACTGTTTAGTCTCGGACCCATCAATGTCTTACAAAGCCCACATAACCACTCCTCCCTTCACTCCACTCAGTCAGTCAGTCAGTCAGTCAGTCAGTCAGTCAGTCAGTCAGTCAGTCAGTCAGTCTGTCAGTCTGTCGGTCATTCACTATCTCCACCGGCAGACAGACTGGCTGGCTTCTCACAGAGCTCTTTGGGCAAAAACAATGTTTGACCATTTTGACAAGGGGATTAACTTTTAGTTGTTTGCTATGTTGCTATGCTAATGCAACAGCAACCGTCGGCAAGGATGCGTGCTTATTGTTTGCGAGAGAGAGCGCGCGCGCGCGCGCGCGTGTGTGTGTGTGTGTGTGTGTGTGTGTGTGTGTGTCAGACAGACAGGGAGAGGGAAGGCACACAGTGTTTTACAACCACAACCACTGCTCCAATGGAGCCAATAGAACTACAGCTCCGATGCTTAACAGAGCCGTGAAGAGTAAAAAACCCTGGATATTTTTCTCGACACGTTTATGAAACACGGTCATTTTTAGCAGTAAATTTGGTATGATTTTTCAGAATCTGTTCTTTTTTATGTTCATCTCTGCCCCCGCCCCCCAAAGCCACGCCCACATTTGATATTCTTTTTTTGACTAATCACTTTAGCTCAAATCAATGCCATTGAGGGGTTTCATACCCCTTTAAGGAGATCATGTTGCATGATGGAGTTGTAACAGTTAAAATCAATAACGGAATTCTGATATGAACCTGCAGGTCGGATAAGTGAACATGCTGCATGTGTGGTGGTTGTCCGTTTACTGTATGATTAACATAGGCCTATATTTCCGTTCATTCTTCATCCCCTCAGGTGCGAGCTACGCTCCAAACTATGAGGTGGTTCCAGTGGACCTGGGTAGGACTGTTGTTCAGTGATGATGATGGTGGCCGAGATGCCGCCCGATTATTCCATTCTGACCTGGATCGGTCTGGTCTGGGTTGTGTTGCTTATTCAGAGGCTCTGCCATTCCACAATGACCTGGATAAAGTCCAGAGGATTGTCACTGTGATGAAGATGTCCACAGCTCGTGTTGTCTTTGTGTTTGGATATGGGACCTATATTCGTAATGTCTTGGATGAGGTTTGTGTTATGGTGCATGTGACTGAGAGGATGTTAATTTAGCGGTTTGCAATTAGAAGAATCTAAAAGGAGAATTTACTGAACACACTTTCTAAACAATGAACAGGTAGTTAAGCAGAATGTGACAGGTCTGCTATGGATCTTACCTGCCACTTCCGGTTGGTGGTCCAGAGGTTCTTCTTTTCAATCTCCTCACTACCTGCCATACCTCAGAGGCACTCTGGGTTTTGCCCTCCGCCGTGGAGACATTCCAGGTCTCAGGGACTTCTTGTTAAAAATACGTCCTGACAATGACCATGAGGATAACATAGTAAGCATTTTGTTTAATTTGATTGAAACGCAATTGTGTGTACGTTTAAATGTCTCAATGAATTGAATACACAGGACACAAGCCCCTTGGGACATGCCGTGTTATCCTTCTTGCTTCATTGTATAATCTTATCACTATTGCAAATTATGAACTCATTCACTGCCGTTGACACATCGGTCAATTCAAGGCACAGGCCGCCATTGAAACACAGACATCAGTCTGTGTGTAAGAGATCCTAGGGATTTATTTAAAAGCATACATTATGTGATTTAAAAAATACATGGAGTAGTACATTTTGCACTTTAATAAATCACTTAATTAATTAATACAGTGTATTTGCCGGCATACTTATGGAATAATTGTTTTCTTACAGATGAAGCAGTTTTGGGAACACACATTTCAGTGTAAATTCCCACCCCTTCCACCAGAGTGGGTGGAGGCTGGTGGAAGGGTGTGTAGTGGACAAGAGGACCTAGGCACATCAGAAAGTCCCTTGTTGGATTTGTCTGACCTCAGGATGTCGTACAATACTTATAAGGCTGTGTATGCTCTGGCCCATGCCCTCCATGACATGTTGCAGTGTGTGCCAGGAAGAGGGCCTTTCCCTGGGCACAGCTGTGACAGTTTGCAAACAATACAGCCGTGGCAGGTGGGATGTTATAATAATGCAAGTAAGAATAGAAGGCATGCACTTGTTAGATTCATCACCTAAAGCCATTACGTATAGTTACCAACATGTTGGTAACTATACACAAAAAATAAATATCACCATTTGATGATGAATTTGAGAAGTGCATGGCGTCCTCTTGCATTATTATAATATCCCACTTTAAGTTAGTGTTAGTGTTTTTAAAGTTCACCATTTAATCACCATCATCATCACCACGACTTCCAGCTTCTCTATTACCTGGAAAAGGTCAACTTCACCACATCCAGTGGTGATCGTGTTTACTTTGATGAGAATGGTGATGCTTTACCAATCTTTGATATATTGAACTGGGCGTGGCACCCTGATGGAAGCACAAAGATTCAAAATGTAGGCGTAGTGAGGAAGACAGCCTCTGGAGATGAAGAAATCATCCTTGATGAAGACAGAATCATGTGGAACTTTGATCCTGCAAAAGTAATGTCAGCATCCTAAACTGTTAAATTGAATCCATGATGTGAATGTAATTTATACTTAAACTGGCCATTTTACTGTTCTCTACAGCCTCCTCGGTCAGTGTGCAGTGAGAGCTGTTCTCCTGGAACCCGTGTGGCCAGGAGGAAAGGAGAACCTGTCTGCTGCTATGACTGCATTGCTTGTTCTGAGGAAGAGTTCAGCAATGAGACTGGTAGGTTTACAATGTGTAGCTATGCACGTTAGGTATGAGATATGTATCTGATCCTTTAACTATATCTTCTTCTGTTAGACTCTACAGAGTGCAGCAGTTGTCCAGATGACTTCTGGTCCAGTCCTCAGCGTGACCACTGTGTCCCTAAGAGCATTGAGTTCCTGTCCTACCATGAGGACCTGGGAAACTCCTTAACAGCCACCTCACTGCTAGGCACACTTATCTGTGCCATTTTCCTGGGGATCTTTGTCTACCACAAAGAGACACCCATGGTCCGTGCCAACAACTCAGAACTCAGCTTCCAAATCTTACTTTCACTCAAACTATGTTTCTTGTGCTCACTCCTGTTCATTGGCCGTCCCAGACTCTTGACTTGTCAGTTGAGGCATGCAGTATTTGGGATCAGCTTTGTGCTGTGTGTCTCCTGTATTCTGGTAAAGACTATGGTGGTGTTGGCTGTGTTCAAGGCCTCCAAGCCTGGTAGTGCAGACATTATGAAGTGGTTTGGTAATATGCAGCAGAGAGGAACAGTTCTGGTTCTTACTTCAATCCAGGCAATTATCTGCACAGTCTGGCTTGTGTCTGCCTCACCAACTCCTCATAAAAACACAAAATACTATTCGGAAAAGATTGTCTATGAATGCAATGTTGGATCAACAGTTGGTTTTGCAGTGTTACTGGGTTATATTGGCTTACTAGCACTCCTTAGTTTCCTCCTAGCATTCATGGTAAGGAATCTTCCAGACAACTTCAATGAAGCTAAGTTAATTACGTTTAGCATGTTGATCTTCTGTGCTGTGTGGATAGCATTCATCCCAGCATATATCAGCTCTCCAGGCAAATATGCAGATGTAGTGGAGGTGTTTGCTATTCTAGCATCTAGTTTTGGAGTTTTGCTGGTGCTGTTTGGACCAAAGTGTTACATAATCATTTTGAAACCTGAGAGAAACACTAAGAAGTCCATTATGGGTCGAGGTGCTGACAAGAAGTAGAAGCAGACATTTTCAAGAATAAGGGTTTAAGGTTTCTTTATTTGTCACATCAGTATATGTTGGAAATAGGCTATAGAGAGAGACATTTTGTTTCTCTCTCATCCACATTGAATACAACAACAAATAAAAAAGTAACAGTAGTGCAACAGATTCAAAGGTAATCAAGTGCATCATTCACCCATGAATAAAACCTAATTATATATCGTACATGCAAAGAGATCTCTCCCTCCCTATTGTGCTCCTTTACTGACACCACTTGGGGGCAGCCTGTCAGTAATAGTCCAGTAATAATGACATTTGGCCTAGAACTAATTGCAAAAAAATCAAACTCAGCTGATTTTCTATCTTCAATATATCCTGAATAACAGATGCCTGGAATTGTCTGAGGGGAAAGCTTTGAAAATGGCCTTTGCAGTAAGTCCACCATTGACATTCTATTGAAGGCAAATATTTTCTAAATTTCATTGTGCTTTAAGTAGCAAGTGACATATCAAACTAGAGAGTTTTCATGGTGCTGAATCCATTCTTAGTTTTGCACAAAATCACTCATTGGGTGAAATATCGCCATAACAACTTGCCCAAATGTGCTGACCTCATCACATTTGTCAACACGGTTATAGCTGTTTCCAACCCAATGAAGATTTTTTTGTGCAAAAGTAATGCTTCGAATGGATTCAGCATCATGAAAACTCCATAGTTTGATATGTCACTTGACTTAAAGCACAATGAAATTTAGAAAATATTTGCCTTAAATGGGATGTCAATGGTGGACATACTGTAAATGTCATTTTCAAACCTTTCCCTTCAGACAATTCCAGGCAACTTTTTATCTGTTATTCAGGATATATTAAAGATACAATATCAGCTGAGTTTGCTTTTTTGCAATTAGTTCCAGGTTGACCCCTTCTATTCCATATAATGCCTGTACTATGTCCAAGTCCAAGATCCAGTCACAGAGCTGTATCACGATCCAGGTCCTTAATATTACCGATGAGCCTAGATGGAGCTATTGTTAAACACTGCACTGTAATCCACAAAGCATTCTTACGTAGCTGATCTTTCCCTCCAGTTGGGAGAGAGCAGTGTAGAGGATGTGAGCAATGCCTTCCTCTTTACTCCTTTTAGTGTGATATGCAAACTCCAAGGCGCCGCTCACACCTTTAAGTAAAAATCATTATATCGATCTCATGGTTCTGGTTGACGTAAGATCAGTTCAATTCATTTCAAAAGGGAGTCTTGGATTGATGAGACAATCTTGTCCTATGCCATTTTCTACTCCCATGTTGATGAGACTATTGTCCCATCAAACCACATGACTCGCATTGGAAATTAATTGATAATGTGATCTTATCACGTGACAGAACACATCAATCTGATGATATATATATATATATATATATATATATATATATATATATATATATATATATATATATATATATATATATTAGAGCTGTCAATCGATTAAAAAAAATAATCGCGATTAATCGCATGTTTGCCCATAGTTAATTTATTTTTATGAGTTCTAAATATACCTTAAATTAGTGTCTTTCAAGAATATTCATACCAAGGTCAATTATTTATTCTTCATTTGAGCCACAGACCACCATTTGACATTTATTTAGACTTCCAGACCTAAATTAAAGAATTTGTCAACAATTTGATGTTGGTATCATTAGGAGCGAACATGCACATTTAGTAGAAAGTTCTCTACATTCTCTAATTGTGTAGACTTATTTTAAAGTAACTTAACTATTGCAGATATTTAACAATTATTCACCTGCATTTGGCGAAATTGAGCCAAATACACCCACTTGGCCTTTGGTTTTACTGTGAGTTAATCTCGCACTAAAAAAAAAAATAATCGAGTTAACTCAAGGCTGAGTTAACTCGCGATTAACTAGTTAATGCTAACCGAAAAAAAAAAAAAAAAAAAAAAAAAAAAAAAATATATATATATATATATATATATATATATATATATATATATATATATATACACACACACACAGTGTATATAGTTATATACACAGTGTATGTGCATATAGCTTACATGGCAAGGAATTGAACCATGAGATATTTGATTGGTGTTATTGTAATGTGTCATTATCTTGTGTCATTTAATTGGTCTCTAAAACCTGCGGTAATTAAATGGTGTGTGCGTGTGTGCGTGTGTGCGCGTGTGCGTGTGTGCGCGCGTGCGCGCGGTATGTGCCTGGAAAATGACATCATTGTCATTTGGGAAGACAACTGGTGAATTGAAGATACTTTGGCTGTACTCGTGGGAGTGATCACCTGAGAAGTGTGTGTGTGTGTGTGTGTGTGGGGGGGGGGGGTTACAGTGACACTCACAGGCAGTCAGGATGCCATAGGAGGCATATTGTCAGTGGCTAAGGCTAATAGGAGGTATATTGTCAGTGGCTAAGGCCATAATAAGCTTTATTTGTATAGCACATTTCTAGGAAAAAGTGCTTCACAACAGGATTAAAACATTAATATCATAAAAAAACATGATAGGAATTATCAAAATGGAGTGAAAATAACTATGTAGTGGAAAAGACAATTAGATGAAAACAAACACAGAAATTAAACAGGATCAATAATAAGAGCGGGACTAAGAGAACAATTAAAAAAGGTAGTTATGTGAATGCCTTTTGAATCAAATACGTTTTTAAACATAATGATGTCAAGATGAACTTTATGTGTGATGTTTGATGCCCTGATAGTACAAGTAGAGAAATGGAATTTCTCGAGTTTGAGAAGGAATGTGTGGCCAAGTCAGAGGCCAATTGTTTGGAGTTTGGCTGGAGTTGGTAGCTGTAATAAACAAAATGCTGTAGTCTCTGGTAGTAATAGTAATAGAAAGGAAACTGGACTTTACATGCGGCTAATGTTGAGACTATGGCGATCTTTGCAAAATGTGAATGCATAAACTGCCTGTGTCGCATGCTCATGGTATATTGTGCAAATCAAGGTGCTACAGTTCACACATCCTGAGCTCTACCGGCATTTCTCAATCGGTCAGTGAGTTGTTCAGGATTGTCAAGGCATTCTGTACTGTAGGAGGTGACATGAAGGTCAAGTAGACCATTCAGCTGCTATCGAAGGGTCCTGGAGGTCACTATGTAGTAGGAGCCACACACAATGCAAATGCTGCTGCAGGGACTAGATAGGAAGACATCCAATCAGAACGCTTCCCAATGCGTTAAGTTAGGTTGATCGTCAGTATGTTGCATGGAGGAAAACTGCAACATTGGTTGCATAAACAAACAATTCTTCCACGATGCAAAACTGTGGCACGCACCAGGAAACACCCACAGCCTACCCCCCAGAACAACACTATTTGTCTAGCTGAACCGCCCTGGCCATCTCACTCGATAGAGCACCGCCGCGAGAAGCTACAGCAGGCAGCCCAGAGAGCAGCTCGAGTGCACCCGGCATCGGCAGCGAGCAGCCACCGCCTCCGTCCATGACCGTATAGCTCTGGTCCAGAGCTCCGCCGCCCCAAATGCAAGACAGACTCAGAAGCAGCGGAGCTCCTGCTGCTGTAGACGGACATAGACTGAGCCGGCAGCTGCTCGGTGCAGCGCCGGAAGCGCAAAACAACCAAAACGGTTCAGCCAAACAATGCCAATGAAACACAGCGCTCTGAAAAATAGGCAGCAGCATCGTCGGCATGTCTCTCAAATACTCCGCTCAACCTCAACACGCGCACCACCGGTCCATCACACCTTATAGCAGCAATAAAACAACACAGATTATCACGCCGACCCAGATACATTCACCGTAGTTCCCAGAGAAAGTTTGTTTACTCCCGGACCGATTAGTCACATTTCAGCACCACAGACAGCTCCCTGTGCTTTTCTATAGAAACACTTCAGCACCACAGACAGCTCCCTGTGCTGTTCTATGTTCTATAGAAACATTTCAGCACCACAGACAGCTCCCTGTGCTGTTCTGTTATATAGAAACACTTCAGCACCACAGACAGCTCCCTGTGCTGTTCTATGTTCTATAGAAACATTTCAGCACCACAGACAGCTCCCTGTGCTGTTCTATGTTATATAGAAACACTTCAGCACCACAGACAGCTCCCTGTGCTGTTCTATGTTATATAGAAACACTTAAGCACCACAGACAGCTCCCTGTGCTGTTCTATGTTATATAGAAACACTTCAGCACCACAGACAGCTCCCTGTGCTGTTCTATGTGTATAGAAACATTTCAGCACCACAGACAGCTCCCTGTGCTGTTCTATGCTATATAGAAACACTTCAGCACCACAGACAGCTCCCTGTGCTGTTCTATGTTATATAGAAACACTTCAGCACCACAGACAGCTCCCTGTCTGTTATCACATTTTCAAAATAAATATACCATACTCAGCCTATACAACCATTGTTTTAATTCAAACTGGTGTACATTCTGTCATTGCATGTATCTACAAGTGTTGCACACTATGAAATCCACCAGCAAAAGATACCGCGTGTTGAGATTCCATACCTCCCGTGTACAGTCAGTTTCCAAGGGATTGTTACACCCCAAAACTGTCAATAATGTGTAAAGTGTATATTTTCATTGGGCACATGTGGTAGCCTACATATTTTATATAACTTTATTAAACTATATGAAATTATGAAGACAGACTATGTCCTGGTTAGACATGTAGCAGCGTGTGTCAAGTCAGGCCCGGATGTACGCGTTTCCCAATTGGGGGGCAGGCGAAAATGGCATGAGGACGGCTGCCCTGTAGTTAGTTTGTAGCAGTAGAGTAGTAGTGTTTCAAATCATTTTAAAGGTGGGATAGGCAACATTCATTGATGAAATTCATGAAAACGAATGTTAAAAATGATTGAAAAAGCAAAGAGAATAAAATAAAATGTTTTTTCTATTGTGACTCTTTTCAAAAATGTCCACAAAGATGTCAAAAGAATATTTCAATCATTATTTTGGCCATGTGACAGACTGTCATTGTTTACATTCTTTTATATGGCTTTCTATGGGCCCATAAGAAATTAATTGGATCGTCATAGCCAATGAAAATCAACAGGATTGAGGTTGCCAGGTTTCATAGTGCAGAGCATAGCTGCATCAGTCTATATACTGGGAAACTACTCTCATGGCTTCTTCACAACACCAAGCAAAAGATAACGACACAAATTGACCATTGCTGCTGATAAACGGAGAGGAGAGACCTGGGTGAATATTGGAGCAACTTCTCCCGGCCCATTGGAAAGTGTTGAACTACCCGACGATGTGAGCAGCCTGCCTCGGCCAAGCCCTCAGTGAGCTAAGCTAAGCTAAGCTAACAGCTAGTAGTTTTATCTCTTCGGACTGTATTATCTTTCAGTGCGTATAGCCACTGCTCGTTTCATCTCTGTTTTTGCGACAATAGACATTATAGCAAACTATAGAACTATATAGCAAAACAACTCCCTATGAGCTTGTAGATTGTTTACAAAGAACAGTTGTATAGCATTTAGCTTACTCAGCTAGCCTGTGTTTACTTGGATAACTACAGTAAATTATGCATAACCTGAATGTACTTTATAAGGCTATTCCAAAACATCACCATCGCCATTACTATAAACATTTGTGCACTGCAAATCATCTATTTTTTTTACTGTGTACAGTAAAGTACAGTGCTAGGGGCAAAGTCATGGACCCCCAAAATTATACTAATTAGCTATGCCAGAGATATGCCAGGACCCCTGATGGATATTTTTTTAAAAAGAATATCCATATATGGGTGACAATTGGAAAAGGACTGCATATCCTTCGATAGCTGAGCAAAATAAAGAAAGGAAGGACCATCCGACTATCAGACAGTCGGAAAACAGAGTACTTGAGCTGAATCCAATTGTAATTGTCCCAAGTAACACAAAGTATAAGTACTGAGCCAAAATGTACTTACAGCATGCTTTAAGGGCATTTAGGATTTTTAGTATATTTAATTGTAATTCAGAGCTAAATGGATCAAAGGTAAAATGGTAACCCAGGTTTTCTGAGTAAATGTACCCAGAGGAAAATAAGAAATGAGTGAAAACACTCCTAAACTACAAACTGTAACCCGAATGGACCCTTAGACAAAAGACATACAAAGTATTTTATTACCAGTCAACTGAGTCATGTTTCTTTGTTGAATAATCCAGTCGTATTCTGGTGGAGAGCATTTAATATGGAAGCCACAGACAAGCAATGATGAACAAAGGCTCTCCCAACCTCCCATAGGATGTTGAGAATATTTAACACAAATTATAATCAAAATGAATTGTCGTCATAGTTACACATGGATAGTTATGACAAAAACGTGTAAGATTATACAGGATGAAACTGGTTCAGAGATCAGCGTGACCTAATCTAAGTGTCTTTATTACGATAAACCAGTTACAATCAGAAACAGCTAGGACGTTCTGAAAACAAATAATGGCAAGATTTTCTTTATGTGATGAGCAGATATATTGTACAGAGACATGGGGGCACGTTTCTCAAAATAGCAGATCTACAAGGTGGTAGCACGACCCAGTTACAAAGCAATGGTATGACATGTGAAAACATTCACAATAAACAACCCCCGTATGAGATTTTTGACTTGCAGTGAGTCAACCCTTTCAGTTTCAAGGACCCACAGTTTGCATGCATTAGGTTACAGACCTCCATTTAATGGGATTTCTATCTCTGCTACACCCAACTTATGTTATAAATTTTCCCCAAAATTCTATCTCCCGACAGATGGGATGTCTCTCCCCTGTCTGTGACTGGATATCTGAAGCAGCAATGTCGGCGTTGTTACTGAAATCCAGTTGTTGGCATCCAGTTGTTGACCAGTCCTCAACGGAGGGGTGGGACATGGAGGTAGTTTGAGGATGGGACACAGCATGAGAATTTAGAAAAATAATTTTGAGGAAAATCATTAAAAATACTTAGCGGCATTACAGCTCTTTGGAATTTTGCACAGTTTCGTGGAACTATCTCAATATCTTGTGGGGAGGATTACTTTGGATTGCGGGTGTAAGGAGGCCGTGCGTGTTTTGATCAAAGTGGTAATTTGTTTGTCATCAGTATTACATGTTCTTCTTATGGCGAGGTACCACATACGCATAAGACTTTGGGTCATGTCCACGGCCCATTCCCGTTAAACAGTGGTCCTTGGTAGGGGCTAACCCCGGGCCCTGATTGGTGTTGTGAAAGATGATATGAGATGTCATGACGACATGAGATGTCATGAGGTGGTACAGAGGGTGGCACCACACTGTATAAAACCTAACAACTGGACAATGGATTTTGAGAAGGTGGGGGCGGGCGTTGTTAGAGAGAGGAGCAGTTATGGGGAATTCTTTAGACATGCAACTGTTTTCATGCTTGATAATGATTTTCTCTTTGTCTCCGGTGCCATCCTCCTGTTCCTCTTGTGAGTTACAGGCATCGTTTACCACCAACAGCATGCACAAGTCTGGAGACATTCTCCTGGGTGGTTTGTTTGCATCGCACTGGGCCGCTGTGTTTCCTGAGCTGACTTTCACACAGGCCGAGGAACAGAAACCCTCCTGCATTCAGTAGGTATCACTAACAGCCAGCAAGAGAACACACACCTTGTTTTATTGAGCAAAAACATGATTAGTTTAGTGTATTAGTTAGTCACAGTCACTTGCTGGCATAATATATTCACCTTCACTTAAATATCTTTTGCACTTAAATGTCTTGTGTTCTGAGCACATCATTTGTGTGACACTGTGGCAGTATGACAAAGCAATTAATGTATGAAACAAAAATATAAGAATGTGTAATTGTGTGTGTTAGTTTTATCCAAGATGGGATCAAATCAGCACAGACCATGGCCTTTGCCATCAGTGAGATCAACAGCAGCCCCAGCCTGCTCCCCAATGTGACTCTAGGATACCATATCTATGACCCCTGTTTAACACTTGGAGTTGCATCAGGTGCAGCGTTGTCACTGATCAGTGGGAGAGAGGAGCAGTTTACACTGGATCAGAGCTGTGTTGGCTCTCCTCCAGTACTTGGAATTGTGGGTCCTGCTACCTCAAAAAGTTCTATTGCCCTCTCTAGAATATTGGGCGTATACAGAGTGCCCATGGTAAGCTTTCAACGACTGATGTTTTTGGACACCCTATTTCACCAATATAGCTACGAGTATTAGACCAAAGTTTCAAACACAGAGTTGACAGTGAGACATGTATTCTGACACAGCATAGCACAGTAATGTACCATGACACTCTGTAAAAAGTTTCCTTGGTGTTTCCTTGGTGTAGTCCGAGTTAAGCAGGTCAGGTTAAGCAGGTTTAAGCAGGTCGTCATGAAATTCCAGGCAGCAGATTCATCGCACCGTGCAATGCAATGGAGTCAAATGAGACCCACATTGAAAATATGTTATATGCAAACACTTGAAAGTGGCATTTTTTATAAAGTTAATATAGAGAGATGAAGTTGATATAAGATCCTTAGTATTTATGTGTAAAGTGAAACAAATATGAAACATATAATTTTGTGATTCATTAGAATTATATATGACATTCAAAAAAGATCCATACTATTTTCATAGTATTTTCTGGTAGTGTTATCAAAGTTTGCATATGATTTTTTTTTTTTTTTTTTTTTTTTGTAAAACAATTGCTTCTGGTAAATAACAGGACACATTGTTATCTGATATGTTGTTTTTTCAATGAGTACACAATGTGGTTTTATAAAGGCGTCTAACAAGCCAAAAGTATGTTTCCGAACACGTCAACTATCACAAGATAGGTCTGCCGGCTGTTTCCTCCCATATGGAAAATATTTCATATGCAAACCTTTTGAAAGTGGCACCTTTCATATAAGACAGGGGGTTTCAACAGGTGGTCCGGGGACCACCAGTGGTCCTTGAGAGGGTTCCAGGTGGTCCCCAGGCTAAATTATGGAAAGTTGGTTAACAAGATGTAACTCTTGATCGTGTAAAAATGAAACCAAATGGACCCCTGCGGGTCCATTTGGTTTAATTTTCACACTCTCAAGAGTTAAAATATTCATCATGTGAATTAACACTGTTTAATTAAGATGTTTTGTTTGGAATTGTGAACAAAACTAAAGAATTCTTTAGTTTTAGGTCTTTGGGGCTAAAATGTCCTCAAATGGTGGTCTGTGGCTCAAATGATGAATAAATGGTGGTCACTGATGTAAAAATTGTTGAAAACCACTGATATAAGATAATAAAGTTAATATCCATAGTAGTTCTTTGTAAAGTGAAACATATATAAAACGTATATAATTTTGTGATTTATAAGAATTATACATGACATTGAAAAACAATGCAAAATTCATAGTATTTTTTGTAAAGTGAAACATATCTAATTTTGTAATTTATAAGAATAACATATGACATGCCAAAAATATATAAGATACATACAGTATGTCTTGTGAAATTCATACAGTATTTCATGTAAAATGGCTAGAATGAAAGGTGCCACTTTCAAGCGTTCACATTTCTTTTTTTTCAGAGACAAAAAATATCCCTGCTACTGTTTAGATCCTCAAATAGTCATGTACAAAATACAAAATTTTATATATATATATATATATATATATATAAATATATATAGAGAGAGAGAGAGAGAGAGAGAGAGAGAGAGAGAGAGAGAGAAGAGAGAGAGAGAGAGAGAGAGAGAGAGAGAGAGAGAAAAGTCCAAGGTAGGCCAGGCCCAGCCAAAGTAGTAAGTACCAGTGCAGAGTTTTTATGCTACAAAAATAAATTATTTCCTCCATCACCCAGGCCAGCCAGAAGGTATACACACACAATCCAGTTTGAGCATCACTGTTTTCACATGGTAATATGGCTGTATTCCTGTTTTTAATGCACAAAATAGTTGGTAAGTGTGGCCGAAATTGCATCCACGAGATATTAAAGATTGGCATTAATTAATTATTTAACTCAAAACATTCCTGTGAAAATTTTTCTGATTTTGGGCTCCAATCCACCGCTGATATACCGGTGTGTGTGTGTGTATATATATATATATATATATATATATATATATATATATATATATATATATATATATATATATATATATATATATATATATATATATATATATATATATATATATATATATATATTCTCCATAGTCCTGAACCAACTATATGCCACAGGTCTCAATCAATGGTTCATAGTTAGTTCATGATCTGTTCCAGCTGGCTCCATTCACAGTGCTTGTAAATTCAGGTGTTGTTGTTTTTTTTCCCCCTTTTTCCAGATAAGTTACTATGCTGGTTGTTCCTGTCTGAGCGACAGGACTCAGTTCCCGTCCTTCTTCAGAACAATGCCGAGTATTGTTTTCCAGGTGAACTTAATAGATGTGTTGGTATATAATAGTTGATATTCCTTTCACTGGAATAATCAGTATGCCAGGTACCTGTAGCTTTCCTTTTGTTCTTTTATAATCGGGTTAAGTCCATCTGGTCTTCCATCTGGTCACACAAGTCCGTCCTCATACATTTTATGTCACAAACATGCTAAAAATGTTCAGTCAATCTACAAGTTCAACACACGTCATACAGCAACACCTTTTTAGCTTGCAGATAGCCTACTTAAGGGAATACATTAGACTTAGATTGGACATAAAAAGGCAAATTGTAATACTATAGTCATTATGATACTAACACAGACAGGCATCATTAAAGCAGGTTGTGTTTGCATGTTTGGATTTGTAACAAATTAAATAACTCAATACCAGTATTCTGATATTAACCTAGCATGACACACTTTGAGGTCAAACATAACCTATTATGTACATGCTGTTGGTCCTCCAAATGTTTGGTGAAACCTCAATGCATGTTATACTGAACTTCTGAATTATAATGGTTATTACTGTTATCTTGCTTTGAGTATATTGGAGCGTGCTTATTGTAAAAGCCACTGTTTGACAGGCAGTGTTGGGCAGGAACAAATTAAATATTACACATTACTGTAATATTATTACTTTTTGCAACAAACAAAAAATATGTAATAGGTAATATGCTACTCTGCCAAAACATGCCTAGTTACTTATTACTTTTGAGCATGTTGTTGCATGTGAAAATAGAACAGATTTACAAGCTATTCATAGATGCACTGTAGTTTGTAGGTGTAGATCCTAATCCACTGCAGTATCCTGCACACATGACATACTCATTTAAATTATCGCAGTTTTCGCTAAACAGATGTTTTACATTTCTCTTCATTTGCAGGTGGGGGGGACTACTTGGAAAAATAATATGTGATATGTAATACATTATTCTTTCATTCTAGTAATAAGTGAAGTATTACTTTAAGTATTACTTTTTCTAATTGGTCATAAGTAAAAAAATTATTACTCTATAAGTAATATTGCCCAACACTGACAGGTGAGATCAGTGGTGTTAGCTTTTATTTATTGTAACCGTTTTATTTTTCAATTTATTAGGCAAGCTGGAGGTTGTCTTTATTTTCTAAGGTTATGTTAAGAACATTTTGATTGTTTAATTAATTTGTTCCATTTCCTTACTTTATTTAAATATAATAATATAATAAAGTATTATTTAAATCTTGACATGCCAATAATATAACCATATATAACCATGCAAATTTACCTGAAAAAGATCTCATAAGGCCAAGAATCAAACAAATCTTCACTCAACCTCTTATTGCGATGCGTTAACCAGCCTTCGACCCATTGTGTTCTAATAGTCACATTAGTGAACAGCATGTAGTGGTTGTCCATTTACTGCATGATGTAACCTAAGTATATTTCCATCCATTCTTGGTCCACTCAGGTACAAGCTATGCTCCAGACTATGAGGTGGTTCCAGTGGACCTGGGTAGGACTGTTGTTCAGTGATGATGATGGTGGCCGAGATGCCGCCCGATTATTCCATTCTGGCCTGGACCGGTCTGGTCTGGGTTGTGTGGCTTATTCAGAGGCTCTGCCATTCCACAATGACCTGGATAAAGTCCAGAGGATTGTCACTGTGATGAAGATGTCCACAGCTCGTGTTGTCTTTGTGTTTGGATATGGGAGATATATTCATAATGTCTTGAATGAGGTTTGTGTTATGGTGCATGTGACTGGGAGGATGTTAACTTGGGAATTCAGAATTACAAAGATCTGAAGTGAAACCTGCTGAAGGAAGACATGCCATTTCCCTCTAAAACAATGAACAGGTTGTCAGGCAGAATGTGACAGGTCTGCTATGGATCTTACCTGCCACTGCAGGTTGGGTCGATGATCCTACTCTCCAGACTCCTCACTACCTGCCATACCTCAGAGGCACTCTGGGTTTAGCCATCCGTCGTGGAGAGATTCCAGGCCTCAAGGACTTCTTTTTAAACATACGTCCTGACAGTGACCATGAGGATACTATGGTAAGTATGTTTAATTTGTGTCTAAATGACTGCCTCAATGAATTGAATACACAGGACCATAGACCTAATGCAGCGTTTTTTAACCTTTTTAATACCTGGGCCCACTATTCTTTCATCATTTGAGCTACGGACCACCTTTTGAGGACATTTTAGACCCAAATCTAAACATTTATTTTGCTCTTGTCCACAATACCAGGATGGATTTCAGAGACAAAACAGTCAAACATACATTTAAAAATGACCAATAGTCTAATACAATGTAGATTCTCTAGTTGCGTAGACTTGGGCTAATTCTGTTGATGAATATTTTAACTCTTGAAATTGTAGAATGAAACCAAATGGTTCATTTTTACGCATTTTCTTCCAAGGCTCAGACCGCAGTTGAAATATGACATTTGTGAGTGTTCTTTCAGGTGAGGCAGTTTTGGAAACACACATTTCAGTGTAAATTCCCACCCCTCCCACCAGAGTGGGTGGACACTGGAGGACGGGTGTGTAGTGCACAAGGGGACCTAACAGGCACCACCCTGGTGGATGTGTCTAAACTCAGGGTAGAGTACAATGTGTACAAGGCTGTGTACGCTCTGGCCCATGCCCTCCATGACATGTTGCAGTGTGTTCCAGGAAGAGGGCCTTTCCCTGGACACAGCTGTTCCAGTTTGAAGACACTACAGCCATGGCAGGTGGGATATCAATTCATTAATCAACCTCAATTCGTTACTAATTTGTACATTTTAAAAACGATACATTTGAAACAAAAATGTATTGTTGGGTTGTGTATGTGGCCAACACATTTCATAATAAATACAATGAAATTATAACAACACGCAGGCCCATGGGCATATGCACACACACATATTTCTGAATGGACGTGTTTGAATTTGATTCTTTCGTCCTCATATCCTTTCCTATCCCATAATCTGAGGTGACGGTGGCCATCTTGGAGGATAAGGCACATGTTATTCAAAGGAATGTGGATAGAACTACACACACCCTGCAACACTGGATGTGATGAAGATACTACTACTACTACTAGTAGCACTACTACTACTACTACTACAAGCAGTACTACTAATACTAGTACTAATAGCAGTAACTACACCTGCCAGCAATGGGTGTGATGACAGGTGGAGAGGAGATACTATTACTACTACTAGCACCACTTCTACTACCACTAGCAGTTCTACTACTACTACTACTACTACTACTACTACTACTAGCGCTACTAGGAGTGGTGCTAGTAGTAATACTGCTTTAGTTTTAGTAGAATGCATCCACATTCCATTGAACATCATACTTGTTTACTTGTGCCTTATCATCCAAGATGGCTGCTCACCTTCTGGGCCTTTCTGATTATGGGACTGAGGAACGGGTCAGGGCCTTTATGCTTTTAAAGTATCTTGCTCATCATGATTCTCCTCTCCACCATCTCCAGATTCTCTATTACCTGGAAAAGGTCAATTTCACCACATCCAGTGGCGATCGTGTTTACTTTGATGAGAATGGTGATGCGTTACCAATCTTTGATATATTGAACTGGGCGTGGCACCCTGATGGAAGCACAAAGATTCGCAATGTAGGCGTGGTGAGGAAGACAGTCTCTGGAGATGAAGAAATCATCCTTGATGAAGACAGAATCATGTGGAACTTTGAATCTGAAAAAGTAATTCACATTCTTGAAATTGAGCTCATGACGGAACGTGATTTACCCTTCAACTGTAGCCTCTGGTCCAGCCTATTCTGCTCTGTTCCGCGCATCAGTCTGGAAAGAGACTGCTTGACTTCTATTTCATAATGTCAGCTGTTACATAGCCACGTTGTTGCTTTTACCTCACCAGCCAGAGCCACTCTACATGCTTATCGCAGTTGATATATATACTCTGTTACATATACTCCGTTCTAGATTGGAGAGTAAAAACCTAATGTAAAAAGTTAAAAGGATCCCTGTCTAATGAGGCAAATATGGATAAATACTTTATACTTGCCCTCTATAACTAGAATTGGAACATTTAAAATACATTGAATGAGCTCTTTAGTTTAAAAATAGTTAATGTCTTTATCCCAAGGCGGCCGCTATTTGACTCTGCCTGTCACATGACCTGTCACAGTGATGACGTCACAGAAGTTTGCTCTGCAGTAGAAGTAATGGGAATGCATCAAACCCATAGAGTTATAATAGAGAGCGGACTGGAGTTCATTTCAATACAAGTTGCTCATTGGCACTTTGAACTTTGAACGAGCGCCGTCGAGAACGAGCAAAGGAGAAAAAAAAAACTAAACTGCATCCAAAAACAAGCTTTTGGATTTGTGGTGAGCTTATTATCTGTCATGTAATACATCCGTTATGTTTTGAGAGGTAGTATATGACGTGAGGACTGGTAGTTCATTCAGAAAACAACTTAAATACAAACTGCCCTGTCCGCGTGCACAAAGCAAACCAACGTGCGTGCTCTCGGGGCGTTCGTACATGAATTCCACCCGCCTGCAGTACCAAACTTGGCCACCAGCGCCGGGAGCTTCAAGCCTGGGGGCGCTGTCGGCCGATGTGATCAAACCACTACAGATTATGTCCACGTAATAGATCATCCTCTGTTTTACAGTCCTTTACTCCACCAGTGGGGGTCGCCATTGTCTTAACAAACAGAACAGTGTATTTACTTCCATGTTTTCCGTTGCATTACTGGATAATCTAGCTATATAATTAGCTGCACTATACTACAACTCTTCTGTGACGTTATCACTGTGACAGGTCATGTGACAGGCAGAGTCAAATGGCGGCCCCCTTGGGATAAAAACATTAACTATTTTTAAATTAAAGAGCTTATTCAATGTGTTTTAGATGTTCCTAGTTATAGAGGGCAAGTATAATGTATTTATCCATATTTGCCTATAGACAGGGATCCTTTTAACAATTCAGGAGACCACCGTTGGATTAAGCAGTACTAAATATGACAGCTGTGTGTGCCGTGATTTTAGTCAATCAAGGCCAGGGGACAGTAACTTCACCGTGCACATTGATAGATATAACATCAAACTGGTGTTTTTCTCAACCCACACGACAGACCAACCAGAATCCTTGGCTGCATTTCAACCTTCATATGCCCCGCCTACCTGTGGGGATAAGGCTTCTGGCCAGACTGAATTGCAAAGTGACATTTCACATTCACGGACAGAGCAATCAGGTTGGATTCCAAGCTACTTAAACTGATCATTTTTAATTTCTTCTGCAGCCTCCTCAGTCAGTGTGCAGTGAGAGCTGTTCTCCTGGAACCCGTGTGGCCAGGAGGAAAGGAGAACCTGTCTGCTGCTTTGACTGCATTGCTTGTTCTGAGGGAGAGATCAGCAATAAGACTGGTAGGTTTACTTTGTGTAGCTATGTACAGGTTCAAGGGTTCAAGGTTAGCTTTATTAGTCTCCGTGGGAGAAATTTGTCTTGGAGTCAGAGACAGAGCTGCATACAGTGACATACAGACAGATAACAGTGGACATAGGACAACACAGTTGCACACATACACACATATACACCCTAGTGCGTACCCTAGCACGGTTGCGGGCTAAATGCTCTCACCGTTGAGGAGCTTAATAGAGAGAGGTACAAATGAGCGTCTATACCTGTTATACTTTATCAACGATGGAGCTCTGTATCTCCTGCCTGTTCGCATTGTCACATACTCAAAGTTGAGAACATGTAATGGGTCAGATACAATGCTTTGAGCCTGTCTAAGTACAGCTTGATCAAAGATGGCTTTTGGGGTGATCGGGGGGCTAGACAAGCCCATGATATTTCCAGCCATTGTTATAAGTCTCTCAATCTGAGGTTTGACAGTTAGGTTACCAAACCAGTTAGCTATCCCATATCTCAGGATTAACTCTATGCTTGCCCTGTAGAAAATCAACATAATATTCAAACTGACTCCAAACAATCTGAGTCTGTGAAGAAAGTGTAGACGCTGATGTATCTTAGCGCAACAAGAAGTAATGCGTCCGCCAGCTCATGTCCTTGTCAATATGCACTCCAAGGTACTTATAAGAGGAGACCTGTTTGATGGAGTTGTTATTAACGTTCAATACAGTGTGATCACCAATGGACCTGGGATCTATGACCACTTCCTCCGTTTTCTTTGTATTGAGTTGCGCAGTGACGTCACCGCCCCGGTTCCGGAAGTCTTTTCCTCATTCATTTTTCTCATAGACTTTTCGAAAATGGTTAATAAAAACACGATCGCGCCGCGGCCAAAGCCAACCCGGGTCGTGACAAATCATGACAACAAACACAATATCGTCATATAATATATAATTAGGAAGAAGTAGAAAACGGCATGATACAAGACTTTTTGTTTCGTTTTTCATCTTAGAAATTATTTTATTGTCACAAAAGTTTGTGTGTGTCATCATGATTCGTCACGACTCGAGTTGGTTTTGTCCGCGGCGTAATCGTCTTGATATAAATTATTTTCGAAAAGTCTATGAGAAAAATGAATGGGAAAAGACTTCTGGAACCGGGGCGGTGACGTCACTGCACAGCTCTATTAATCATCATGTAATTCTGATCACACCAGTCAACAACTTCGTTCACTCCAGCTGTATGGCTGAGCAGGCTAGCGTTGCTTGATAGCAGGCTTAATATGACTGTGTCATCAGAAAACTTGATCACATACTGGTTCGGACATGAGCTTACACAGTCGTTAGTGTACAGGGTAAAAAGGAAGGAGGAGCTCACCGGTCCCTGTGGAACCCCTGTACTACTCAGTGCCTCCTCAGACACTACACTGTTGAATCTGACCCTCTGTGGTCTATTTAGCAAGAATGAACAGTACCATTTAATGGCTAACGGGTTAACACCCAGTCCCGACAACTTCCTTAACAGTATATCTGAGTGAATAGAATTGAACGCTGAGCTAAAATCAATGAACAATGCTCTAGCATGGGCACATTTATCCTCCAGATGCTTCAGAGTGAAATGTGTAAAGGTAGAAATGGCATCGCAGGTGCCGCGGTTTCTAGCATATGCAAATTGGTACTGGTCCAGACTGGGTTCTACGTCCCTTTCCAGGCTACAGGCTATAATATACAGTATATGTCTGTTCCTTTATTTTTGTCCTTTATCTTAGACTCTACAGAGTGCATCAGTTGTCCAGATGACTTCTGGTCCAGTCCTCAGCGTGACCACTGTGTCCCTAAGAGCATTGAGTTCCTGTCCTATCATGACGAACTGGGAATCTCCTTAACATCCATCTCACTGCTAGGCACACTTATCTGTGCTATTGTCTTGGGGATCTTTGTCTACCATAAAGATACACCCATGGTCCGTGCCAACAACTCAGAACTCAGTTTCCAACTCTTGCTTTCACTCAAACTATGTTTCTTGTGCTCACTCCTGTTCATTGGCCGTCCCAGACGCTGGACCTGTCAATTAAGGCATGCAGTATTTGGGATCAGCTTTGTGCTGTGTGTCTCCTGTATTCTGGTAAAGACTATGGTGGTGTTGGCTGTGTTCAAGGCCTCCAAGCCTGGTGGTGCAGACATTATGAAGTGGTTTGGTCCTATGCAGCAGAGAGGAACAGTTCTGGTTCTTACTTCAATCCAGGCAATAATCTGCACAGTCTGGCTTGTGTCTGCCTCACCAACTCCTCATAAAAACACAAATTACTATTCTGAAAAGATTGTCTATGAATGTAAAGTTGGATCAACAGTTGGTTTTGCAGTGTTACTGGGTTATATTGGCTTACTAGCATTCCTCAGTTTCCTCCTTGCATTCATGGTAAGGAATCTTCCAGACAACTTCAATGAAGCTAAGTTAATTACTTTCAGCATGTTGATCTTCTGCGCTGTGTGGATAGCCTTCATCCCAGCATATATCAGCTCTCCAGGCAAATATGCAGATGTAGTGGAGGTGTTTGCTATTCTAGCATCTAGTTTTGGAGTTTTGCTGGTGCTGTTTGGACCAAAGTGTTATATAATCATGTTTAAGCCCGAGAGAAACACTAAGAAGTCCATCATGGGTCGAGGTGCTGCCAAGAAGTAGAAGCAGACATTTTCATTTATAAAGGATTTAAGGTTTCTTTCTTGTCACATCAGTATATGCCAGAAATAGGCTATAGAGGGATGAATTGTTTCTCTCTCATCCATATTGCAATACAAATACAAATAAAACAAGTCACAGTAGTGCAACAGATTAAAAGGCAATCAAGTGCATCATAAATTACGATTGAATATAACCTAATTGTATATTGCACATGCAAAGAGATCTCTCCCTCTTTATGGTGCTCCTAGAGAGTCAATGGGGAGGAGGTGCAGTTGCCCATTCTAACCACTTGGGGGCAGCCTGTCAGTAAATGCAAGATCCATTCACAGAGCTGTAAGTCAATCCAGGTCCTGAATATTACTGATGAGCCTAGGTGGACCTATAGTGTTAAAGGCCGAGCTGTTTAACACACACCGCATCTTCTTGGTTTGAATCCTGGTTTGATGAGACAATCTTGTCCTATGCCATTTTATACTCCTCCATGTTGATGAGACGATTGTCCTGTCAAACCCACATGACTCACACTGGAAATTAATTGATAAGCTGCACTTTACAGAACACATCAATCTCATGAGATGTTCTGTTTTTTATCAACAAGTCAACAAGAAGTGACTTGCATCCAAAAGTCTCTGTATCTCACCTACAAATGTCCCATTGTCACTCGGTTTTCAAGCCATTGTTTTAATTCCAACTTGTCAATACAGTGTATAATTTATATATTTTATATTTTCATTGGGTATAGGTATAGGTGAAGTTTTTATCATCAAACAATATGAAGGTAGATAATATCATCCTTTTTTCCACGCAGCTTAGAGCCACATGTGGGCTGTGTTTGTACTAACTGTACTTATTATTAGGGGCTTTCCCAGCGGTGCATTTGATTGATTTGATTGAAAAACTGAGCACCATGTATTCTATAAGGCAAAACGTTATTTGAAAGAATATACTGATTGAGGCTATATTATAATATTTTAAAATGCAATTACAGTCAATCATGCCAGTCTGAGTCTGCTGCCTATATATTAAATTAAATATTAAATGAAAAATTCAATAACTTTGCCTGCTATGTATGTTTGTCATACCTTTTAATTTTTCACTAAAACATGTTCAGCAGAAACTGTAATGAAATAATGGCCCTGTGCAGATGATGCAAAAATAAATAACAGCCTACTGCAAATAACAACCGAGTACCTTATAAGTGCCTGGGGTCCAAATGGATTTCGCATAATAACAGCCCGGGCTACTATTTGGTATTTTATGGTATACTAATACTATACCGTATGTTACATATGGCACTAAGCCTTTATTATACTATATCCTCTATTATACTACTATTCTGTTTTACTATTGCATTGGACCTATACCTTATCACATTATACAACATCATTATATACTATATCATTACCATACTTACACATCAGACTCTCTCTCATCATCAATCCATGGGTGATGCTATGTATGGATCTATGCTATGGATTCATACTGAAGTAAATTAATAAGGGGTAACAATAATATTGTATACATAATGTATGTACTGTTTACTGTATGCATATGTTCTGAAATAAATTGAGCTGAACTGAACCGAACTGAACATTACACTAGAGGACTATATGGCACCACACGTCTTTGGAAAAAAATAAAATAAATAAGGAATAATGACCACTTAAAGAGTGTGCACATTTCTTTGCAACCACAAGTCAATGAGCCTGAAGCATGGCTATTATTGTGCCAGTCTGAAGACTAAACACAATAGCCATGCAGAGCTAAGTCAAGCCTAACCTGACTGCATACCTGCAGGTTTGATACTTCAAGGCCCAGCAGGGTTTTTTGTCTTCATAAAAAGACACTGGCTACTTCTTTCGGCTGCCTCTGATGCTGCTTTGATAGCATCCTTCCTCTGCATCCCATCTACACTGTTGTGCTTCAGCAGCAAGTGTAACAGATGTGTAAATATACTTTCCTTGTGAAGTTCCCCAAATAGTTTCCTCTATCCGTTTCAATGTCATGTACAACCAAAATAGTAAACAGTGACACCTTGTGGAGGAGGCTTATACTGAATTCAATTTATTTTCAATGTGTTTTTAAATTACAGATGTTGCACAGGAAAAAAAAAGTCTGCTCATTATAGAACATGTCCTGTTTCACATGTCTGAAAAATATTTTTAAAATAGCTGATGATTTCAAATGGCTGGGAATGTATATTTCAACTCAAACTCAAAATCAGTTCAGTTCAGTTCAGTTTTATTTAAGTCCCTTAAAGGGCAAATATTGTGCAACACAAGAAGACAGGGCAGCTCAAAACAGAAAAACAACAAAAACAAAAACATGAGACAGTACAAGAAAAACACAGTACATGTTTACGTATACACAGTGCCTTAAATACACAACTAAAGTGCTGAGATACAGTACCAGGCGTACGGCAAGTCAAAGTGCACGAGCAAGTAGATGCTCAAAGCCTTCCAGCACATGGGATGATGTACTGGGAGACAGTAATAAATAGATAAATAGATAAGATAAAAAAGTAAAAAAGGAGACAGTATGAGTTACAGAGGACCAGAAGGTCTAAGACCTACCCTTAGCAGCATTTAATGTGCCTATAGAAACGGGTACAAATTAAAACTTGTATCTGTTTTTTGAGGCACGGGGGGCACGAAAACGAAGGCCAGACGGGAGAGGAATATTCTCCCCATGAAGAGGATGAGCAGAGTCAGAGCAGATAGACAGGGATTTTTTGAGGACCTGTCTGTTATATATAAGGTCAAGGCTGCTCACCTGTGATCCAATTATTTTGAGGCAACTTTGACAATTCTCCCTATAGAGAATTTGTATCTCTGATGCTGAGATTTCTGTACCAGCATATAATAGAGAAAGAAATGATGGACTCAATATACGCACAATAAAATAGTTTCATTAGTGTCTTGTCGATGTCAAATTTAGCTAGTTTCCGCAGACAATATAGTTGTTGTTGGCCTTTTTTGCACATCATGTCTGTATTGAGATCAAACTTTAGCTTGTCGTCACTAATTGTACCCAGATATTTGTAGCTGCATGGAGACAATTTCCACTGTCTGCCCATTTATGACACTATATTTTGTTTGTGGCTGTGGTGATCAGTTGGTTGCAGCCAGTTTATATGCCTGTTACTGAATTATATTAAATACTGACCAATATTCACAGAATTAACTAATTCATTAGTTTTAATTGTTACCGGTAGTCATAATTAGTTTTTACATGGTAATGAGGCTGTATTCATATGTGAATTGCATTCACAAAACATTAAAAATTCGAATGAAATAATTAAGTGAAAATTTTC